>JAHLJT010008446.1:283681310-283817483 GCA_031308135.1 Acheta domesticus | reverse complement strand
AAAAAATCGATCGAGATGAAGAAATCTCGTCCAGTTATTCTTGATCCATTGAGGAAATGTTACAGATGGTCCCATACTTGGTTTCTGAACTATAAATTAAGCTTTCCATCCGCTCCCCAGCATTTTAGTGTATGCAAGTTATAAATAGAAGTTACAGGCCGTATTCACTCACGGAATTCGAGAATGAAAACAGAAAGGAAGATCGCGCTGTTCATATTACGTTTTAAGATTACTGCCTGGCAAGCGCTAAAACTGATTAGAAAAACCACACGAGCCACTGATCTGAGCATTCCACAAACAAATTCGATCCCAACAAGTGTCAGAAACTCGCCGGTGCTCATCGGCCAATTTGTGCTGCCGCTGCGGGTTGGAAACGGTGAACTCTGTCATCTTCTAGATCAATAGTCACGCATGGCCTTAAACGCCGCAAGTGCTCATAGTGGTAATTATTATTTATGTATTATTTATAATATAACATAAACTCAAGAACTCACGAGTAATCAACCTGGTCAATAAATTAAACAAGAACTTTTGTATTTTTCCGCACGGCAGAAGCACATTGCAAATAAAGTCTCCTTTCTATTTGCTGACATGTCCTAGGAATGTTGTTATGAAGTAGTTTCCTATTGCGCCTCCAGAGTTGCAGTGCGTCAGCTCAAGACGTTCGATTTCACTACTAGGGTCTTTGTTTTCTATCCACAGTCATCTTGCAGCGAAATCGAACAGGTAGTGGCGATTTTCACCAAATAAAGGGTTTAATTTTTCCGGAAAACAGCAAGTAACGATCTAGAGATCATTTTTGCAAGTAGATAAATCACCATTAAGCATGTGCTCGATATTTCGTACAGTAAAAATCTGTTGCATCTGGCGGAATAATAAAAAGCAAATAAAAAATAAAATAAAAGTACTTTATTATTGAATACGATAAACACATCATTGTCGTGTGTTCTTCCTAAATTATTTTCCATTTCTTTAGTAAAATACATTTTAAGAAACGTGACTTTGGTTGAAATAGTTTCCGATATCTTGACAAAGAGTGTCCATGAGGATAGTTACAAAATTTATTTTCTCACAGGAGATAAAGCGGTACTACAGCTACATATTATTAAGCAATATGGAACCTTACACCTTTTAAAAAATAAATTCAACGAGATCACATTAAGAATGTGAATTCTAGAAAGAAAGAAATGAAACAAATAAAATAATAAAATAAATGCAATGAATAAAATAAATAAACAAACAAAATAAATGAAATAAACCAAAACAATAAAATAAACGAAATAAATAAATAAGTAAAGTTAATAAAATTAAAAAATATGAATTAAAATAACAAAAAAAAATACAGAAATCGCGGCTGCCGCCAACAACTCACCAGGGCGTGTTGCAGGTGTGCGTGAGCGTCATGTAGCGCACGCCCAGGTCGTAGAGCACGCGCAGCACGGCCAGCGAGTTGCCGATGCTGTGGCCGCCCTCCACGCCGATGAGCGACGCGATGCGGTTCGCCATGTGGGCCTCCACGATCTCTGCAAGCACACGCCGCGCAGGGCGGGCTCAGCACTACGACCCACCACCCAAGGAAGGCAGGTTATGCTTCGGTTTTTCTTTCTTGACGCACGGGGTGGGGGGTGTCAATAAAATGGAATATCTCGCGGTATTTCGCGTCGTTCTCCGTTATGCCACCAGGAGTCGCATGATCTCCCGCACTGCTCGATACAGTCGCGATTATGCGACGCCTAGCGGCACAAACGAGAACGACGCGAAATACCGTGATGTATACCATTTTATTGACACCCCCCCCGTGCGCCAAGAAAGAAAAACCGAAGTATAGTTAGTTAGTTCATGCCTTATTTTACGTGGTGAGACTCGGGCCATCAGGCCCGCTTTTCTGATCACGCTAATTTCGCTACGCTCCTTTCACCATTTCCTTCACCGCTTCCTTTCACCACCGAAGGTGTTATGGGCGCGTCTAGCTCACAGATCATTAGGTCCGTAAGTGGAGTTCATGTTATGTCGGTGTTCCTACCCAAATGAAATGTGAAATCAAGCACGGAACTGCATGGCTTGCGGGGTTTCAGCGTCAACGTATCTCCCCAGCAGGGCACCGGACCATCCGGGCCAAGGTCCAAGCTTCCGACCGGTTTCACGAGATGAGTGGTAGTGTAGTACAAGTCGATGTAATTGTCTAAGCGGAAAAGAGGGACAAGAACGAAGAAAGAAAAATCGCTCGCGATCCGTGGTCCTTTTGTTAGGGTGCTGACCTGGATTTCGCCTGCTGTTGGATGCAGAAAACACGACGATTGATCTTTTAATGGGTAGTTTCGGCTCAAAGGGAAACTTATGCGTCGCAAGCAACAGACCGTCTCCAAAGAATGTGAGGAAGGTGATGCAGAACAATGGGGTCATATTCACAATACAAAGCGAAGACAAAGTAAAACACGTTCGAGCGAGGTGAGAGATCATGACAACGGGCCCGCAGGTGGAGTGAAAACAGCAAGCACAATTTTAAGAAAGATAAAAAAGAGGACAGTGAAATGAAAGTGAGTGTTTTATAAACTAAGAGAGATTTATAGAAAACGCAACTACTAATTGATGTAGTTGTGAAATAGGTGTCATATTTCCACGAGAAAGAGGGTAAGTTTCAATTTGTTAGCACATTTTTCTCGGCGCGGATAAAGTTCCTGTGACTTCCGCCCACCTGGGCACTCTTTGTGGTATTCCCGCCAAATTACGGGAGTTCCATGCTGCACCAGTGTGTTATGGGGGCGCGAACACAAAATTCGTCTCACTTAAAAAATCCTTAATTAATTAAGAAAATTAATTAATCATTGTTCCCTCGCGCCTCCATGCATGGAACGTCCTCTTCCGCCATGCGGCTTCAGCCACGCCGCCGCCGACGAAGACGACGGCGTCGGACATCATCATGATCATCATCGCCACCGCCCCCGCCGCCGCCCCCGGGGCCGGGGGGGGCGGCGCTGCTGCTGCCGCCACCACCAACACCACCACCGTCGCCGCCCTTATCTCCCCCCACCTCCGTCCGTCCGCCCCCCCCCGGCCGGCCAGCCACCTCTTCCACGCGCCCGGTGACATTCTCGGGGCGGTGGACAGATCAGGCGTAGCCGGCGGAAAGAGCGGGGCGAGGACGGATCGGGGAGTGCAGAGGGCAGCTTATCGCTCGACACGGGACTGCTCAAAAACTTTGCCGTGAAGCATTCCCTTCAGCGAAGGGCATTTTTTGTGTGTGCATTGAGACCCTCTACTAGAGAGCTGTGTAAAAAGGAGGAGCTGTGGTACTATGAGAGTAGTCTGGTTTGAAAAATCTAGGCATGTGTGCCTCGTGGGCTTCAACGCATTCTGCAATGTTTACACTAATTAAATTTTCTAACTCTACCAGTCAGGTAGCCTCGCCTAGTCAGTGTACCTTTCATTTTGTGTTATCATAGCAATGCAAGAGTTTTGTGAAATTGTTAAAGTTTTTTGTATTCTTTGACAAATTTGGAAAGTTAGAAATAGTAATTTTAATTCATTTTTGGTTGCTCTGGATAAGGTGCAAACATTTTGCACGAAACGTGGAGTCAATAAAATGAAATCCAAATATTCCTGAAGTTTGTACACTGATCCTGCATGGTCAACTTCGCCCCAACCTTACATCTTCAACAATATAAATACAAGGATCAACGGGAAACCAAACATCAAGAATAACAATATTATCATTATTATCATCACTATCATTTTACTTTTTGTTTCGCGACTCGGCCGTCATGGTGCCACGCGATACGTGCATCCCACCGGGGCTCAGACGTGATTATCGGGATAGGTGCACGTTACTTTATAGGAGGGAATCAGTATTTTAATGCTAATTCCATTTTACACCCCACGGTTGTTATCCCTGAAGGATGAGATGGAATTATGATGATGAAATAGATATACAGAAACTTACAGATACACACACAACACAACCATGTCTAAGGCAGGACTCGAAGCCGCGATCCTTGTGTGCGAAACCACGAAGACACTACTGTCTTAGCGATCTCGGCCATCGGACACGCATTATCAGCGTGATGCTAGATCTCATTTTTATCCCCCAGAGTTGTTAGCCCTGGGGTATGGAAGATGAAATGATGATAATGAGGGGTGCATCCCACCGGGGCTCAGACTTGATTATCGGGGTAGGTGCACGTTACTTTTCTGTAGGGGGAATCAGCAATTTAATGCTGATTCCATTTTTATACCCCAGGGTTGTTAGAACTGGGGGATGGGGTGAAATTGTGATGATGATGATGAATAGTGAAACAAACATACACAAACATACAGAGACCCACGCAACACAACCATGCCTGTAACGGGACTCGAAACCGCGATCCTTTATTCCGAGACCACTACTGCACTACAGCTTTAACGATCTCGGTCAAATTCCGCTAATTAAAATAAATTTCAATGTCCCATCAATATCTAATATTATCGGAAGGGTCAATTATCAGTTTTTCAGTTTCAGAGTAATACGTTTAATAGCGTTAAAATTCATGTTTCATGGCTACGCAAGACTTCATTCACGTATATATAGCTTTTATTCACAACTACTTGCATGTGCAGCCGTCATGTGCATCAGTGTATTACAGTACTTTGCTGTCTGCACTTGCACAGCATGTGGATTTCTTTGTGGTTCTTTTAGCGAGCGTTGCAAAACGCGACAAATGAGTTTCCTCCAGCGCTGACGATGCAACTGCACCTATCTGCGTGGGACAGGCGCGACCTGCCGGCCCAGCGTGGGCGGCGTGCCGAAAGTCGGATTCACCGGAGTTGACGGTGCACAAGCATGGGGTCTGCGACACGACGTCTCGCAAAAGTTACAGCCTTTTAAAGTGAGGCTTATTTCCCCATTTAAATCACATGGAAATTAATATTATTAACAAAAATGCTTCGTTTTGAATGTTTCTTTCTTATATACATGACAATCAAAATGTGATTTGAAACTTGAAATTGGATTCAGGAACTCATAAATAGCATACAGCCACCTTATTTGCCATTTCTGAGAATTTTGAATTTTCTTCCGATGAACGCACATTTCGGCCCGTTCCAGCCCACTGAGCGTCGCTTCTGACAGGCCCACTCAATCAGCACTTACTTAGCAAATCAGTAAGTAGGATAGGAGGCTATACTTGGGTTTTATTTCTTGGTGCGTGGGGTCTTGTCTTCAGGATCGAATATCTCACGGTATTTCGCGTCGTTCTCCGTCGTGCCGACGGGGGTCGCATGCTCGCGACTGTATCGAGCAGTGCTGGCGATCATGGGACTTCTAGCGGCACGATCGAGAAGGACGCGAAATACCATGCTATTCCGTCGTGAAGACCAGCACGCGCCAAGAAATAAAAACCCAAGTATGAGTCTGAAAGTTTTCTAGAGAGCGAAATGAAGGATTTAAAAGTCAAGAGTGATCAGTGGATTAAATATCAATCGATTAACTAAATGATTATTCGACTCATAATTTTATTTTTTATTAACAGACTTTTCGATATCTAAGTGTTCTAAGATCTTTAAGTTGATTAGGCAAGTGTATGCTATTAGACGACTGGCCATATAGAATATGGATGGTTCTTTTAAAACATTGTGGTGCTCTAACTATGGCTTTTTCACCTCAGAACAAACTAATTATGAAATGATTTTTAAATCTTATTTGTATTTATAACATTGTACAATATTACATTTTCTGATTCTCATCTGAACAAAGTTGTTCGTGAGGTGCTACAACCTTAAATTACTACAGATATGATATACACTGAAGAGGGTCTCAAACTTAGATATCCAAACGTGTAGTAATAAAAAATAGTGGTGCTTCCCACGCACATACTTTCTCGCACTACTTCTATATGGTCCAAAATGCTATTCCACTAATTCATAAACCAGCAAAAGTGTTTTCTACCAGCAAACGTTTTCCGTTCGGAGACCCGAAATCTGATACTCAAACTTAACGAACCGGCACTTATACCACTACGCCACACTAGCACCGCATGTGCAACAGAGCCATCAAAAGAATCGAACTGAGCTAAAAATTGGTAAATGCATGATACAGAAACAATTGGTACAATGGTACATATGCTTTACTAATCCAAGAAGAGACGTGAAAACATTGTTAAAAGTTAAAAATTGGAAAAAATATATACGCACACTTCAAGTTCATTTATCGCAATTATCAATATTTGTGATTCAAATAGCTTCACATGGATTTCAATAAAGTTTCTAATAATTCTCAATTATTTGCTGTGACAATAGAGAATTTTGACAAATAGTATTCCCGACCAGGATTCGAACCGGCGAAACTTCCTTCGGAAGAGCTGTGTCAATGCTGCGACTGCGACCACAATGAATATGCATGACATTTACACTTACATAATAGTAATATAGTATGGTGGTTTCATTTCTCGCATTAGAAAACCGAAAAATCTAGAGAATGAAAAAAATGTCCTTTAGGCGCTCAAAAAAGGTATCTTGGAAGATCATAATTCATAACAGTAAAATAAGTTCAATTTAGAGATTAGGAAACTAATATCTCCGAGAAAGTCTGTGCCATTCTATAGCACCACTAGTTTTTCTAAATTTAGCAACAGGGTTTTATCAACTTTTTCGTTACCAGACCCCTGGTATAAGAGTTTTTCTGGCGAAAATTCCCCGTTTTCCGGCGCACGATTACATAACTTTCTCTTCTTATGAAGTATTCGTAAGGCGAGAAAGTAAAAAGAAAAGTATGACTGGAATCATCGTTTACCTTATTGATACAGTAAAAGAGTTGAGAATAATATAAATTAGAAAAATGATACAATAGAAGTTTAAAATGTAATTGCAGCCTTTAAACTCGGATATCACTTTATTTTGTGACAAAGAATTCATGTTTGTACAGTAAACATTGAGGACATTGCCACGTTAGTCTACCATCAAGTAATTGCACCCATGCTCTTTGAGAATTCAACATTATATATACTATTTATATATTTAGTTCCAATAGGTAAATCAATGTTTTAATAATATTATGTTTTGAGATTGTAAATTGATTTTCTAAAGTAAGCAAAGCTTATCAATCTGAAAATGCAACAAGCTATTTTTACTTATGGTTGTTATAAATTAAACATTTAAAAAGCTGAAAACTTTCGATGAAACTGTGACGTTGCATTCTTTTCGTAGAGGCATCAGTTTGATCGGTCGGTTTCGACTTCCTGAATCCTTAATCTGGCTGTTTCGAAAGTTACGAAGCGACCATTGTGTATGAAATGGTTCACATTTACACATCTGACGCACATGTGTAAATACAAGGTGAATGACAATTTTTACACAGCATACCAACACTGTTGTTATTATTACATTAACTGGACAATGACAGATTGCGGACCAGTTTTCTACAAAAACATGCAACAAAATCATAATAATACACTCGCCCTACATGTTAAAAAATGGATTGATTATTTCGGGTTTCTGGGTGGAGTATTCCGTGTCAACTGCTAAGGTCATTAATCCTGTAAGCAGGACTGAATTTCTGGCGGAACGTGACGGAACAACGTTCGGGATCCTCGGTAATAATTATTATATTACATTATAAATATATAACTTTTTTAAAATTAAGTTAATAATTTGAGGCGCGTTCCGAGACCTAAAATTGTTAAATTGAGCCACTGCCTGTATGTGTAGAGCACATTCTATCACGGGAGGTGATGTGTTCTTCACCGCTGGTCGGTGAGATCCGGCACCGACTTAACCGACGCGTGTAGGATTCCCCATCCAGGTTATCTCCAACGCGAGAGACTCCACCCTAGCCGGACAAGCTCTATAGTCCCGACTAGTCTCCCGAGATGTGTGGTAGTGTAGTGCATGGATGTATGGATCCTTGGTAGTGTATGGATAATTTGATTGTTCTAGAAGAAGAAATGGCAATAAACGTAGCAAAATGTACGGCAATAACTGGTCAACTAACTTCTCCTAGAGAAAGCTGTGGGCCACCACCACCCGGTTCTTTACATTTAAATCTCGCGCCAGTTGTTGTGGACACACTGCCCGCGAAGACTAGTAAGCCAGATACACTGCCTGCAGTCTTGACATACAGAGCGTTCAGTCATGTGACCGATTTTTTTGACAGCTTCTATAACAAATGAGCGTCGCCAAAGACCGCATTGCTCTCCGAAAAAGTATTCTTCCGCCGCTCAGCTGAGTCGGAGTGTCAGCTGGCTGGATTTTGTAATTGAATGTATTTTCACGTTGTGAACGTTAGAAATAGTTTTCACAAGAGATTTATTGTATTCCATATCATTAGGGACGAAAAATTATACGAATTGAGACAAATAATTTCGAAATGCTGTTGATAATATGTGTGACTGAGTGAATTAAGCCGTCTGACAGGAGAACGAATACTGCTGGACCCATACGTAGGCCTTGTAAAAACTGTAGGAATTCTGTTGGTACTTTTTGATCTTGCATGTTCAGAACTTTGCAATTAATGTAGTGCTGCATAATGTTCTGCAATTAGAATAATTGATGTTTTATAATCTCTATTGATTGATCATTATGACTAATGATCAATTTAATGTGTGAAAACCAGAACAGTGACATTTTATAAATTCTGAAAAAACTGTTTTCTTTTATTCAAAATCACTGTAAAATCGTGTTACTTTGTTTCAGTATTAAAACCTCGACATTTTAATTGTTTATTAAATCCGAATTAACAGTGGCACTGAAATATAACGTGGTTTTCTCAGAATTTATAAAATCTCACTTATACAGTGCTGTATTTCACCCATTCAATTATTGATCATTGACATACTGATTTATTAAGTTAATTGTGAAATTATGGTAACAATAAATACTGTAAATCATTTGTTCATCAGTTCATGACAAGTGAAGCAATACTTCATTGAAATATTAGTCACGTATGGTTTGTGCGTAACTAATACAAAACCGCCATTAATTGTTATTAAATATTTTATTAAATTTTGAGTTCTTCTAATTATCAACTTTGGAAAGTATTCAAACCATGTTAAAAGGTTTCTGTGAAGAAAAAGATTCAAGTAAGTAAACATTCTCTGAGTACTGATAGGCAAAATACACGTAGTTAATCAAAAGATGAATAACTTGCAAGTGAATTTATTAAATATAAAACAAGCAGTCAATTCTTAAAATTTAGATATGAGGTACAACATGGGTTAAAAAGTGCTATGAATTATGTACTTGTTATTAAAAGGATACTACAGAATGTTAAATAATAAATTATAATTTATGCAAGATCCTAAATGTTTTTCCAACTTCAAGAAAACAAAAAGTATGTGTATAAATGGGCCTGCACACAGTTTCTTCCTCAACTAATTTGTGTATAACAAGTCTGTTAATAAAATTGAATTGAATTTCGCTATGAAAATTTTAGACGAAATGAAAATTGAGAGGTTTTATACCTTCAATAACTTTATTATCTATAATAAATAAAAGTCATGTTGAACATGGGTGAAAAGATATCACAAAATCAAAGTTATATCAATGAAAAAATAATTCCCTTTATTTGTGTTGTGATTTCTTCAAAGGATACAACTGTTGCACGAACACCTTTGAAGTTTAATAAATTTTATTCACTTTGATGATTTTAAATGGAAATTTATAAAATTGAAATTACTTTCCTATGTACTTTTAGAACATGTCCTGAAAGTCCATGACCTAATATGAATTAGCTCAAAACCCTATCTGCCAGTAAAAAGTTGTATTTTGAAATGAAAATTAAACATTGAAAATTTTAAAAATGAACAAAATTCATATTGTAACATTTTATATAACAGCATTTTATTGGTTATCAAGCCTGACCTAACTGCATAATTTGATAACTTTTAATCTCATATTGTGTTAAAATGTCATATGATACTTACTTCATAAGTAAGTATTAAATTCCTTAAAAGATAAAACTTTTCGTTTAATTAAATCTGCATTTCTTATTCTTTTTTATTCAAAGGAATAATATTTTTCTATTACCTGAATTAATTTTTGGTTTATACGGTGTTGACAATATGTCTTCAATGCACATTCATACTCATCAAAAATTAACTTCACAAAATTGAAAAAGTTTCTTTAATAAAAAGAACTAGAATTTCTTTTAACTGCTTTTTTTTACAAAGGTAGTTAACATCAGCAGATTTAATGAAGTGACTACTTATATCTTCTGAGAAGTATACATCTCTATATTGTAATTAGTGGGAATACACACAATAAATAATGAAAATATTCATACATACATGAAGAAAGATTCAGTAATTGCAAGAAAAAACTAAATTCAAAGACTAGTTATATTGCAAAAAATAATAAAAAAACATTTCTATAGGTTCTGTACCAGTTAATGTTTAGCAAAAAAATCTGAAATTAAGTTTAGAAAAAATTAGAGACATAAATTAAGAGAAAAATTGAATTAACCAGTTATGGTCCAGTTACCACTTACTATATTATTACTCTAACTTCCATCACCAACAAACCATTACAGAATCACATGCTTTCTTCACACACACAATATTTATTTTCAGAGAGATATTGAGAGAACATTCACATACACAAATACAAACACATGGCAAATTTGATAAAGATAAAAATATTAGCTAAAAACCATCTGGTATCACAGTCCCCACCCCTCAACCAAAAAAATTCAGAAGTTTTCTCTAGTTCTAATGCTCCACATTACATTCTTATCTCAACCGCCTATATGTACAATGAAATCACTATTAGTAACTATTTAAGAGCCATCTGGTAGTTTTTATTTGCAAGTTGAAAGAAAGTTGTTGTCATTAAAGATCTGAAGAATAAAAATATACCTACATATATCTAATTTCATAAATGTTTATTGAAAATTAAATTCTGATGTAACAGTTATTAAAGCATTTCTACGAATCCTGATAGTATATAGTTCTTTAGAAACCTGTAAAAGTACAAATAAGAATAATGATAATAATAGCGAAAAATACATTTCAATAAGCCAAGATCAGCTTAATAATAATATATATTCACGATTTCACATGTAATATAACCACTCACTTGCCCTAGTTGGAATAACATAAATTTACAACTTGCAACTCTGCACCTATGAAGAATAACAAACGTCAAATATTTTTAAATCCATTTTCATGGGCAGCCATATTCCTACAAATAAGAAACATCAGTGGATCCTGGAATGGGAACACCAGGGGGATCTTTGTCATAAGAGTCATTCTGAAAATTTATTATGACTGGAATCTGGGAAGCCTCCTTACTTATTTCTACTCTACACTCTTCTTCTATATTCTTTGCAGTATGTGCCATATAATTATCCCAAATACAGAAGTGTTCAGAATAAATGAGAACGATATGTTATATTAGTAACATTTCTGGTAAATATCCTAAGGAAATATTTTTATATTATTTCACTTTCTTCTCCACAGTAATCAGTTCTATTGCTTCCTTACTTTTTCTGTTGCTTTGTGATTGAAAGTGGTATCATGATAATAATACCACTGATAATATCTTTTGCACCGGCTCCATACCAATTTGATAGAATTATAGTGAAAATATAGTGATAATAAAGGGGAGGGGAAGACAGAACTCAATGACCAGCTTTCTCTATAATTTCATCTTCCCCATATCAACCAATATGATTTATTAAATAGTAAGAATATTGACAAAAATTGTATCAAAATAAATACAAAAAGTAAAATTGTATTCTATGATTTAATTCAACAAAATTTGTTTATTTCAGTGAGAAACTTTATCTGAACATCAGCCTCAGAAACTTTTACACATTCTATTAGCAAACTTTAAGTGCTAATTAAAATTGTATTACTGATTTTACTATAAGATCATTGAACGTTACTGAATTTAATACAGGTTGTACTCCGCTCTTTATAGTGATGTAAATAATGTTGAAACTACTTTTGTGACTGAATTGTATAGTAGCAATACCTGTTTTTTTTATCAGTTATTTAAAAAAAGATTAAATGAATTTCATATATGAGTGTTTTTTACATTCTTAAAAGAAATATTGTTGAAAAATAACACTCACCAACACAGAATGAATTGCTACCCTGTCCATTACATAAATCCATGTTTCTTACAATCAAAGTAGAAATCTTTTCACTTTTGAAACATCTGTGCTGTCGGAGTTGCTCAATAGTCATTTATTTCTTTTGACTTTGAGAGAATAATAACTCTGTACTTTTGATGAAACCACCTGTATGTAAGAATATAGATTTTCTCTTCGTCTAAACTTTTGCTCTAGCAGTACTCTCTACTCTTATCTGGTCATGGATGAGAGGCAAAAACTAAAAGGTAGATTATTAAAGACTATATATAAAATTATATATCAAAATAAAAAAGTATTAAACCACAATGTAGGTGCTTCAAGCCAGACAAGCATTATTCATGATCATTACACCAGCTGATCTAATTCCAATTTGACAAATTTAAACATACTTCAGTACAGGCAATTCATGCACTTATTTGTCCCATTTCATATCTTTCAATTGTAAAGAATTTAGTAGATGCTTCGCTTGCCTTTCGAATATAACCATGTCACGAAACAGACAAAAGGCCCGCCAAATATACAGAAGTCCTGCTAGTTGAACTTCTCATTTCTGTAGGAAAGTCTCCACATATTAACTAAATACACCATACAGAAAATATTAACTGTTATCTTGAACATAGTTTCAACGTATATATTCACTATAACAAACTAGTTTTCCGCGAACATTTTCCTGTGGAGGAATGACAATACAATAGATGGTTTCACGGCGCTAAGACAAGTTAGCCAACGTTCGTGAAATAAAGCGAATAATTTCTGTGTGTTAATCACCGACCACGCCCCCTGGCACGATCTCTGTGGTGTGGCAACAATAGCTGTCAACAAAATCGGTCACATGACTGAACGCTCTGTACCTGATGTATACCATCAAAACAACCGTTTTTCATCTCTGCCCAGGGACACGCATCAGTACTCAGTCAGTGAAAAGCCCATATATGAATGCCATTAGAATGATTGCGTTTCTGATTATTTAAAATTCCCGCCTGTACGTAGCAAATACATTACGGTATTTTGACATTATAGAACTAAAGCACAAAGTCTAAGGTAGTATGTATTTTAGGTTTAGTAATTAACATTTATACCAATATTTGTAGTAACCATGTGTTTGAAAAGCATGCCGATGCACTCATTTAGACTATATCTCTGAAAAGAACGTTTTTCGTGTTTAGCAGCTGTAATGGTTTTATATTTTGTTTGTCTAATGATTTCGTATTTCCGGGCGTGTCAACTATAATGGTCATTTGTCCGGCGCGTTTCAATCACGGGATGTGGTGGTGTTCCTACCCAACTGCATGATGAGATCCAGCACCGTCTTACATGTCAGATTGAGAGTTTTTCTCATCCAGGTATCTCCACCTGAGGGCTTCGCTATAGACGGGACAAGATCCTGTCTGGTCTCTCAACATGTGTGGTAGTGCAGTGTGCGAGTGTGTGTAAGTGTGTCAGTGTGTGTAAGTGCAGTGTGTGTGTGTGTGTAAGTGTAAGAGGATATGACTAGGATAAGGAAGGAAAGATCGCGCTCGGTTCACAGCCCGTTTTTTGAGGTACTGCTCCTATATTCTCCGGGCATTGTTAAAAAGAAACACGGAAAGCTACATATCACAGCAGCTTCGCCCCTAGAATTCTCCTACAAACAGCGCCTGAATTCCACACAGCTAAGGATGTCACGCATATGTAGCTCGTGTCGAAAATCCTAACGCCGCCGGGACTCAAAACCTAGAACCTCCTGGTCAGGTGCACTGCGTTGACATCAGCCAATGGCCTGAGCCACCTCACCCGATTTTTACGGTTTGTTCTGTTGTGTTGTTCTGTTGTACGGTTGTGTTCTTATGGTTTTATGGTTGAACTGTTTTCAGGAATGTAGAATTTTTTCAGAAATGGAGAACTCATTTTAGGAATGTAGAATTTTAAGATCCGATGTACACGTTTTTAAGCATAGTAGGTATACTGAAGTGAGGAGAGCGAACAGGATGGTAAGGAGGCAGTGTGGTGCGTATTGTGGATATTGTTAGTTTTGACAAGAGCAAAAAATAAATTTATTGCAGACGATTGTAAAGAAGGTAGATACGTCATTCTGAATATAACTTCTGAAAAATTTTTGTTATTGCGGGTAGCTGATTGCACTTCAAGGCCCAAACAATAAACTTGTTGACGCTAAACGATTACCTTTGCATTGCTTACTTCGTGTTTTATAGTCTAGGAGGACAAAGTGTGTGATACGTTGTGAAATTCAATCAGAAGGAACATAAAAATTATGATAGCATTTTAGCACACTAAAGATAAAAGCAGTGTGGTTACTATTTTTGAACATCACAAGGCCAGGTAACTCGCACTCTGAAGCGCCTAACGGAATTTCGAAGGAGAGGAGACAATACCGTAATGGTTGCATATAATTTTATAGTCCCATTTAATTATAGTGACTTCTGTCGTTAGATCATCTGGACGTGGGCATCCAATTAAGAGCTTCATAGTAACTTTTTTCGTATCGAAGTTCCCGATGGGATAACCGCGTCCCACTTATTCTACTTAATTAGAACGACTTCTGACGTTTGATTAGCTGGGACGCGGTTATCCGATCGGGAACTTCGACGCGAAAAAAGTTGCCACGAAGCTCTTAACTGGATAACCATGTCCAGATGATCAAATGTCAGAAGTCACTATAATTAAATGGGACTATAAAATGATTTGCAACCTTGACGGTATTGTCTCCCATCCTACAAAATTCCGTCAGGCACTCCATGAGGCAATTTTTATTCGGAATGACTAAAATTGAATTTCCAACAGAGATACAAATATACTCACTCAATTTCTTCCCATACAATTGTTCTACTAAATATTAAATTTTTTAAATTATAAACGGAATTTGCATTTTTGTGACAATTGTGTTGACACATTGTTGATAATTTGTGTTGAGTGTTGACAATTTGTGAATACCGAAAAATGAATATATATCTTACATTAGGTGTTGTTTCTGATATCTTCGAAACCTACTTCCTGACAAGTAAATTCCTACCGTGTTTATTGGAAGAATTGTAGCTTAATTTTTGAGTTCTAATACTCAAGGAAATGGTTTACGCAAACATTTTGAGTTTCTTGTGTCAATAAAGATTTGTTTGGTTCAACTGCAGTAGTTCAAACATTTTCTCGTCTTAACGCTGAATATAGTTAATTCAATGAACCAAATTTTGGATTATTTATTGTAAACAATTGAATGTGATAATTATTTTATTTGTTTGCTAACTAGTTTTGTCAAAGAAATAAAACTTGCTGTAATTGATACGAGTTCTGAAAGTTAAGTTAATAAGTAAGTTAATAATTGTTTATTACTTTGTCAATTATATATATATATATATATATATATATATATATATATATTCCTTTCAATGAGAAAAAGCTTATTTCGGGGAGAAAAGCTTTTATTTTAAAGTGTATTTCAGAGAAAATATCTTGCCTAAAGGAGCAAGAACATTCGTAAAAATAAGGACTTCATTGAATTAAAAAGAGAATCGTAAACAATTATACGAAATGTTTCCTTCTCTAGAAAATAGTTTTGGTGAATGATGAGTAACAAAAAAAAAAAGAAAATCATCACAAGGAATATAAAATGATGAAGGCTTGGATCACATGAACAGTTGCATAATTGCATGTTTCATAATTGTAGTTGCATTGCAGTTGCATGTTTCATAATTGTAGTTGTAGGATGATGTCGAAAAAAACTGAATTTTTGCAATTTTTAGAAAATCAGTGTTTTCAACGAACATGAGACCTGCACTACTCTATTAAACGTCCTTCACATAATCCAACAACAAAATTTAATCAAAATGAAGGAGACCTTTTTTGAAAATTGAATATGTTCCAGGGGTTTCATGCAAAGCACCCCCAAAATCAAATAAAGCCCCCAATTTCAAATTCAAGGGGCCTAGGTATCAGCCACATTGATTGGGGAATATCGATTTTGGAAAATATCGGCAGAACGGATTAGCAGCTAGAGTTGTTTACAGTCGGAGAGACTGACTAACTGACTGACTGACAGACAGACGTAAGGACAGACACGTATTGCCGTCATTTTTTTCTAAATTTAGCAACTGGATTTATCCACTTTTTTGTTACAAGCGCCCCTGTATAAAGTGTTTTTTCTGCCGATAATTCAGCGTTTTTTGCACAGCCATACACAAGTTTCTCTCTACTGAGTAAGCGGTAGCAAGGAAGTAAAAATATTAAAATATTGACGAAAGGCAAACCCGTCTTCTATTTAAGTTAGAATAATGGTGGCAAAGAACCTTGAGTATCACTATCATCTTATTATTATCAAGTAAGTTTTATTTTATCTGCAAGTTTAAGAGACTTCTTAATGCTGAAACACCTCGTAAACAGTGGATGATAAAACTTTTTTAACTATTCCACAGGCACTCTTTGCGACGGTGTCTGAAACTTTTAAAGTTCGACTTATTTTTTTTTATAAAAGAGAGCGGAGTAAAATAGAATCAAAGAGTTCATACGGTAATCAGTGCGGTAGTCATCTGAGGCTCATGAGGCATTGCGTTCCTCTTGCAGCTAAAGCATTTCTTTACCGTCACATCTAAATTAATAAATAATTTTTCTTCATTTCGAGTCTCATAGCACCAAACATAGTCTCATTTGATCTCTTCCAAAAAACTACACACCGGAATATTGAAAACGGCAGACCTGCAGTAGCACCTCCCCGAATCGAGCTGTAACTATTTGCTCCCAGATTCTGCGGCAATCTGGGTACACACGGTCGACTTGAGACCTATAGCTGCTATTTTGGCCATGCTTGAAATACAACAGGGAAAATTGTTGGATGTCACGTTTCCTTCGGTGATTGAAAGCAGGTGACCGTGATGTCACTCCACTCGTCTCAATCCCGGAGACAGTACGGACGCCGTCTAAGCGAGTGGGGGGGGGGCTGTGGCGTCTTAGTTATCAACTGATGTCTCTGCAGTGTCTCTGACCAGGTGTCCGAGGGTTGAGTCCCGGCAGGATTTCGGTACTAGCTATAGGCCGAATTCAGCCGCTGTATGGAGGAGAATTCTAATGGCCGGCTAGTTTTCGTCCCGATCTCCGATCAATACCAGGCAAAGCGGGAGCAGTGCACCAACAAACTGAACGCGCGCGATCTTTCCTTTCTACTTCTTGTTCTATCCTAAGCACTACCACACACGTCGAGACCAATCGGGAGCTTAGAACGTGCCACGGCTGGGGCAGTACCCCGCTGGTGTGAAACACTAGTTGGAAAAATCCCGCAGGTCGGCGCCGGATCTCATCATCCAGCGGGGGAAGATCGCCGCCACCTACCGCGATAAAACATGCACTACACTTACGAAAATGACAATGACCGCTAACATAAATGAATGAAACTGAGCGCGGGGACGAGCGAGCAACAGGAAAAGCAGGAAAGAGACGCGGATGGAGAAAGAGAGCGCAAAAGGACGCTTCATGTGCGATCGCGCACTCCCTGGAGGTCCTCACCTCCTTCTGCCCCTTCTATCCTCCTCCATCTCCTTTCTACAGTTCTCCGCGAGAGGTGGCTCACTCCATCAACTGACGTCACTGCAGTGCCTCTGACCGAGAGGCCCTCCGTTGGAGTCTCGACGGGAGCATGATTTTCGACACTAGTTTGTCAGCTAGGTCGAACTCAGGATGCTCTGATCGGTAGTTTTCCGTGGTTTCTCCGATCTACACCAGGCGAATGCAGGAGCAGTACCCTAACAAATGACCCACAGACCGGGCGCGATCTTTCCTTCCTCTTTCTTGTCATATCCTCTCCCGTAACACGCACACTTACACTAACATGCACTACACTACCACACATGTCAGAAGACCGGTCGGGAGCTTAGAGCTAGTTCCGGCTGGGGCGGTACCCCGCTGGTGGGAGATACCCGACTGGGGAAACCCCTCTAGCCGACAGTAGGGCGGCGCCGAATCTGTCCATCCAGTGAGACCACCGCTACCACCCGAAAGAAAACATGCACTACACCTACGGGCCTAACGACCCTAGTAATTGACGCGCCCGGAATCACTAACAATCAATCAATCAATCGCGTTCGTCCGATCAGGGCCATAAGCCTATTCACATTCTCCGTACCTCCTCCCAGTATTTTTTTCTATCCCGCTTCCTTCTTGCTGCATCTCTTCCTCCTCTCCGATCTCACCCCTCCCACTCCCCACACCTCAATCCCGCCTCTACGTCTGTTCCCCTTCGCGCGCCGCCGTAAAACGTCCATTCGTCTGATGCGGCGCGATCTCAATGCGACGCTTCACTCACGCGCGATTTGCCGGAGCCGTTTTGCTCGCTCACAGCGGGCCCCGCCCCCCCCCGCCCCACCCGGCTCATTCCGTGCCCGTCGGCTGTTCCCTACCCCTCCGTCTCTCTCTCTCTCTGCTATCTCAGGTCCCTCCCTCGCCACCCGCCGACTGTTACAGCTCAAATCCCGGAGCCGAGTGGGTGGCGAAAAGCGGCGCACGGGGTTCACCATAGCAGTACACGTCTTCCGCATGAGCTCCGGGCGAATCGAAGAGACGAAGTGAACGCGTGCCACATGAGCAGACACTGATGGGTCGCAGTTTGATGGCGTGGTAATTGGTTCCGCTCTTCATCTGTTTACTGAGGTTTAGAAGCTCCTCAACAGGGAGTTCATGACTGATGTTCTAATGAGTAGATATGAGCGATGATGATGATGGGGTGAATCGTGATGAAATTGAAGGAGACAGGCGGAACAAAGGGGAGGATTATCTTCCAAGAGCTCGCTTTGTCCACCACCAACTCCAAACGAACCCGGCACCAGTGGTGGAAGGCGTATGTGCTTTCCATTACACCATAATTGGTTTCGTCTTTCTGAACGCACAACCTACAATATTAAATCGTACCAAACATACTAAAAACGTGAGAAAAATGAAATTTCGAACGAGGGTGAGAATAATTTTCATCATTACAGAAATATATAAATAAACTAGACTTGAATGCAATATTTCACATAGTTATTCTCAATTTGTACTACATTATTTATCGCAAGTTCTAACGAGAACCGAATGACTCATTCTATTTGGTGTGTATTAGGAATGCAGTTTCATATGCAAATCTTTCTATTTAAAAAGTCAAAATAATTTCAAACAATAAAATTTGAATTTTTATATATCCTTTGCAAACATACTCCAGTTCTATAATATGTACTTAACCTTATCCACTTATCATAGCAAATATTAAAACGAACTTGTCGACACAAATGAACAATGGTGAACATCGCTCTTATACATGAGATTTTCCCTATTTGAATTCTCATTATATGTCATGATACGTTTTTATAAAAATTGCCACATCACAATTATAATTCTTTATTATTAAAATGTATGTATATAATCCCTTATGAATATAAATTACGTTTCTGGTTGAGATTTTTCAACCCATCTTCAGGCAACTGAAAATTGTTTTTAAAACAATTTCAACTTTAATATAATTGTTAAATTTCGTTAGAAATTCCTCTTTAAACATTTTTCACATGTCAAGCATTGAATCTTAAAACTAATATACATTTTCAATGTGTGCGTATGTATAAGCATGTGGAAGCTCACCATATTGTCAACGATGTATATTCACATTTTCATGTCCGGTATGGATCTTGGTCAATTGTTTTTGTTAAATTGTTTTTATCATTCTTATAGAGTGTTGTATCCTATTTCTTAATATTCCAGTAAATTTCCCGTGTATGTTCTTCCTCTCTATATATTTTCAGTACACATGTCTTATTCATTTGATTTACGGGTGTTTCACAATAAATATTTCAAAGTTCAGGAACAAGAAGAGGGGCCGAAAATATTCATCTTTCAATGAATATAATAGTTTCCGACCTCTCTACAAGCCGTACAAATTTCTAACATTTATTCTGATGTCCCCAAAGAAATGGATTCCATTTATTACTCTAATAAGATGATGATATAAGACCGTTTGATCCCTAAAGGGCACGAGCCACCTCCCCGGGCAAGGTTGACTCTGCTTCTCTGTTCTGTTGAGCTGGGCCTAAAGGGATTTTGCATTTAACTATTGCATTATGAATAGCATTTATTGTAATCCAATACATCTTACCCAAAATATTCAACTAACAACTTCCCTTCCCATCGTTACAGACACTCCCTTTTAATATTTTCCTCCAATTTCAATCTTAACACCCTGATTCAATACGTTTTAATCAGTCTTTACCTCCCGTTGATCTAAATTAGTCTTACTATTTTAACTGTATATTCATTGTCGCTCTCTCACCTATTACCACATTCAGCGCCCTTGGGATTCTCAATTATCGGTCGTACTGTTTATTTTCGGCAGCTTCGTTTCATTTCTTTCCCGTTTCCAGGCCTTTGTCTGCCTTCACGCTGCGCGCACACAAACCTCCATCGCCGCGCCCCTATCTTCGCAGAGTTTTATCCCCTTATCTCCCCTGCAGTCTTCATTTTGTCTTGATTCGCCCAACGTCGTGGCCTTCAACACCAAGCACTCCTTTACGCTCTCCTCGCCTCGCGACTCACCTGCGATTCTCCTCCCATCGCCTCCGACTCAAAACGTGTCTTCAGGGTCCCGCAGTCGTGCCTTTCCCCGCTGACACCTCGTCCCCACCCCCGTTCCTTTCACCACCCTATCACCCCTGCCTCCCGTGTCCCGCCCCCACTACCCTCTGCCACCGCCGTCACCATCGCATTCAAGACCACCTTTCCCCGCATCACCGTCACATCCTACTCTCTGAATCTGAATCAGTGAAATTGGAACTGATTTAATCAGTGAGAGCAGAAGTCACTGATATCTTTAGTCGGAATGGGCAATTTTGCTGACAATCAGCGAATAAGCGAACCTCTTCATAATGACCGCCAGCATTTCACTGGTCGTCAGTGGCGAAAGTGCCGCGCCACCATCACTCACTGATCGTTCAGTCGTTCACGTGCTGCTGTTGTGATTCAAAGAGTGAAGTTTCACTTATTCAAAAAGTGGACTCGATTTTCACTGATTTGTTCAGTTCAATTCATTGATTGTCAGTGGCAGGGTTATAACTGACACCATCAGTGAATAGTCACTGTCAATCAGTAGTTTTTCACTGACTCAGACAGAGAGAGTACCCTCTCACCCTACTCCCAGCGCCACCCTCGCATCTGTCCACCCCTCCGTTACAGCTACCACCCCAGTTCTCCCCGCTCCCACTTAAACTGCTGACCGCGTTCTAGTTCCACCTCCTCCCATCGCCCCCGACTCCAACGTTTCTTCTGGGCGCTCTTTTGAGACCTTTCCCGTTGGCACCTCGTCCCCATCGCCGCTAAAGCACTTCCCGTTCCCTTCACCACCCCATGTCCCCTGCCTCCTGCCTCCCACACTCCTCGCCGCAGCCACCGCGTCACCATCGTCTTCAAGACCATTTTCCCCCGCATCACCGTCCCATCCTATCATCTCACCATACTCCCTGCTCCGCCCCCGCATTCAGCCCCTCCTCCGTTACAGTTACCGCCCCTCTTCTCCCTGCTGCCATTGCTGACAGCGTCCTACTTCCACCGACTCTCATCGCCTCCGACTCCAACGTCTCTTCAGGGCGCGAGTTCTCGTGCTCTTCCCCGTTGACACTTCGTCCCTACCGCCGCTAAGGCACTCCCCGCTCCCGTCTCCATTCCGCCTCCCCCGCCGCCCGCGTTTCACCCTCTCCCATTTAGAATGGCCATCACCCCCGCCCTCACCCCCGCTTTTGCCCTCATCACCGTCCCATCATCTACTCATACCTCCACTCCCTGCCCTGCCACATCTCCGTTCAAACTTCCGCCTCGGCTCCCGTCCCGCCTAAACCACCACCCGCGTTCCACCTGCACCCTCATCCCTCTGTGGCGTCGTGGAAGTAAGCACACTGACCTAAAAAAGTATACACAAGTTTTATTTACAAAATGTACAAATAATGTACTGCCCCGTACACACTTGCCGGTATTTCCGACCGCCAGCCGCGATCGTACTGTCCTATGGATACAACACATTTAACAAAGAGGCCCGGTTTCGAGTGCACGCTCCTACTGCGCCAATCGTGTGACTTTCGTCACCCGCGCAACGCACGAATACGCTCCAGCCTGGGCATGAACTTTGCGCAAAGCGCGAGGTTCTTCCAGAACACACCCGCTGGCGTGAGCGAGGCGCCCCGATTTATACCTGGCAGCTCACCCCCACCTGACCACTGTTGAGCGTGGGAGCGAGGCTTGTGAACTATCACATGACGGAAGCAGCAGGACAAGCCATGCCGGCGTTCACCTGATACCAAAAAAAAACCAACGCCGTGGTTCCTAGCTACTCAGCTCTGAGATGTGCAAGTCTTCTAAGGCCTCCTCCCACGCAGGACAGCCAACGTGATGCCACACTCCCCCATCGCCTCCAATTGGAAAGATATAAGACGCACGCCCCCATTAGCGCCAAGGTACATCCCGAACCGGTCACTCCCCCCACCACCCTCTGAGGCCGCAGGTTCGAGTCCCGGCGGCGGCAGAATTTTCGACTCTAGCTTTTCAGCTTGGTAGAATTCAGTCGCTGTCTGGAGGAGAATTCTAGCGGCCGGCTGCTCTGATCGGTAGTTTTCCGTGGTGTCTCCGTTTAACACCAGGCGAATGCCGGAGCAGTACCCTAACAAACGGGCCACGGACCGCGCGCGATCTTTCCTTCCTCTTCCTTGTCCTATCTTCATCCCTTACACACACACCTACACTAACATGCACTACACTACCACACCTGCCGGGAGCTTAAAGCTTCTCCCGGCTGGGGCGGTGCCTCGCTGGTGAGAGATAAATGGTTGAGGGAAAACCCCGTTAGCCGACGGTACGTCGGCGTCAGATCTCGTCATCCAGCGAGGGAAACGATCACCGCCACCTCCCGAGGAAAAAAACACGCACTACACTTACGAGACTAACGACCTCTGTAGTTGACGCACCCGTAATCACGAACAATCAATCAATCAATCGACCCCTCCTCCGTCCAGTGTTCATTCGCACTCCTGCCTTCACAGTTCATATCCCATCCCTCCTCAGATTCTCTCTGCATGTTATACTCTCACTGCCGCCTACCAGTTCCCTCTTCCCTCCTCCTCCACTTGCCCCCCCCCCGCATCTCCCCCGCGCGGGGAACCGCAGCGTTTGTGCGCCCGGGGATCGCTCGCGCGGCCGGGAGTACATAAAAGCGCCGACCACCTGCATACACAGCAGGTGGCGAGAGGGCTGGGCGGGGCGCGCCACGTCGCGCACGGGGGGGGGGAGGGGGGCAGCACGGAAGAGAGCTCACGCGAGGAAAAGCGAGACGCTAAAAGGGTGGACGGGGTGGAGTTCTGGGAGCGGTGGGGGTGGAGGGGGAGGGTTCACACCGGATATCGGCTTCCCCGCACCCCGGTCCCGTCGAGGCGTGCGACTCGCCCCCCGCAGCTGTCTCCGCCCCCCTTCCTCATTCCCCGCGCCCCCATCTCACCTCCCCCTCCACCTCCCCGCCCCCGCCCTCCGCCGCGCTGGGGCGGCGCTAACTCGGTTAACCGGAGCACGCTGACGCCTTCGCGCTAAATTAGAAAACCAAATTCAATTTGAAAACCGTGGCGCCCCGGCCGCCCCCGCCGGCGCCGGCGCCGAGCCGCGCCTACCGAATGGAGAGGGGGGACGGGGGGCGTTTGTGAAAAGTTCCGGGAGATACTCATAATCAATTTACAGCGTTCATTCATATACGAATGCGAGTCCATAGAGTGCGCTATAAACTTCCGACCCGTTCGCGCTAAACTGATGCGGGGCCACTATTCGGATGGAGTGGAGGTGGGGAGGGTTGTCTGGTGCGGAGAGGGGGTTGTTGTGATAAACGATTGCGTGGAAGCGTGGGATCCCGCAAAGAAAGGAGTCTCGGCAGGAGAGGAAATGGAGTTAAAATAATATCTATGAAATATACTGGTTCCGTGCAGCAGAAAAAATGATGCTGAACAAAATCACACAAAATGTTTTGTCCAAAAAAAAAGTAGTACGCACACTGGTGAACCACAAATAAAATATTCTATTCTAACGCTGCAATAAATTAAATATTTTAACAAAAACAAACTTTACCAATACTGCAAGAGCACATTGTATATACAGTATAATATTTCTTTCCATACCAAGAATATAAAAAGACGTTTTTGTTTCAAAACGCGACATGTGAATAGCAAATATCTAATGGATGGTGACTTTTTTCTCGGAGCCTTGTGTCGCATGACGTCAGTTGTCTCGTAAGCAGAGTCGCTCTGAGAGAATTGAGTTGACATTCAGAGTATGAATATGAATATTTGCATTTTCAAAGCAAATCGAAACAACTTCATTGGTTTTTTGTATTTTCTTCGAGTTTCTGGGTATGTAAAGAAATCATAGACAGTTTTCGCATAGTCGGAAGCTGAATAATTTTCTTTCGATATCTTGTAATCGATATTTTGTAATTAGGAATACAAACTCATTCAATAAGCTGTACTCTTGTTGGGACGATTTCTGACATTAACTCTGGTTCCATGAATTAAGAACAATGCTTCGGTACTTAAATCTCGATTCATCTTTCCTAAACATTCATTATTATAGTAACGCAGGTATTCTTTACGACATAAGTACACAAAGATAAAGTAATGTCAATAACGTTTTCAAAAATTCAAAGACGACCCACACATCTGGACATTTGAAGAAAAATGTTATATGCTATATACATTCATACACACTCGTGAGAATGAGAAAATATGCAGGAATGGTAGTACATAATATGATGAATACATTTAATAATATTAGAGTAAAAAGGGAAAAGGTAACAATAAATGTAATTTATTTGTACTCAACCGTATATCGAAAAACGCGATGCCCGCAACCTGTCTCCTCTCTGCACTCATTTTAATGCTAATGTATCTCCGGGAATTTGGGTATCCAGGCGGGAGAATTCAATTGACTGCCAGGCCTTCTCTATGTCAGACTCCAACACAAGGCCCGATCCCAATTCCTCATGCTGGGGGCACGTAAAGGAGATAAGTAGAGCATAGGTAGAGTGGTGAAATCGGATACGTCATGATCACGACCGAGCGAAGCATGAGGGAAAAGCTCTGAAAGGCGGTGGGCGTGTCCCCCGGGTGGGCAACCTGTGGGTGACAGCGGCGCTTGGCCAAATCCGCTTTTGTTTGGCGAGTGCATTGGGGGGGAAGGCAGGGTCTTGGGGGAGCGGGGGGAAGCGGGACGTAGCGGAGCGGAGGAAGCGGGACGTAGAGGAGAGGGAGGAAGCGGGACGTAAAGGAGAGGGAGGAAGCGGGACGTAACGGAACGTGAGGAAGCGGGACGTAGTGGAGAGGGAGGAAGCGGGACGTAACGGAGCGGGAGGAGGCGGGAAGCAGCGGATCGAGAGGAAGCGGGAAGTAGCGGAGCGGGAGGAAGCGAGACGTATAGAAGCGGGAAGGGTACGAGCTGTGCGGAATAGTGGCACACGGCAGTGCAGAGCGTGAGAAGCCTGATCAAGAGGAGGTAGAACGGAGCGGAGCGGAGCGGTGAGGAGCGTTGCGGAGTGTTGCGGAGCAGAGGCGGGGTGGAGCGGACCGTGGCGGGGCGGAGCGGGTCAGAGCGGGGAGGAGCGGAAAGGAGCAGGGCGGAGCGGGATATGGCGGGGGTGCGCTGTACAACGGGGCACAGCGGAGTATGGCGGGACGGAGTGCGGTATGGCGGGGCGGAAGGGATATGGCGGAGCGGGGGGGGGGGTACGGCGGGACGAAGCGGGGTATAGCGGGACGGAATCGGGCATGGAAGGGTCGGGCGGAGCGGGGAAGTGACGGGACATGGCGGAGGCTGAGAGTTTTTTTTTTGGGGGGGGGGTCCGTGGGAACCGATCCGGATTCCACACACAAGTGGCAGGAGGGCGGGCGAGCGAGCGAACGGGCGGGCGAGCGGGGCGGGCGAACGGTCGGTCGGGCGGGCGAACGGGCGGGGCGAACGGGCGGGCGAACGGGAGGGCGAACGGGCGGGCGGGCGAACGGGCGGGCGGGCGGGCGAACGGGCGGGCGGGCGGGCGAACGGGGCGGGCGGGCGGGCGAACGGGCGGGCGGGCGGGCGGGCGGGCGAACGGGCGGGCGGGCGGGCGAACGGGCGGCGGGCGGGCGGGCGGGCGGGCGGGCGGGCGGGCGGGCGGCGGGCGGGGGGCGGACGGGCGGGCGGGCGGCGCGCGACGGCGAACGGGCGGGCGGGCGGGGCGAACGGGCGAACGGGCGGGCGGGCGGGCAGGCGGGCGGGCGGGCGGGCGGGGCGGGCGGGCGGGCGAACGGGCGGGCGGGCGAACGGGCGGGCGGGCGAACGGGCGGGCGGGGCGAACGGGCGGGCGAACGGGCGGGCGGGCGGGCGGGCGAACGGGCGGGCGGGCGGGCGAACGGGCGGGCGGGCGGGCGGGGCGGGCGGGCGGGCGGGCGGGCGGGCGAACGGGCGGGCGGGCGGGCGAACGGGCGGGCGGGCGGGCGGGCGGGCGAACGGGCGGGGCGGGCGGGCGGGCGAACGGGCGGGCGAACGGGCGGGGCGAACGGGCGGGCGGGCGGGCGGGCGGGCGGGCGGGCGAACGGGCGGGCGGGCCGGCGGGCGGGGCGAACGGGCGGGCGGGCGGGCGGGCGGGCGGGCGGGCGAACGGGCGGGCGGGCGGGCGCCGCGTTGCTTGGCGTTGCCCCGCGCGGCGCGTGCCGCTTATCGATTGCGCGCCGCCCCGATTTACGCGCGTGCACTTGGCGCTGCATCGCTCTCCACTGCATCGCCCACGGCCGCCGCCGCCGGCCCGCGCAGGATCCCCGAAATATTGCGGGCGGCCGCAGCCGGCGGCAAAACGCCGCTCCCGCACACGCGGCGCTCGAGCCGCTCAAGGGCTGGGCAACGTGGACAACGCTCAGTGAATGACGTCGACGGTGCGCGGCCCGTGCTCTGCGGTCAGACCATGGCTAAAGCCCTCTCATTGCTGGGCTCGGGGTTCAAATTCCATTCGAAACATGTGGAATTTTTGGAGACCATAGTGGGCTTACGCTAAGTTTTTGGGTGTTCTCCCGTTTAGCCTGCCTCTCATTCCACCACCGTGATATCATTCATATCATTCATTCGTAATGTACAACATATCATGTACCCACCCGAGGTGAGGTCATAAGGCACTTGAATAATAGTTAAAGCAAAGAGTGTGATGGGTGGTCCGTAGTGTGGCTGTCAGTGCTCTTGCCTATCAGTGTAGGCTCGGGAGTTTTAGGCGCGTTCGATTAAAGTGAAATTTGTGATAGGAAAAGAGCGTTTTCTTGGAGTTGACTTAATTACCCCTCCTTTCATTCACCATCGCTCCATCAGTCATCATTTAATCAACACTCAGACATCTATTTATTAATTGACTTCACTCACGGATAGGCAGAAAGGATTTGATGTAGGAATCATAGTTCATACATATAATGGTAGTGAGGAACGTAATTAATGTGGTTGTGGTTGAATGTGATGATTCCAATGTATCACCAAATAATAAATAAGACTTGAATAGATGAATCACTAATTTAGAGCTGCAGTTCCGGGAGCCTACCCGGTGTGTGATTTGTCATGCTGAAAACTATCCTTCGAAACGATAACGGCAACTCCCATGATAAAACATGCATTCGGTTTTCTTCTTCCAAATTCTTATCTTTTAAACAGGGAGTTAATATAAAAGTGTTAAGATCATGTCAGAGTTAAATATGCTTTAACCCTTTGCGGTCCTTTCACTTTTCCGTCTTCTTCGTCTGGCGGTCCGATGTCCCGCGTCACGGGACTTTCCTTTTTCCTGGTTCTGGTCCTTTGTCCCGTGGGGCGGGACCTACATTTAACTCTGTATTATTTCATTCAGGTAAATGGCACCGGTTTCCTGTACAACTAATTATCTTCAGAAGAGATTAGGCAGCATTTTCTTCATTGTAGCCAGACTTTGCCCATTTTATGTTGTTTAAAATCAGATTGCATACGAGGTTGCAGTTGAACTTATGGTGACATCGAGAAGTATTCGAGATTGTCGAAGCTTGAATCGTGTGAATCGGTAAACAATTCTGAGAGTTAACAATCTTCAGGAAAGTAAGAATTTGAAAACATTTTCTCGAGATATTCGAGAAGTGTGAAGAAAATGACAGTAATGATAACACGGACTTCGTTCATACAATGCAATATACAGGCGTTATTGGTAATAGGTGAGGCTCTCCGCACCAAACATTAAGTTACAAAATTATGTATTATGAATTAGGTAAATAAATTAAAATGTTTTGTTTGTAATAATACGAAAAATAATTTGAAACCAGAGTACAGTTTCTTACGCCGCGGCACGCCGGACAGGTGCAACAAGCTACCTGGGGATTTAAAGGGTCTGCAACGAGGAAAACGCTGTGTCCCGCCACACGGGACAGAGGACCGCAAAGAGATAACATGTGTTGAATTAATACGTCCGGATTGCAAATATTATTAGAAATGTAGTACTTTAGAGAACCTCACAAGAACGAGAAAGGCTGGTTCCCATTGCGTTTAATACGTGCAAACAACGTAAGTCCCATCAGAAAATTAAATTCCACTGAAACAACGAAGTGCGGGCAGAGGACTCCAGCTGTACTGTGTAAACAACACCTGAGGGCACCTCTCACTCGGCTGGAGCGGCTTCTCCCTGGGGGAGATATCTGGAAGAGAGAAAAAAAACGGCCAGCAGACATGTAGGTCGACGACGGATCTCGCAATCGAACAGGGAAGCGAGATCGCCCCCTCCCGGCGATAACACGCACCACAATAACGGGATTAATGGCTAAAGTTGTTGACGCCCCGGAACACACGAAATACTCACTGACGTTGTGACATACCGAAAATAGTGGGAATATTGGGGATTATTTTCTCACAGTTGGATGGCGAAGAAATGTGCGTCATTGTTTGACAGGCCTATTCGCTGATTACTTAGTTATATTAATCTGTAATTTGTTAAGATAGGAGGTGGTGATGGCTATTGTTACTAATAAGATGAAGATCGAATAGAGGTGGCCGAGAACAGGGAATGGGGATATTGTTGGGTGACAGATAACGCGAGTTGAACTATTGACTGTGATTGAAATGCTGAGTGAACGAATATTGCTGACGACGATTGTAAATAGTAAGAATTGAAAAGAACAGTCTGCGGGAGAGGTAAATGAATTTGTTTTAACACATTACATCTGAGAAGCTGTGAAGCTGAGAAGCCTGAAGCTCAGCGTGATGAAGTAAGAAACAATCCAATAATTTTGTAGAATTAGTTAAGGGCCAGGAGAATTTGCGATTAATATCAGGATAATATGAGTAAGAATAATAAATAATAATAAATATTAACCATAATTGAATAAAGCAGATTATTTGCTTGTTTGCGTGCAATCCGAAGTGGTGGAGTAGGCCACAATTTCCAGAAACTTCGCCTATTCTTAGGAAGGGCAGATCAACCGGCTGTAATAGTAGGGCAAGTAAGTAATCGAGTATTGAAAATTAAAAACTTCATCAATTCCATACAAAAAGGGAAAGAAAATAGATAGACCTTCAGGGATTCCCTCGCTTCGGGCTCTCTTACGGCACATACTGACAAGGAGAGTCTCCATGCGGTATATTACCTCAAGACTAAAATCATGTAGTATAATGAAGGACGTAATCTCTATTCGGGCAAGCGAAAAAACAAATCTAACTTGTCAGAATCGAAAATAAAATAAAACTAATGGTGCTAAAACAGCACGTACTTTGTCGACCAATCTTCACGCAAAATTAATCGAAAATTTTCAAATTTTGAAAAAATTGATATTATTTCAAAACCTATCTGTAAGGAAAAGATTTCATTAAGGGGAAAACTCTATCTTTAATATTTTAGTTGTTGGAAGATTCCGAAAAAAATTTGGATTTTTGCAATTTTGGAAAAATATTCAACGAAGATAAGACGTGCACCATTTTTTAAATGTCCTTTACACTATCCAACAACAAAATTTAATTAAAAACAATGCAGCCTTTTTTGAAAATTTGGAAAATGTCGCATGGGCTTCATGTAATGAATGTATGTACTGGCGCGACAGCCTGTGAACGGTCTCAGGTCTACCGTCGACGTTCCTGCCTCGCAGCCTTGGGTTAAGGGGTTACATGTGGTTAGCACGTAGACGTATTCCCGTCTTCTCAAGAGAAGTGAATTTTCTCATCCACTCACAGCAACATATACCAGGACATTGCAAAGAAAACGCACAATATGGTCTTGCCTCGACCGGGAATCCAACCCGGGGCAGCTTAGAGCAAAGCGAGCACGCTGACCAAGAGCTAGCAGCGAGTACTTCATGTAAAGTACCTCCCAAAATTAAAATATCGATTTCAAATTCATGGGGGCCGCGACATCATCCAGATCGATTGGGGAATATCAATTTGGAGAAAATCGGCTGAAACGGTTTAGCCGCTAGCGTTCACAGACGGACAGACAAACGGACAGACGGACACACGGACGGACAGACAGACATTTTGCCACCATTCGAGTTTTCGGTATCAAGGATCTACAAAACATGGATTCTGGCTACATCACGTGATAGAGGATTTTTTCTTCTAAATTTAGCAACTGGATTTATCAACTTTTTCGTTACCACGGCTCTGTAATAAAGAGTTTTTCTGCCGAAAATTCATCTTTTTCAGCGAAGCATTACATAACTTTCTATTCCGTAGCGAGAGAGCAAAAATACTTCCCTATGAAAGGTCACTATTACTACTAAAGGAGTGTAGCTTTTAGCGTCAACACACCAGCGACGCGCCATATACTACTACGTGATTCTGGTACCACATGATGCTACGTGGATGCTAATTCCCCGCGCCTTTATGCGTATGGCGCAATCGTGCTCTGAATTCATCAACTATCGTCGCCATTTTATGTCACTATATGCAACAACGGAGAGGAAGGTTTAACAGCAACAGATGGTTACCGAGAGGGCATATTCGATAATCACATTTTTTGCGGAAGAGCAACGGAAGGTTTTAATCTAGATGGCTCACCCATAGATGTTCGGAAAAATATGTCAAAACATGAGAATGAACGAGGGAGTACTTGGCGTGCATGATGCATTGCCTTACACGGCAGCAAACACATTGGCTTCAAACTCGAGAGGTCGAGTGCCTGAGTGGGCCAGCGGATGAGTGTGTTAGCTGACGTGCTGGAAGGATGGGGGGAGAAGTGAACGAGTTGACTGGTTAAATGGGTCGGTAAATGATTCAGCGAATGAGTACATCAGTACCGAGTGTGTGGGAATGTGAATTAGTGACTCAAGGGTGAGTGACGGGATGTAAAGGAGTAAATACGTGAATGGGTGATGATTTGTGTGAACGAATAAGAGAGGTTTGCCGTCGAATCAGTGGGGGTGAGACAATTAGAACGTGTCTGGACAACGAAGTTGAGTTGAGTAAAGAAGATAAACAAAATAAGCGGTGAACAAGGAATATGGGAATGGATTTAGTAAGGGTTGGTTTGAATACAAAACGAAATCAAGTGAATGCTTTGGTTAATTGACTGAAGTGAGAGTGCGTTCTGAGTGTTGTACCTGTCTTATAACCAGGGTTGGGCAGTATTTAAATACTTGTATTTGAAATATTTTAAATACATTTTGTATTTGAAAAACTGTATTTTAAAGTTTTTTGTGCATGTATTTTTAGAGTTGTAATTATAAGGATAAGTAAAGCCAATAAGTAAGCACATTTATGAAAATTTACAAACAATACAAAATGTAAAATTTCTTTCCAAAATTGCGAAATTTATAAAATATGGCAACAAATTTTTAATTAGTTTTCATTACGGAAAAAATTAATTTCTTTTAGCGGACCTGTAGGTATGCTGGTATGAATGTATTATGCGTATTTTTTGTTGTTGACGATTCGACTACATTTAATTTTTTTCTTTTTTCAACTTTTTCTAGAGCTTTTATCCAGCCGAAAGCCGGTTACCGTTTACGTCCCAATGGGACACATATTCAATAGACACCAACACATTTGCGAGCTCCTCTGATCTGAGGTCGGCAGAACGCCGGGTCCTCCGCATGAAAGACATGGGACCATGTCCAAGGCAGAACTCGAACCCTTGACACTTCGGACCGAAGCGCTGAGACGGTCCTCCTCTCAGCCACCTCGGCCACCCAGGTCGGCTTCTTTTTCAACTGACTGAAGTACCATTACAAACAGGGATGAACATTGGTTTTCCTTGGACACAAAATGCCACTTCTGCCACGAAATTCATTGTGACTGCCACGACACTCTCTAACGACAGATGACATTTAAAGAAAATGTAGCCATTTAGAAACAAAAATTTGATTAGAACATAGTCATGATTTCATTCCAAATTGCTCGAATTGTCGTAACTAGTACAGGGAGGGAGTCTTTCACCTGCGAAATTTGAAACGCGTACGCCGAAACCACTTTTGCACGAGTTGTGTACTTTCTTTTTCTACGAATTTATGAGAACATATTTTTGGGATACGGATTCTTGGGATAATGGATTACGTATTCTTGGAGTATTCTTGGAGTACGTATTCTTGGGATAATTCTCAATACAAGAGGTGACAGCCGTGTTGATTTGCGTCGTCCTAGTGTTTTGTTTAAATTACAGTACTCATTTGATTTATATGACCATGACTTTGTGTGTTCTTGTAGTATGTGTGCAGTGCTCTCGTCAAGCATCGTCGTTCTCTACAATATAACAGATGTACTCAAGAAATTTAATTAATTAACAATGACTCCCTGTAAACGAAACCTGTGCTTGATAATGACAACAGATTCGGTTATCGAAACTTCGTAGTTTTAGGGCAAAGGATTTAAATAAATTTTAATTTGTTTTAATTTGTTGATGTAAAAGTTCAAATTGCCTTTAATAGATCAAGATGTGTTTTTTCTAAAACCCTCTAATGGTTGTTGGAAATTTGCACGTAAACAACAATCAAGTGATTGCGTGAAGGTAATGATGCTGTTCCTCAGTAATAATTCAATGATGTTAATGATAAATTGAAGGTATTCTTTCTAAAATTTTCTTCGTTTTCGAGAGAAAGGTGGTTTCACGTTTCATTGAGAGTTAAAATTTCAATATGTGGCTTCCGGTTGTTGTAATCTTTCGTTTCTTTGCAACTACTGAGTACTAAACATAATTTATAATTTTCCACAATTAAATCGTAAGAAAGTTTTTATAATTTACAAAACGGACATGTATATCTACTTTATCTACTTCAGAGTTCACTATTTGACAGAAATTTGCAGACAAGTTATTCTGATTTTCAACGAGCATTTTCGAAGTCATATATTGTGAGGTAACGGTGAAAATATTTCATTTCCTGTTCAATATAGTTTTTATGCATGAAGAGCAGTTTATAGAGAGAAATGGGCATTTTGCACATGGAAAATTTCATGCATTGTGAGTTACATCGATAACCTTAATTCAATTCACATCCTGATGAATTTCAGTACGTGAAATAGCTTTTAGAAATTCTGGAATGCTTTGAAAACACGCTTTGTCAATGAAAACGACACAGGATATTAAAAGACGATGTGCATCACAGGTTCTAAATGAGAATATCGGATTTTTTATTCGCACATTATCATTTTGCTGATGGATATTTCCCAGAATCGCCATTCGATATTTCAACTCCTATACAATTGATACTTAGTGATGGAAGAAACATGATGAATCATTCTCGAGAAAACAATTTTCTGAAATAACAATAATGTTAGAAGCAGGATACCAGGCATCAATGATTGTGCAAATATCGTTCGAATAACATTTACAGAGAAACAACAGCAACAAAAGAGAAAAAAGTACATTCTTTCGAATTTAGAGGTTTTTCATCAACGAGCTTTTCAAGACAAGAAAAGTGGAATAACAGGAATATATTCGTAGTCATTTAATTTATGAACATAATATTCTGTGAGAGATCAGATGAGTTTAAACATGCCATGCCTGAACCTTAGAAGAATTAGGGGCCAATTCTCTTAGAATTCCGGAGATAATGTATCGTGACAACAGAGTTAATATTTTCGAGTTCCATAAGCTTTTCTACTCTTTGAATTAGAAATGACGCTGAGACAAAGGTCCCGCATCTTAAATTGGAAGCCTTGCGGCAGTTACAAGATAAATCACTCTAGCTACAGCAACCTTACGGTTATTAGTATTTGTTAATATCTAGATTTTGATCGAGGGGTGTCACACATCGTTCCTACCACAAGCTCTTCTTTATTATGAACAAGACATAGTAGAGTAACAAAACTGATCAAATTTTCCTCAAAAATCGCGATATTAACATTTACTAATAGTTGAGAGGCTTATTGGGGCTGGCTGGGTTGGCTTATCTTGTTATAGTCGAAACCCCTCTAATTCAAGATTGAGGGATTTTTCATCTGTATACAAGACATTATGCTCACATAGAGCTTAACAGCATTTGCCAAGATTAGTTTTCTGTTGCTCTGGGTTTATTCTTTGCATTTCCCTTTCATTCATTTATTTTATACATATATTGCATCGGTTCATACATTCTTGCCATTAGGTTTCTTGATGCCCTTATTTCAACCCTTCGTTTAATTGTTTAAGGATAGTTTTTGAAATCAGTTATTTTATTCAAAACGTTGACCCTATGCCATTTAAGAACGACTGGGCATAAAGAACATAAAGAACCCCCTGAACGTTAGTTCGCACGCTTAACATTTTATCAATATTAAGATAACATTGATAGATCCTACATACTAATGCAAATACATAGTACGTACACACGTATCCACGTTTTGTTAAAAATAAAGAGACACATGCATTAGCATTAAATTAAAGTCGAATGTATGTGAAACTTCGTATGAATCACTTCTAAGTGGCACTATGTTTTACTAGTACAAATCCTTTGACAATTTAAACACAGATCCGTATGTATGCATGCTATGTATGTTTGTATATTCTGTGAGCGTGTGAAAGTGTGCGCACAGTTTTGGCAGTAGTACCAACCCACGCTTTTTCTTCGCCCACTAAAGATAAAGAGAGTCTGTAACAATGTGTCCGACAGAGCAAATTCCTGTTTAACACTTTCTCCATTTCTTCCCTTGCATACTTCTGCCCCTATTACATCTGCAATATCCGGGCCGGCCGTCACGCCCCGAGCCCTCCCAGCCACTCGGCGTATCTCCTAATTCCCCGTGCCACCGCCCTCGCGCAGCGTGTGCACACGACAAGAATGATACGCGACCGGGGGTGTTTCGGAGATGATCGCGTGCATATTTGCCTCCCTTGTCGGCTCTGCCGCGGCCGCCAGCGCACGTTCGCACGCCGGCTCTACCGAACCCCGCCCCGCCCCTCCCACCCCGCGCACTGCAGCGCCCCGCCCCCCTGCCACGGCCCCGCTCCCCCGCCCCGCTCGCCCGCCCCGCTCGCCCGCCCCGCTCGCCCCGCCCCGCTCGCCCCGCCCCGCTCGCCCGCCCCGCTCGCCCGCCCCGCTCGCCCCGCCCCGCTCGCCCCGCCCCGCTCGCCCGCCCCGCTCGCCCGCCCCGCTCGCCCGCCCCGCTCGCCCGCCCCGCTCGCCCGCCCCGCTCCCCCGCCCCGCTCCCCCGCCCCGCTCCCCCGCCCCGCCCCGCTCCCCCGCCCCGCCCCCGCTCCCCCCGCCCCGCCCCGCTCCCTCGCCCCGCTCCCCCGCCCCGCTCCCTCGCCCCGCTCCCCCGCCCCGCTCCCTTGCCCCGCTCCCCCGCCCCGCTCCCCCACCCCCGCTCCCCCGCCCCACTCCCCCGCCCCGCTCCCCTGCCCCGCTCCCCGCCCCGCCCCGCTCCCCCACCCCGCTCCCCCGCCCACTCCCCCGCCCCGCTCCCCCGCCCCGCTCCCCCGCCCCGCTCCCCCGCCCCGCTCCCCCGCCCCGCTCCCCCGCCCCGCTCCCCCGCCCCGCTCCCCCGCCCCGCTCCCCCGCCCCGCTCCCCCGCCCCGCTACCCCGCCCCGCTCCCCCGCCCCGCCTCGAACCCCATCGCTTCGACACTCCCTCTTCGACACCCCGCCCCGCTCCCCGGCCCGCTTCGCCTCCCTCCCCACGCCGCTGCTCTAGCGCCAGCCAGAAGTGTTTTGCTCGCCACTCACGCCTCGCGCCCCGGGAGTGGACGCCAATCCCAGCGCGGCCCCTCAGCCCCGTCCACTCCCGCTCCGCTGCGGCCCCATCGCCACGTGTCCCCTGCACACGTCTGCGCGGATCACGCGCGAGGCCCACTGGACATTTACGGCGATGGAGGAAAAAACGAGTTCCTTTGTAAAGAACATAAAGTGGATGGTTCTCTGTCGTAGATCAGCAACATTCTGAAAAGTAAGAAAAGTAAAACCGCGATGTCCACAAATTCAAAACTGGATAAGAAGGCAAACAATCGTTTGTAAACTTTACAGCAAAAAAAAGTCCAGAGTCGGCCCCGTAGCCGAGATCGCTAAGACAGTAGTGCCGTAGTGATCTTGGACCGTGGGGTCACGGGTTCGAGTCTCGCCTCGGGCATGGTTGTATGTGTTTCACCCCCTATCATCACCATATCGTTTCATTCTCACAATATAACGTTACATCCAATAGTGTTCGCTAATGACTTAGTAGTTGATGCGACCTTAAATAACAAAAAAATCCAGCAATACTGAAACGAGCTAGGAACAATTTTGGCGATATTTTGTTACATATTTACCTTCATTGCTAACAGGGCCACCTTCATCAGTACACATCCGTACCATGGAATATAAAAGAGAAGGGAAATTCGCCTGGCGCAATCTTTCATGAGGAAAATACAAAAACCGACAGTTCTGCACTCTGGTGACCAGATACTTCTGGTGGTGAATTATTCTTGATCGCTGTGGCAGCTGGCACAGACGTACGGTTCTGAATCTCTCGAACACTGAAAGCGGAAACGCGGAGGATAATTATCCTCTACGTTTTTCCATTTCGAATGTAAATAATAACCTCCTCAATATCACTTATTTCGCTAACGCTAATTTTAAAAAATAAACTAGATTTGAGTAGGGAAAGGTTCAATTATATTTAAAATAAATACTTTTCTCTTTATAGCATTCATAAAATATAATTTGAGAACAACCTTATATGATATATATATATATTTTTGACCGTATGGTCAAAACGTAAATATTAGGTACACCACAACGTTCAAAAGTGGCGCGCCGTTGATGAATCATTGCGGGATGAATCGGGCCGAGCCGTGAACGAGCGCCTGGAAGGGGGGGGATTGGTCGGTCATACCTCACGGAAGCAGTGGTTGGGGAGCGAGCAGCGAGCAGAGAGGTAGAAGGCGTGATGGCGACAGGGGAGTGAGGTGGTAATGTGCGGAGAAATCGGGAATAATCGAAACGACTGGTGTTAAAGGAAGGAGAATTGTGATAGACTTAATGATGAAGGCGAGTAAGAATTGTGGTAAACGTGTTTGGAAGGAATAATCACGAAATTTAACTAGAGAAGAGAACATTGCACGGACACGTGGGCGTTGCTGTTCAGTGGTAGTCGGTGTAGCTGTGCAGATGCGGGATCACATGGTGGAGCCGTGTGAGCTGAAACAGGAAATCCGTCGTGTGGAGAAGGAGATTGTGGTGAGACAACGCCGGTGTACGAGAACGGGCCGCCGGCGACACGTGGGCAGGCAGAATATCGTTGGCGCCAAGGTCACCTCTCGGCAACGAATCGGGGCCATGGCGTCGCGCCGCATGGAGGACGACTGTAGTGGAAGGCAGATAAGTAACAATAATTATGAACAAGAATTGATGGGTAATCGATTATAAGATGCCGGTTCAGGAGTGCGTAGTAACTGAACTGGAACTGAGTAGTAAGGAGAGCAACAGTGTCTGTAGTGGTTCATGAATGGCATGTAGTTTTCAGAGAAATGGAGGTTACATAAATGGAAATAATAATATAAAGGTGATAGGAATACTCGGAGATATATAGTGTAAACCATTTAATCTGTATTCAGTAAGGATTTGCGACCAGGTCAACGATGTCAAACTAAAAACTAGGGCCTTAAAAACTAAAACTCTTCCTGAACATTCTATTACATTTTTGCTGGTACGGTGCTTCCGGATATTACCTCACCTGCTCAGAGGCGTGCAGAATCTCCACTTTTTCAATATATTTGTAGTTGTTTCTTCATTAATCCATGAAAAAATAAAAAAGTTTATAATTTTTTTTCTATAAATCTAACGGATTAATGTTAAGTGCCCAAGAGTAGTTGAGACGATATAAAGCCCAAAGACGTTTTTGAAAATTGGGTTCAAGTTACACTGACGTGTGAGCTACTTGAACCCACGCGATGTTTTCGGACATAAAACCACTGAGATTTGCACTGGGTCCAGGTGTTCCTAGGTTTTCTTGTATAAATATGAATGTAAATATACTACAAACCCGAAGATAACTTCAATATCTGAAACACAATTTTTATTATCTATGTTTTTATCTTTAGCCGTGTATGTCTAAAAGTATTTCACCCAATCTCGCCCTGGGGAATTATCTTTGAAAGCAGGGACAATTCTCCCATGCGTAGAGAAGTAAGACTTCACAATAAATCTGTAATCGAGTTAATGAACAGGAAATCCGAAATATAGATTTAGTCGAAGTGCCTTGCAAAGACTAAATTCTTCATCTTCCGTAAACATTTTTATGTGGAACGGTTCCTGAATGGATTTGCTCATCGGTCCACTTTTTATAATCGATCGATTTATTGCTACCAAACATTCCGCAAGCTGATTGTCCGTACATTCCGCATACTTCCCCACCAGAAAACCTTTTGTATTTGTGTACTATAACGGTCAGTAGTTACTGTAAAAGCTATATTGTATATTGTAAACGTATCCCTTGATCAACTATCCAGTGTAGAGATAAAAGTTTGCAGGTCTCACATACCATTTTCGACACCACTTTTTTTTATTTTTTATTATTTTTTTTTTAATTCTGGCCCTCAAGAAAATGTGCGCAGATAAATTTATTTCCCCACACGTCATATACAGTTTTTACTGTGTTTTGACAAATAAATAAATAATACAATGTACAGGTGTACTAACGATTTTGCCAAATGCATTAAAATGTTGCACTGTGTTGCTATCGCACGGAAGTAACTACAAACTTACTCTTTAATGGAATGTGTAAGCGACATCAACCTCTGAAAACATTTTTTTCCGAGTGGGTCCAAGTAGCCTGGGGTGACGGTACCTATAATTGTATCAAGTATTTAATGAGTAAATAATTTATTCTATTAATGTACTTAAAATTCATTTTTGTTATAAAATATAACCACGGTATGCAGCAGCATAACAAAGAACGCTGAAAACGAAGCAAGCTTAATGGAAATTAACAACTCCTGGAATGCTCGAATAATTTCTGCCTATCTTCAATGTGAACGAATATCTTGAGCTTTAGAGAGCAACATACGAACAGTGATTGCCCCTTGCAGTTTCTTTCATGGCACATGCTAACAGCGTTTTGCAGCCGAAATGTTCGTACATTAAAATACCGAGTTCATTGATATTTGTTCAGGGCGCGCAGTTAGAATTGATGCATTCGCCTCTTCATTTTGTGAAGTCGCAGGTCGATAGTTGCATTCGCCAAATTTGCAGTACACACAGTCAATTAACCCTAAGCAGTGTCCATGATTAACAGTGAGAAAATGGCATACGAGTATACACTGGATGACGACTTAACAAAATAGTTTACTAATATGGTGTTGGTAGAAAAGAGTAAAAAGTTCATTTCCTTAATATCATTGCACATGCTAACAGTTTCGAGCAGATAAAATGTTCGTTCATTAAATTATCGTGTTTACTAATTATTGTGCCTAGTGGCATGATATTAAGGAAAAAAACTTCGGATTGATTAGACATTAAATATAAAAAATAATGTTTCCTTGAGAAGTGAAAGAATGCCGGTAGTTAATGTCAGATTTACGATTTCTATAAAAATCCTACACGTTTTCACTTTTGGGATTGTGTATTTCAAATTATTAATGTAAAAATGTAAAAATAATAGCAATTATTTTTAGTGTCAGGTAGATAATGTAGGATGGGTCGCAGAGAACTAGTCAAATTTGGACACTAGTTCGTTAGTAATGATTTTACACTTGATGACACTAATCGTTAGATTTACTTTTTTCGCTATTACGTTTCGTGGAGGTACAAAACCCCCACCTCATCCGGTACTGGAATTGGGCGACATAAAAAACACTTTTCCATGTACAATATAGATTCACAGTGTGACAGCAAATACCATTAAATTTTTTATAAACTATACTTCTAATCATATCACACAACACAGTTCAAGAAATATGTGGTGGTAAATTAGAGCTATCGCACAGTAGCAAGGCGTTTGCACAATATTGAAAAAAAAAACATGAATATACTGCGGTGAAAGTTATTACAAAGGTTCATTGAATATTTAAACTATGACATTAAACACGAGATAAAGTCTATTGACAAATATAATCGTGACTTATAATTAATTAAACATGCAATTCAAGAAATTTAAATCCAAACGAGGTTAAATATTAGCATAGTACAAGTAATCAAAAAACTGTTTGCGCAACAGCATAGAGTAGCCCAATCGATGTGACTAATGTCACAGGGACATTAATTTAAAATGTATATTTTTAATTTTCAGTACTTTACAAGAAGCATCAATACATTTTCAAAATTTTCTCAAAAATAGCTTCTGATTTCTTCTCAAATATTGCAAAGCAAGCATATAAAAATGGCCGTATGTCCTATTTTTGTTGAAATGTGTGAATTTTGCAAAGAAACTTGGAAACACTGATGTTTTAGGTGCCTTCCTATAACTACAATATTGATATTTTTTAATGAAATCTATTATCTAAAACATGATCTTTAAATTATGTAACTTAAAATATTGTGAAAAATTTTGATTGAATTACTGACGACTTTTAAAAATCACGTAAACAGGATTTTTCAAATCTGCAAACTTTTCTTAATTTGTTTACTCACATACAGCAATGTTTGCTTAATAACATGGACTGGGTCCGATTTCCATTAAAAACATCTGAATATTCAAAAATTGGCAATGTTCAAGTTTTTGAATTGCCGGGAATGTAACCACGCCAATTCTACGGGTTGTAGTGGTAAAAATTTAAGTACAAGAGTAAGTTATGTACTCCAGTAAAAATAAGGTATCGAAATTTCAATACCAGCGTGAGTAAAGTGAGCATTTGAGAAACTGTTTACAGGTTCAAGTAGTATCGTCATATTTCTTTACCTACGTCATATACCTTCACAAATAATACGAGATAATACATGCAGTTGTAAAACCAATCTTTTAATTTCTTTCATGGTCAAATGACACGAAAACTGTGTGATCTTAGGAAAGAAGTACAGTCTGATTTTATTTAACTGAATTTAAAAACTCTTTGACGTAATATGTGGGAAAATGTATACTGTGAACATTTTCGTGGGTTCTCAGATCCAAAACTCACCTTACCTACAAATTAAATTAAGAATACAGGTGGAAACGAACGTTTTTATCGAGAATTAATTAGAAAATATTCCCTCCCGTACAATACGGGACTCACTTTCCATTGTGGACTTCGTGAAGGAATCGAATTTCTGCCGTGAGAACACGGACGACGCTTATTTGAATAACTATATACCCCACTGAACTCTATAAAACGTGCACAGAAAGTCTAACTACATTTATGTCCAGAATCAAAACGTAAACACGAAATGGCAAGCTACCTGACCTCCTGCAACATTACCTCGTTCTCAGGAGTACCACCTATCTTTGAGTTGAGATCAGGACTATGAAGTGGGGCCTTACTTTCTTCTGGTTTTAGATCTGAGATGTTCTTACATGTATCAGTGACTTACGTACGAATGTTTCAAGAAACCCTCCAATACTGTAATGCTTCGTTTAAGTACTAAATTCCGGTATAAAGAGATACTACATGAGAAGAGGATTTTCGATCACTCAGTGGTCAGGTCTCTAAACAGTGAAATTAATTTTAACAATAATAGTTAATGTAATTATTTATCATTTGGACTGTATAATTCTAAAGAACCTGTAACACGTACTGTACCACATCTTCTGGGTTGACGGTCCCCATCTCGATCAGGTTTTTCGTCCAGTTTCCCCGATCCTTTGAGCAAATGCTGAGATGGTCCCTCGTTTTCTGTCCCTTCTGGTCATAAATGTAACTTCATTATTTGTGCATGTCTTCTTAATTTCAGTGGGAAATCTAGTTATTCAAATTATCGTTTTCCATATTGTCGCGACAAAAAGTATTATTCTTTCGTGAAGAACATGATGAGAGTTAAGGGCACAAATTTATAGCTAATTTACCTTTGAAAATAGATTTTATTACATGGGAGCAAATATTTTGTCAACAAAACTTGAAAAAAAAACGCTTTTTTCTTCTGAATTCAAAATTCGACTAGAATATGGTTTAGGATAGAGATCACAGAATTATAAAAACGTGCACAAATTCCACTTCTCCCCATAGCTCATCACACACAGTTTTAAACTGTTTTTGAAGTAAATAAATAAATAAATAAAAGCTATGTGGTAGAGCAATGGCGGGAAGGTATCGGGGGAATAGGAGAACGCAGGTGCAGGGAATGTTAGAGAAGGACGCGGCAGAATGATATGAGGGTGGAGGCAGAGCAGGGACTGGTTGGGTGCGGACAGGGGCGGGAGGGGTGGGTGGAGGACTCAGCGGAGAAAGGAGAGGGCGGGGCAGGGGTGGGCGTGGCGAGGAGAGGGAGTGGGCTGACGGAGAGACGGAGCCGAAGCGCACACCGCGTCGTTACCCGAAGGACAATGATGCCTGCGATGTGGGCTGGGACTCTGCCGTTGCGTGAGCGAACCGGCCCGAGGCATTAGCGCAGACGGCCGGCCTCAGTCCCCGCCAGCGACCACGGGCTGCGCTGCCTCAACACGCTCTTCTCTCGCGACAGTGCGCTTCACACTCTTGTTCGGGGTCATAATATTAGCTTTTTATATCTTATATATATTATTTCTCAAAGTGCTGTTTGGTCTTTTCAATAAATTAGCGACATAAGAAACCGATCTGTATAAAGAAGCAATGGATTGAAAAATCTTCTGTGTTTCCTTTCAGCTGCACATGGGACATTCGTATTGAAAAAAGTGCGTTGAAAATACGTAAATATTGAAAAAAAAAGTAGTAATTCGGGATCTGTAATTTCTGATTGCCGTGCGATCTTTCGGAAGAAAATTACACTGACGGTGGCGGGGAACAAATGAATGTTGCAATCTCAAGCATTTTTGTTTGTTTCAGTTCAGGGTAGGTTGTGTAAGCACGTGAACGTGATTTTAAGCAGAATTTATGCAGAAAACAGTTTGGTTATTTGACTAACCGTGCCATTTTATCGCGCGGGTTCTCACTAGTTATCATTATTATTATTATTTACTAACTTTCTCAACAATGATCGACTTTACATAATACATCAAAATTCAGATTCAACACATTTTACAAACTGGTAACATATTGTTTTGCTCCATCACAACACAAAAGAAATCAAATTTACAAATAATAATAATATAATAATAACTACTATTATTATTCCTCTAATTAACGCCAAAGATGTCATGACTCGGTTGATAAGTCTACTCCAGGTTGCAACAAACTTCCGAAGAAGCGGGTCTAGGGACCTAGGGAGCGGGTCTGTAGCCTTTAGAATACTTCACTCAAAATGTGAGCTTTTCCAAATAAATAAATGTCGTGCACTTCCCAGTCTTTTGAATGACCTGCGAGTTTAGCCAAGTTCTTGCACAAATTTTGCGGAACAAATCCAATAGCCCAGAAAATTATCGCAACGACCAGTGTTTTGACGCCTCATATTCACCCGATCACCATTTCCAAACTCTTGTATTTAAGACGTTATTGTTATTTTTATTATTATTATCATACTATATATCATACGTCTATACTAGTAGTATAGACGGTGGTGTGTATTCAAGAAGATCCAGATTTCGACAGTTTCAGTTGGACGCCACTGTGTGTATAAGTATTGATAGACCGTCTCCGACGTTTCTTCGAATTATTTTCAGGTAGCTGCCGGAGCAATACCTTAAAGAATGGACCGCGGCCAATGTGAGATCCTTCATTTCTTAACCTGTTTCACATGGATCTTTACAGTACTTCTGGCCAGCGAGTTGATCCTTTTACCATTATAACTATTACCCATGATCTATATATTTCCGCGCACGTCGACAGGTACGATCATTATTCCCGTTAGTATGGTGAATGAGGCGGGGTTTCTCCAGCACGAGATGGTGAGATCTGCCATCGACCTACACGTCGACTTCCGCGGGAGTTCCCCCACTACGAACCACTAACAAACGGGGCACCGCTCCAGCTGGGGCAAGCTGCAATCTCCCACCTTGTCTCCCGACACTTGTGATAGTGCATTGCATGTACATGTAAGTGTGTGTGTGTGTGTGTGTGTGTGAAAGAGAAGAGGATAGGACAGGGAAAAGAGAGAAATGATTTCGCGCCGTCCTTGGTCCACTTGTGGCGGTATTTCCCAAGCATTCGACTCGAATTGTTCAGATAAATCCCACAAAAACACAAAGGTAGCAATAGATTATAGAGTATCGTTTTTGTTGTCTACATCTTTGAAAAAAGCAAGTAGATAGGGCTAATTGGAAATAAAATTTCTGCCATTTTTACGAAAACCGAAACCCATACAATATAAAGGCTGAATGTCTTACAGGGTCGGGGTATTCTCCACTCATACTTTGCATGCACCTAGCAGAAAAAAACACATCTGAACTTATCTAGGTACACAACTTGCAGAAACGTGCATTACGTTCGCAATTATGCACCTAGAAATGCACAGCAGTTTCAGTGAAAATGGCACCTGAATTGAAAAAATTCTTCAGCCGCCACCGTAGTGTGAGAGAATTGCGCGACGCAAAGATGCGTAGATTCAAAATGTCTTCGCTTTGAATAGCGCGCTTTTCGCTTTGAGATAACACTCAGGTATTAACACGATAATTTTACAAGAAAATAATTGTATAATTTCGGATTTAGGAAAGAATAATTTTTAATGACATATGCTGTTGACGTGAGTTGGCTCTAGAAATAGCTTTCACAGAATCCCAAGGATGATATGAGGTTGATATGTGAAATGGATCCAGAGTATCTTCCTTACGTGACCACTACAATATCTCCACATTGTCACGGTCCGTACAAATTGATATATAGAATATTTTACATTTCTATACTGGTACATCGACGTACAGACTTATGTGCCACCTCGTGAACCTCGCTACCTCGAGAACGCACCGTGTCGGCAATACTGCATCATGTTCTCTTATTCACAAAGAGGTGGCAATCTCTTATTCACTTAGGTGACTGACGGCATCAACTGATGTCACTGCAGTGCCTCTGGCTGAAAGGTCTAAGGGTTTGAATATAGACGGTGGCAGGATTTTCGACACTAATTAGATAGCTCGTTGAATTCAGCCGCTGACTGGAAGCGAATTCTAGCGGCCGGCTGCTCTAATCGGTAGTTTTCCGTGGATTCTCGGATCAACACCAAGCGACTGCTGGAGCAGTACCCTAACAAAAACGGACCACAGACCACGGACGAACTATGCTTCCTCTTTCTTGTCTTATGTTCATCCGTTACTTACACACAACATTCACGACAGTGCCACAGATATCGGGAGACCTTTCGGGAGCTTCGAGTTTGCCCCGACTGCGGCGGTGGGAATGAGGAAAATTCCGTAAGCCGACGTGTAGATCGGCGCCAGATCTCATCGAACGAGGACGATCACCGCCTCCTCCCGACGAAAAAATGCACCACAATCACACAAAAACGGATCTAGGCGTGGCTTGGCGATACATGCGCTCTGGGCTCCTTTGTCACCGTGGAACTTTCCAGAAGAGTATTGACGTCTTGCTCATCCCTACTTTTTTCCCTGACACTGGCGGCGGCCGTGGAAGCCTCTCCTCGACAGCAGCCCACCTGGTGAAGGCTGCTCCAAACACTATTACTCTTCAGATGGCATTTAAGCCTGATGGCTCTTCACTATTACATGGCACGTAAGGGCACATACCAATTCTGTGGTCACGGCGTAAAAGTTCTTAAGTCAAAAATCTTAGTTTGGAGAAAAGAAGGGTTAAATATTACTAAGCCAACGCCTTTTCCTATGCTCAACGCTATTTCCCAACGCTTTTTTGTCGTTGAGAAGGCAAGATTTGAATTCTCTTGTTTTACTAAAATAAAATGTAGATACTTAAATTGTAGTTTCAATACTTAACCCAATTTGCCAAAAATTGACTTAAGAACTTTTACCCCGTGACTACAGAATTAGCTTAAGTTCGGTTTTCAGCCATCCAGTCTTAAGAACAATGTATAATAAATGTAAAACCTAAGTTTTAAACTAGTGGTGCGACAGAATGGCACAGACTTTCCCGTGTTATGTATCTTTTTCGTTTGGTTTCGACTGGCTATTCGAGACGACCACTACTGATGACGGTTGACATCTATCGCCGCCCAAAATACATTTTTTTGACATTTGCTTCATTTTTGGGTTTCCTAATAGTAGAACAGAAACATGATTTTAAGAATATTAAAACTCAGTAAAACCTTGTCCTAAATGGCAATTTCCTTTGAAAAATTAGGAGCCATTTTTTAAGAAATTAATTTTGAAAAACAAAAAATTCCCCAAAATGAACTTTATACCATATTAAAGAGTGCAATTAGCATTATCCGTTCGAAAAGTTTGAACAAAAAATTTAGAGCCATTTTTGAGGAAATGGCGTTTGAACGTTTCTGAAAAATGCAGAAGTTTGAACTACTTTTCACAGAAAAATATTCAATTCTCGAGAAACTTTATTTGACATTTCAAGCACATGTAAATATAATGTGAACAAATCGCCGCTAAGGTAAATATTAACGACGTGAGAGGCAAATTCACAAAAATACATATTTGTATTTAAAAAAAAAAGAATAGAGCAATATAGCGTTGATGTCATCTCGTAGAGCACATTTAGTACTATCCATATAGAAAGTTGAAAGGTAAAATTTGGAGCCGTTTTTGAGAAAATCTGTTTTTTTTGTGATTTTTTAAAATTGCAAATATTGCCTGTGAATTTTTAAAATTGCAAATATTGCCTGCAATATTGCGCAGAAACTATTAACATTTTCAAAAAGTATACAGGATCTTAATGAAAGAACTCACTATGGACAATAAAGTTTATTTGAAGGAAAAATCTCTATCTTCAATTTTGTAGTTCTAGGAAGACGCCGAAAAAAAAATCAAACTTTTGCAATTTTCGAAAATTTGGAGTTAACCGTGAAAATGAGATCTATACCACCTTTATAAGTGTATTTTACTCTATCCTCACAAGAAATTTAAAGAAAAAATTTGCAGCCGTTTTTGAGAAAATGTTGAAAATGCCCGGGGGGCTTCATGTAAAGTACCCCAAAATTTTGAAGAATATTTTTCAGAATCGCGGTGCCTCGAGTGGAACCAGATCGGCCGCGGAATATTCATTTTGGAAGAAATCGTACGTATGGTTTCGGTGCTAAGGTTGTTCACAGCCTAACAGCCACACAGACGGTTTGAAAATACCCACTTCTTCAGTATCAGGGGACCCCAAAACGTGTATTTCCGTTGAAATCTCGAAATCGATTTTCCGCAGCATTACACAGCTTTCCCTATACTACGTTTATACTCCGTATATACGTACGTATACGGGAAAGTAGTAGTTAATAAACTTGTGACTGACTCTCTTCACATCAGTACCCAAAATTCTCGATTGCCGATTACCAATCCTTGCCATGCACTGCTCCCATCTGCATTAGAGCTACGAATCAGGAAAGTGGTTCCCTTCGACACGGTTTCTGCCATAATCGTGGGGATATACAGTATGTATTTCATGACCCTTACCTAATGCTTCATATTCCATTTTAACGAAGAGAGTCCAAGTTTGAAACACTGACAACAGTTCCACAACTTACAACAAAGATGTGATTGCAAACATCATACGCAACAATATCTACGTCATTCATCAGCGTCACAAATACTCTCTTTATATATATAACTTACGTCTGTCGACTTCGTGTTTTGCTATTCACCTCGTGTCTACCTGCGTTCTTTTCCAGCAACGGTCAGGTGACACCTATTACTTACTTCTGTCGGCGAGTTCACATTGTGAACATTGCGACAGCTGTTACTTACATCTGTGTGTGAGTTATGACTAGGGTCTGTTCGAATACTGATTCCCTGCAGGTGTCTAATTCGCACACTACGATAGTAACTAATGTTGCAAACCATGGAGGTAAAAATGAGATATGAATGAACGCTTATGAAAGATTAATGGGCAAGCAACTGTCGCAACCCGAGGACGAGCTCAATACATCCAATGTTTCATTTATATAGATGGTAAAATTATTGATAATGTTCCCTTCACTCATTTATAGACTACACAAATCCCTTGCTTGCTTTACGTTCATCTTTTTATCTTCCAAATAGTTTATTTGTTTCCTCAGGCTTGGTTGTGTTTATTTGGGGTACCCATTTTATTATTGGATATATCAAGCAATACCTGTTGGGTGTGTTTCTTTGCATATCCTTCCTTGATCACACATTCTTCTCTTTGCGAGACTTTTATGTTTTTTCTTCAACACTTAGTCGAAGTCCTTGTTGTAATGGTACGTGCGCTGTTATGCAGATACATCATAGTCAAAAATGGTTACCAATGCCCTTAACCAAAGATAAGGTACAATGTGTATTAGACCACTGTAAGAGTTGCAATATAAACCGCACAAGTTGCGACAGTGCCGTACTACTCATACGAGTCACAATAAAATTTAATGAGTATGTGTTGGAATCCGTGTAAATATTACGTGGGTTAATATTCTAAAATCAATATAAATATTTGCGAGCAACAGACTAGAATTGTTCTCTTTAGAATTCGAGAATTCGATTTCTTTCGAATTCTAGAATTCGATTTTAGAGGAACGAATCAGAAATATCAACGTAACCAACATATTCTCAGTAATTGTGGGGAAAATATATTTGTTTAAATATTTACTCTAAAATAAATCATTAATCAAAGTTTGGGAATGAGTGCTTACGTCAGCAACTTCTATTTACGCTCTTTTGACTCAGCAATCTACTGTTGTGGGAAGGCAGGTTCAGGACAAAGTTCGAAGACCGGGCATTTCGCGTCACAAAGCGTAGAGTTAACAAGATATTGAATTCTGTGATTTCTTAGAAACTTGGTGGTTCTTTTTAACGGTTTCCAGGAAAACAAAAATTAGAAAAAGAACAAAGGAGATAATTCGAGACGTCCTGTTATGGCTGTTAAGAAAAAATACAAATTGCGTCTGCACAATGTTTTTATATGTGTCTGTATTTGTTTTCGTTCAAATTTATGTTTTACGTCCATCGCGAGTTCTGTCCGATTAGTCGGTATTACGAATGGGTTGACAAGGATTCACAAGTGCACATAAACATACTACAGATCATAATACATAAACTAAATTAATACATAAACTAAAAAAATAATCAAACAATCAACAGAACTAAATCCGCTTACGCTTTTACATTCATAACTCCGGTAACGTTCTCAATCATCAAGATAATATTTAGTACACCAAAGTTAATTATATCAACACATTCAAATATTAAATCATACAACAATCAATGTATAAATGGCGAAAACATTAACAAACACCCAAAATTTAATCACGTAAAGATAATGTCGATTTAGTTATTCATCCCACTACCAACAATTTCTTGTTTGATTGCGTGCCATTTTCATTTCGATATTTATGCTTGTTCAATAGTACTTTCACAAGAAAAATCTCATAGAACCAAACGTCCTTAAAACGACGTCGTAGTATTGTTAAAATCAGAACGATCTTTCTGATACCTTTTTGGAGATGGAAAGAGTGAAATCGAAGAATAGCTTTCGAATTCTACAGAATAATAACCATTGGAGGAAACGCGTTGAATGAGCAAATGATGTCATTTGAACGCCAGTTCTAGAAAAAGGCCAATTAGCTCGCTGATTGTCGCTTTTCCATCTTTTCTCTTTTTCAGGGGTTCACGGAAGAGAGCGTGACAACAACTCCAACAAATGAAAAAGAAATTGCACCGAAGGTCACTTTCCAGGTGGCGATTCTTCTCTAAAGGAAGTTTCTTTCCGACTTTATCTTTAATGGAGAAAGATCATTGTCAATTGAGCAAATGTAGTGAAGCAATTTCTGTAATTCAGAAAGGAAACGGGCCGTAGCGATGAAGTTTGGGAATTTACGCTCCACAAGAATCAAGCCTCGACTTCGACTCCCCGAGCGGGTTAATTTTCTGTAGAAACTTTTATCGTTCTATCGATTCGTTAAAGTCTCGCAATGCAATTATTTTCGCGAAGTACACCGATCGGAATCTTTTTTCAACTACATAAGCTATAAAGAAACTCTAATATCAAATTGAACGCGAAGAATATGATATATACGTAAAGTCTCGGGCGTGAAAATGAATAAATGTATAACACACTAGAAATACGTTTTAAAGATTTGCACTCATTATTGTCAAGGAGTGATATCAACGCAGTGTCTCTGTCACAACGGCACTAATCGTGTTTTTAAAACAACAGTCGTTAAGTGAATACAGACATTTATTATCGCAAAGAGGGTCCTTGGTTAATCGATATTGTTTAAACTTCAATCGCGTTTTCGTCTTTTGCGCAGAGGTAAAAATCATTTACTTTACAATAGCCAACATTACATTTTTACTATAAAAGCCAAGTCCTCCGCACTGATCGTTCCACAAGAACGACGATAAGTCTAAATAACTGAGATCCCTAGATACCAACCTAATCTTTATCAACTTTCTTTATTTAATCAGGTCTCTCGAGACATCTAATATGACGATGATATAATGCAGGAAACTCTTCTACATCCACGTTTTCGTAGGACATTCGTAGGACATTCTGTCGTAAAACAGTGTTACGTAAGTCTTTCGTATTGCCAGTGCAATATTACGAATTGCCAGTACAAGTAACACGTACAATCAAAACGACGGCAATTTAAAAAATTGTTTTCGTAGAAATCGCATCATGGATAACAGAAGCTCCATCTTGCGGGTCCGATGACAATTTTGAAGCAACTGTTTATATTCAGGACACAAAATGCATACTGGTAATACGCTAATATAACATACGGCAATATAATATTAGGATAGTTAACAATACGTTAATGAGCCAGTGATGCTAAAACAGCACGCACTTTCTCGCCTGTACTTACGTGCAAAATTACGCGGAAAAGTACTCAATTTTCAAAAAATTGTACATGATCTTATTTCAAAACAGATTTAAGGAAAAAAATCTTTTATATTTTTCTTGCAGGAAGTCTCCGAAAAAATTTTGAACTTTTGCACTTTTGAAAAACCAGAGTTTTCAACGAATGTGAGACCTACACCATTCTCTTAAACGTTCTGCACACTATCCAACAAAAAACTTTAATAAAAAACGATGACGCTATTAGTTTGAAAATTTTGAAAATGTCCCAGGAACTTCACGTAAAGTACCCCTCCTTCAAAAAACTGAAAATATCGGTTTCAAATTCAAGGGGTCGTGACATCAACCTGATCTATCGTCATTTCTGATCTATCGTCGGGAAAATCAGTTTTGGAGAGAAATCGGCTGAATGATTTACCCGCTAGCGTTGTGGATAGTCGGACAGACGGACGGATGGTCGGACGGTCGGACAGACAGACGTTTTGCCGTCATTCGATTTTTTCGGTATCAAGGAACCAAAAAACGTTGATTCAGGCCACACCACGTATTAGAGGATTTTTTTTTCTAAATTTAGCACTTTATTACGTGGTGTGTACCTTTTCGCAACTAATACGTGGTGTATAAACTTTCCGTTATCCGAGCCTCTAATAAGTTTTTCCGTCGAAATTCGCCGTTTATCCGCGCAGCATTACATACCTTTCTCTCTACTCCGTACCGAGAAAGCAAAAACGTAGCTGATATGAGGATGTGGCAACAAAAATAGTGTATCTTCATGTTTTCATCCGAGTACTCTCTTAAAAGTATAAACATCAATTTAATCTTTGATCATTATCATGAACAGAAAGTAGCCGAAATGCCTTACTTCAAGTAATGTAGCAACTCGCACAGAATAATCCCAAAACTCCAGCGTCTGACATGGACATAGGTTGTGATATCTAACCGCTAAGCTCAGCCAGCAGCGGACGAAATAATCGTCAGAAAAATCCATACCAGCACAACTTCCATACTCATTCGCACATAGCGTATTTGCCGGAATTACGTCTGAACAGTGTCGAATCGCCTCATTAACACCAGCTTTATCTTTTTTGTGCTAATACAGCAAATATATTTTTCCCCAGCGTCCGCACCGCGCGATGTCACGACGCGACACGAAGCGCCCGGGTATACCGCGCTCGTTCCGTAACGCAATTTCATGAGCCAGCATGCAGGCCACATCCAGCACGGCTACGCCCACCCTTTCACCCGCCCCGCTCCCGTGCAACCGATCCCACCGTCGCCTCCCCTGCTGCCACTACCACCGCCAGCGGACACCGCATCCAATGCCACCCCCGCTTCCGCCCTCCCGTCCTCACCCCCCGAAAGTAACCCCACCGTCGCTCCCACTCCCTTTGCAATCGTTCCGCTGCCTCTCCCCCTCGCCGGCATTACCACCCAATCCACCGTTCTCACCCCAGCTGCCACTTCCACCGCCAGCGGACCCTGCATCCAATGCCACCTCCCGCTACCGCCCTCCCGTCCTCCTTCCCTCGGAAGTAACCCTACCGTCGCTTTCGCTCCCGTTGCAATTGTCCAACTACCACCGCTTCCATCGTTGCCACACACGGCACTCCTCACCATCACCACTATCAGAACTGCCTCCAATATCTCCTCTCCCACCGTTACTTCCCTGCCGTCCCCCCTCGCTGGGAACGACCGTTGTTTCCCGTAGCCGCTTCCTTCACACCCGCCCCGCCACCCCTACCACGCGATCGCGTTCCCGCTACCGGAGGAACCGCCCCCACTGATGTGGCTCCCGTCACTCCCATCGCACCCCGTTCCCTTTGCCCGCCAATCGTCCCGTTGTTCCTGCCTCCCGCCGTTGCCACCCCCACCGGCGTTACCCCCGCCAGCGGCCCCACCTCCCATAGCTCCGTCTCTCGCTACCACCCCCGCCGTCCCCCCTCGACCCCGGCCTCCACAACCGCCCCGCCGCCCCTCGCCGTCCCCTCCGCCGCCCCTCTCCCCCGCCCCCACCGACGCTCCCGCTCGCTGCCTCCCACCCTCCCTCGTATTCGAAACGCGTGCTGCTCGGCTCAGTGCAGAGAAATTCGTCCGCCCGCATCGTTCGGAGCGGCAAATAGCGTCGGTGTTTGCTCGATCCAATGTTTGCTTGTTTGCCGCTCTCCCCTTCCATCGAAGATTATTCTAACAAACGGCCCTCCGCATTATCCCCTTTGCTGTAAGCACCCCCCTCCGCCCCCCGCCCCCCTCCGCGCGCGCGCGCACCGCAACGCGGTGGTTCATTGCACGCACTCGGACGCGCGCACGCAACGTCGCGCCGCAAGGCCGGGGAAGTCCCTGTATTGTCGTTGATACCTTTTATAGCCGCATCGTTGACGGAATATTGGCGCCCAACGTACAAAAAATAAGTAGTTAACTTCACTGAAAATTGATTTGTGGCCTCTCATGAACTAATTACCGATGTCAGATAGTTTTGGGGGGTTGGATATCTAACCTCTATCGCTACATTCGCACCCTCTCCCCCAGGATCCACGGACCGTGACGACTGATGTCTGAATTTACTCCAGAATGTCTCCGTCCTTGCCCTCCCCATCTCCGCCAGTGACAGAGGTAAATACGCACGTGTCAACTACTTGCACCATTATTCCGGCAAATGTAGGGCATAATATATTCCGATAAGTGATGGCATTTCTCCTCCTTTTCAATTCTCCATCGGAGCGGGATGGAAATCTGAAGGCCCTCTGCGTGTATTTATACGGACAGTTTAATTATATGTATTTCAATTATTTTTTTATCCTCACTTCCTGTCCCTTACAAGAGTAGATTATACCTGAATTGAATGTGTTGATGAATAGATGAGGGGCGATGAAACCAGTTTGACGATAATGACACAATGGAGAAATGAGATATGGCAAACGGGAGAAATCCAAAAAAAAATGCAGAAACTCCACTTTCTCCACCACAAATTCCGAAAAAACAGCGACCGGGATTCGATTCGTATGCCCAGAGGTGGGAGGTGAGCAGTTGGATCACTTCAAAACGGGTGACTCTTATTTCCGGACAGGTAAAAAAAATGAAGGCTAATGTAAATGTGCCTCTGAACCAGCACGGTAAATGGTGAACTTCTCACCAATTAAATGTTTTCTAGAGCCCAGATTTGGTTTTCAAAATTTAAGCGATATGTTGGCAGAGTTGCTATTAACAGAATTAGGTAGCACAGATGGATTTAACAAGTAAGCAGAGATCCCCCATGATCTTGTTTCATTCACTCACAGTCACTTCGTTTACCCCTTAAAAGTCTACATTGTAATACGGATTCCTGCAAAGAAACAACGAATGAGGTTTCCATAACGACATTTTCTCCACTGGTCGCGCCGCTTCCGGTTATGTCAAGTGTGTGCCGCTTTGCGTACGTCATGTGTGCGTCGCGTCATGCAGCCGCCACTTCGCGTCGTGTCATGTGCGTGCCGCTTTGCGTCGCTTCATTTCACGGCATGTGTGAGCCGCTTCGCATAGCCGCTTCGATCTGTGAGTGCCTATTCGCGCCGCATCTTCCGTGTAACTTACGTTGCATGAAGAGAGTGCCGCTTCGCGTCGCGTTTTGTGTGAGTCGCTTCCTTCGACGTCACGTGTGACGCTTCAGGTCGCTTCATGCCTGTGAGCCGGTTCGCGTGTGCAGCTTGGTGTCCCATCAAGGGTGTGCCTCATCGCGTCGCGTCATGGATGTGTCATTTCGCGTCGAATCATGCGTGAATTGAATTGACTTGATGCCTTATTTTACGTGGCGAGATTTAGGCCATGAGGCCTGCTCTTATGTAGCCTGACCACGCAAATTATGCTACACTCCTTGCACAAATTAGCGGAAAGAAAGTATTACTGAGGCGAGGAAACAGGCGATTTGAATTTAGCTCAGAGGCTTCATTTAGGTGTGACAGCCGGCTTTACTTCCCCTTAGAAGGAAGGCGCACGAATGATTTTTTCGCCCTTAAAAATCCACGGCTTCGTTCGGGTTTGAAGCCGTGAACTTGGGTATAGCAGTCCGGTACGCTAACCGCTACACGACCGCCGCCAGATGCGTGCACATTCATGCCGCACATCTGTGAACCGCTGCCTCTAGCTGACCATTCCGCAGCGCTTCGCATCCCATCCTGTCTGTTTGTGTCCTCAGGGCCGGTTGCACCAAATTCAGTTATGTTTAGCCGTAATCGTGTTTAAATAATCACGTTTAACATTAAACTCGCAATACAGCAGAAATTACCTGTGCAACTGTTTCACCACGGAATATATAAACATGATTAAGTTAACAGCATTTTCATGCTAATATAGATTGGAAATTTTTGCAATGCATTGTGGTAACTTTCAGTTGTATTGCTTTTTGCAACTGCAGAAATACACCCTGTCTTATGAAAGGAGGCAGAATCGACATAACCTACCTTCCTTAAAACTTCTAGCTGTTGTGTTGCAATAAACAAAATCATGCAAAGTAGAAAACAAAATATTGATTTTGTTAAATGTTTTCTCCACCCAAAAATTGATGGAAACTTACAGCACTTGCGAATAGAGTAATCTAATTTTTTGTATTAACCAATGTGATATTTTCATATTTAATTTCTAACAAGTGAAATCAACATATATTAAGGAAACATGCCCTACATTTCAGTGTTATTAAGTTATCATTTTAGAATTGGCGTGATGTTTTCACTTTACAATTTTATTATGAAACTGAAATTGAAGTTTCTCCAAGATCTTTTCAAGACGAAGAGTTCGTAAAGATAACATTCAGCATTTTCCGTTGTTCCATAAGTTTTCCGGTGTTGTCCTTTTTCTTTCAACAAATTTTTTTGGAATTCCACATGTTTTTGCCACTGCTTTTGTACTCAATTTTGTCGTCGCAGGTGTGAAAAGCTATTTAGATCGACACCCTAGGTATAAGCTATGGTGTCGATCTAAGCAAAATAAGAAGATTAAGTACACCTTCCTTGTTTAAATTGACACATAAAAGGTTTAAAATCATTTGATAACTTAATAGAAACAATCATTATCACAGCAAACATATTGCCAGTCATATTTGCACTTAGTGTTAGTCTATGTATACATTTCAAATGTCTACTGATGATCTTTTAGTGAGAAGAGGGGATATTTGGCCCGAGAAAAAATATTACTGCGCTATTTCGAATATGGCCCTGTTATTGTTGGTTAAAAGTTCTTCGCCCTTTCTACTTTTCACATTACATTTCTCCGATGGGTAATAAATTACTAATAATAACTAAATATATCATCTATCTTTCGCAATATCCAGATGTTCTCATTTGTACACGGTCAGAAATGCCTCTTTTCATTTCCAAACATCGGTACTATATGAAAACCAATCTCCAATGCTCATAAGCAAAACAATTAGCCTGTACTCTTTCCCATGGATTTCCAGTTGTATACTAAAATCCAGGGTGTTTTACATACTAGCGTTAATGAAACAGCAACTACAAAAATGAAACGGAAAGTAACAGACTGTTGATTGTTCACAATCATTTCGTTCGCAAAATTGACAACGTTCAGAGGCTGTGGATAGCGAGAATACAATAGTGAATGGGTTGGAAACCGTTAGGAGATATTATGATTGTTAAATCGTTATCCACTCCACACCTCTGGCTTTAATCTCGTCATAGGCACGAATGTTTGTACCTAGTGTATAGCGTGTTGTTCGCTGCCGTAGCCCGGGTAGAACAAACGCAATTGTCGAGAGTTAAGCAAAACGGCGTGGTAATCTCTAGCGAGAGTGTCCACTGTTAATGTCAGAATAATCAAAGCCGGTATGAAAGCAGTCCAGTAAAAACATAATCGAAACAAGTCAGAACTTCTTTATTAGAGTAGTTGTACTAGATACAATTTACCAACGCAGATAAATGCGGAGGCTACAACAATGCGTGGAACGAAAGGTTGTGGGTGCAATTCCGCTCAGAGCACGGACGTGTTCACCTTGCGATTTGCAGATGGTGACAATGGAAATTTCCATTTATCGTACGATATCATTCATTATAATCTATAACTTCAAACTGGTTAAGAAATGTTAAAAATGATGTTTGACTATTAGTAATACTTGTCTAGTAGCTCGAGTAATTAGAGAAACTGAGAGTATTCCCGGAGACCTGTGTTGATTCCCGGCTGGGGCTGTCAATCCTTTGAACAGTCAATCATCTTCAGTATCATCTTCAGTAAAATAATAACAATAATTATAATAATCCTAAGAATAATTATTTTCCTAGTCAAAAGAAAAAGGAAGAATGGTATCAGAGCGCTAGAGAGGTTTCTGAGAAACCTTATGCTCCTAGCTTCAGTCAACGAGTGTTATCATCCGTCCCAACAGCGGATTTGGAAGGAAAATATCCTAATGTACAGTACAGGACAATGATTTGTTAAATTGAATTGCCTCATTTTACGTGGCGAGACTCAGGCCATGAGGACTGCTATTCAGACTGACCACGCAAATCTCGCTACGCTCATTTCACCATCTAGAGGAGAAAGAAGGTTGGGCGACGAAACAGGCTATTTTGAATTTGGCTCAGAGGCGTCATTTAGTCTTCAGGATCTTTTACATGCAGTAAATCTAGTAACAGGGACAGCCGGCTTTACTTCCCCACCGTAGGAAGGCGTACGAAGGTTTTTTTCGCCCCTACAAATCCACGGCTTCGATCAGGTTTGCACCCACGAACTTGGGTATAACAGTCCGGTACGCTAACAGTTACACCATTGCCGCCACTTGTGTCCCTAAAACCGTGATCATCAGTCAATCTCCGCCACCGCGACGGACTGGTGGAATGGAAGACCATCCAACTCCGAGAATATATTAGCAACATAAAGAGGAAAAGGCAAGGTAATCTCAAGAAAACCAAGAAGTCTCGTTTGTCAAGAGATACCTCCTCGAAAGAAATAACAACTAAAGTAATCGAGACATTGAAAGAATGATTAATTGATACTGCGAAGAAACTGCAATGAGCTACCTTCCGGGCCGAAGATTACCATTGGAACAGTCCGTTCAGAAAAATCGACAATTTTACCGAACATGCATGTGAAAGCAGTAGGAGAGAGAAGAAACAAGGAAATAATGGCATAAGCTGTGGGACAACCCTGTGAAACATAACAAGGCGCCCTGGATGGAAAAGATCAAAGCGACACATAGTAGGTAGGCACTGGATGAATATTCTTTTTATTACAGATGACAAAACAGCTAAAATGATGAGAAATTGGTCTGCACTATGTCCTGACTGATTGAACGGTTCCTCACTCAAAGAACTAACTCTCATTCACCACGATTCTGTCAGGAGGTGGTGATATTCTCACAGCAGAATTCCTCCACGATTCCTTTACGAAGGGCATGAAGAGGGATAATAGCCAAACTAGAAGATATTCCTTTCGAAATAGTTTTTATTACACTGGAGCGAATTTTTTCTCATCCGTTTTTCCTCAAAATGCTAATTTCATTTGTATTCAGAATTTTGCATCTACAGGCCTCCAACAAAGAGAGCTGCAGATTACATTTTGTTCTTACAAAAACTAGAGATAACACTAATCAAAGTCATCAATCGCTCTTGTGAATCCATTGTTGTATGTGGAGATTTTAACATTGATTTTCTGATCGAATCTTGCGAGAAAGAGCAGTTTCTTAACTTAATTAATTCCTTCAATTTAGATATTACAATAAAAGTACCTACACGGATCACAGTAAATTCAAAGAAGGCAATCGATCAAATTATAATTAACAAAACCACTACTCGACATGAAATTGAAACAAAAGATTTAGGATACAGTGACCACGATGCACAAATTCTTACCATTATACGAAATGCGAACAATGACACAATAAATAATACACGTATGAGTAGAGTGTTTTCCAAAAGTAAAATAAAATTATTCATTGATTACTTGCTGCAGGAGTCATGGGACGCGGTTTATAATACTATTGATACAAACGATAAATATTATTCTTTTTTTTTCAACGCTTTCATTTCATTTTAACACTTGCTTTCCTCTTCAGAAAAGAAAATTAAATATTTCACGCAAAAACAATTCTTGGATAACACAAGGGATTAGAACATCATGTAAAAACAAACGAGTTCTTTCTTTCATTTCTAAGCATCATAACGTATCTCAAGATTTCCTCCTGTACTGTAAAAAATACAAATCATTGTTAAGAAAAGTCATAAGGCAGGCTAAAATCATGAAACACGATGAGGATATTTTGAACTCAAATAACAAAACAAAATCAATGTGGGATATAGTAAAAAATGCGACCAAACCAACTAGAAACCTTGTAGCGAATGTTGTTTTAAAAGATAACGATAGAGATGTGAACGATCCGGCAACAGTGGCTAGTCTCTTTAACCAATACTTTTCGAGAATTGCTGTCGATCTCACTAAGAGTTTTCAGCCACAAAATTCAACATCTGACGTTTCCCTAAAAATCTTAGACACTATGTTCGTTTCCGAAACCTCTTCCTATGAAATTCTCAAAATAATCGGTAAATTAAAAAATAAATATTCGGCCGGTTTAGATGAATTTCCGGATTGTTTGTTAAAGACGTGCGCGCCAGCCATTATACACCCGTTAACTCACATCTTTAATGCATGCTTATGCACTGGAATTTTTCCAGATATTTTTAAAACAGCTAAGATTAAGCCGCTCTCCAAAAAAGGCAACAAAAATGAAGTTCAAAATTATCGGCCAATTTCTCTTTTGTCAGTTTTTTCAAAAATATTAGAGAGACTTTTTTATGTGCGAATGGAAACCTTTCTCAATAAACACGACGCGTTTTCAAATTGCCAACATGGATTCCGGAAATCAAAATCTATGGAAACAGCCATTTTTTCTTTTCTTAAGGATGTTGCCTCATCATTGGATCAAAACGAAGCAACTATTGGAATATTTTTAGATCTTTCAAAAGCTTTTGACGTCATTGATCATAACATTTTATTTTCAAAATTACCTTCGTATGGAATCCGTGGTATTGCTCTAGATTGGCTATGTTCGTACCTTAAACAACGATCTCAGAGAGTAGAAATACCTTACTGGAATGATGGAACTTTATGTACACACCTTTCCGGTTCTTTGCCAATTGCACGTGGAGTCCCGCAAGGATCGATTTTAGGCCCTATTCTCTTCCTATTATACGTAAATGACATGCCCTTAGCGATTCGAAACGGAAGAACAGTTCTCTTTGCGGATGATACAAATATTCTTTGCAACAAAGAAACCGTAAATAGTACAATATCAGACGTTTCAAATTGGTTCCGTAATAACAAATTAAAAGTAAATGAAAATAAAACTGTTTCAATGCAGTTTTCCATATCAAATAAAAAATTCTGTACTCCATTGAAAATGAACGCTGTGCCATTGACTGATGTTAATGTAACAAAATTTTTAGGTCTATCACTTCAGTCAAACCTCAAATGGAATGCCCACTTAAATGAATTGAACACAAAATTAAGTTCATTATGCTACGCGTTCAGAATTCTTTCAAATTCCGTCAGCCTTCATACAGCTCGTTGTGTATATTTTGCCAATGTTCACTCCCGCCTGAGATATGGCATAATATTTTGGGGAAACGCATCTTATAGCTCACAGACTTTCAGATTACAAAAAAAAATTGTACGAATAATAAGCAAATCCAACCCACGTGATTCTTGTAAGTCACTCTTTATTAATCTAGGAATTTTACCATTACCTTGTCTCCTGATTTACGAATCAGTAGTTTTTGTCAAAAATGAACTTACTTAAGGGCGGGAATATATTTTCAGCAAACGCCGATGTCTATAAGTATAACACACGACGTAGTAATCATATTCACCAAGTGGCAGTATCAACAGCTCACTACAAAAAATTCACATACAATTCATGTACATTACTCTACAACTCTTTGCCAGAAGACATTAAACGATTAAATTCAATAGAAAAGTTTAAGTCCCAAGTAAAATCTTTTCGGCTGCATAACTGTTTCTATACAATTCGAGACTATACCGAGCATCAAAAAGGAAAGTAGAATTAATTTTAACAATGATAGTTAATGTAATTATTTATCATTTGGACTGTATAATTCTAAAGAACCTGTAACAAGTATTGTACCCCAGTTTCTGGGTTGATGGCCCCCATCTCGATCAGGTTTTTCGTCCAGTTTCCCTGTTCCTTGAGCAAATGCTGAGATGGTCCCTTGTTTTGCTTCTGGACATAAATGTAACTTCATTATTTGTGCACGTCTTCTGAATTTCAGTGGGAAATATAGTTATTCAAATTATCGTTTTTCATATTATCGCGGCAAAAAGTATTATTCTTTCATGAACAACATGAGGGTTCAGGGCAGGAATTTATAGCTAATTTACCTTTGAAAATATATTTTATTATATAGGAGCGAATATTTTGTCAACAAAACTCGAAAAAAACCTCTCTTTTCTGTATTCAAAATTCGACTAAAATATGGTTTAGGATAGAGACCACAGAATTATGAAAACGTGCACAAAATTCACTTCTCCCCATAGCTCGTCATACGCAGTTTTTAACTGTTTTTTGACGTAAATAAATAAATAAATTCAGTTTGTATATGGGTTAGGATCCCAGAATTTCAGGAAACGTGCACAGAATGCACGTCTCTTCCTAGCACGATTTTAACTGTTTTTGACGTTAATTAAATACATCCAATAAATCAAATTCTTCGAACTGGCACTTCTCGGCAGAGATTGAATACCAGGCAGACGATGCTTGCCCTTAAAGCCCGGAAGAAAGGGACAGAACCCAGCAGCTATCGGTTGATAGCATGCCTAACAACGAAAACTATGCTTTTGATATCCTTACTAGGAGATAAAATAGTCTTCTGTTGGTCGGTTTACAGCTGAAAAAAACGACCACGAGGAGCAAAATATGCTTCGGTCATTGTCAAGATGATACTGAACAAGGCAAATCAGACGTCTACTGAATTTGCTTGTCACCAGGATTCACTGATGAAGGTTTGCGATTCTTTCTATTACACAGTTGGATACGAAAATACTTACTCAAAAGATCATGACGCACCTCAAAGCAAGTATGCATCTCTGGAACATGCACATTTTAAGATGAAGATACACCCTCACAAAAATGTTGTTACACCGAGTAATGTCTCTCTCTCTCTCTCCTTTCTCTCTTCTCTCTCCTCTCTCTTTACTGCATCTGCAAAACACCTCTCAACTGTCCGGTGCAATGCCGGACTCAAGAATCAATCAAGGCGAGCCCTACATCCATCAACTCCTCTACATTGATGAACTTTAAGAACAGACTGAAAATGAACTACAGTTGCTGCCAAACACAGTGCGAATGTTTATGTCAATTATATTACAATTCACTCTTGAGTCCGGCATTGGCACTCATTGCTGTTCTCTACAAGACAAGAATTGACATCCGGTGGCAAGAACGGACATCAAATGCTTTCTCATTATAGGAGGTACGGTAATTGTCTACACAACTCAGAGGTGGACCTGAACCACAAATAATTTCTATAAGGCGATAAATGTTTCCAAAAGTTTGCTCAGAGTCCTCATTTTAGCTTGACGCAAATCTGCGCAAAGAGATAACAGGCTTTGTTTCGCTTCCGAAGGAATTTTTCCCCCCTAAAAAATTGTCGGCTTGTGCCGGATTGGATCCCGTATATTTGTGCGTAACAATAGTCCGTAATGCTAACCGGTACATTATTGGCTATTTACAAAACCCAAATATTATAATACTGCACAGACTGATTTATGCACTAGTGCTCTTCTGCCTGCAACAGTCACGACATTAATAGCAGTAGCCGCCGAGCACTCTCGCTTGATTAGGATCTACAGAGGGGCCGCTAACGGCTGCATTCCGCATGAGAATCCAAAGGTCGGCCACCGGCCACCCGGATCGCACAGGGATCGCACTCGCGTTCTACATAACACATGAGTGCGCAAAGGAGAGTATAGATGCGCACGAGATCACACGGATGCACTTCGGGATGCACTCCAGGGTACGCACACTGGCGGTGTTGTGTCGTGGCGTGTCGGCTCTCCGAGAGATGGTCAGGCTCGCATGCCATCCGCTGTTTCTGTACTTCTGTATTTACGGATATATATATATATATATATATATATATATATATATATAAATATATATATATATATATATGCGGCTCATACCGCCAAATATTCAACGGGCAATTTATGTAGTTGACATTTTAGGGTAGGATTAACCAGTCTTATACCAGCTAGAGGTCTTACCCGGGTCCTATTTATGTTTTATTTATTATCCACGCGTGGAGTAAGGGGATTTTCGGACTTTCATCACACGGCCACAAAATCTGAGATGATTCGCAGTAGAAAGCTACAGCTTCATTTTTACCCCGGCTGGGAATCGAACCTGGGACCGTCTCACAAAAAAGCTAGAATGGTACTTGAACCACATCAAATATAACTTACCCTCAGGCCAAAGGGTAAGTTATATTTGATTATAATTTTAATATTCAGCAAAGTATAAGAGGATCTTGGCCTACTAGAATAAGTTGTAAACTCATTACATTCAAGGTACAAAAATGTAGCAATTTAATGTAACAAAAGATGTGTATAATCCTTAATTCAAATGACTTACAAATGAAATGCAAAACAAAAATAAAATTTATGAAGTGAAGAATTTTACTGAATTGTTTGAATATCATGCAAGATAGGTCAGAAAATGAATATTTCCAGCATATTTTATATTGGTACTAGCGGCTACGTTTGCGGAAGAAGTTCGAATCTTGGCGTCTGATTAGATTTTACATTCTCACCCTTACGAAGATAGTTCGTAAGAAGAGAAAGTTATGTAATCGTGTGCCGGAAAACGGCGAAGTTTCGGAAATCCCCCGAAAATCAGCATCTTTACCTCGCTAACAGTGTCGAACGAATTCCAAGGGTCTAAAATTATGTTATTGTTATTGTTGTAGTTAATATTATTATTAAACGTATCACTCGTATTATTTGTATAGAAAACCACCACCACCACTAATATTATTAATAATAATAATAACAACAACAATAAAGGAAATAAATAGCGTATTTAGGTACCTCAATATTAGTAAAACATTTCCTTATTAAAACACCACAATGGAAGTTCTCTACAATCGTTTCTAATATATAACTGACATAAACTGTAGTCGTTATTATGCAAGGCCAGGGACACAGTAACCATTACGACAATGGAGAGATGAAATGTGGGGCGTGTCAATGGATCAAAGAGCTTATCCGGGCAGGATGTAAAGAATAAAGGAAATTATACGAATAAACGATGAAGAAGAAAAAGAAGAAAGGATTCGACACTGGTTTCGACACAGGAAAGGATTCGAGCTAGGTGAAGTTCAGCCGCTGTCTGGAAAATTCTAGTGGCCGGCTGTTCAGATCGTAGTTTATTTAATTTTTTTTGGTCAAAAAACAATAAAAACTGTATATGACGTATGGGGAAAGAGATTATCTGCGCACATTTTCTTGAGGCCCAAAATAAAAAAAAATAAATAAATAAAATAAAAAAAGCGAAATTAGCAATTTGAAAAACTAGAACAAGAATTTAGAAAAAAATATTATTTTAGAAAAATAAAAATTAGAAAAATTTTGTTCCCGAGTTATAGAAAATCAATTTCAACGACAACTGAACTGCTGATTTTATTTTTCTGCATTGCTAACAAAATAGTAACGATCATTAGTTCTACTCCTACCATTACAAGCAAAAGGAGTGCTCAACAAAACGTGCGCCCAGTGAAGCTACATTTACGTCCAGAAGCAAAACAAGGGGCCATCTCAGCATTTGCTCTATGGATCAGGGAAACTGGACAAAACCTTATCCAGATGGGGTCATTGACCCGGAAGCTAAAGTACATTTCTGTGGTCTCGGGGTAAAAGTTCTTAAGTCAATGTTTGGCAAAAATTTGGTTAAGTACTGAAACTACAAGATAAGTATCTATATTTTATTTGAGTAAAATGACCGAATTCAAATGTTGCCTCCTTAACGACAAAAATGCGTTGGGGAAATAGCGTTTAGCATAGGAAGAAGCGTTGGCTCAATAATATTTAACCCTTGTTTTCTCCAAACTAAGATTTTAGACTCAAAGAACTTTTACGTCGTGACCACAAATTTCTTGTTACAGGCGTATTAAATCTTTCTTTAAAAATGTATACCATACAAATGTAAACTCATTCATTATGTATCATTGTTTTGTTAAAATAAACATTTCCGTTTTCCGTGGTTTCTCTGATCAACGCCAGGCAAATGCTGGAGCAGTACCCTAACAAATGGGCCGCGCGCCAGATTTCCTTCCTATTCCTTCTCCCATCCTCACCTCACGCTTACACACACACACACACACACTCTTAAAGGCACTAGGCTACCACACATGTCGGGAGACAAGTCGAAAGTTTACAGCTTGTCCCGAGTGGAGCGGTGCTTCGCTGGGGAGAGATACGTGAGCGGTGAAATCTCTGTGAAAAAGATAACATGTAGGTCGGCGTCGGATTTCCCCATCCAGCGGCGGAGAACACCGCCTTATCTCGTGAATAAACCTGCACTGTCCTTACGGGACTAATGAAAAGTGATGCGGGCGGTTGACGCGCCGGAAAGCACAAAACAATTAATCAATCATTCAAATAGAAAGAAAAGAAAATGATAATACACGACGCAATTCAGTGAATAATGGATTTCGTCCTCCAGAATTCCCGCACCTATCACTTCGTTGCTTGGGCGGGTGGACGAACGGCATTCCGATTATCCAAGAGAACGCGCTACTTGCCCTCGCTCCCCCCTCCGCTTCCCCTCCACTCGCCCACCACCCCTTTTCCCCCGCTCCTACCCCCCTCCGCTTCCGCTCCGCCGCCACCGGCATCAGCTCCCCGAGGCTAAAAATGGCTTTACAATATCTTTTTAGCTCCCTCCTCGACCCCAACCTCACCCCTGGTCGACCTCTTCTCCCCCCGACCCTAGGGCCCCCCGCCGCCTCCCGTCACAAAAGCCCTTCCCTGCAGCGCCTCTAGTGGCGGGGCGGAGCGCCCGCGACGCGCAACTGTCTTAATATTTCCATTTTCTGCAGAATTTGGGTATTTTAAAGTAAAATTAGATAAAAGTCGTGAAGTTTGAGTAACAAAATATCTGCATTTTTCTTTCTTCGGGTTCGCGGCGCGAGGCAGTGCGGCGTGGCGCGGAGTGGAGAGATGGGGGGTTGGTATGACGGTGGATGATGGCGAGGGACAGGAAGGGGGACGCCCGGACGAGAGACCGGGCAGGAGACGGAGGGGTGAAAGGTGGCGGCATAAGCGAGACGAGGTCGCGAGGTCGTAGAGTGCCGCAGGCAAGTACGAGCAACGTCGAGACAGAAGAGGTCGCATGGAGGTAGGGGATGACAGAAGAGGCGGAGGGAGAGCGGGAAGACAGAGTAGATAAAAGACTGTACTTCCGGCTGAGGATACGCGAGCGGAGAGAGAAAGGGCTTTGGAGGGAAATTTGGAGAACGCAAGTGGATAAAGTGCGAAAAGTTTGGATACGACGACAGGAGATGCGGGGGAGGCGAGAAGTCAGGTGACGGATTTGTAAAGCGGCATTCACGTCGGCTGCTGAAGGAGATGGGAGAATGCACAAAAGAGGTAACGTTAGAAGGGAGTTTTAATGAATACTTCACGGGCGAAAATGTGCAGAAAACGTCTTGATCATGGAGTGAAAATCTGTGACAATGAAACTAAAGAAAGATGTAATAATAGAAGGGACGAAGATAAGAGGGTATTTATTTATATATTTATTTATTTACGTCAAAACAGTTTAAAGCTGAGTGTGACGAGCTATGGGGAGAAGTGAAATGTATAATGAGAAATAATATTATTATGAGATAAAAATACATAACAGACATGTTATCTCAATTACAATAATTAAATTGTTGCAAAAGGTCTCGTAAGCCAAGTGTTGTCAAAATATATATTCAATAAAATGCACTCCGCTTTCACAGTGAAAAAGATAAACTCTTATACATTTATGTTGAGCGAAAAACTAAAGTGAAACCATGGCACAGGAGCACAGACCGTTCTAAAGAGTTAAATGGAGGCAACATGATCTGAAGCTGTCTTCATTACATCTCCAGCAGAATGTGCACAGTGGGCCATATTACGCTGTTCCAGCGCACGCTTCAACGTATACTTTCTCGTCTTACTACGTACTTCCATATCGAAGTGAAAGTATTGTAATGCTGCAGCAGATATCGGTATTTCTCGATAGCAAAACTTGTAATGTGTGGCTGTGGAATCGGAAAGGGGGATGAATCTTGTTCATATATTTTATAAATTGCATTGTTTAACACATTTGTTTAACACAGCGTTGAACACGGAAGTCACAATCCGCGATTTCTGGGTCATTCATTCAGAAAAACTGATTGACGGCAAACGTTTGTCTGTCTGTGTGTCTGTCTGTCAGTTGTCAACGCTAGTCTAACCCCAGCAAATGATTTTCTCCAAAACAGACATTCCCCTATCAATCTGGACGATCCTGCGAATTGAAAGGGATATTATTAGTTTTGGGGGTACTTTATATGAAGGCTCAAATACATTTTCAAAAATGGTTGCAATATTTTTATTCAATTTTTCTTAGAATAGTATTAAGAACGTTTAAATATTATTTTCGTTGAAAACTTTCAAATTTCGAAAATTGTAAAGGTTCAAAATTTTTTCGGCGTCTTCCTGAAACTATAATATCGAAAATGATTTTTTCTTAAAAGTATCTTCAAGTGAGGTTGTATATAATTTTTATTCAATACCTAATTTTTGCGCAATTTTGCATGAAATATACACAACTTTTAAACAATTATTTCTAAAGAAAGCTCCAACAATTTTCATTAATTTTTTTTCTTCCAATAACGCATTACATGCTTAAAAGATTGCGCAAGTCTCATTTTCGGCGAACTCTTTGTACTTTCGAAAATTGCAAAAAATTAACATGTGAAAAGTACAATATTGATGATAGAGAGCTTTTTCTTCATGAAATCAGTTCTAACAAATTAGATCTTTCAAAAAATGTATGTAGAATTTTTTTAATGAGTAGCTTTTGCGTCATTTGTGCGTGAACTTAAGGTAATTTATTAAAAAATCTCAAAAACCGCTGCAAAGTTTTTCTTCAATTTTTTTTCCTTCTGGTCTAGATACAGGTCCGTCCCTGATAAATATAAGGGCCACTATCAAGAGCTCGGGGTCGGGAGTGGGTCGGCGCAGAATCCGGAGATGTCCACAGGGAACTGTTAATTCCTAGAGAAGAGGGAAGGGTTGAGTGCAGATGTCCCTGAAGGATATATGGGATAATTAATTTGCAATACGTAGGAGTCGAGGTTATTGCCTTGACACCCGCCAATGTCATTTCATCAGTTTGTAGCTTCTCTATTTAGGTCTTAATGGAGTAATAAAAGAGTGTTCTCACTGAGTTGATGAAGATGACATCTTTTATTTCTCCTATTACGTCAACAATACTGTGTCAGAATTCCAACATTTATATCTAAATGTCGTTCTTAATTTCAATGCTAGAATCAGAGTTAGTACGAAATACTGGGAGGGTCAATATTACGGTATATTACAATCATCAATTTTAATATCCTCATTCTCATCTTAATCTCATATTAATCCTCTCTCTCGTCCTCAATGTCATTCTCTTTCCTCAATCTTATCATAAATTTCACCCTTATCATCTGATCTTCATCCTCAATCTCATTCTAATCATCATCATCCTCAAACGTATCCTCATTCTCTTCCTCACCTTCATCCTCAGCCTGAATCTCATCCCTATCCTCATTCTGAACCTTATTCTCAGTCTCATTCCTAATCTCATTGTAAAGCCATTAACATACATTCATTACATTTTGTTGGCTTCACTGATACGTAATTGTTGCAACTGATATATTACCGAATACGATCATCCCCTACCAGATTCGTAATTGACGCTTTTATAATATAGTGCTCGTTTGAAATCTGTGCTCAAACCACATCCCTCACAAAAAAAGAATGCATGCATAGAGATTTGAATACAGCAGTTATAAGTTTTGGACAGAATTTAGATGTAACGTAGATATAAACATCCTATTGCTAAATGGTGTAGCCCGTGAATAGCGCCCGTGAAAAGCTTTTCTGTTGGCAGCTTTGCGTTATCCATTCTGACACGTGATATTGAGGTATTATCAGAGCACTGACGACTACAGAAGGCAGAAAGTTGAAAGGATCTTAATCGAAACTGCGTGACATTTTGTTTACGACGTTGGAAGCTTGTTGGTTGTGCGAGCCTGTTTTTTAGCAAATACGCATAATATTATTTTACGGTATCAGTAAACGCAAAAAGCTTGTAAAAAAGGCAAGTACATTACGTAGGATTTTTAAAATAGAATTTTCTAATGGATAAGCTTCGCAGCTGAAGAACAGTCATTCAGATGTTTATATTGCATTGAACGGCGCCCCCCAAATTTTGTATCCACTCACCCAGATTTCAGGTGGACGCTCCGGCAGATAATTCCAACGGAAAGCTGCGTTCCTAGAACGTCCCCCCATCTGCATACAGAGGCCGATCTAGGGCGGGCGCGAGAAGTCGCGGGGAGGAATTCCCACGGGAGCGGGGCCGGCTCGACAGTGGTGGCGGTTCCCGGGGGCAGCGATGGTGGCGGGCGGCTGGTGCAGGGCGGAGCGGTGCGTGGCGGGCGGAGCGGGCGGGGCGGGGCGGAGAGGGCGGGGAAGGGTGGGGAGCCAGGGGAACGGGGGGGAGGGGAGGGGCGGAGAAGGCGGGGAGGGACGGGGAGTGGCGGGGCGAAGGGCGGGAAGGGGTGGTGAGAGGCGGGGCGGAGGAGTGGGGCAGAGGAGGCGGTGAAGGGCGGAGCGGCGCAGGGCGCGACTAAGAGGGCTGAAGGGGAGCAGGGAGGGGCGGGTCTGAGCGGGGCGGAGCGGGGCGGGGCGGGAGGAGCGGTGAAGAGGCACGGCGGGGCGAGGAGGGGCCAGGCGCAGCGGGGCGGGGCGGCGCGGCGGGGCGGTAAGCAAACGCGGGCGCCGTGTGCCAAGCTGGCCGTGCGTACTGCGCCCCGTCACCCGTACGCTAATTAACGGCCCGAACGGCCCGGGTCAAAGGTCCCGCCCGGGGGCCGGCGTGACCGCGGCGGCGGCCAGCCGAGCGCGGCGGGCCGCTCCGGGGGAGCAGCGCGGGGCGACGGGCAGTGGGTGGCGGGCGACGCGCAACGGACGATGTGTGACGGGCAGTAGGCGGCGGGCGGCGGGCGGCAGCGCAGCACGCGGTGGGAAGTTATGGCGGCGGGATGCGGGAAGCAGGCGGTGGGCGGCGGGCAGTCCGAGAGAACGGGACACACCGGGGCCCGTGATGCCGATGCGGGGCGAAGATTATGACGGGGACGGTTTGCAGCGAGCGGTGACCATTTGGAAGTGATGAAAACTGAAAATAATAGTAGTTATATACCATAATGTAGAGTTGTCAAGGCCGATACCACGAGCGGGAGTCCGTGGCATGAGTGCCATGACGAAATCGTTCCTCCACGCAGTTCATCAGCCCGCCACCAGAGACAACGCCATCACTATCGGCGGGGTAAAACGGCGGGGTTACAAATAGTTTCCTTTCCCGCCGCTAGTTGCGCAGAGAAGCTCGTGGCATGCTACGGTGCCACAGGGCGTGCCACTGCCATCAGTAAAAGACCTTGACACCACTGCCATAATGTAACGTGAAGTTTTCAGCCTCTCAGGTTTCGCGATTAGTGAAGAGCAAGTAATGTAGTAGATTAGATTTGACTAATGCTGGGCATGACACTGAAGCACTTACATTAATCAGCGATTCCGCGCACGTCAACGGCTAAAATCATTAGTCCCATAAGTGTAGTGCATTTTTGCCCTCTGCGGGTGGCGGTTATCTTCCACGCCCGAATGACCGGGAGAGATGGCTCAGTGCATCAACCTGATGTCACTGCAGCCCCTCTGACCAGGAGGTCGTAGGTTCGAGTCCCGATGGCGCCAGAATTTTCGACACTGTCTTCTCAGCTAGGTCAAATTCACTCGCTGTCTTTCGCAAGTTTTCCGTGGTTTCTCCGATCAACACCAGGCTAATGCCGGAGCAGTACCCTAACAAACGGGCCACGGACCAACGCGCGATCTTTCCTTCCTCTTCCTTGTCCTATCCTCTCCTCTTATACACACACACACACACACACACACAAACATGCGCTACACTACCACATGCCGGGAGACCGGTCGGGAGCTTACAGCTAGAACCGGCTGGGGCGGTGCCTCATTGGTGGGAGATACCTGGTTGAGGGAAAACCCCGCTAGTCGACGGTAGATCGGCGCCAGATCTCGCCATCCAGCGGGGAAAATATCATCGCCACCTCCCGAGGAAAACACGCACTACACTTACGGGACTAATGACCTGAGTAGTTGACGCACCCGGAAACAAATCAATCAAACGTCCGAATGGCGCGATGCGACGCCGACTTGCACGTCGGCTTGCGTGATTTCCCACAACCAGGCCTCCCGACATGCAATGGCAGTTTTGAAAACCTGGGAAGGGACCGTCCGATATAATTTTTATTTTGAAACGAAGCATGCTTTGCTCGTAAATTTCTAAATAACACTTACACTACAAAATGTCGGAAGCTTTCTGGCCACGCGTGACAATTCAAATCGAAGTTAATTCAATTCCGGTATTTTTGCTTTCTTTTTTCAAATTACAGATAATGTATATCCATTCCTGTAATTGATTTGTAAGAACACTTGAGTGAGCAACTCGCACCCAAAGGAAAAACTTTAAGCGTACATGAAAATAATACATTCTTCTCTGAATGAGAGGCTAATCCCCGCGATAGAAGCAACTCTTGGTTATCGCTCTTCTTAAGTTATGTTGCATTACGTGTTTTCGGCGGAGTGAGACGCTGAATCAACAGTCATCTCCCCCATATTCAGCTACTTATATAACAGGGATCAAAATAACAAAATATTGAACTTATAATAATATAATACATGACAATATATTGAATGTGTCTGGCTATTCGTGAGGCCAAGTGTTCGCTTAAATGTGACACAGTTTGCAGATGTCTTATGAGATAATCTGTTCCAGTAAAAAATGGCCGTTTGTTGAGGCGAACGCTCAATAGAGGTGATCGTTTTAGCCGTTTAGGTCATCAATCAGCCTGCGCCGGTGGCCGATCGTTTAACCACACTGAAGCCACGGACGTTAAGCAGCGCGACGCACCGACAGTCCCTGGATGGATGACTGTCTGGGAACCCCGCGTTAAAAGGTAATGCTGTTGTGATAAAGATGACTACACTCAAGACGTACTCCATTAATTAGAGTTTGTTAACCCAGTTTTTTCTCTTTTTTTGTATAATTTTCTGCAGTATTATAGGATACCCTTTTGTAAAACTGTTACTCGTTTATTAATCCTGTTGTCTTTTTTACCATATTTCAGTTTTTGTTTTTGGTAAGGGCTAATTTAAACTGCACTCGCGAACAAGCATTTGCTCATTCGGGTACATCTACTGTATTTGTTAACTAATGAAAAAACTATTAACATTTATTATTATTATTATTATTATTATTATTATTATTATTATTAATGACATGAGTGCGTTAAAGAGAATTAAGTCAAATTCAAAAATACTTCTTTCAAGAGTAACCCAATTAAAAAACACAATAAATCATTTGGATGTACTCGATTAAGTTTCCTCATTCGATATTAAACTGTGTTTTAGTCCACGTTCACGTACTACGAGTTTTCCAACAAATATCTGCAAAAGTCGAAGGCTGAACGATGTAATATGAATCAAGTAATAAAGTTTGAAAAAAGCGATCTGACGGATCGTGGTCCATAACAGCAAGAGACTCGTAGCGGTAGGGGGATGGGAGCGAGCGGTGATATTGAAGAGCAACGTCGGTGAGGGCAGGGGCTCAGGGTAAGCAGGCCAAAGCCATCCGCAGGGAAATTCCGGTCGCCAACGAGGGAGTCGTGCTGTGCCCAGCTCCTGCACGGCGAGGCAGAAAGGGCGGGGACCCGCGACAAAGGAGTGGATGCATGGCGGGATCTAGCGGCAAGGAAGACGCAGGAAAACCACGGAGAATCGGGAGTGAATACATTAAAAAAGAGTGGAGAGGAGGGGAGTGTGGAAGGAAGAGAAAACGAGGATAGCAGGGAAGGCGAGGAAGTAGATGAAAGAACAAAGGGTAAGGAAATGGCATTGCGGAGAAGACAGCTAAGGAAGCAAAAAGAGGTGGGGAATGACCGTCGAGGACCCAAATATATTCAGGGCGGAGAGAGCCGGGGAGACATATCGAGGTGCGGGATGACTGTGATAAGAAGAAAGCAGGTAGGCTAAGAGAGGCAGAACGGTGGGCGAGGCGAGAGAGGCGAAGGTGGGTGGAGAGGAGGAAAGGTGAGGTGAGGTGGCCAGAGGCAAAAAGTGGACGCAAGGCGGAGAAGTGAAGGGGGGAAGTGAGGCGGCGAAGCGTGGAGGGGAAGCGTAGCGGGAAGCGAGGTAGGAAGCGAGGGCGGGGAAGGGAGGGCGGGAAGGGAAGCGGGTAAGGGAGGCGGGGATGGGAGGCGGGGAACGAGGCGAAGAAGCGAGGCGGGGAAGCGAAGAGGGGGAGAGAAGAGGAGAAGCGAAGAGGAGAAGCGAGACGGCGAACCGAGGCGGGGAAAGGAGGCAGGGAAGGGAGGCGGGGAAGGTGGCGGGGAAGGGAGGCGGGGAAGCGAAGAGGGGGGGCGAAGAGGAGAAGCGAGGCGGCGAACCAAGGCGGGGAAAGGAGGCGGGGAAGGGAGGCGGGGAAGGTGGCGGGGAAGGGAGGCGGGGATGGGAGGCGGGGAAGGGAGGTGGGGAAGGGAGGCGGGGATGGGAGACGGGGAAGCGAGGCGGGGAAGCGAAGAGGGGGAGCGAAGAGGAGAAGCGAGGCGGCGAAGCGAGGCGGTGAGCGACGCGGGGAAGGGAGGCGGGGAAGGGAGGCGGGGGAGGGAGGCGGGGAAGGGAGGCGGGGAAGGGAGGCGGGGGAGGGAGGCGGGGAAGTGAGGCGGGGAAATGAGGCGGGGAAGCGAGGCGGGGAAGCGAGGCGGGGAAGCGAGGCGGGGAATGGAGGCGGGGAAGCAAGGTGGGGAAAGGAGGAGGGGAACAAGGCGGAGAGACGAGGCTGCGGGGCGACGAGGGTGGCGGGGAGGGGGACGTGGGCGTGGACGCGGCGTGAGTGGCGGGGAAGGTCGAGGGTGGGGACAGGACGGTGGCAAGGACCCCACTCTGGGACGGAATGAGCGAACCCTAGCGACCGAGGACATGCCACGTAATCTAGCTTGGGACATTCGTTCTAATTCCCAGTGCATCAGAACGACTGTATTTCATCTTCAATTCCAGCGAGGCAGTATTTGAAAGGTCAAAGAAGCCTGCTCGTTTTGTTCATGCATAATTTAAACACATCGACAAAAACGAATTTGCACGCGGATGACCCAATTAAGTTAAATGCAACTATGACAGAGGCGCAAGTTACCTCGGGGAGACAAATAATGGGTTAAATTGCAAAATGAAAACGGACAATCGATAGAATTTAAAAGGTGAGAAAGTACAAGAAATTTGCAATTCGCATCATACGTTTGATATAATTATGTGTAGGTGTTAATATGCATGTCCCTTAAACATCAACCCGTGTTGCCCGGTGTAACCCGGTTTGCATTGATTTTTTAAAAATGTTAAGTTGATATTCGTTTTCAGCATTCTATTAATGTTATGCTGTAAACGGAACTATCCTCCGTGGACCGGCGAACTAGTGTAGTTTCGTGTGACACAATTTTACTTGAAACTGGTTTGTTTTTTCACTTTGCTATAAATATTCAATAGATATCAAAAGAGTGAACCATGATCCATTCTTTTCACTTTCTCCCTAGACAGCAGAAAAAAGGTATGAAATGCTGCGCAAAAGAATTTTCGGCAGAAAAAACTCTTCGTACACGGCCCTGGTAACGAAAAAGTGGATACATCCAGTTGCTAAATTTAGAAAAAAGATCCTGTATCCCATGGTTCATTTTGTGAACTCTTGATACCAAAAAAATCGAATCACGGCAAAACATCTGTCCGTCTGTCTATCTGTCTGTCCGTCTGTGATTGATGCTGGCGGCTAAAACGTAGAGCAGATTTTCTCCAAAATTGATATTCCCCAATCGATCTGCAATATGTCGCGTCCCTTTGAATTTGAAACCGAAATTTTAATTTTGGTGGTACTTTACGTGAAGCCCCTGGGACATTTTCCAAATTTTCAAGTTTTTTGACAATTTCCAAATTTTTGTTATGAAGAACGTTTAAGAGAATGGTGCAATTCTCATGTTCGTTGAAAACCCTGATTTTTCGAAAATTGCAAAAATTCAAAATCTTTTCGGTGTCTTTCTGAAATTACAATTATGAAGGAAGATTTTTCCTTAATGAAATCTGTTCCTTAAAGATAGATTTTGAAAGAAGGTCATGTACAATTTTGCGAAAATTAGGGTACTTTTCTTTTCGCGTAACTTTGTGTGAAAATACGGGAGAGAAAATAAGTGCTGTTTTAGCACCACTAGTTCAAGAAACTCTTTCTGAGTGTAAGCCTTTTCGCAAGTTGTCCTTCAAGATGGAATCTAGAAACGGACACTGAGTTTCCCTCGTTAACATACCTCAGAGACATATGAACACACGATAACAGCCCGTTACAAAAGAGAAACTAGAGGTTAAAACAGCATATACTTTCTCGCATAATTTATAACGACTACACAATATTTCTCTTCTCTATGAATCTGTAAAATTTCATCCAAGCAGCAATTTTTTTCTTTGCATGGTTTTTCAAACTCAGAATCTTAAAATTTGGACATAATTTATGTTATCCCTATATCATCAGCACAACACATATACTCAACCATCTCCACGCTTCAAAAGTAGTTGAACATTTGAATTTGCAGTTATCAAAATTCAGAGATTTTCATTTTGATTATTTCAAGATCTACTTTTAAATAAAAGGTTTAATTAAGGAAAGTTAGATTCACGATATCCGAAAGATATCGTGATCGCTAAAATCCCCATGACAATGAATAAATGTAATAATGTGTATATAAATTTGAAAATTTTCAACGCAAAAATAAAAATATAATTTTTAATGTATATACGTAGAGTTCCTGGATGCACAAATGAAGTGCAAAGATTATGATATTCTATGTAAAAAAATAGAAATATACAAACTCCTGAAAGGGAGAGTTTCCGAACAAGGAAAAAATCAATGTTAAAAAAGTTAAGGAAAAAAATATTAATGTTGAAGTTTTTGAATGTTAATGATTTGATTACAATTTTCGAAAAGAATTTTTCAGTGTTTACACGTAGTTCGTGGATAATGTGACCTCCACCATTTTTTACAAGTCCTTTGCTCTTTTCGAGATGAAAATTCAAAGTAAAATTGGGAATAATTTTTTAACTTTTTATTATAAATTCTCTTTTCTTCAAGAAAAAATTACGTGAAAACTACTAGTTTTTTAAACAAATAGCACATAACTAATTAAGAATTTACATTTTTAGATCAGATTTCATCAATATTCTTTTACAATGTTAATTTTGTGCAATTTTCGAAATATACAGAGCGTTCGCCGAAAATGGGACTAGCACATTTTTTTTTATTTTCCAATGCTCTATCCGTGAAAAATACGAAAGAAAATTTGCTAGAGCAGTTTCGAGAAAAATAATTGTTGAAAAAGTTCCTACATTGGGTGCCAAATCATGGGCGTACTGCTAATATTTTCGAACAAATTTACATTAAATTATTTAAAGTCACACACTTGGAAGGATATATTTCGTTAGGAAACCTATCTCCAATATTGTATTTGTACTAAAACGCAGAAAAACGTTTGAACATTTGCAATTTCCATAAATTCACATACTTAAACAGAAATGAGCCCAAAGCCACTGTTATAGCGTTTCTTCACGCTATTCGACAAAAAGGATTAACCTTGGTGCCATTTTTGGTAAAAGCTTGAAAATGTTGGGCCTTAATGTGAAGTACTCTTAAAAAATCAAAATATCCATTTCAAAATCGGAGATCCTTGAAATTCTTCATATCAAACGGGATCTACATTTTGGAGAAAATCGTCTGAACGGTTTAGGTGATAGCGCTGTGCACAGACACGAAGGCAGTCAGACATTTTGGGGACATCAATTTTTACCAAGTGCTCTTCTACACAACGTGCTAGAGGAGGTAATTTACTACTTATAGTAACTCTTTTATCCACTTTTTCGATATGAGAAACCAACAATACCGCCTTTTTTGTCGAAAAATCGCCAATTTCTTCCGCATCATTATATTTCTCTTTTTACTACGCAAGTACATCTATGAAAATGGTAAAACGTATTGAAAATGATACGTTTTCTATCTTCCTTGTAATGTAATGTGAATAAATTATTGTAGTTATATATTCTATTACACAATTTTTTAAATATCATGTGTTGGCAATTGGCATCAAAAATGATTCAAATTTGGCGCCGTGGCGGGAGAAATATTTTTAATAACAATCTTTGGCCTTAATTACCAGCTCAGAATTTGCATTTTAAACGTATCGCGACGGACTTATAAAAAATTCCCTCCAAAATCGCGTGCCAGCCACGAAGAAAGCGGGTATATAATTTCTTTGCTTTCGACTTCTTTGCATTGGTTCTGGCGGGCCTACTTGTCAGTTCGTCTTCCTTCGCCAGGAGGCAGCTCCTACCGGGCTCCGCCGCAAAGCACTCGCGTACATAAAAGATTAGACACACTAGGTCTCCGTTTTTAACCTATGACAGCATTGTCGTCAAATTCAAACGCCGAAACAGGCACTTCACAGCAGTTTTGTTTCTCGCACAGGGAACAATTTGCAACGAGCATGTATTAACGATCCATGAGAACAGGTTAAGCTCTCAAAGTTGGTACTAGTGTCGTCTAGCTCTGCTCCCCGCCAAAGAGTAACCGCCGTTTGCGCGCGAAGCAGGCAGAAAGCGTCTAACTCTTTGCAGGCAAATTAACAAAAATGAACTTGCTTTCACGTGAGAAACAGGTAAAAAAGGTGAACGATTTATTCAATGGTTGCTTATTTCTTCATATTATCTTCTAATAAGAGGGGTATATTGTGTCTTTCCAGAGAGCGAGCGAGCGTTTTCCAGAATGTTCGTTTCAACATAACCCGATTCATAGCTCTCCCAATCTGAATCTGAATCTGAAGCTACCTCGTTGCCTTAACATCATGTTAATTGTCAACAATATAATAGTAGGTGCTAATACCCTCAGCTGTTTGTAAAGCAACGTCAAATATATCTTTAAAAATTGACTCAATGAATGTTGGAGCTTCAGTAGCACAGAAGAAATAAAAATGGACATACACTCATTTTACCATAATCATTATCATTCCTCTGTTAAAAAAGTAGCAATGTCTGCATATCTTGCCTCCTATTATCGGCATCTTTTACGGCTTCATGCCTTCGTATGCGCCATAAATTATTTTTAACGTCACTCCCTTCCTTCCCTTTCATCGTTTCTTTCAAAGGAGTCACAAGCAGATACTCCGTTCATATAAAGCATTACAACCACTGAACTAATTTACTTACTACTCCACGATTAGAGGTTGAAATTAATCGGCCTTCATACCTTTACAAATGCAATGTATTTTTCAGTCTAAAATTATCTTTTCCATCTTTAAATTTATCTCTTTCTCTCTTTTCATCCACATGTACCTATCAATCATTATTTCAATTTTCTGCCCACATTGTTACAGGATGTCAGAACATTTCTTTCTGTTCAGTACCCTCCATGTGTTGTAATACTTGTCCAATATTTTTCGTAATTTTCATTCACTGAGCTACATACTATAAATTTCTTCCTATTGAATTTTACTTCTGTTTTTGGAACCGTTGCATACATCTATCCGTAAAAACGTAAATTAAAAGATTGTTACTACTATCTTGATATGAGAGAGTCATTCCATGGAAAATACTTTTCAAGGGATGTGTCCCACAATTTTACTTCTTATCGATAAATTATATCAGAGATAACAAATGTATTCAATGAGTACATTTGGATGGGAGGAGTACGATTAAATTTGAATCCGACAGATTAATCTCACGCATTATATGGCCAATTTGCAGTTTGTCGACAGACTAAACTAATTGCACGGCAGAACAATGGTTTGCCAATTTTTCAAATAACGTTCACAGGAAGAAAATACGGCCTCTTTAATATACCACAATGCAGATAGTGATGGGAAAACAGTGGCATTGTTTCATTCTTTTGTGAAGGTAAACCTCTCTTTTGTTTGAAAACACAGAGAATTCCTGTATCATTCAAAAAACTGGAAATTAAATTATTGGTGTAATTTCGTGCTTAAAAATAAATAACTACGAGGTTAAGATGTCATACTCTTATACCCCTATCTCGCGAACTGTAATACTGTTTTACTATGATTAGCACATTTCTGAACGTAAGATTAATTATCAGTGCAATAAAGGCAATGAGTTCTATTCATGCAACACTTATTCGGTGATAGTTAATTTTAAAATGACAAGTTGTGTTTTTTTTTGCCCGATAAACCCTTCAAGAACAAAAGATTCTTAGTTACAAAAGAAATACCAACATTTTTAGAAGCAAACATTTTTTTCAAGTACTTTTGTTAAAAGCATCCACGAGATTATATAATTCGAGAAAACTGCCGAATCACGAGACTTGTGCAAAACTGGTATTCTGGGTTGAACATACAGATTTAGTAAATATAAATAGCGGCAAAGATATATACTGTAAAGTTTTCATTATTGATTCCGCAAGTCAATTTTTTAAGACAAAAATGAGGATAGGTGTTCAGTCTGCTAATTGGCAGACCTCATCAGTGCTTTAAGAAAAACATTTTTGAAAAACACCCAACGCTATGTATTTAAATTACGTCTGAAAACGGATACCACTGTTGTTCACACCAAGTCACTTTTTGTACTGTCAATCCAGCGTAACAAGCTGCACTAATCTATGAAGATCCCTTTACAAGCCGAAACTGATTCATTCGGTTACGTTTCTTGTCATATACACAGAGTGCCAACAAATGAACGAGGGTTGGGGCAGAAGTCATGGCAACTATTTTTTTTTGTGAGAATATGAGTAGGGGTGGAAAATTTCAAATATACACATGAAAGGACAAGGTATAAACTAAGTGCTTGGACATTTATCAACACACACAAATTCAATTTATCATACTTATTAAGGTATTTGAAATGACCGTACTCGTTTCATGTTCTAACGCATTTTAGAGAACACGACTTCACAAATTCGAAAAGCATACCCGTTCTAAAGGCCTGATTAGGTAGATGTTCGATTACCGCCCATCACATTGATCCGCACACTCACAGGTCGTCCGTGCGTTGCTGACCACATGGTTGCTGCGCATCTCGCGGCAGTCCGGTATGGAAGAGATAGTCCGGTATTCCATGAGTGAGGTTCCACCAATTCCCTATGACGTTCTCGGACATTCCTTTCATGGCATTCTTTCATGGTGTTTTCATGGTTCTTTCATGGTGTTTCATGGTCTCTTGAGCGCTGCTGGAAGCATGTTGCATTCACCTCGCACGGCGCTAGACGGACAACTTATTTCAATTAGCACTCCTGTGCTAATAGAGACACGTGCAGACCTATTTGTTGATGTAAACACACCCTACTGCAGCATTACTTTTCCAGATATAAATTAACTTTTGCGATCCGATAACAAAAAAATAGTTACCATGACTTCTGCCGCAACCCTCGTATACACATTTCAAGCAAAGAAAACACGGCGCAAAGCTGAATTCACACAAACAGAAAATGATGACAAATAAGCATCTTAGACCTTGGCAGATACTTTGTAGGTTTAACAGTTACAAGAGAAGCTCAAAATGCCATATCGGCGTCGATAACTCTTGAGTACGATGAACTACAGTTCGAGCACCGTTTGCAATATTGTCGTCAGCGGTTTCTGCATATGACATTTCAATTCCTTGTGGAAGTGTTGCCAGTGTAACTGGTTTTCTATGGTATACAACAGTGGTGTCAAGGTCTTCTACTGGTGGCAGTGGCACGCGTCTTCAACTGGTTGCCGCCGTAGCATGCCGCAAAGCTTCTCTGCGCAACTAGCGTCGGGAAAGGAAACTATTAGTAACCCCGCAGTTTTTGATGGTGGGGGTCTCTGGTGGCGGGGTAGTGAACTGTGTGGAGGGTCGATTTCGTCGTGGCACTCATGCCACGGACTCCCGCTCGTGGCATCGAACTTGACAACGCTGGTATATTACATTCTTCAGAGCCCTCCGTAAGAAGTTCAACTGAGTTAGGTCTGGAGAATGCCGTGAAAAAACTCAATCGGACCTCTTCGTCTTATTCAGTGCTCTGGAAGATAGTCACGTTCGAAAACCATAGCCGAGTGTGTAGGGCTAGTTGCTGTGCGAGGCCTCCCAGATCTGCCCGTGTGAACAGAGCATACGCGAACTTCAGTTTCAATTTATCACGACTGCGTGCAATTGTTATTCGTGTGGGTGGTTCTGTTCCGTACCGATTCATAATTGCATTTCACTGTCCAAACGATCATCTTAGCTCCATTTTGTTGTGGCAACGCTGGCGAACGTAATGTGAGTCACATTTCTTTACGAAACATCATATTACACATTAGCGTCGTTTTCCGGTCAAACTTTAAAATATTTTCAATAAAAATATCCTGTTAAAGTGTGTATACATTTTTGGGCATTCTCTGTATTCAACGAAAAATACAGGTTTTAGGTTTCGGTCTCACAACTAGAAAGAATTTAACTATTACAGTTTCGGTTTCGTTTTCCGTTTTTAATGTACTGTATTTGATGTTTTGGTACAATTATCCGACTTTCCCGGCTAGCTAACGGTGACGCCCATGCCTGGGCCTAGCTTAATTCCCACGCTCTGGGGTTACGAGAGACGTGTGGCGAACATGGTTTATACCCTTGATCGTCACTAGTAAACTCAGTGTGCCTCAGCTTTCCTTTATCACAGAGCTACAGAATCTGAGACGATTTTACAGGACAGCTGCAACTCTATTATTGTCCCGATCGAAAATCGAACCCGGAACCTCACCACGGGAAGCTAGTACGATGTCCATGAGGCCTCCCACAGCACTTCTATTTCAGAGCCTGGCAAATATTACTTTAAATTAATATACGGAATGTAGAGTTATAGAGGATCGATTAATACACATATTCCCTAAGGGAGCTTCATAAAATATCAGTATGAGTAATTTAAGAAAAAACTGGCGCACCGTCATTGATCAACGTCAATCACAACTTCTTGTTATTTTGTTTCCAAATGAACGTACTTTTTACCATTGGTCTGGAGATCGCGCATTTCTTAGCAATCGCAAACGATTGAATAATTGTTTCATAATGCCTGGCGGTAACAACGGGCTTTGCAGAAACCATTAGAGCGGTTTTGAAGCCCTGAGTCCCCGTGACAGCCGCGCGTTAACGCCGGCTCCTGCCCCGCGCTCATAAACGCCGCCCGCCCCGCGTCCGGCGTTGTTGCGTGCGACCTGCGGCATTGACACAGCGACCTCCCATCCTTTAACGTCCTCGCCGCTCGTGGCCGGCGCGGCGTCACGTCCGCCCTCCGGCCTCCCTACGGGCCCCCGCCGCCCGCCCGATTGTTGCGCCCACGTCCTCACTCACTCGCTCACCCCGTTCGTCCAGCCCGTTCTACCCGCCCGGCCTCCCCACCCGTCCTCCCACCCGTCACCCCGTCCTCCCTGCCTGTCGTCCCCGTCCGTCATCCCGTCCTCCCGCCCGTCCGCCCCGCCCGTCCGCCCCGCCCGTCCGCCCCGCCCGTCCGCCCCGCCCGTCCGCCCCGCCCGTCCGCCCCGCCCGTCCGCCCCGCCCGTCCGCCCCGCCCGTCCGCCCCGCCCGTCCGCCCCGCCCGTCCGCCCCGCCCGTCCGCCCCGCCCGTCCGCCCCGCCCGTCCGCCCCGCCCGTCCGCCCCGCCCGTCCGCCCCGCCCGTCCGCCCCGCCCGTCCGCCCCGCCCGTCCGCCCCGCCCGTCCGCCCCGCCCGTCCGCCCCGCCCGTCCGCCCCGCCCGTCCGCCCCGCCCGTCCGCCCCGCCCGTCCGCCCCGCCCGTCCGCCCCGCCCGTCCGCCCCGCCCGTCCGCCCCGCCCGTCCGCCCCGCCCGTCCGCCCCGCCCGTCCGCCCCGCCCGTCCGCCCCGCCCGTCCGCCCCGCCCGTCCGCCCCGCCCGTCCGCCCCGCCCGTCCGCCCCGCCCGTCCTCTCAACCGTCCTCCCTCCTGTCCTCTTCTTCCGTCCTCACGCCCGTCCTCACGCCAAGTTCATCGTCCTTTCTCCAGGTCCACCCTTCCCCCACTCGTCTGCTCACCGACCCAAGCTCGCCCGCTCACCTGCCGACCCAGCCGCCTGTCCATCTCCCCGTTCGGCCGTCAGCGCGCCCGCCTTCCCATCGCCCTCCGCCGGTGCGGGCCGCAGCACATTCACGCCGGTGGCTGTTTCCTCATCTGGCTCCCCGTCCCCGCCCCTGTCCGCCGCACCCCGCACCCTCTCCCACCGCCGCCGCTCCGTCATTCCATCACGGAGAGACGTGTTTGCGAGACGCGAGGCAGCTTACACGCGTGTTGCCCCGAGGCCGGATACGCAGCCTGCGAAGAGAGGCAGCGATGCGTGTTAGTCCCCCGTCGGTCGTGCAATATCACTCCCGAGCACACGTGCGTTTCATTTGCTTTTTTTAAAAACTTTATCACGTGCCTTAATACTCTGCACACTGGTACTCCGGTGTCGGGGATCTCCACGTTGACCAAGAGCCCTTGAAGATTTTGTTGCTCGAGTTGAACTATCAATTCTGCCAAAGAAATTATTATCCTTATGCTCTATGTATGCTTTACACTCTAACCTCAACACAGCGCTACGATAGCGGTTAAAAGTAGTAATAATAAGAGATTTAAAATTTAATAAGAGCGGTGCAACTCAGACGTAGCGTTGAAATGAAATTTCAAATAGTAAAAAAAAGTATGGTGGTTGATCGTCTTAAAAAGTTGTGAAGTATTGTTTTTTATTGGAAATCGAAGTGCAGGAAATAACGTAGCGTGATAATATTTTGTGGGTAGGTTTCAAAGCAGATACTATATATGTATCACTAATTGGCATATCTCAAAATGACAGGGAGTTGAGATTTTGTTGAAAAATCTACTATCTTGTTCATTTGTTATTATTATTATTATTATTATTATTATTATTGTTACTTATGTATAGAAACTAATAATTCCTTCCTACACACCCCGGAAAATTAGATGATCTTTTAACTGAAGTCATTCAAGAGCTAAAATATCGAGCCTATTTTCATGTATTTCGTTGTGAGACTCGTCTCTAAAACATAACAGTCGTTTTGTCGAAAAGCGAAGAGAGAAATCAAGGGCTTAAGAATTAATCTGTTTTGGTGAAATTTTTAAGCTTTATACCATGAATCCGTACAGCTTCCAATATAGCATGGTCAATTCTTGTTGTCCCTAATTGATTAAATTTTACGGTATCAGCTGTATGTTTAATCACTACAAACCCTCCATCAAGTTGGCAAGAAATACCGCAATGTTGTACTACTAGTGACCTAGTTTCACGAACACACAAAAACTTAATTGTTTCCTTTGTTGCTCTTTTTCCCCCCACAGCTGTTCATTTATCTGTTGGGGACACAAGAAGGTGTAAAGTAAACTTCCAAGTTCGTAATGGTTCGTAATTTCTCTTTAGGGTAACGTTACGCTAGGTTTTGGCCACTGAGAAATTGCACAGAAGTTTTGGTGTCGTATTTTCCTAGACAATCAACAAGAAAATTGCACTATCTCCGCAATACTCATTCACGAATAAAACAGAAGATATAGAAAAATTATTGTCATGTTTGTGAGAAATTCATCATTTTGTTTAGTCAATAAGTAATAAGTTGTTCAAGATAAACTTCTCAATCTTTTTTTACTGTAAACTGAAGTTTCCTCCTCTATCATTGTGACCTCAGTCGACGATACGTCTGAGTAAAAATATTTTAATTATATACTGAATTTACATTCTAGAATATTGCAATTTTCTATGTCAAAGAGATCACTTTATGACACTCCCACTTTTGGAAGGGGATTTCAAACTTTAAAACACCAAACTTTAAAACACCGAAAAGAAAAACGTTCTTAATCCATTAAAGAAAGTCCTTATTCATTTGAAAAGAAAACCATGGGTGATAAAACAGTACGTACTTTCTCGCACGAATTTGCACGCAAAATGATGTACATGACATTTTTTTCAAAACCTATCTTTAAGGAACAGATTTCATAAAGAGAAAAATCCGTATCTTTAATATTTTAGTTGCAGGAAGACTCCGAAAAAATTTTGAACGTTTGCAATTTTCGAAAAATCAGGGTGTTCAACGAACAACAACGAACCCAACAACAAAATGTAATTAAAACGAAAGAGCCATATTTTAAAAGTATTAAAAATGTCCCAGGGGATTAATGTATACCCCCTCCCCCAAATTAAAAAATCGGTGTCGAATTCAAGTGGCTGCGACATCATACAGATCAACTGGACAATATCAATTTTCGAGAAAATCGGCTGAGCAGCGTCGGCTGAACATGAAAATCGGCAGCTAGCGTTGTTCACAGACAGAGACGGAGACACACTGACTGACTGACTGACTGACTGACTGACTGACTGACTGACTGACTGACTGACGGACGGACGGACGGACGGACGGATAGTTTGCCTTCATATGACTTTTTGGTATCAAGGATCAACAAAATATGGATTCTGACTTAATTGTGTTAGAGCATTTTTTAAACTTAGCAACTGGATTTATCCACTATTTCGTTACCAGGGTCCTGTACTATGCGTTTTTTTTTGCCGAAAATTCGCCGTATTTTCGCACTGCATTCCTTTGTCGATTCTCCGTAGCGAGAAAGTAAAAAAAACTATTTCTCATCCATTACATTACGTCAAAATTTCAGGTAAATACAAAAGGGATTTCTCAGAATGTTTTCTTATGAATAATCAGTGCATGAGGATGGAAAATATTTATTTTAGCAAGCAAAATTCCCGTATACCATTACAAATACATTAGGCTCATTGAACCAAACAACGGTAAAAATCACATCGATATCGTCATTTTATATCCAGCTAAAATGGAAGCCTGCAAAATTGATGGATCATAAAAAAAATGACACGAACGTTTACTACATATCATGCTAATTCCAAAACAAATCAGCAGATCCACTTGAAATATGATGAATATTACTATATGTTATGAATATGTTACAAAGAGTGCCATATTTTACTGGGTAATCGAAAGTCACTGACAGGCGTCTGTTTTTCTGTGGCTCTGAACCCAAGCCGGGCATCAGCAAAAAAGATAATTAAAATTTATGTATTTTTGATATTATGAAATTAACATAATATTTTGTTCTCTTGGGAAATTGTTTTCCACTAATGAACTGGTCATACTGGGTAAAAGCCTGCTGTCACTTGCACAAATAATGGCCTTCGGCCCTTGATCAGAAAATGGGTTTGATCCTTGTTATAAATTACTATAAATATATTGTCCAAATAAATAATAATTTTACAAAATAAGATGTACCCAGGGATATACCACACTACTCATATGTAAGTGTTGAATGTGTTTTTTAAAGAGAATTTAATGCAAATAACGTGTTGATAGTAACTCGATAGGAAGTAAAATTACTTAAATTACAGAAATATAACAAGAAACTAGTTCCGAACTATGGAGAATAATACAATTATTCCATTATATAATGAATTGACAGTGTTCGTTCAAATTACTCTCACCCTTTTGTGTATAGAATATCATAAAGAGGAAAACGTGACAACTGTCGGAATATCAAAAGCGTCATAATAATAAATACGAGCTGGATCAATGCGAAAACTCCGCATCTTTTAAATAATTGTAAATAGTTCTAACGGTAAGCCTCTGAACTGTGTAATACAACATCATAGGCCCAATGTTGTGCGAGAGAAGTCGTTCTAACATTCCTAAGCGGTTAGATTAAATAGCACCAAAAATCAGGGATTTGCGTCGACGGTTTTTATATAAATTGTCATATTCTTTGCTTATGATATACAGAGAGGATTATGTGCACGAAAATCTTACTCTTAAGTTTTGTCACGAATTATTTTCATCCGTATTATAACGGAAAATTCGCAATGGACAATTTTATTATTAAAATGGCCAAACATTAAGGCTATTGTAAGCAAAGAAATTCAGTTTTGCGATTTCCTATTATATAAATATTCGTAAAAGTGATAAATTACGAAAAAAGTACGTTACATTGATAAATTACCCTATTATGTTATTTCGAGACATATTATTCCTAATTTCAACCAATGTTTGAGAATTAAAATCATTATTTGAAGATACTGGAAGAGTAATTACCTGAGACTGGTCATAGTGTCTAAATTATATTCAAGAAATATTAATCTACAAAACTTCTGCGCTACCACTTTCAGGTTTTTTCAGAGAAGTTATTTCGTGTTTTACCTTATGTAAACACATATTGTGAAAATGTATATTTGTCTGCGCCCAAAGAGCGCAACAACGCTTTTAAAAAAATTCGAGGATCAATACCCAATGCAGAGAAAGAAATAGATAAATGTTGGTCCCGAAAAGGCTAATTTAAGGGCCCAGTTTCAAACAATCTGTCAACCTTCGTCGATATTCGTCTCTTGTCTACCCTACTACCACTTCTTGCCCAATCCACACCCTGCGCAGTCTTATTCGTTCAATTTCAGAAAAGGGGTACAAATAATGAAAGCAGGTTTCTCCTGTGTGTGCTCGAGTTTTCAACGACTTCCTACCATCATCCACGCATGGAGTATCAATGGCTCAGTTTCTGTTCACCAATTCAGTCTCTAACCATATTAATGACTACTTGACATTTTCAATTTTTTATTTCTGTGTAATATGTTTTGGCCATAATTGGTTAGAGATTAATGTAAATCATTAATTCATTTAATAAATTAGTTATTTTTTCAAGACGTTTTTAATGAAAAATATGTTACGAATACAAATCTTGTTTTTTTCCGTTTTAGTATTTTGAAGAAACCGCCCTTCTCTTTGATTAATGCCTCACTTGTCGTGGCGTGCTATTAATGCAGTTCAAAGCGTTTATCTTCAATTTATCAATAGGTTTGCAATGAAAAATTATTTTTTTCCATTAAAGTAATCTCGTGTTCGTAACCTTTTCCTTATTTATTTCTCTTTTCCGGAGCTCCCAAGTGTTCTCAATAGGATTGAGATCTGGGGAGGTACGTGGCCTATCCAAAGAAGTCTTCCACATTCTCATTCCAATTTTCGGACAGATTTGGCGGTGTGACATGGTGCCACCACCTTTCATATAGAATAAAATTTCGTTGGGGGACCTACTTTTAGCTGAGGTTTTATGCCTCTTTCTTAGAATCGTCACATATTGGTATTAGTGCGTTATCCCTTTTACGATATGTAGCCTCCCCAGACCTCTATCACATATACACGACTAAATCATGACTTTTGTAGGATGTTTAACTGTTTGAATCACACACACTGGCAGCAATTTCTCATCTAGTCTTCGTTTCACATCCTGATTTCTGTTTCATAGAATTTCAAAGTACTCTCGTTACTCAAGCAAACCTGAGCAGGAAAGAACAGATTACAATGTACACAATTATATTTCATATTTATTTAATACTATAATTAACGTATGTCCACCATTTCTCCAATTTTCCACGGCTATTTCACTCGTGAATTTAAAACCAATAGTGTTAACTACACATACAAAATACCCCAATCAGGGCGGTGAATCTCAAAAAGTGTATCACTTTTTCTATCCAATTTTTCTTACCGTTTCTCCCTCCTGATCAATCATAAACTGTAACTCATGTATCTTAGGAGACGGTATATATCGATCACTATGTCGATGTACAATAAACCGCCTATGCACTATCACATAACCTCATTGATTTCAACATATTTTCGATATTTAGCGCAGTTCGGAACTCTGATGACCATAATTTCTTACGTGGAATAGTTCTAGCAAATACCACTCGTGCTTTGAAAATTCTCGGATGAATCCCCTCCTCGCCTCGCGAGTCGGAGATTTTTAGATAATTTCCAAAACACTCGAGGTATTACCTGTGATAAAGTTTCTGTATTTCTTTGCACACTCTAGTACTTTCTTTTTCATATTTTTGGACAACAATGGCTTTTGAACAGGATGGCGGCTGTTCAAATTGAGCTCTTAGAAACGCCGCCGTATTATCTACAATGATAAGTCAACCCGAGCTTCGCGCAACTTTGATTTTATGGTTTCAGCAGTTGTTCTATTTTTCCGTATGATATCGATCAATTTTCGTATGCTACGTGCAGATACGATGCGATAACGACCACAACAGCCGAAATGATCTGATGACAAACTATGGCCATCTCTAATTTTCTGGCAATTTTTGATACTGGTGCCTTAAAAACTTTAATTGAAGTTTTGAAAGGTTTGAAAGTCCCATTACAGCCGTAAATCTTCCTTTTTCTTCGGAAACAGGTTCCCATAACTAATTATAAACAAAAAACGTCGGTTTAGGTGAAGTAACACTAAAAGCTATAAAAATACAAATATATAAAATGAAAACCATAACATTACGAAATTCTAAGGTACAGACAATAAATATTAAATACACATACACCACAATCTCGTATTTTTCGCAGAAAGAACAATAATTCCACAAAAACTAGAAAAATATGCAGACTGTCGTTTCTAAAACAAATATTCGCAAGGTCGCTACAAGAGCCGCACAAGGCCTACAGGAAAAGTTTTGCGCTTTCCCCCCGATGTCTGCAGACACTTCACAGAGCTGCAGACACTTCACAGAGCTGCAGACACTTCACACAGCTGCAGACACTTCACACAGCTGCAGACACTTCACACAGCTGCAGACACTTCACACAGCTGCAGACACTTCACACAGCTGCAGACACTTCACACTACACACAGCTGCACAAGACCTACAGGAAAAGCTTTGCGCTTTTCCCCCGATGTCTGCAGACACTTTAAGAACATCTTATTGACGGGAGACACAACCACGGAGAGACTGAGCCATCCCGTGTACACATCACTGCTAGGGTCATAAGTCCCGTAAGTGAAGTGCATGTTTTTTCTTGGCCTGTGGCAGTGGTCTTCCCCCACTGGATGGCGAGATCCGGCGCCGACCTACCGTCGGTTAGCGGAGTTTTCTCCAACCAGTATTTTCTACCAGCAGAGGGCCGCCTCAGTCGGGACGCATGTTTTGAATTTGCATTGGACTTGTGCATGGGACTTACTTAAGAGCTCCCTGATTGAATATTGAGGCGACGCACGAAACGCAAGCGACACATGTCTGTGAGACACATACACTTTGAAGAAACAGACATACAGCTTGTGCATTCGAAAAGAGTAGTGGCAGGGCGCTTGTAAGAATGAGGTTTATGAAAATTGGTTAATGTAAAAAAGAGTTTGGGGCTTAATTTTCAGCTGCGAGGTGTGAAATATATAGGAGATAATGTGCAACCCGTTTTGTAAACATTGAAGTCAAAAGAGAAGAATAAAAGTAATTGCTTGTACGAATATCTGTCTAAATTTGTTCCCCACAAAATATCCTAAAATTATTTTTCTTCCTTCAAATATCAATTACGTATCCCAAATTCCATAAAAAGTATGAGAAGCCCTTTAATAAATATGTATTTTTTTGCACTAATAAACTTCTCCAAATTTTTTTCAATTAAGGATTAACATTAAATTCGGATTACATAAATTATACGCCTTTATAACTGTTTGGTGCCTCTAATTGTTCTTTCATACACCTCACTAATATTCTCACAAGCGCCCTGCTACTATTTTGGAATACACAAGTTTGTCTGTCTCTTCAAAATGTATGTCTCTTCAAAATGAGATGTGTCGCTTGCGTTTCGTGCGCCTACTCAATGTTCAATCAGGGACCTCTAAAATAAGTCCCATGCACAAGTCTAGTGGAAATTCGAAACATGCAGCTGGGACATGTCTAAGCTCCCGACCGGTCTCCCGGCATGTGTAGGCATGTTAGTGTGTGTGTGTGTGTGTGAGTGTGTGTGTGTGTGTGTGTAAGGGGAGAGGATAGGACAAAGAAGAGGTAGGAAAGATCACCCCACGGCGTTCCGCCCTCTGGTCGCCAAGCCCCACTATCAGTCGGCTCTTGATACCATTCCCGCCTTACCCTACCTATCCCCGCCTCTACCCACCACTATTTGCCATGCCTCACCCATCAATGCCATTCCTCAGATACCCCGCCAATACCCGGCAGTGTGCCACCAATCCCTGACTTGCCCCATCTATTTCCTCCTAGCCTTCCCTGTCATGTACCCAAATTCCACGGCCCGCCAATACCACGGCAATACCCCGTCTACCCGGCTGTGTTCCACCAACCCCGCACTGTTCCACCTCTCCCACCATCACGTCCTACGTGTCTCCGCCCCACCTATGCCCATTTCCGCCATGTCTCACGCATCTCCTTCGAATCTCACCTATCTTCTTCGCCGATTTTCACCCTTCCCCGCCGAGTGTCACCCATCTTTGCCAGGGTGTCACCCATCTCCGGCCGTGCCTTAACCATCACCACCGTGCCTCACCCATCACCGCCGTGCCTCTCCCATCTCCAACGTGCCTCACCCATCTCCAACGTGCCTCACCAAACTGCACGTGCCTCACCCATCTCCTCCGTGCCTCACCCATCTCCTCCGTGCCTCACCCATCTCCTCCGTTCCTCGCCCATCTCCTCCGTGCCTCACCCATCTCCACGTGCCTCACCCAACTGCACGTGCCTCACCCAACCTGCACGTGCCTCACCCATTCCCGCCGTGCCTCTCCCATCTCCAAACGTGCCTCACCCATCTCCAACGTGCCTCACCAAACTGCACGTGCCTCACCCATCTCCTCCGTTCCTCGCCCATCTCCTCCGTGCCTCACCCATCTCCACGTGCCTCACCCAACTGCACGTGCCTCACCCAACTGCACGTGCCTCACCCATTCCCGCCGTGCCTCTCCCATCTCCAACGTGCCTCACCCATCTCCTCCGTGCCTCGCCCATCTCCTCCGTGCCTCACCCATCTCCTCCGTGCCTCACCCATCTCCACGTGCCTCACCCAACTGCACGTGCCTCACCCAACTGCACGTGCCTCACCCAACTGCACGTGCCTCACCCATTCCCGCCGTGCCTCTCCCATCTCCAACGTGCCTCACCCATCTCCAACGTGCCTCACCAAACTGCACGTGCCTCACCCATCTCCTCCGTGCCTCGCCCATCTCCTCCGTGCCTCACCCATCTCCTCCGTGCCTCACCATCTCCACGTGCCTCACCCAACTGCACGTGCCTCACCCAACTGCACGTGCCTCACCCATTCCCCGCCGTGCCTTTCCCATCTCCAACGTGCCTCACCCATCTCCAACGTGCCTCACCAAACTGCACGTGCCTCACCCATCTCCTCCGTGCCTCACCCATCTCCTCCGTGCCTCACCCATCTCCTCCGTGCCTCACCCATCTCCTCCGTTCCTCGCCCATCTCCTCCGTGCCTCACCCAACCTGCACGTGCCTCACCCATTCCCGCCGTGCCTCTCCCATCTCCAACGTGCCTCACCCATCTCCAACGTGCCTCACCAAACTGCACGTGCCTCACCCATCTCCTCCGTTCCTCGCCCATCTCCTCCGTGCCTCACCCATCTCCACGTGCCTCACCCAACTGCACGTGCCTCACCCAACTGCACGTGCCTCACCCATTCCCGCCGTGCCTCTCCCATCTCCAACGTGCCTCACCCATCTCCTCCGTGCCTCGCCCATCTCCTCCGTGCCTCACCCATCTCCTCCGTGCCTCACCCATCTCCACGTGCCTCACCCAACTGCACGTGCCTCACCCAACTGCACGTGCCTCACCCATTCCCGCCGTGCCTCTCCCATCTCCAACGTGCCTCACCCATCTCCAACGTGCCTCACCAAACTGCACGTGCCTCACCCATCTCCTCCGTGCCTCGCCCATCTCCTCCGTGCCTCACCCATCTCCTCCGTGCCTCACCCATCTCCACGTGCCTCACCCAACTGCACGTGCCTCACCCAACTGCACGTGCCTCACCCATTCCCGCCGTGCCTTTCCCATCTCCAACGTGCCTCACCCATCTCCAACGTGCCTCACCAAACTACACGTGCCTCACCCATCTCCTCCGTGCCTCGCCCATCTCCTCCGTGCCTCACCCATCTCCTCCGTGCCTCGCCCATCTCCTCCGTGCCTCACCCATCTCCTCCGTGCCTCACCCATCTCCACGTGCCTCACCCAACTGCACGTGCCTCACCCAACTGCACGTGCCTCACCCATTCCCGCCGTGCCTCACCCATCTCCGCCATGTCTCACCCACCTCCCCCATGTCTCTCCCATCTTCGCCATGTCTCCACCCATCTCCGTCATATGTCACCCATCTCCGCCATGTCTCACAAATAGCCTTCTTTCCCCACCAATCCCCGCCAAGCCCCACCCCCTCCCCGCCCACTGGCGCGCGTTGGCGGCGACGAAGATAAATGGGCGTGGGCGAGCGGCCGAGGGGGCGGGGGCGGGGCGGGGGCGGGGCCGGGCCAGGGTCTTTATGCGCGCACCGCGTCTTGTTTTCGGTACACAACAATCACTCGGCAACCCACTATTTCGTAATTTGTCACCCGAGTTTCTAATTTCCCGCGCATTCAATTTGCGCTGACGGCAACTAATGGGCGCGCGAGAAGATAGCGAGGAAAGCTGCTGTCTTTCGCGGGAGAGGACGATCTCTTCAAAGCGTCACCCGACACCGCGTTCTGCCTAAGAACGTAATGTGATAATAACAGGGGCGGCTCCCAGCGCAGCAGAGGACATGCTTGCTTTGCACATCGGAGTACTAGCGCTCAAATGCCATAGGCAAAAGCCCGGGATTTATGGTGGATGAAATGTATTTGCAGCAGGTTTAATTGGAACCCCAGGCTTCGTTCACCGTTTCATCATTGGTGTGTAGTTAATTCATTAAAAATCCTGAATTGTTAGTTTCAGAACAAATTTGAACCTTTAAAATCTAATAAGAAAAAACATCCGTATTTACTCCATTTACAATGAAACAACGCATAATATATATCCAGATAATGCAAAAGATATAATCAGTTTTGACTTTTGCAGGCAAACCTGCAAAAGTCAAAACTAATTTTTAAAGCACCTACTAATCTTTCAAACAATACCAATTATCCTTTATTAGACATAATTTCTCAACGGTAGGTAGTTTTCAAAATTACGAATACCTAAAGATTCTTCAGTAAAATATATTTCCCAGTTTCCTGAATGTCTTGTGGGAGAAGAAGAAAAATGTATATCTCGTATACGAATCCCAATTCACAGTATTCCATGAGCATATCCTGAGCATTCAGTGAAGTATCTTCGAATCAACAATATGAAAACAGATATTACGAATATAAAGAATTTAATAATTCTGCTGTTTTTCATGACCATTTTCTGTAGACAATTCCATTGCGGGTTCACGGGTTTTGGTCCAAAAAATAACGTATTCTAGTTTGTCGACGTTTCGGAGTTTATTATAGCTCCATCTTCAGGGCTGGACAAGTTTTCACAACACGGTTATTAAAATATTGACTATGATTGACGGTTATGAAAATATTGATCATGATGTGAACCGTCATATTTTCTATGTAACTTCCCACGCATAGTAAGGTATGTGTCCTATTTCTTTATTATTTAATATTATATAAATTAATTACAAAGGGTAAAAACAATAAACAACAGACTAATATGAATGTAATTCTGGTAGTGCTATTATATACATTATTAACATAGATTTAAATATATATAAAACGTTTTTGGTTGTTGTGAACATAGACGAATAGTATCAGCCTTCTGCGTGTTTGTAATTATATATTCAATGTTCAATGTTTATAAAATTTTTTTTTGTTTTAAATTATAATTGTAATTATCACTGTGAAAATATTTTAATAACCGTGTTGTGAAAACTTGTCCAGCCCTGAAGATGGAGCTATAATAACTCCGAAACGTCGGCAAACTAGAATACGTTATTTTTTGGACCAAAACCCGTGAACCCGCAATGGAATAATTTAATAATTGCTCTAAATACAACACGTTCGCCTAATTGTTAAAAAACACTGTAAAACATCGAGAAGTTAGCACACTCAATTAAAATTTAAAAAATGTTTAACTAATAATGTTTTCACGTGTTTGCATTTTATAATCAGGCCCTCTTAGAGATGCAGAATTGGACAGAGCCAAATTGTAGCTAAGGCAAACATGTAAATATATTAAAAGTTATTTTCAGCTTTGTAGAGGATTATGACAGATAACACGAAGAAAATTTCTATTAATGACGTAATTATCTTGAGAACATCTTTTCTGAACTCGAAAAACTAGAATACAACAACCTCTTTTTGCACTACATATTTTTTTTGCGCTAATACGGCGAAAGCTATTTGAATTTTGTTCTAGGAACGCGGTCAGCTGAAAATGTTAGCCCGATCCTCTGTTTGCTACTGAAAAACTAACTTTCGGAACATTCGAAATATATAAACGTAGAACCCTATTGATACACAGAAAATGAGTAAATCAATATATACAGAGGTGGTAATTATCCTCATTGATGTTTAGTTCGAAAAGTAAAACTTCAGGAACGCATGTAATTAAATGAAGTACTCAGAACACAGGAAGGGAATTTGTAATATTAGTGTTGAATGATACACAGGTAGTAATGAAACTGTCAGGTAATAACACACATGTATGCGAGTAATACGGTTCGCCAACATTTATCAGTAAATAGGGCTTGTGTTTCCATGCGTGTTTAATATCCTCCAGAATTTAGTGAGTTAAACAAGAAAAAGATCCTGTCAGTTTCATGAAATGAGGACCTCCTTACGTTTAGATTAGTGTGCAAATTCGTAAACCAATACAAGCTTTATTAGCTTAGGTACGTTTATATTCAGTTATTAGCAATAAATAATTTTGTTACCTTTATTGCATTTAAAAATTTTACTTTCAGACAAAATTATATTTCAAATCCTCAAATTCGTTGTCATTTCCCTAAGAACATTTTCTATCGTCCGTTAACTATGTTTTTCTCTTTCAATTCGCTTCTACTAAACTTTCATGTGATTTATTCACATTCATCATATGTTATTGTTTTTAACTTATGTGTAATATTATTTACTTGCTTATTAAATGCTAGCATCTTGCCAACATAATTATTGTAAACAAATTCAAACACTCGGAAAATTCTATATTATGATTGAACAGGTACAAATACTTTTAAAACCTGTAACTTCTGAACTGGCAAGGACCAGTAGTTGGGATACAGTAAGGATATGGACTTTTTCTGAATGAGTAATCGTTTAAAATATTTTTTTTCGTGGGATGCAATAGTGACTCAACTCAAAAAATCGGGGTGTTGGGGTAAATGAGTTTGAAGTTTTCATCTTGTATTGAAATGCATCATTTTTGCATTCACCCTTCTGCCATTTGTTGGTGGAATTCTGTGTTGTAAGACATGCTGCTGTTACTGCTAGAAGATTGACCAAACCGCAAAAATGAGGAAAACAAAACGAATTCCATCTTCATTTTAACTGACACATCAAAGAAAGCCGTACACACCGAAGATATCCTAACATTTTCTTTTCTTCGAAGCATCGTTCGTGTCAGTTTCTTACTGATGTGTACATAATTATAAATGAAAAATAATGGTCACAAATAAGAATAAATCATTTGAAATGTGGATAAAAACAGTCACTAGTTGGGTTAGATTACTGTTATCAATTAATATAACGTAACCGCCTTCTTTATTTATTTTTATTTATTTGCGTCAAAAACAGTTAAAAACTGTGTGTGACGAGCTATGAGGAGAAGTGAATTTTATGCACGTTTTAATAATTCTGTGACCTCTATCCTAAACCATATTCTAGTCAAATTTGAATACAGAAAAGAGAGGTTTTTTTCAAGTTTTGTTGACAAAATATTATCTCCTATATAATAAAATATATTTTCAAAGGTAAATTAGCATCAAATTCCTGCCCTGAACCCTCATGTTCTTCATGAAAGAATAATACTTTTTGCCGCGATAATACGGAAAACATAATTTATCAATTAATCAGTTAACAACTTGAAGGTGAAATGTATGAAACTGCGCGTCACCGATTAGAAGTTATAATAGTTAATTTAAGAACTAAGAGAAAAGAAACGAGATACTTGAATAATTTATCTGTGTATCATAGGAACGATGAGATCCGGGTAAACGGAAGGCCAAGCCCCTCCGAGTCCCTCAGGGAGAGTTAAACTCACTGCTGGAACTCTGGCCAAAACTTCAGGGTGCAATGGAAGAGGCGCCAATCTCGCCCAGTGCGTTTTTTACGTAATATTCGCCAACTTTGCTAATTAGGATTTGGAACATTTTTGTGAAAAACGAAATACGCGACAATCGAGTATTTACAATGACAATAGGTTCAAAAAATAGCGGTGGCAGTTTGAAGCGCAAACATAAATATCGTACTGTCTTTACGGTCGGGCGCGTCTTCTTGTATCAAGCGAGGCCACGGCAAGCCTGACCCACCTGCCTTTCCAGTAACAACGGCAGCTGTTTGTTAGTTCTTGTACAAAAGGGGAAAAAGTAGAGTGCGCCACTGTAATCATCGCCACTTTTGTCCGATTTAAATATAGTGACATGTGACAGATCAACAGCTGTGAGGTGGTTATCTAATCGGGAGTTTCAATACCTAAAACTGAGATAGTAACGAAGCTCGCTATTGGATAATAGCGCCCAGCTGATGATCTGTCACAAGTCATAACATTTAATCTGATATTTTGGGAGTGTTTAGTCCGCGAATCGCAACTGAACCGGCCTCGTGAATAAGGATTTTTGCTTTGATTCGCAAATTATCTGAACTCGACGATAATTCTCGTACTGCAGGGTATTGAGAATATGGGCGTTGTCTGGGCTGAATCACCGAATTATTTGGATCATATGAAGAACAAGGAGAAACAGTTTTCAACAATAAAACCATTAAGTATGTATATTCTAAACTAGGCCACTTGGGACAGGAAGAACTCCTTATTCTGCGATTTTTCCATAGGACGCGCCGCTAGATATCGCATGATCAGGCAGTTCTTAATGCGGTTACGATCGTGCAACATCCAGCACTCGTTGGGGAGTGGCGACGGCCACGACGTATACGACTCATACCGAACTTCAATCAGTGAAGGATCGCTTCTACGATCAGGGGAACAGGGATCTTCCAGAGCAACGTAAACTATGTGTGTAAATAACTGTACAATATACTGGTATATAACCAAAGCTCAGGTCTGTGATGACCGTACTATTGCCACGACACGGTGTAAGATACATAGGTGTGTCAACTATCCGCCTTTTGGACAACATTCTTGAAGCCAGTTTGAGGCTAGTTCCTCGCTTATCCGTACGGTGGGCACGATCGAGTTGGGCATTCATGATGGCGTCTCGCGATTTAGTGGCTTCCACCAGAGGTTACAAAGCTATTAGATGGATCACCATCTTGTCCCCAAAATGCCCAAGTCGTTCGCAGCGCTTACATAGCGAGAACTGGGAGAACTAGCCTCACATTAGCTTCAGTTTTAGACCGTGAGTGAACCCACCTATATCTCTTACACCGTGCCACGACGTCACAAAAGGCTTTCGCGAAATGGCGCAAGGGCCCCAAGCCATCAGCGACGACGAGCGCTGGCGAGAAAGCAGTGCCTGCGGCGCGATGGAAGGCCTTGGAGGCCGCGAGTTGTAGACCGCGCAGGACCTGAAGCACCTCGGGGAGACGTAGCTGCCGGTGTCGAGTGCCAATTACTTTCCTATGCAAATGGACTACGGCGCCAGTTGTACATTAGTGGAGAGTGCCGCGACGATTCTTACACGCACGGACTGCTCTGGTCACAGAAGGATATTGTGAGCCCTGTATGGCATGGGTCACTGCACTCTGTTCAGACGTGTCACCGGTGATTTGAACAGTCGTTCATGCTTCACTAAATTGGGGGGCGTGGTCAATGGTGCACGTAAAAGTTATTCGCATTCGTTTTCCAAATGTTGGCCGACTTGTTCAGGGGATGTGCCATTCCCTATTATTTTTGTCGCTGCGCCAACTGGAGAAAGTTCGAATGAAATCAATGTAACCAGAATGCAAACAAAGTTCACTTCAAAACTTCCATTTAAAGAAACGTTACTTGCATGCATAATTCCATGGTTACAATAATTAAGTTTATTGTGACAGTAATGAAATTTAAAAAGAAAACGGGCTCGTTCAAAATAGTTGAAATTTCATCCGTTTGATGACTTAATTCACACGCACGTACATTCTCACTTGTTTCGTGGACAAGATTATTATCAATTCTTCCAATATTGTCAAGACAGTTTTCTAAAGCATGTATATGCATAACATTTGTCACTACGCGCCTCAAAAACGTTGAGAGATATGCAATGAACACAGCACATAAATAGTGGAAGTACTGTGATCTGAAAGAAAAAAATCTTGTTCCAGTTCAAAGACCCCGTTTTATCAAGACGGTCTGGTCTATCGAGTAACAGAAAGAGAAATTCGTATTTTAAAATAACCTTATCTACTTTCCCCTTCAAGAAAAATATGACTACATAACACTTTTTAATCATGCTTTGAGTACTCTGTGGAAAGTACGCAATTTCTAAACAGTCGCCATATTCTATTTGATATACTGTAATGTGAAAGAAATAGAACACAGCATATGTGAAATAGAAATGAAATTAAGAGAAGCATGAAAACATTCAGATGCCTGGACTGCATAAGGGAAAGAGTAACTAAACATGTACACTGAATTAGACATGGGTCGCCTTCTCCAGGCCACCAACTCGTCCAACTTCTAGAATGTTAAAGAGCGGCATGAGAAACTAGTGGTGCTCAAACATTACCTACTTTCTTTCCCGTATTTTCATCAAAAATTACTTGAAAAATTCTCAAATTTTCGAAAAATTCTACATGACGATATTTCAAATTCAAGTTTCACGGAAAAGATTTCATTAAGGAGAAAATCTGTATCTTTAACGTCTTAGTTGTAGGAAGACTCCGAAAAAAATCTAATTTTGCAATTTCCGAAAAATCCCTGTTTTCAACGAGCACGAGACCTGTACCATTCTCTTAAACGTCCTTCACACCACCCAACAAAAACATTGCATAAAAAATGACGAAGCCATTTGTTTTAAAATTTTGGACAATGTTCCAGAGGATACGTGTAAAATACCCTCCAAAATTTTAATATCGGTATCAAATTCAAGAGGTCGCGACATGAGACAGATCGATCGAGGAATATCAATTCTGGAGAAAGGCTGAACAATTTAGCCGCTAGCGTCGTTCACAGATGGACGAACGGACAGACGGACGGACCGACGTTTTGTCGTCATTCGATTTTTCGGTATCAAGGACCCACAAAACATATATTCTTGTTACACCACGTGTTAGAGATTTTTTTCTAAATTTAGCAAGTAGATTCATCCACTTTTTCGGTACCCGAGCTCTATAATAGAGTTTTTCTGCCGAAAATTCGCGGTTTATTGCGCAGCATTACATAACTTTTTTCTCTACTCATTAGCGAGAAAGTAAAACTATTTACGGCGCACTCTTATCTTCTCTGAATTCACAGATAGTAAATTCAGTCGAAATGTCGAAATGTCGAATGTCGAAAAATCCAATTGACTTTTTTTCAGGTCTCTGTAAGCTTACGATGAGATAAAAGAATTCTTCATAACTAATTACTAACCATCTTTTAATTTACAAAAGTATTTATTTCGGATTAACAAGATCTAATTACAATTTGTACGTGACAACATATACGCTGTACTGATAAACGAGGTAGTCAATGAGGAACTAGAATAATAGACAAGTACAATTGTCAGCGGCAAGGAACTACAACCAGCTGGTGGATTTCTCAGTCTGGTCGTTTTAGCAGAAACTGAAAACAATAACGTTGGAGGAGGATCTCTTCGCACTGCTTCTCAGAAAATCTGTAATGGCCGGGCCGTCTAGCGGCGCTATTGCGGCCGAGCTGCCACCGCCGCCGCGCACTATACGAACTGTAGGAAACTTAACAGTGAGGGAGGGGCATAGCTGACCTCGCGGATGGAGGGCCGGATGTGGCGACGGAGACACGGGCGCTGGATTACTGAAGCGGATGAGGACGGGTACAGACGCTAAGGCGATGGCAACGATGGCGGTGGCGCTGGCGGAGACGGTGAAGGAGACGGATTGAGTGGAGCGGAGACAGGTAGCGGAAGGTCAGAGACGGAATATGGTGTGAGGCAAATTTCGGATTGATTGTTCGTGATTTCGGGCGCGTCAAATACAGAGGTCATTAGTCCCGTAAGTGTAGTGCGTGTCTTTCCCTCGGGAGGTGACAGTGTTCTTTTCCTGCCGGATGGCGAGATCCGGCGCTGACCTACCGTCGACTAGCGGGGTTTTCCCTTAACCAGGTATCTCCCACCAGCGGGGAACCGCCTCAACCGGGACAAGCTCTAAGCTCCCGACCAGTCTTCCGCCATGTGTAGTGCATGTTAATGTGTGTAAGCTGAGGCTGAGGATAGGACAAGGAAGAGGAAGGAAAAATCGCGTGCGGTTCGTGGCCCGTTTGTAAGGGTACTGCTCCGGCATTCGCCTGGTGTTGATTGGAGAAAAAACGGAAAAAATACCGACCAGGGCAGCCGCTAGAATTCTCCTCCAGACAGCGAATACGGGAGCCCTAGAACGGAAGGGCAGAAGCGGAAGAGGGAGAGGAAGCGGTGGCAGTGACGGGCAGACGGGGTTGAAACAGCGAGGGCAGGGAGGCGGAGGCCGGGTCGGCAGCGCATAACTCGCTTCATTCCGCGCGCCCTGTCGAACTCTCCCCTGCCGCCGCCGCAGGCAGCGCTGGCCCTAACACGTTGATTTATGACTACGAGCAGCCCTCCGCCTGGCCCCGCCCTACGTCTCTCCTCGCCGCGACTCTACCCTCGCTTCTCGTGCTTCTCTTGCGCCTAATTTCTCGCCCCTCTCTCGCCTAGTTTCTCGCCCCTCTCTCGCCTAATTTCTCGCCCCTCTCTCGCATCTTTTTCACCTCTCGCGCCTCGTTGCGCGTCTTTTTCTCGTGCACTTCTCTCTCTCTCTCTCTCTCTCGTCTCTCGCGCCTCTCGTCTCTCGCGCCTCTCGTCTCTCGCGCCTCTCGTCTCTCGCGCCTCTCGTCTCTCGCGCCTCTCGTCTCTCGCGCCTCTCGTCTCTCGCGCCTCTCGTCTCTCGCGCCTCTCGTCTCTCGCGCCTCTCGTCTCTCGCGCCTCTCGTCTCTCGCGCCTCTCGTCTCTCGCGCCTCTCGTCTCTCGCGCCTCTCGTCTCTCGCGCCTCTCGTCTCTCGCGCCTCTCGTCTCTCGCGCCTCTCGTCTCTCGCGCCTCTCGTCTCTCGCGCTTCGCGACTCTCGTCTCTCGAGCTTCATGCCTCGCTTCACCCAGTCCCATCTCACAAATGTACCAAGTTTTTTAACGCCCTCCAACAAATACATAATTATAGATTGAGATTTTTTTGTTAATGCAATGTATCCCTCAATATTTCTTGTTTACTTTTTTCAAAAGATTAATAGTTTTCGCGCATTTCTGCGTTATGTCGTGAATTTGCAGTATCTTACAATTAGGTTTTTGAATTATCACAATATTAAGAATTTCGTACTACAGTTGCAACAAAAAAATCCGCAGTGAAGACGAAAGACTTAGTTTCGTAAAGTTAGGCACTCGAGTTCAGAAGGGGCCGTCAGTAAATTACGTAACGCAAATTTGGAGTATTTTCAATATCCCCTCTCCCTCTTGTAACGCACCCGTAACGCGCGATTGATCTCCCCCTAAATAATTATGTAATGCTTGCGAGACTCCCTCTTATAAAGACAAAAAGTGAAAATAAATTACAGCTCACCCAAACAACCATATTAATTTTTTTCGGTTGTATAGTAAAATTTCTGATAATAAAATCGGAATTAACTGTCGACCTAATAATAAGATTGAGAGCAAATTGTGAGTGAAGGAATGCGAGATAATGTCTGATCACAAACTGTGCGCACGTCGCCGATTTGGATGGCGCATGGCCGATAATCTTCTGCGCCAATTTAATTGTATTCTACAAAATACTACTGATTAGTTTTGAATATTTTCGTCGAAATCTTTCAAATTCAATATAAAATTGGAGAAAAAATTAATATTTCCATTTATTGAAACAACTTTTAATTACATTAAATTATTTGTTTTACACCAATGTAATTAGATAATATTTTAATGTTTTAGTATAAGACAAAAAGGAATTATTTCAACAAATGTTAAAAAGTGTGAAAAAATATCGATGTTACATAACACTAATCGAATCCCCCGTGCCCCTATGTAAGGCAAGGTAATGGTGCCTTAAACACGTTCTCCCCTATTTAGCGTTATGTAATTTATGGACGTCCCCTAACTCAAGGAAAGGCATATGTGACATTTTCATAATAGGTTTTTGATGTCCAAACATCGATAATATTTTGAAATTGATTTTCTATAACTCGGGAAAAAACATTTTTCAAATATCTTCATTTTTCTAAAATAATTATTTTCTAAATCCATTTTTTCCGTTTTTTTAATAATAATAAAATTATGGCCCTCAAGAAAATGTGCGCAGATAAATTTCTTTCCCCACACGTCATCTACAGTTTTTACTGTTTTTTTGACAAATAAATAAATAAATAAATATTTTACTTACAGCTACAATTAATGAGATAAGGTATTTTCTGTCGCATAGAACATTCTTTCGTTGATCACAATATGTCAACGTTGATTAAAATACAGTGATCCCTCGACATCCACGAATTCGTTATTCGCGAGTTCCGAACATTCGCGACCACAGAAATGCTACCGGTTTTAACATTCGCGAGAGCGTCTTTTGGCCGAACATTTTGAAAGCGAGCACATTTCATTTCCTTTATCCTAACGACGTAACCGAACTCAGCAGACAATGGAGCTCATGTTCAGAGAGAAATAGAAGCAGCAAGAGAAATGTCGGACCATTAGTTACACGATCAAGACATGATGGGGAATCTCCGTGGAAGCAATGACATAACGGATATTAGATATTAGAACATTAGGATATTAGAACAACGAGGAGGGTGAAAAAATAAAATTACCAAATCCTTTCCTCAATCACTTTCTACTTTGAAATAAGTTGCAAATATCGTTTTGTTTCTTCTCTTTGGGATGTTAATTGTGAACAGTTTGTAGTAGCGCTTACCCAGTTCTACTGCAATTGTTTGTCAGATATTTTTTTCTTTCTTTTTTATCAGCTTTTCGATATCCAGCAATCTAACCCACCTTTCTTCATTAAAAGATGGACTCAGCATTAGCGGATGTGACGTTCGCGATGCATTTTGGGAACCTAACTCTCGCAAATGTTGAGAGTTCACTGTATGTCTTTGCTAAATGTAATACTTGTGCCGTGCACTACTCGTGTCACCTAAGCGCTTTATAATATTTTTTCACCACGGGAAATAGAAATGAGGCTGAAAATGATGGCCATGGCAATGACGCCAAGTTGACACCTTTGTCTGGCTGTCGACTGTAGGTATTCTTTGTTACCCCCAGTGATGACATGTAGGGTAGTGTCAGTGTGCCATGGCACCACAAACAAGAAGGCAGCGAAATAAATGTTTCACCAGAAATGTGTGTAAAAATATCGTTTCTTCAAAATATTTTTCTTTATAATAATTCATTTCAATGAGCGCTTACTCATTCGATACTCTATCAATCCTCTTTCAAACGCACAGGGCGTAATGCTATCTGTCGGCCTCCTCCTGAACCCCTGAGCCACCTACAGATTGTCACCGTCTCTGCCCACTTAACCCTGTATCAAGAACGCTGTATTGGTTTGTATGCAACGGTGAGAGATGGAAGTGGCACGGTAGTTGACATTCTGCTCCATAGAGTGCGCCAATAGCGCGATCTTCATCTATCATACTATCCCTCGCTCAGGATGACCCCAATGCCCTGGAATTTGGTACTTTTGCCTTGTATTTCGCAGATGGACATGCGGCGTACGCCGTGGGCGTAAGGCGAACTCTGGAAGCTGTGAGCACTTGAGATTACTGTGATCGCTCAGGCTTTCAAGCTGAGTATTTCTATTTGCGCTTATTATTTTTTGTTGCCCATTAATTTTATTTTAGAGATTACTAAACCTTTTTTAATACATCCAATTGATGTTTAAAAATCGGTATTATGTTGATGTCGAAAAATCGATGTTTATGGTTGGTCTATGATATTTGAATGGAAGAACACGAATTCGTTATGTCATTGCTTCCACAGAGATTCCCCATCATGTCTTGATCGTGTAACTAATGGTCCGACATTTCTCTTTCCAAACGAGAGTTCCAAAAGGAAGAGATAAGCGTTCATTAGGGTATCGTTTTCACGAGTATCAGATGTCACTAAGTGTTCGTCATGTGAATAAATCAATATTATAGCTCACTCCACACATCCTTGAATGTCAACAAGTTGTTCTGCTGTGAATTTTCCACGCTTGAGGGCGTACCTCGTTGGCTGGGCGGCTTCTTTCAAACTAGGATGAGTTTGCTAACTAGATTCCTCTCTTCATGTTTTGAAAAATGCGCATACACACTTCCCTCTTACAGAACTAAACGTCTGCAGAGCGAGGTCCGTTAACGTCCATTATGTTTTTTACGTTACCCACTTTGCCGATCAATTTCATTTCGTAGGAAGTAAGTTCGACGTCGCACTATTCCTACAAATTATTTTTCTCATTCATTACGACAATCGACAGTGGCCTCTGAACATCACTCCGTAGGGAACGACAAGAAATAACTCCGATCGCCTGCCGGCATCACTAAACTCTGCAGGAACTTCAATGATTGCTGACTTGATTACTTTGGGTTTCTGAGCGCGTTAACTGCTATGATCAATAGCCCCTTAGCGTAGTGCATGTTCCCGAAGGTGGCAGTGATCTTCCTCCGCTGGGTGGCGAGATCCGGCGCCGACTTAGCTGTCGTCTTGCGGGGTTTCTCCCCAAACAAGTTTCTCCCACTGGCTGGACACCGTCCCCAGCAGGGACAAGCTCTAGTTTCTCGAATGGCCTCCCAGCATTCGTAGCAGTGTAGTGCAAGTAACTGAAAGTTTAAGTAAGGGGTGAGGATAGGACAAGGAAGAGATCTGGTCCGTGGCCCATTGGTTAGAGTATTGTCCCAGCATTCGCCTAGTGTTGATCGGAGACACCACGGAAAACTACCGATGAGAGTAGCCGGCCGCTACAATGCTTCTCCAGACCACGGTCGTATACGTCTTGGCTAAGTAGCTAGTGTCGAAAATCCTGGCACTCGAACTCCAAGATCTTCCAGTCAGTCAATGTCATCAGTTAACGCCCTGAGCCACCAAAACCGGTCGGATTGGTGAAGGCGGTTCCCTGCGTTAGGTAGTGGGAGGTTTGAGCTTCCTTTTCGAGCTGTATCGTTTTAAGTTATGGCAGGATCCAACACGGAATAAAGAGCTGCAGTAGAGGAAGGTTCTCTCATCCCTTGTAGGTATAATTACGCAATTGGCTACACAAGACAAGGCCCTAACGAAACTCTTAGTTTTGGCAATTGAAAAAGTGGGAACTTACTGTAGAAAGTGGGCCAATATTGTAGAAATTACTTCTCACTACCAGCCCTCCGTACGAATACATCGTCTGTTATAAGAATGAGCGAATCAGTTATGTTTCTTGTCATGGTGAGAACGATATATTTAGATGTACTCAAACATAAGCTACTTTGAATACATGCATCAGATAATCGGATTTGTAGAATTTGATGAATGTATGTAAGTAAGAAATATAATATAGACTTTCTTTCTGTTAGTAAAAAGCACAGGCCTTGCTTTAGAGGAATTTATTTTCCAATAAAATAGAAAAATCATTGTTTGAATTTTGGAAATTGTAGTGGTAAGTCATATCCCAAGAGAACTGTCATGGTATATACAAGCATATTTTGTACGATGTGCAGATCGTTCTCTGAATTTCCATAGTTCTTTGGGTTTATAAATGAGTGTATATATGTGTCGAAGGTTAGGTTCATTTATTACAACCCTGCCGGAACAATCGTCTCTGCCATTTATAACAATTCGGAAAGGAATTTGTACTTATAATTTTGGATCCCAAGTTTCATAAAAGGAGGACGATGTACATTTGGAAAGGACAAAAAGAAGTACAGTTCTTTACTCTTGGCACGAGTGCCGAAATGTATAGCTGCGCCGCTGATGTTAGGAACTTATTAGCAAGATAAGACCTGCCCGGCTGTGAATACTGTAAAAATTAACTAGACTTTACGCAATATGAGCGTCATGTTACAGCATGAACTCAACTCATTTTGTAACACACCGTCTCTCCCACAGTTTGAAATCACTGCTGTATGCATAATAACACGAGCGTAAATATATTTTGCGCTATTTACCATTATTTGAAACAGAATAAAAGATCAAACTTGGCTTCAAATAGAGCAAACTATTTTAGAGTTACAAATAATACATTTCTTATATTATTTTTTAATACTACTACAGGATTAACTTCTCGCCCTCTCTTGAATCTCCGATTGATCTTAAAACGTCATAATACACCCTTTGTTTCGAAGTGATATCAGCACTTTGTGATTTCAATCTCTACGTACACTTTTCGTTCCTCGTTAACTTCATAGGGGGACGAAGAAATATCGATAATCAGTATTGAAAGAAAACTGGGACGTTTCTGTGTTGAAAGTAAACAAAACTACGGGAACGGTCCGCCCCGCCATCAGAGCAATGTGCGAGGTCACACCCCGGCAAATGACGGCTCGTACGCCCGGGAGACAATTGTTCAAACAGTTGTTGAGAACACCCACTGTATAATACGTGAATAATAAGTAAATTAACGAGAAATGTCTGTAGTATTAAAATTATTATGAAAAATAAAATTTTGGAAATAAACTGTAATAAAATGAACATCAACAACAGCTCCTGGCCGAAGGGATAAAAGACAATGACTGCGACGTGCCAACACAAAAAGACAAGTAAATGGAGGATTACAACAATTCAGTCAGTGGCCAAAAAGGGTTAAGAAACGTGTTACAAATTTTCAACAATTAAAAGAATAACAATGAAAATGTCAATTTAGAATAAATGCATAATTACATTTATATTTATTCAATCTCCCGCCAAACGCGACAAGCGCCAACTTCATCCCCTGCCCATATACTCTTATAGACTATTGAATACAATAACATTAATTCAAAAATATAATTCTTACAATAAAAGTTGATAATAGTTTTAAAACGTATAATGCGTTAAGCAACATAACGGTGTTGAAGTGTTACTAAAAATATTTTATGTAAATGTGATTCATTAGATAACTTCCCCTATCGGTGGATATTTCCCGCAATTTACCACAAACATCACAAAAGACGAAATGTAAGTCTTTTGTTGATAATGAAATGTTCATTGACGCCAAAGGAAGTGGTCACTGTTTGTCAAAACGAATTTATGAAGTATAACAAGAATATTCAATATAGTATTTTTTTGTATTTTAAAAGAAACATATGTATAAACTAGTGGTGCTACAGAATGGCACAGACTTTCCCGTATTAGTTTTTCCTTGGGTCTTCGCCAGCTATTCGGAATTGCGACATACTCTTTCTTGCCAGCTACCATCTATCACCGCCAAAAGTACATTTTTTTGTCATTTTCTTAATTTTTCGATTTCCTATTGGTAGAACGAAAATATTAATTTTAGAATATAAAGAACACAGAAACCTAGCCGTAAATGGCCGTTAAAAAAATGGCCGTAAATGGCTTTTAAAAATTATGTGCCGTTTAAGAGAAAATGGCATTTTAGCACTACTAAAAATGCGAAATTTGAAGCTCATTTTCACAGAAAATTTTTGAGTTTTCAAAATACATTATTTTGAAGTTATTTGAAGCACTTACACTCACAAATATAAAAATGTTTACAAATTGCTGGTAATGTGCATATTAAAGATGTGAGAGATCTTTCAAAAAAAATTACAATTATGTAATTTTTGAAAAATCAAAAAAAAAATTGAAAATAAACTTTACGCTATACTAAAGAGTGTAATTAGCACTATCCGTTAGAAAAGTTTAAAGAAAAAATTTGCAGCCATATACGAGAAAATGGCGTTTGAGCATTTCTGAAAATGCCGAAATTGAGCTACTTTTCACAGAAAACGGTAGTGTTTTCGAGAACTTTACTTGACATTATTTAAAGAACATATACTCGTAAATATAATAATGTGAAAAAATCGCCGATAATGTAAATATTAACGACGTGAGAGACAAGTAAAAAAATTTACATTTTTGTAATTTTTGAAAAAACCAACCGATAGACCAAAATGGCTTTTATGTCATTGATAGAGTACATTTACCACTATCCCTACCAAAAGTTTAAAGAAAAAATTTGAAGCCATTTTTGAGAAAATCTTGTTTTTGTAATTTTTTAATGTTGCACATATTGCACGCAATATTGCACGCAATATTGCACGAAAACTACTAAATTTTGAGAAACATTTACATGACCTTTATGAAAGAACTCCATATGCTGAACAAATTTTATTTGAAGAAAAATTTCTATCTTCAATTTTGTAGCTGGAGAAAGACGCCGAAAAAATTCAAACTTCCACAATTTTCGAAAATTCAGAGCTGTACGTGAAAATATGCCATGTTAATAAGTGTATTTTACTCTATTCATACAAGAAATTTAAATTAAAAATTTGGAGCCGTTTTTGAGAAAATTTTTAAAATCCCCGGGGGGCTTCATATAAAGTACCCCCAAATTTTGAAGAATCTTTTTCAAAATCTCAAAGCTTCGACTAGAATCAGATCGCGTAATATCCATTTTGGAAGAAATCGTACGTATGGTTTAGGCGCTAGCAGTGTTCACAGACGGACAGACAGACAGACGGACGGACGGACGGACGGACGGACGGACGGACGGACGGACGGACGGACGGACGGACGGACGGACGGACGGACGGACGGACGTTTTCCTTTCAATTGGCTTTTCGGTATCAAGGACCTAGAAAACAGGGTTTCTGGTTACACCACGTGTTAGGGGATTTTTTTTCTTAATTTAGCAACTGGTTTTATCCACTTATTCGTTTTCACGGCACGGCAATTAATTTTTTTCTGCCGAAAATTGGCCATTTTTTCGCGCAGCATTACATAACTTTCCTTATACTACGTATATCACTCCGTGTATACGTACGTATACGGGAAAGTAAAAATTAAGCATAATTCCCGCTTTTTTCGAGTCAAAAATGTTCCTGGAATATTTAACGAATTTATTATTTCTGTCCCTTTACCTGCTACGGACCGGTCGACACTGAGTCACGCGTCTTGGGTCATAATTCTCACTGCGGGCCCCGCTTTCAGCTGCATGCAAAAGCACGCACAAATATCGTGCATGACATTTCAGAAATCAGTTAGTCATAGCGGTAGCCAACAGCGCGTCTGCGCGATCGAACTTGTCCAGATGCTCCCTGGGACATCGGGGTTCCGCGTACCAACTCGTCCAGAGGCCCCCAGCGACAACCTGGAGAGCGTAAGAACACGTCCAGAGGCTACCACGCATGTAAAAATTTTGCGTATAAACTCGTCTAAAGCAGTCACAAAAGACGAAATACACCTAATTTTTTAGGTATGTATCGTTCATTGGCTGCTACAATTTAAATTTACTGTAATTTCTAAACCCTTTGGTGCCTTATACTGAAACAACTGAAATCTGAAGTGGCGTAGAAGTCAAGGCTCTAACTAAAAAACATCACAGTTTATGACGGAGCAATAATCGGAATTTCGCGTGTTTACTGAGGATAGAACATGCGGTTACTACACGTGTATATTAGATCGTAAATTATGGGGATTTTTTACTATTTTTCCTGTATCTTTTCACTTTTAATTTTTTTCTCGCGAAGTTTTGGGGGCGGGGGGTGTGCATTGTCACTTAACAAGGATCCGTATTACCACCAATCAACTTCCTCTACGGCGCAGCTCTCCAAACATGCAGCAACCAAATGTTTGGAATATATACAAAACTACACAAACATATCACTTATTTTCGCCATTAAAATTGTCTCGAACATCTACGTCAAATCTGAGAACAACAAGAGACTTCCACATTTGTGGAAGTTCACGCAAAATAAATGTCAGAACTGTTAGAAATGTAAATGTGTAAAATCCTCTAGATACCATTACAGGTTATCATTGTGATATAAGAGGAAAAAAAGTTCATTTGCAATTGTATCCAATTCTTAGAGTGCGTTCTTCTAGTAAACATTTGTAATTTTTGTTTCAAATATTTCTCGTCTCACGAAACAGTGACTTAAAAAATAAACTTTTAGAGGAAATAAAAATTGTGAAATAAAACAATTTGAACCAACATTATACACACAGTAATACTCGTGGTTGGATCTTGCTCAAATATACTTCGTATCAACAATACCCTATCCCTGCCGTGTTAAATTCAACAACTTTAAGAGCAATTTTCTCAAACTTTTAAATTACAGCAACTAATTTCTTACAAGTGTATTCAGAAGTATTTTGCATTCATTGAGGTATTTTCAAGTTGCTATTTTAAAAACATTTTACGAAGATTAAAAAATCAACATTTTCTGTGTTTTGTAAGTTATAATATCATTAAACTAATGTCCTTATACTTAAATCAATTAAAATAATTCGTAAATAGGCTATCAAAACCTTTAATATATAATACAAATTTCAGATATATCCTATTAATAGTTTCCGAGAAAGTTGCACTTTTCCACAAAAAATATAACATTTCAGGAAAAAGGATTTAAAGTTTCAAACATACCTCAGAATAACCCAGCCCCATTTTCTGGATTGTTAGGGTCTTCATTCTTCTTCCTCCTTAGTCTATTAATCTTTCTTGCTTTTTTAATAGGTCAACGACTTCCATATTTTTGTAAACGCAGAATGTCAATTTCCTGTAGCAGTTATAAATTATTCTTTCCGGGGCAATGTCCAAATATTGCAGAACATTAATTCTGCCAATATATCCTCAGAATATTGTTAACACTGTATCATACACACCCAAGGGCAATGTATCAAAACCAACACACTCAATTTTGGGGCCTATTTCAAACAACATTCTTGAAACACTCACCTGGGTTTTCAGTCTTATTGTGCAAATATTTTTAAGTAAATTTGTGTCGGCGAAACTTCTAAAAACTGATTGAATAATAGCACACATTGCTCAAAGTAGAGTGCTTATGGGAATATTCCTCATCAGTGACTATGGACCTGTTATTTTTGCACTATGATGACTCTCTTTCAGGGCACAAATAGTGTTGGAGAGAAGTGTCACTGGGTAATTTAAGAAAAAAGTTGCCCAGATATCTTTATGTGTCATTCCATGTTTGAATATTCACTTTATTTTTCTGTCAATCTTCCTGCTCCTGACAGACTATTTTCATTATTAATTATTTACCTTTTCATTTACTTCCTTACTTTTCATAGGCATCTACCCATTATCTTGTGTAGATGGGCTACACATTCAAGTTTCTTAATTGTTACATGTTCCTGCAGCAGCTGCTGCCTTCCATGCACTGGTACCATCACAGTTTTTTTTTGTTTTTTTTTCAAAAATAGAAATAGTTTTGTGAGCAATCAACTGTATTTTATCCTTAATATTTTTAGATGTTTAGCATTGTACAGTAACTCTATATAATATCATTACTGCCACTATTGTTTGCATCAATGTCATCATATAAACTGACATAAAGTTTTCTTCTGGAAGCACTTTCAGCAGACGTATATATTTTTGTTCGCACTGGTGTCTCTAACCTAACACCATCTTCACCAACAGAAGCATTAATTTCCCCACTTTTTTTCATTATTCTTCCATCCTGTTCTTCTTTCACTAATTCCTTTTCTCTTCTTGAAAACTTCATAGTCAGTAAGAATAACTAATAACCACTGCACCGGAATAAAGCACTCGAAACAAAATCGCCTAAATCACACGAAAACATACAGCGAAAAACAAGAGAATAGCAACTGCAGAGCTGCCAAATTACACGCTGGAAACAAAAATTCGATCTCAAACAGAAAGAGGGTAATTGAAATAGCACGAAATTCAACATGACTTTAAATGTGGTCGTGGCACTAGAACACCTAGGCCTTTAAATGACAATTTAAACCGATATAAAGTCTTCTAGCGCAATAATCCCTGATACATATGAAGTAGACGTAAAATATTCAAATGATGTAAAAACCCTAAAATCTAATTTTTGAACCCAAGTGACCTTAATACTTCTCCTATCATTTTTAATAGAATTTACTGTTATTAACGTTTGCAATTCTATTTATTTTACAAATTGTGTAATTTTTCCCTCGATATTTATGAGCTTTTTGTCATAATTAAAAATTAAGAGACGATTTCGCGCAGTCGGGCAAATAATGTCGGCAAGAACAAATAAGAAATAGTATTTAAAGGTAAATATTTAGCAACACTGACACAACTGCACATTTACGGCGCTATTCCGCTGTAAATTACGTGCTCATCCTTTCACAGAATGAGTTAGAAGGGACATTCCTCATTGAATCAACAGTCATTTTATCTCACCATCTCAGATTCAGATGAAATTTTGCACATAAGTACAATCAATTACGAATAAGAAAACTACAAATTGTGAGTAAAATATTTCCACTCGTTTCTGAAATACAGCCAAGTAAAGTTTTACAAAACTGCGTTGTTAATGTTAAATTGATGTTAAAAATGTTAAATTGATGTAAAACTTCTCCAAAATAAGATGGAGAGCTGGAAAAGGTGTCATTTTGCAGCTTTCTTACCAGCCTTTTGTATGATATGCAACTCAACAGCAGTGGCGTAGCGTGACTCGCGAGTTTGGGGATGCTCAACAATAACGCCAACTGAACACATCATGGTGTTTAATGTTCTCTAGAATCTATGTAATGAAAACAAATGTTACAATACTTCAACAGATTTATGTCAGGAGAATTCTTGAAAGCAAATTATGCAATGGCTCAGCTTTAATTCTCATGCGTGATTGGCAATAAGATCACTTGTGAATTTATATAGTTCAGACCAAAATAATATTTAATATATTTATGAAGAATTCATCTTCTTAAATATTAATTAAGAATTAGTAGGCAAACACTATTTCTCCTGTTAAGTGCCCATGACCAAGCAGAGAATCTCAAGTGAGAAAGACAAATATTTCACTGGCTGCGTCAAGTGTGCTGCGGTCTCGTGCACAAACGAGCAACTTGCTCATACACCTCTTGCTCATACGCCTCGCCTTGCTCAGTCGTAAGCTAGCGTCAGAAACTCGTGAATCTTTGCGAGAGGGGCGAGGTGGGGAGGGGGGAACCTCACCTTCTGCGCATGCGGCATTGCCCTTCACAATCTCTTGGCAGATACTAGAACCATTTTAGCATCCAAGTAATCAGAGGCCAGCTTGTACCAACGCGCCGAATTCAATCATAGGAAACCACTTTTAATTTTAATACAAAACGTGCTTCGCTCAATGAACCACTTGTAAGTTTATCGATACAATATTTAGGATTCTTTGATTAATATTTGACGTGGGGATGCTCAGCATCTTAGCGTCCCCTGACGCTACGCCACTGCTCAACAGAGGTTAGGTTCCAAAAGGTTTTCGAATTTGAATTTAAAATTTTGATTTTGAGTTTTTTCAAAATGTTCCCCTTCAAACATTTTGAAAAAATTCTAAAACTATTCTGATATGTCTTTGAACTGACCATGTAAGTATACATTTGGGATCATTATGGATTCATATGGTAATCTGCTGTATTTCATGACCATTTTCTGTAGACGATTCCATTGCGTGTTCACGGGTTTCGGTCCAAAATAATAAGCTATTTCAGTTTGCCGACGTTTCGGAGTTTATTATTGCTCTATCTTCAGGGCGTGCTGTGCGTGGGAAGTTAAGTAGATATTATGAAGGTTCACATCATGAGAAACAGCCAAACAAGATAGCATGACCATTCATCCTGACTACATGTTCCTGAATATCCCTGAATGTTCAATAACCAGAAACGCTATTGTACGGTTCTTATGTATGAAGATTTCCATTTCAACCCACTGCAGTCTCATGATGTGAACCTTCATGTGAACCAGCATCCTCATGTTTAAACTTGCACGTCAGAGCAATGCTTCCCTCCGCGACCAGGCCTCGGAGAAGCGGTGCGAGCAAAAGGGGGAGGAAGGAAGGGTCAGGCGTGGTCGCCGGTAACTAAAACCTTGGCACCTTTGCTATTGTGTCAGGCAACATCAGTGGGAAACCATCTACACCCGTCAATTTTCTTCCTGTTTGGAAAGAAAGATTTCCTTTTGTAGATACTGGAACAACGGCGAAGTGTTTAGTATGTTCGAAAGAATCGCAATACAAGTATGTTAAAAGACAAACCTACAGATGCATGACGTAGCTTTGCGACCCGGAGAAACCTCCGAGTTAAAAATAAATTCTGAGAATTGACATAACCCGCAATCGTGGGATAAGTAAAGGTATACGCAGATTGAAGATTATGTAAATGATACAGAAAATAACAGGATTTACAACATTCCCAAACAAAACTGCATAAAAAATAATCAAGACTGGGGTCGAAATTCTCTCACGTGACCCCTACCAATTACCTATTTGTTATCTAATTGTTAACATAAATTGTTTGAGATGGAACTAATTCGTAAAATTATATACCATTGTATAAAATATTATTGTTCTAAAACGTAAAACTAACTTTTCCAAAAATTTATCTAATAGACGTGATTTACAGTACTGGTTATGATAGTCAGATATTGCATTGAATTATAAAATAATGTGTGTTCTGTTACATAATTATTCATATTGTTATTAATCATAAACATGATTTTAAAATTTAGTTTCATCTTGTTCGGCATAATATGCCTTTCAGGGGTTTTAATATATAATTTATTAAACTCCTCGGCTACCTCGAAAAACAAAGTCTGCAGAGCAGTAATTCAGAAGAAATTCTTTTAGGTTTTATATTTAGTTATTCAACATTTTCGGCAGTAGAACTAGTAAGTGGGGAGAGAGGATTGATTCTAATTTACGGTGGTTTAAGAGAGTCTTTGGGGTATTGGCAGATAATGCGGTTTGGAATGGAAGCATTTTTTCCTAGATTAAATATTTGTGCACTTGTACAAAACGGTGGAAGGGTGAAAAACCTGTCCCTCATCTGTTTAATATATTCATTAATGGGAGGAACTTTTAGCTGCCTGTGTCTTTGCTTGTTTGGAATAAACCACGGGGCTTGTACGTATTTTCTCAAGTACTTGTTTCGGATAATTTGTAGTTTCTTCAGATATGTGTTTGCTGTATTCTTCCAAATTTGACAGGCGCAAGTTAATGATGGACGTATTACCGATTTAAATATGGATAATGTGCATTCCAGACTAAGCTAAGACTTGTTAGTTATCATGGGATAAAGTTTGATAATTTTTGCGTAAGTTTTGTTTGTGATCTCTTGAGTGTGGTTTTTCCATGGTAATTTTTGATCTAGTAATACACCCAAATATTTTACGGGTTTTCATTATGAAGCCATGGAAATGCAATATTATTAATTTGTCGTAGTTGATTAACTTTTCTTAATGTGAATATTAGGCTGTGATTTGGTACGGTTTATGTCAATTCTCCATTTCATTGTCCATTTGACCAATTCGTTTAAGTCCGACTGGAGATCTCTGCAAGCGTTGGTAATATTTGAATTTGCATTAAATAATACTGTGCCATCCGAAAAAAGTGCTGTTTCTGAGTAGGTCATTTCTGGGTAGTCTGACACAAACACACACACACACACACACACACACTCATCGTCATAAAAAAAAGCTGCATCCACTGTTCCGCCGCAAACTCGGTAGGTATTTTGCACACCATTCGCTAAGCCAATGATTACGTTTTCACGGTCGTCCGCGCACTGGGGGGTCGGTGGTAGATAGGTGGCATCGCGCCCACCGCTCTAGATAAGAGGGCTTCAAACGGCCGCGACAGCCATTGCGACAACGGGTAGCGTCGCCAGAGCGTCTCCTGCACATACACTGTGTCTAGACGACGCGTTCGACAGCCAGTTGTCCTCGTTAGACGCTTTCGAGAGGAGCCGCATCGTCTTTGTCTGCGGGAGGCTGGTTGGTATTGTCGCCGTATTGCGCGCTACACTGGTCGTACGGGCTGTTGGCGGCAATGGATTGAAGAAGGCACGCACATACGCAGAATCTGGACGTCCGCCACGCACAAGGAGGGAAGACCGATGGATGGTCCGCCACGGGCGAACAGATCCAATGGCAACGATAGGTGCTTCAGCGGTGATTCAGGGGGGCTATGCAGCCTGCCCTGTCACATCATGTAAGTGCCAGCACCATTGGCATGCGGTTGCACAACGCAGGGCTTGCCGTGCGCCGCCCGTTACGACGCCAGCCACTCACCCCAGAAACGTTGCTACAAACTCGCCTGGTATCGGGAACGATGGATCTGGGCCCATGCAGATTTGCAGTGGGGCATCATCAGCCACGAGTCCCGCTTCTGTCTTAATGGCGTCGACCTGTATAGACTCCAGACCGGGTCCGTGTCTCCAGGCGGAGTGGGGAGCGTCACGACGAGCGGTTTGTGGTATTCCATCACACGTCCCGCCAGCCTTGTGTGATGGTGTGGGGCGCGAAATCCTATGGTGCCCGTTTACCGTTAGTGTTCCTCACAGGCATTGTGACAGTCGCACGGTATGTTCAGGAGTTCCTTCAACCGGCGGCTCTGCCGTTCGTGAACCCCCACGCCAATGCCCTATTTCCACAGGAAAACGCGTGTCCGCATACCACACCCATCTCCCGAGCATGCCTTGCACCCATGGGTACTCTGCCATTGCTAGGCCTTTTCCCCATCGAGAATATTGGATGCTACGGAGCGTGCGAACAGCACCCCACTCCTACCCACCAATCTGCAAGAACTGCGTGCTCAGGTGCAAGCCGCATTGCATTGGACTAGCATTGGACCTGTACGACGTGTGTGTTTGCCAACATGGCGACCTCACGCCAAACTAACATGTACAGTTTGTGGCCGTGTTGCGCACTAAATATTTGTCCTACAAAGTAGTGTAATCATCAAAGTGTAATCATTTTCCAAGTGAACCTTCCCCCCCCCGTTTCTGTAGTATCATTGGAACACTGTGCGCCGCGTAGGGCTCTGCTTTTGCACCACTGCTCCGTGCGGGGCAGGCGAGCAGATTGCTGTGACCTCACAAAGCATTGACTTGGCAACCAGTGGCCTAGAACAGTCCCTCGACATTCGCAAATTCGCTATTCGTAAGTTCTGTTCATTCGCGATTTCAACATTCGCATATTCACACACACACATACACACACACACACACACACACATATATATATATATACACATATATAGTATATACACATATATAGTATATACACACATATATATATATATGTGTGTGTGTGTGTGTGTGTATACGTATATATATACTTATATATACATATATACACACACCAGGATTACACCAAAAGTAAGGTTCCCAATGAGGCACAGCCTCGAGGGAACGTGCTAAGTTAAATTCAACAACAGTGCCGTGTGCAGTGATTCCCCCACTCTCAAGCTCGTCCATCCGCGATTCCCTACGTTGCTCAGTGTTCGCTTGGCAGCCGTCAGAGATGGAAGTGTCGATCGCCGCTCCCGCGAAGTGCAAGGTTCTAGCAGTAATCCGGTTTCTTCACTCGAGGAAGTTACCGCAATCCAGAATCGCCAGGGAGGACGACTGACAGAGGGAGTAATGCTTCTTCACGACAACGCTCGACCCCACGTCGCTCGTCCAACACAGGAGCTTTTGAAGAATTTTGGGTGGACCGTAATGCCCCATCCCCATACAAGCCGGACTTAGCCCCCAGCGATTATCACCTCGTCCCCAAGCTAAAGGAACTCTTAGGTGGTAAACGCTTCAAGAGCGACGATGAAGTCCGAGCAGAGCTTCCTCAACGGACTGGCGGGAGATTTCTTGGAATACTTGGAATACAAAAAGTGGAACACCGTCTTCAAATGTGTGTCGTAAAAATGAAGATGTTGAAAAAGAGACAACAGTGTAAGCTTTTCAACGATGCATAAATTTATAACAATAAATAATGTTTTCTATTTGTAAAAATTAGGGCAACCTTACTTTTGGTACAACCCTCGTATATATATTGTGAGTACATTTTATTTCCTTTTTCAGCGTCATCTGGGAAATGAACTCGGCAGACGTCGAGCTCAAAGTATCGCTTTCTGCAAAAATTCCAAAGATGAAATGTCAATTCACATTTATAGAGTAACACAATTGTAAAATAATTCAATTCAACTGCGCCAAATTGGAGGTAAGGGTTTTGGCCAAATGGACTGAAAAGTCATTCAGGATCTATGCCACTCTCATTATAATGCGCACATTGTAGATGAGCTTCGGGAAATCATCAGTGAAGAAAACCTCCTCGAGGGTTATGATGAAATAACGGAAGCGAAACTGTGTCCTGGAGCAACTTCAATGTCAAAACTGTTAATGGTGTTCTAAAAGCAACAAGCTCTGGTGGAACTGACATTCAAATGGGATCCAAACATCGAAATAACTTCGAAATTTAAGAAAGAATAGAAGAAGCAACTATTTCATATTTGTATATTTGAACAAGGAGGAATGTGATGAAGCAAAAAATATCCAATCACTTTCAACTTTGAAATATGTTTCAAACCTTATTTTATTTATTCACTTGGGGTGTTAATTGTAAATATTCTGTTTGTACAAGCGCTTACTCAGTTCTACTATAATTGATTGTCAGATATTTTTTCTTTCTTTTTTAAACAGTTTTTCGATATCCAGAAACCTAACCCACCTTTCTTCATTAAAAGATAGACTCAACATTCGCGGATTTAACATTCGCGAGGTTTTTTGGGAACCTGACCCTCGCGAATGTTGAGGGATTACTGTATGATCAAGTTCACGCGAACGATTAAAGCTATGGGGAATACGATTGAACAAATGTCAGGTCGCCTCAGATTAAGAAATTTCCGGCCCCCTTATAATGAAACAAACTTTAAAATACTATATAATTCTATCCACTAATAGTAATTTATGCAACTAGTTTACAATGTTAAGCATTAGTACATGATTACATATTTTGAAAACGAGCGACGTTAGGAGCGAATTTTCAAGTTCGAATGCAATAAAGCAACATTATAAGCAAGTTGCATACGCTTTTCTTTGTATAATAACATTATAAATTTGTAAGAGAATTTTTAATTAATTTAGAATTAATTTGGGGAATCAACTTCATTGTGACTTCACGGGGTATGACGACGCGAAAAAAGAGTGGTGGCTGTTCGGTTTACCGCTACCAACCCACGATTCTCTCAATGCGTTTAGCTGAATGTATGATGACGCAATGATTCGAGCCATAAACAGCAAATACGTCATAATCTCTGCCGTAAGATGTTCTTTTATGAAAGATTTCTTGTAACGTAAAAGATCGTTTATAATGCTGGAATAAAAAAAAGTTTATGCTGTGTGAAGAAACTGCGTAGTCATTGCCAACATTTGTTTATTCTATTCGCAGCTTTCACTGGCACAGGCATCATCATTATGCATCAATTGTTCAATTAACTCGAAGCTTAATTAAAATGTCCAGTTCCTGTCATAGGTGATAATGATTGCTAATCCATTGAAAGCTGCTAAAGAAAGAAACAAAAATCCTGGCAATGATGTATTTTATTCACAAATTTCGAACGCCAAGAACACATCAGTAAACCAACATTGTGGGCATACATGTTATTCTCCACCTGCAAACTCAGTAAAAAATTCAGGACGTTTGCACGTGACAGCTTTGATTATTCCCTGGTAACAAGAAACGACAATCACACAGCCGGTGAAACCACACCGTCACCCAAAATCCCCACTTTCACCATGCGAAAGCAACGTGCTCGTGCCAGTGATGACGCACGCGGTTCCAGCGAACTGTTTACGCGGTAGCGAGGTTGGCATTGTTCTTGAACTTCACTCCGTCCGCGGCGTCGCCGACCAGGTGGGATCGGAATGCGTGAATACATCATCGCGCATCTATTCAGTGAGCGTTGCCTCGGCGGCTCGCCGCGCCAAGGTCGCGACGCCGATGAGATTACGCGATTGCGTGAGCAGCGACGGCGGCGCGGCGAGGCAAACACTTCAACAGACACATGTAAGAAAGACATGCCGTGGCTGAGAAAAACAACTTTAATTTTTATTGATGTTCTTGGTTGTTATAGTCTTCTTTACAGAGCGCGATATTTACCGCATAACTTATATGGATCCGAAGGATCATGATTACGGGGGAAATATTCCTACGTGGATGTGATTGTGGATACGAGGGAATGTTGCTACATGTTTTCTTATGGAGGGAATTAAGAGAGGGAATTATAAGAGGGAATAATGGGAAGGAAATATGAAAAGACTGATTGATTGATTCGCGATTGGCGCGTCAACTACAAAGGGTCATTAGTCCCATAAGAGTAGTGCATATTTTTTCCTCGGTCCCATAAGTGTAGTGCGTTGATCATTTCCCCGCCGGATGGCGAGATTCGGTGCCGACCTACCGTCGACTAGCGGGGTTTTCTGATATATGAAGCCATCTCTCCCGGTAATATGAAAAGACAAACCCAGGCAAGTTAACATCTAGTTAATAAATTAGTAAATCTGAATCAATATTAGGTAAAAATAAAATCATGTACGTACCACGGATGTTAACTGATTCTAATGATCTCCAGCGACAAAAAGCCCTCGACCGTTTTTCGCTGCTCGATCATTAGAACCCTTACAACGCCCTTTGTACATAAATAACTATTACAGCATCATGCACTCAAGAGAGACTTTCAGCTCTTTTCATATACATATGGGTATTTTCCCTTATGGTAAAAAATCGAATCCGGCGTCGTGAGATCGGTGAACGAATGTGAAGAATGAGGAGTGGGAACGAGAGCATTGTTTCGTAACTGAATAGTTATGGCGCGCTGACAGAAAGTAAAATCTCTTTTTGTTGTGGGTCAGAATTTTTCCATATCAAATACAAATTAATGGAATTAGTCCACCAATTTTTATACGAAATATATTTTGCCATTTATATAATTGTAAATAAAAAATGAGTTCATTAAATAAAAATACTTGAGCATTGGCGTAATTATAATTGAATCAATTAATAAATACTTTCGCAATAAAATGAGTTCCATTTATTAATTTTCCTCACAATATAGCTGTGTCAAATTCACGTAATACAATGCTTAACCTAGGAGCGATTTATATTAATCTTCGTATAAAGTAGAATGAAACAAAAAATACGACCCAGATAATATCTCGGCCCACTGTGCTACATGGTGTGGAACGCAGAGGGAGCCCGAGTGAACTTCTCAATGCATCGATGGCGCGCAGCCAACAGACAAGAGGGATATTTTACACCTGCTTGACAAAGACAAGGACCAGTGTTTCCTTCTCATTGTAGCAGTATTACACGTAGTTTATGCCATGAGCAAAAAATCAACGTTCTCTATGGGAGTCAAAACAGCTATTACAGAAAAGAATAACAGAAAGAATTACAGAAAATAAATCCTATGTTCGGTTCATTATAGTCCTGGTTTTCTTCAAATTTACATAAAGGTGCCCCCGATAAGACTGTAAAAAGTTATTCTCGACCAAGTGAAATATGAGTAGTTACACTATAATTCTAACATAAAAATAATGTTTTTGTCACTCCTTCGTCCTACCACCCACACAGTCAGTCATACAGTCAAATACAGTCAATAGAGTCAAAAACGTGTTTTTGTTATTTCAATTTATTTTCGTTAACTTGACACTATTTTATCGGACTGAAAAATAAGATGAAGAAAACAATTTAGACTATCAGAAAAATATTTTTGATATTTTCTCAGGCCCAAATTCAAACACAAATAATACTTTTGAAAATAATTATTTAAAATATTTTTCACTGTGTCTTAGAAGCCAGGAACAGGCTCAAAAAACTCTCAAAAGTTTCTCTTCAAACACAAATTATTGTGATTTGTTTTAAGATTTTTTCAAGTACTGGGCTACAGTTAAAACATTTTCCTCCTTTAAATCACCTGGACTTTAAATTTTCTTTGAAAATGACTGCAACAGTTCTGTGCAATTATTTTAGTGTTTATCATACATTTGTATACATTGTTGTAGCATCCAATAATATTTTGACATTAGAATGTAGTTACAATTTATCATTTTTTGAAAACTTTCTAATCCGTGGTATACGAGTAGCATACGCAAAGGAAAGACAATCGTTTTTTGGCAGTTTATAAAATAATAATTCGGTCATATGAATTATAAATGGGGAACATGCGGGGAAATGAAAGGGAATACGTTGGACCCGGATTTACAAGAACTGTTTTACTGTGTCTTAGAACTTCATCTCAAAACACTTGTGATTTTTTTCATATATTTTTAATAGCTGGGCCATTGCATAAAAAACTAAAGCATATGTAGTCAAGTACTTGGCTGTCCTGTTGACGCCGCGTCCTAGGCACTTGTGACCTTCCTACTGCTGAATGGTGGGGGTGGGAAGGGGGCTAAGAACACCTTCCAAAAATATTATTTTTGTTAGAATTATAGTGTAATTACTCATATGTCATTTGATTGAGGGGAACTATTTACCATTTTATCCGGGGGGACCCTTTAATAATATTTTAAAACTACTTTATACATTTTAATTTTTAAAAGGGTAACAAATGTAAAATAAAGTGACATATCTTCGCGCGTGGCATTCCTTTTCAGAAAATATTAGCATGTTTCATTAATTACATATTCATACATACGGATTCCTGAGTTCTGTTATTTGTGTTAGTGAATACAGATTGAAGAGATTGATAAGATCATGGGTAGCAGATTGACCACGATTTGTGGAAATACAACAAATAAAACCAATTCTCGAGTTTAAAATAATTAAAATGCTTCTTCTGAAGGTAAACTTCATGTTTCAAATCAATGCCTTATTCGTGCTGAAGTATATTGCTCTCTAATTTGTTCTCTGAAAAACAAATCTGTCTTCACACATTTGCATTACATCGAACCAAGGATGGCAACAGAAACGAAACGAAACCTTTAGTTTCTGTTCCGTTGTAACAAAATTATTTTCTCATGAATTTAGTTTCGTTCAAAGTAAGGAAACGAGTCTGGACGAATTTAGTTTCGTTACCGAAAGAAGACATCGTTCAAGTCAATTTCGTTACGTTTCTTTCATGGAACTAAACGAAAGTGAATTTCCTTGCATTGGGTAAGAAACCTTATTTCCTTATTTTATTTCCTTATTCATATTTCAAAGACAATTAAGTTAAGTCGGGGGAGGTCCAATGAGAAGATTTGCACCCCAAGGTGTATTCTTATGCGTACTGTTTGTTTTGACACCTTTTTAGACACCACCGATTGTCTGTACCTTTTTTTCTATCGTTTATAAATTAAATTCCTCAGTCAATCCTTGCTCACAACACTTGCCGTTCTGGATACCCAGATTGACATGAAATGATACCTACTCTTGTTTCGTACGGATTACAACGGTATACTTCAAATATTACTTGGTCCCTCGACCCTCTTTTCTGTATTAAGGAATCACAAATAGTGGATTCTGACTAAGCTAGGTATTAGAGAATGGAATTTTCTTCTTATAGGAGCAAGAAAAATCCTCTTTTACGGTATCAGGGAGCCATAAAACGAGTTTTTCTGTCGAAAAAAATCTTTTCGCCACGACAGGTAATGTGAATAAAAATAAGTACCCCTGAGCAATTGCTCACGAGTACTTACTTCTCATAAAAAAAAATGCTTTTTCATACGAAGAAAAAGTTTCGTCACACTTGGAGCATTTCTCTCTCTCTCTCTCTCTCTCTCTCTCTCTCTCTGAGTAATTGCTCACTAACGCATCTGCTGTGATTGATCGATTTTCGTCTGTTTTGTTTGTCTGATTACCGTGCGACGCGTGCTTGTTTCTGATGGCGTCGACAGTGCTAGGTTAAGTAGGCCAGTATACGAGCATTGTTGCGTAAATCATAGGAAATCCTTCTTCATTTATTCACTCACTGTCTAATACCTCACAACTAGCTCAAAACTCCAGTCTTCACGGTCGTGCATAACTTATCTTCTGTTCAATCAATTCGATTTGAGTCACCTACATAGGTTGCTCCGAAATTTCGAAGTAAAGGCTTCGCACTAGTATCACATTCTCGATTTTATTCTTACCAAAAGTAAGCAATTGCTCCTCAGCCGAGCAGTTACTCACTAATAAATAAATTGCTCAAAATAAGAGCGACCTTTATTCGTACTCACGTCCTTTATTCGTACTGTTTGAAGCAACTGCTTTGAAACCTCGAAAAAGAAGTAATAGCTCATTTTTAATTATATCGCTCGACATAACTTTCTCTGTACTGAGAACAATAGACCGTTTATACGTACATGTACAAGAAAATATAAATATGGTTACCTTTAAAAAAACAAAGCTACTTCAATATCTCGCAAAATCTCTCCACTAGTCGTACCCCAGCCCTCGCCAATAGTATCATTGCGGAAATACCGCGTGATTAGTTTATAATGCATCCCTGCGGTTCCGAGGCCCTGGAAGAAAAATAAAAGAATTGCAACACTGCTTTTTGGGAGCTCTTTTAACTGCATTTTGCGACAATCCCTTTACTCACCATCCCTTGCCTTTCATCCATCCCCTTCCTGTGACCTGTCATACCTGCTCCATGCAAAACAGGCTGCTTCACAGTTTTGAAGTTAACTTACGATTCGTTTCAACATAGAGCAACGCAGACTAATGGTAGAGAAGTATATCAGAACGCTATCTTTCAGAGAGTGCCAGCCAGCTTTCAGAGAAAAAAATTTCATCTAAATCCACTCCAAACAAGAGTACTCTACCTCGTTTAGTGAAGTGCTATCGAGAGATACGGAGCGGGATTGATCGGAAACGCAGTCGTCAAAAGATAGTGCACACGCAGCGAAAACAAGAAGTTTAGGATTTTCTTTCATCTTTCCCGAAAACATCATTAGGAAGCTTCACCAGCAAAGTAGTCTTTCGTAGAGGATTGCGCAGTGTGCTACAAAAACACTGAAATGCGCGCATTCACACACCGGACGGAATAATTTCACGAGGTTTGTGTCCCCCTCGTTCGCCTAATTTGTCTCAACTGGATTTTATCTTTGGGGATGCCTCAAAAATAAATTTGATGCAAAGAAGCATGCTAATCTAGAAGAGCTGCAAAGAAACATCGAGGAAGCGATTCGCATGACTGATAAAGAAACTCCACAACGGGTTGCAGCACATGTTCTCAAGTTTGTTAGCAAATGGAAGCCATTTTGAACATTCTTTGTGAGGTTCACTCGTTTCCAACACTAATTATTCACAAAAAGTTATCTCCTTTTCTTTTTTACCAATTACTTATCTAGCTTTCTTATTATGTTTGCAGGGAATTTCCAAAACCTTTATCGTTAAGGAGGAGATAAATGGAATCAAGAGTAAGGCTGTGATGCATCATCAACCATTATCTTCCTCTGACAATTTAACCAGGCATAATTATGCACTGGCTATTAATCTTCCTCTTTCAAACATACGTATCTTTATTTTTAAAGTAACATTATTTCAATAAAAGACGAAACATTTGTTCTGCGAATTTGGCATTCATGATTTATTAATATTTAAAAACAGCAAGTACAAAACGTGTACATCTCTGGAGCACATTTGTTAAAAAACTAAAATAAGCAAAGTTTGTTATTAAATCCACTTGAATGTATATTTTACAAGACACGCTTACTTTTAAACAATTTACGAAGGAATCACTATTCTAGTGAATACAATTTTCTTTAGTTCTTTTTTGGTTTGGTTGTTTGTATTAATGAATATATTATTTTTTTGGGATTGAAATATTGTATCTATTAATTCTTGTAATGTTGTTAGATTTATATTTTGATTATTTGTTTTTGCAATCGTTTTTAATTTATAGTGGAACTTAACTTAAATAGCTTATGAAGAGTATAAAATTGAAGATGTTAGGGAGATACTATATCTTTAGGTGGTTAATTGAAACGGTCTTCTCGTCCCCCATCTTCATTTGAGCCTTTTAACTCAAAAGTAAAATTCATTATATTATTTCGAGACAGTTATTATTTCGTCAAACCATTCATTCCAGCCTCCAATTAAAAGACTAATGATTATGCTACCTTTGCACGGTCTGCGCGAAACAAGCAGGCGCGTGCATTTCCTTTTGAAATCGTCGCCAGGACGGCCATCTGCTCTCCTCCTATGGGTGGAATTAGGGGAAATGAGATCAACCGTACTTCCCGACAGTTTACCTACTTGAAACCGCCAGTCGGTATCCGACCCGCTAAAAAAAATAGTCGCCAGTGCAATTCGTTCCGCCTGCTGTGAGTTGCATTTTAAATTAATCACCCGGGTAAAGTCCTTCATTTACATCATCTGCCACTGGGAGCGAAACTAATCTATTTCGTTACGTCGTGAATTGTAAATAGCGAAACTGAATGTTGAATATACTACCTGGATACAAGCAACCTCCCATGATGATAGAGTTTTGTTAATGGAACGAAACTAAATTACCAGCGCCAGTAAAGTTTCCTTCCAGAGATAGCTTTTTTACTAATCAATAGATTTCTTTGGTGTGCTTCGAACTTTAGTTACGTATTTTAATTTCTGTTCACCAGAAACAGTGGGACGAAATGCCTCATTTTGCATGGTTTTGTTTCTGTTGCCATCCTTGCATCGAACTACATCATTTTAAGTTTTCTTAAAACTCATGTTTCTTTTGTTCTCGTAATAATGTTAGCTTCACTAAAAAACCTGTCTGAGATTGTAAAACGCATGTATAGGAAGTGGAAAGTAGTGGAGGGTATTCGTGAAAATTCGTAAAATGTATAATCAACTAAACGGCTTTCTACGCATACAGAAGCAACTGTCCTCGAGATGTAAGGCCGAAATGTAAGATTAATATTGTCGTTCATTGGGAAAAAAGGTCCAAATTTTCGGTAGTCCATCGTTCAGATAAAGATTAATGGATAGTATGTTTTATTCCATTACACGAAACGAGGATCACGCAATATACTAACACGCCTATCAAGGATCTTCAGCAAAATAATTAACCAAGATCCAAAATGTCAGGCACACGATAAACTTGTGCAAATGCCACTCACGCTGCAAACCACTATCCCGGCGAAACGCGCAAACACCATGTAAACATCGCTAAGCAACGAGAGAGGTTGTAAATTTCCAATTACCCCCAACAAATTCGCCTCTTCCTGCTTACTATCAGCGCGCGGCTACGCTCGCTAACCGTCAAGAAGCGCACTAGCCATGAACCGGGGCGACGATGCTAACGATAGCGGCGCGGCCGGACGATGGCTGGTTCATGAGCGGCGCGGGTCGTCGGCTATCACCGAGCGATAATGCGGCGTTACGGCCTCGCGGGCCCCAGCCGGGACAAAGGCGTGGGTTAGCCACTCGCCCTGGCCTGCGGCAGCCGCCATTTGACGCACCGGGAACGCCTATCTTCCGGAAACGGTCGGCACGCCCCCTTCCTTTCATCGCCCTCACTGCTGCCCCCGGCTGGGGTCCCATCTCGCCTCTCCCGCCCCGCCTTCCCCGCCTCCGCTTCCCCGCCTCCGCTTCCCCGCCTCCGCCTCCACCTCCCGCCTCCACTTCCCCGCCTCCGCTTCCCCGCCTCCGCCTCCACCTCCCCGCCTCCACCTCCCCGCCTCCACCTCCCCGCCTCCGCTGCCTCGCCTCCATCTCCCCGCCTCCACCTCCCCGCCTTGACTTCCTTGCCTCGGCCTCCCCGCCTCCCCCTTCCCGCCTCCGCCTCCCCGCCTTCGCTTCTCTACCTCCCCGCCTCCTACTCACTGCCTCGCCTTCCCGCGTCGGCCTCCCCGCCTCCGCTTCCCCACCCCACCTCCCCGCCTCCGCCTCACTGCTTCGGCCTCCTCGCCTCCGCTTCCCCGCTTCGGCCTCCCCGCCGCGGCCTCCCCGCCTCCACCTCCCCGCCTCGGTTTCCCCGCGGTTTCTTACACTCCACCTCCCCACCACGACATTCCCGCCTCGACACACCCGTCGCGACATCCCCACCCCGACATTCCAGTCTCAACATTCCCGCCTCCACATCCCCACGTCGAAATACCCACCTCGAAATCCCCTTCCTTGCCTAGCCATCTCCGCCACCAAATCCCTACCTCAGCATCCCCGCATCATCAAACCTACCTCATCTGATCTTCCAAGCATCTATATCCCCGCCTTACCTTTCCCACCTCGACATCCACACCTTGAAATCCTCTTCCTTACCTCACTATCCCCGCCCCGGCATCTCCGCCTCACCTTCCCCTCATCGATATCCCCGCCCCTCTCCCGCTCCCCCGCCTTTACGCCCGCCCCGGTCCCCCTACTCTGACCCGCCTTCCGCCCCGCCCTGTCGGAAGGTTAACGACTCACACGCCGCCCTCTGTCGTAAAGCTAAGGAACACCTACCCGCACCCCAGGGCTTCGGGAAGCTAGATAAGGGGTGATGACAGCTACGGCAAGCGCCTCATGTAACAGCGCGCCAGGTAATGTTGTTCGAACTTGTAGAGGTTTCAAAAAAATTGCTTGCATAAAAAAAGGTATCGGCGTCTGGTTCTGCAACGTGATTACTGAAGACGATATCGGATGTCGCGATAATGAGGGAAGGTTCTAATTGGGGAGGAGTCAAAGGAAGAAAGAAATAGGTTTATGAAATCTAAGATACGATCCGTGGGATGTAAAGCCGCGTAACGCATAGAGGTAGACGGCATGGTGTGGCGCAAGGACTCCCAAGCACGGAACTGCAAACATCAACTCTACAGAAGAACGCGTGAGATTTTCTACAAGAAGCAGCATCTAGCAGAGGGAAGAATAAGGCTTGGAGCGTCAGGGGAGAGATGCAAGAGATAGGAAAACATATTTATCGCTACATGGGCCTCGAGCATAAGACAACGAATTGTTGTAGACAATGGATGATGCAAGGGAATAATGATGCATGAATCATGAAATAAGAATAGTAAGAAACAAGGCATTGGGCACGAAGAGATTGTATAGGGTGAGAAATGTCGAATTATTGGCATGTGGAATCTTCTAAGGAAATGAACTTGGTGGTGGAGCGTTAAAAAATAAAAAAACACGTGTACGATGAGAACTACAGGGAAATGTGAAGTAAGCTGGTGCCTGGGGCCTCAGGGGTGCTTTCTGTCCTCGTTGAGAACGAGAATGATACCCTGCAACGCGGTGCGCTTACGCCAGTCGCAAGCTCATCTTCGACCCATCGCTACGCATCCCTGTGCGTCGTGACGGAACGGAACGGAACAGGACGGCACGGTACGAAACGGGACGAATTGGGACGAAACCGGACTGAACGAAAGGGGATGGAGCGGAACGGGAAGGAACGAAACCGGCCAGAACGAAACGGGAGGAGATGCAACGGGACGGAATGAAACAGTAAGGAACGAAAGAAACGAAGCGAAACGAGAAGGAACAAAGAGAAACAGGAGGGAACGAAACTAGACGAAACCAAAAAGCACGGAACGAAAGAAAACGGGGCGGAAAGAAGCAAAACAGGACAGAACGATACGAAATGGGGACGAGACAATACGAAACGAGACGGGGGAGACGTGGGGGCGAGACGGAGGGGGGGAAGAGACGGGAGGGGCGGGACGGGGGACGAGACGAGGGGGCGAGACGGAGGGGGCGAGGCAGGTGGCGAGACGGGTGGGGACAGCGAGGGAGAGACGTGGGGGGCGTGACGGGGGGCGTGACGTGGGTGGGGGCGAGACGTGGGGAGGCGAGTCGAGGGTCAAGACCGGGGGGGAGACGGGGGGGTGGACGAGACAGGGGGGCGAGACGGGGTGGGGCAAGAGGGATGTGCGGAGAGGCAGGTGCTCTCTCAACTGGAAGAGGCGGAGATTGTCCCAGCGCGTGGCACAGCACGTGCTATTCCAGAGCACGTGGCATAACAAGTTCCCAGCACGCGCAACGAGTACGTTCACTCCGCGGTTCCGCGGTTGGATGCGAGTCAAGGACCCGGGAGATTGTAGGTCATGCAGAAAAGTTATCTTCTTGCGCAAGAACAAATTGCAACACTTTAATCGTCACGTGGAGTGTATTATTCGTGATAGAGTTATGATACCTTGACTAGCTCTCTTTTATCTGTCTGGCTGTGTGGCTTGTGGGTCTTTCCCGGGGGAGGAATTCCCTAGTTAAGACAAGAACTTTGTATAATACATTTTTTTTGCTCGCGTATGGGCCGACTCGGACCACGCGTACAAGATGCCTTTTTCCGGGGCTCAGAAACATTATATCGGAGGTAGGACATGAACCTTTCTTAGGGGGATGATCAGCATTTCCGCTGAATCCCATTTTTATCTCCCAGTGTTGTTAGCCCTGGGGGTATGGAAGATGAAATGGGGATGGAAATGATTGTGATAGTGAGGTGAAAGGACGGCAGTTACATTCACAGACATACACAAATACACCCATGTCCGAGGCGGGACTCGAACCCGCGACCCTGCGGTCCGAGATTGCCACGACACTGCTGTCTTAGCGATCTCGGCCACGGGGCCGACATAGTACATTTTATTTTTATTGTTACTTTTAAATTCTTGGAAGGTCAGGTGCATTAATTTTGAGGCAGACATATACAAAATGGCATTTTTTTAAAAAAAATTTAGTCACTTTTTATACTTTTTCATCGATCAACGTTTTGAAGGTCGTTGTCCTTCATCAGGATCAATGCATTGAAGGCCAACGACCTTCGAAACGTTGTTCGATGGAAAAGTGTAAAAAGTTACTACGCTTTTTAATACTAATATCATTTTGTTAAAGTCTGTCTCAAAAATTAATGGATCTGACCTTTCAAGAATAAAAATACCCCCCAAAAAGGCAGCTGTAATAGTTTCCTAATTGTAATAGTAAATTAATTTACTTTCTACCTTAGTAACGAAATATTATTATTTCCACATGCTTTATTAGTTTTTATAAAACTCTACGGTTTTGTTTAACTTAAATATTTTGCAAATGAATTAAAAAATAACAGATACTAATGTAATATATCCATTGCTTGGGATGAACATCTTATAATATCTAATTCAAGTTTATTTAAGCCATATTTAAATTGTCTTAAAATATTTAATAGTATTTTCTTTTGATTGTTACCACTTTGCTTCACGTGTTATTTCCATCTTAAAAATCCCTTGGATCAGCATACCACATTTAAACATTTGGTTGCCAAATTCTGTTCCTTTCTCTTACGATTCTAAATCCTAAATGATTCTAAATCTGTGATAATGTATTTTTTATCCTCCATAGGCAAATAGAAATATAAAGTATGACATCAGTATTAATTTAGTTTCACATCGGTCACTTACCAATGGAAAATGAATCTTGTTACGTTGCCTTTCTCTCTCCCCACTTTTCACGGCTAACAATTAGTTCTTGGATTTGCCGTCATATTTCGCTTATTTACGTTTCGTTATACTGTTTTACTAGTAATTTTTTATCGCATGCCGGTTTTTTTTACCAATTGTGTCCGCCACTGGTAGTGTTCTCTCGGTGTCTACATCCATTTAAAATGTATTTTCCAGCTATTTGTCTTCTAAGCACCCCACTTTTTTCGATATCCTTTTTAGGAATTGACAAGGACTTAAAGCCAGGTGCGAAGAGCGTGGGAGGAGACATGCTACAACGCACCCGTCGCGAATCGGAGCTACGTCCGCTTCACACACTCTTCCCACGCAACGGTGCACATCGTCCGAGACGCCGGGCGGCACGCAACAAAACCGGGCAGCAAAGTAAGTGGTGTGATAACTACCGGAGATAAGCGACCTCGGCGCCACTCTGCCTGTAATGCATAGCTGCATAGATACAGCACCATAAAACAGATATACCTACAATATATTCCTAAAAACCTTTTCCGATTTAGAATCTGAATAGAGGACCCAATAGGGCACCCTCAACCTTACGTTAGATTTAGGCATTAGAAGTAAATTTTAAATATAAGTTAGCAGGTAAGCCTTTCAGAAACATGTTAAGTTGTTACATAAACTGAACGATGTACAACCAACATAAATCAATAAAAGGTAGGTATAGAAGCATAGAAATGAACTCTTCCTTGGAGAGGTGGAAGTTTTGCACGGTCACGTATACCTCCATCTGTGACACCCAAAAATGATTGATATTCATTTCATTCTTTCCTACATTAATTGCATATGGCCTTTTTAACAGAAGATTTTTACAAAGAATTTTAAGACAAAAATCTACATTGAATACAAAAACAAAAAAGGCAAGGTCCAATGAATATTTATTGACAATTACCTTATTACTTTAATCAGTAGTAAAATTGTAACGTTTCTGAGACATGCACTCCCTCCATCTTCAGACACTGAAATAACATCATTAAAATTGTATAATCAAAACCAATATATCGTAAAACACAACCAATACAAGATATATTCTAAAATTTTATACCCTTACACATTTAAAACATCACTAATTACATTTAAGAATCAGGTATGACACCATTCACATTGGAAAGATGACTCGCGACTACTTGTCAAACGTAGTCGGTCGTTTACATTGTCTACAAAATTAAGACAAATTCAAATAAAAATAAAAACTCTGATCTTAGAATAAATATAAAATTGATACCCAAAAGATATAAGAAACCTTTTCAAGGACTCTTCTTTGAAGTATTGGAAAATCACAATGGAAGATGGGGTCTACAAAGCTACACCGAGTAAGAAATTCTATCTTGGAACCAGGTCTACCGAGATCAAACTTCAAAAGAAGAGAAGTCGTCATTACAAGATTAAGGATCGGTCACTTTAACCTAAATTACTGTCATCTGTTCAAAAACTCCAACCCTGAACCCTGTCCTAAATGTGGCGCTACCGTGTCTACTCCTCATATTATTCTCGAGTGTCAAGGACTTGATAATATTAGAAAATCATTAAAAATAGAAGGCAACGTATATCCACTGTTCAAATCAGAAGAAGGTTGTAAACAAAATTTGAAACTACTAGAAATAAGTAAATTGTTTAAGGTAATATAATAGTGATGCAAATTTTATATGATATATTGATATAATGCTTATGGTGTAATGATACCACTGTTTGTAACCTTATGTAATGTAATGTACTGATGTAAACAAAATGAGGTCGCTGATGACCTGAGCTGTTATAAAGCGACCATAAATAAGTAAACAAAATAAAGATTACATCAAAATATTAAAATACAAATAAAATAATTACATCACCCACTATTTAACGTTAAGGACGTCGTCAACATATAAAATTATTATCTCAAAACACTATTCCTAAAACAAAAGAAGCAAATTCAAAAACATTACAACACTATCTACATGTACCAACTAAATTCTACCACAAATAAAAGTTATTGAAAGCGTGCACGAGATGAATGAAAAACAGGAAGCACTAACCTTTCCACAACAACCACAACAACCAGCCTTGGTCAGCGTGGGCTAGTGTCACTGAGGTTGGCACGGTAAGTGTGACGGGAACCGGTCAACAGCCCCAGGAGGTGATAGGGTGGTGAGGGGGGAGAGGAAGAAGGGGATAAAAGGAAAGATAGAACGCAGGGTGTGTGTTAACGTAAAAAGGAGCTATTTTTGCAGGTTGACCAGCACATTGTCATAGCATTAATTGGTAAACGCATTAATTTGGCATTCATAGTTCTATGTGTCTTTATGTTCAAAGTTTCTAGACACAGCCTTTCAATAATGGTTGTTATCCTGGGCAAGAACAGCCGGATTATCGAAATCTATGCGGCGATTAGTTTGAATTCGATGCTTGGTTAGAGTTGTGCCGGTAGGATGGCTGATTGAAGTTGTTCCTGTGCTCCCTCATTGTATTCTTTTAGCGTGCGTGAAGTTTGTCCTATATATACGTATGGAAACTGCATGCAATTGAACTTGTAAACCAAAACTGCCTTTTGCAATTGCGGGATGACGTCTTTCTTTCGTCTTGTTCTGAATGGAGAAAGTGTATGTCTCCGAAACGTTACAATTTTACTACTGATTAAAATAATAAGGTGATTGTCAATAAATCTGTGGTCACGGGGTAAAAGTTCTTAAGTCAAAATCTTACTTTGGAGAAAAGAAGGGTTAGATTTTTCAGCGTACGCTTGTTCCTACGCTAAACGCTATTTCTTAATGCTTTTTTCTCGTTAAGTAGGCAACATTTTGAATTCGATCGTTTTACTAAAATAAAATATAGATACTAAACTTGTAGTTTCAGTACTTAACCCAATTTTGCCAAAAATTGGCTTAAGAACGTTTACCCCCGTGACCACAGAAATACTCATTGGACTTTGCCTTATTTTTGTTAATGTATTCAATAGTTCCATGACAATCTGAACCTTAAAAGTTAAACAACAGTTCGATTATTGCACATGGTCCACTTGGTGGCTTAATGTCATTATTGTTAGCATGTTTCATATTAGTTGATATTGTATCGGGGAGTTAGAATATCGGAGGACCTGGATCGACGCACACTTCGTCTGTTGCACTGGAACATTGCAAACATTGCATGCTGTCAAGAATTCAGCCGTCGAGAGGGGGAGGTTTCTTC
>JAHLJT010008446.1:283632053-283680310 GCA_031308135.1 Acheta domesticus | reverse complement strand
ACCCCCATAACTTCTAAACGGTTGCAGATATCAAATGCAGTTTTTGCAATTAACAATGTGGAATAATGGGGCAAGTAACATGGCGCAGAGAAATTGTCTATAATATTTTTAATTTTCCGAGAAATTTTAATCATCTTGATTTTTTAAATGGAAATATATATTTTTTTTCATCAGCAATGGATAGATCATGAAAGAGGAATAAAATGATGTATCATATGTTAGTATTTTGATAGTAATTTGAGTATAAAATTAGACTTTCTGACATGTGATTTGAAGTAAACGGTCTTTTCTTGTAGCAGCCTCGCAACAGTAGCCGTTGGTAAGACGGCCTTCGCGACGTCGAGACTGTTTCGTGGAGACAAGGTGTGTGGAGGGGCGGCTTTGAGGGATAGAGGCGTAACTACAGCAATTCATGGTCTTGACATGAAGATAATATGAACACAGATCAATATGAACGAGCAGAATGAGAGAGATTTGCCATTTGTTCATCTGAAATTGAACTTCTCTTCTACTGAAATACCAAAGCAACGATAATCAAAAAGAACAAAAGAAAAATAATTTGTAGGACGATAATCATAAAGGTCCTTTTCAAACTTACAAGAATCGAGCTCAGTGTATTTTGGCAGAAACAGCTCTCGTTATAAAACATGGAAAGGGAATGAATGATTAAATATTTTTATTGTAATATCTTAGTTAATTCATTAAATAATATATAGGGTAGACATGTTCTATTATTATTTATTGTTAATAAGCTTCTTATTTAAACGCATACAAAAAGAACAAAGCAATACAAATTTTGAAATACCCTTGACAGTCTATCAGTGTAAATTTAATAAACTTTAACACAAATGTACATCTGCAGTCACAACTGTTAATACTGACTGGAGAGTTTCTCACTTCATATTGCCATGTGCTGCCACAAACTTGAAAAATCCACGGCAGAAGACGGAAGTGTACTGTTTTCTTTTCCATTTATGAACAGCAGTAGAGGTACAGTTGCGCTGTGGACTAATAATCATCTTAATTGAAAATTGAAATTGAAATGCAGTTCTATCAATGGAAAAAATCTCTTTTTCTGATCGGTTGAAATTAGTGTTTCTTAATGTGACCTTTGTGACAAGACCCTGGACTGATTTAGTTAGGCCTCTTATCCCCCATTGCCATCCCTCTCAGTCTCCTCTCTCTCCACGCAAGTTTTGACGACGCGAAGGCCACTTTCAGGAAGGCGAGAGTTGCAAGGGCTGCTTCATGAAATATTGTCCGTTTAATTCAAAATCACTTATCGGAAAATCTAATTTTATACTCAAATTACTATCAAAATACTAACATATGATACATCATTTTATTCCTCTTTTCATGATCTATCCATTGAAGGTGAAAAAAATATATAGTTCCATTTAAAAAATCAAAGATGATTCAGTTTCTCGAAAACTAAAAATATTATAGACAATTTCTCTACGGCATGTTACTTGCCCCATGATTCCGCATTGTTAATCGAAAACTGCATTTCGATATCCTGAAACGTTTAGAAGTTATGGGGGTGGTCCTTAGTTGGTGGGACACCCTGTATATTTCGAACCAAAATAAAATTTAGTATATTTAAGTAAGAATTCGTCTTCTTAGATATTAATTAAGAATGAGTAGCTCAATGTATTTCACTCACTTGGAAGATTATCAAGCAATATTTAGGGTTGTTTGATTAATATTTTACGTGGGGATGCTCAGCATCTTAGCGTCCCCAGACGCTACGCCACTGGTTTTATCACGGTAGGTGGCAATGACCCTTTCCAGATGGAATGTGAGATCCGGCAACGATATACTTGTCGCCTTCCAGGGCTTCCCGTCCATGTAACTCCACAGCGGGACTCCGCCCCAGTCGGGTGTAGCTTCGAAGCTCCCGACTGGTCTCACAACATGTGTGGTATTGAGGTGCATATAAGCGTAAATATGTGTGTACGTAAGGGGGATTGGACAATGATGAAGATCGGAAGATTACGCGCTCTCCATGGTCCGTTTGTTAAGATACTGCTCCAACATTCTTCAGCTATTGCTTGGGAGAAACCACCGATCATAGCAACCGGTCTCAGAAGTCTCGTCCAGACACTGCTTGTATTCCACCTGGCTATTTCGTTAGTGTCAAAAATACGGCAGCGTCAGAACTCCAGCCTTTGGATCACCGTGTCAAAGATGCTGGAGAAGCACCATAATGCTGCTACTGATGCATTACAGCCTCTTTAAAAACTCGAAATGCGTACACAAAGAGAATTAACTAGGCTAAAAATGATGTGTGCACACAAAAATACAATTCAACTATAAGGAAGGCTACTTCAATCCATGAGATGGGTAGTCACAAAGGACGAAATCCAACTCGGTTTCTCACAATGAATATAACAGACCTTTAAACGAATCGAGTAATTGAAGTGTTAGAAATCTTTAAACACTATTTACAAGTGTCTGCATGATATTTTGAATTCACTAACATCTCTTAGTATTACTGACTAAAGAACACAAAGTCAGAAAATTATCTCCCTAAATGCACCCGATATTCTGAAATAAATTGAATGTATCCTGTCCAAATTGGATAAAACATTGGGTACGTAATAGTTTTCACCGTTATGTATAAGACAAATTAAATATTACCACTACCGATTTCATGTCACATCTGGAGAACATGCAACTTTCTAGCGTCACCTAAACCAAATCAAATTTTGATTTCTAAACCCACCAGATTGCGTTGTAACGAGTTGTAATTACCAGTTTGTTCCTTATCTTGTACAACTCATATACTTCATTTACCTTCTTCTTTTACTGCCATACAGTGATTAGTGCGAAGGCGAGTCTCCAGAAGCCCCTAGCGCCTTCCTGTGAGACATCCTGAGCAAGTACACTTAGGGTAGGTTCCTCTAGGGGGCGCTAGTGCACGAATTTTGACAATATGCATTGGTATGCCATGCTGCAGCGCGCAAGGACTGCTGACCTTGCTGATATCGTATGCGTGATTCGACGCACCTTGTCGGTAGACGAGAATGTTCGTCGTTCGAGAAAGGACATTCATTTATGTACTACACTGCCATCTTGCGGCGAATCTTTAAAATTTGGACGCAACATCAAGACAAATCTATGGGGGTGTCGAAGTACATTAATATCTCAATTTCAGCGGAAATGTGGCATAGCGTGTTACTGACCCAAGGTCTTCAATGTGTCTGCCTATAAACCAAGATCATGTATCGTGACCTTCGGGGTTAATTAGAATTTTTGTGTGGTGGCACGTGGCATCGCTCTTGCATGACAAGACCGGCATTACGGGGATTTCATATCCGTTCCCTCCTCCGTTTCATCCTTCATATTCCCGGTGAGAATAGTTTTTCTACGTGACCTGGCGGCCATGGAGCAACCTCTATTGCATACGGATGTTAAAGAGCGTTTATTTTCTAGGAAGGTCACTTTTTAAGCACAAGTGCAACGTCCTAGAAGGAGCGTGAAGAACCAGTTTAGAAAGAGAATGCAACATTTCTATAATACACATACATATACCGAAATGACAACAGGGCGTTCGTGACAAGATATTGCGTGTTCTTTGCGAATGGTCGTCAGTTGTTACAGAGATGTTTTCGCGTGCAGAACGAAATTATAAGCCGTGAGTGTGAGTGAAACTTGCATAATGAGAATAGAAACAGGACGGAGACCACAAGAACTACTTAGTGAACTTCAAAATCTTCCTGAAAGTGACAGTGAAAGTAATGGACACATTTCTGAGGAAGAAAATGACGATGATAATAGAATAAGTGTTTATTTAGATTGTGATTGTGGTATACAGACTGTCCCAGACCAAGCAGATCAACACCGCTATGAAATCATCGTGTTTCAAACACCATTTTTGCGCTTTTTGAAGAAACCTTCTAGATACGAAGACAAAGACAATTATTTCGTGGCCCATTCTATGCTCTCCATTATCGTTTTAACCGACTGTTCTCCAGTTTTTATTCCTAAATGCTTTTAAGTTGCATGCCGCGCTGCTGTCCCATGCACTGCCTCGCCGTTGCCGGTGGTAGAAACCTTCAAAGTACTAAGGAAACACTATCGTACCCGTGCGAGAACTCACGCATGCTATACCCCACCCTCTTCCTTATTTTTCCATTCCATATTAAGCCTGAAATTTATATTTTTCTTCAAAACCCTCTTAACCTCCGTCACTTGTTCTATATGTCACCTTGTAATTGATAACGATATCATACCCCTTTGTCAATACAAACTATTCTTATTTAACTTATTATCGAGGAAGGAGGTAAACCCGTGTAATTCAATCGCATAGAATATCAATAAATTAGTAATTTCATCTACAGTTGCAGATTCTACAGGCTCTGAACAGGAGAGGTAGAATCGAGAAGCGTTCAACCAGCAAAAATGTAATAGAATGGTCAAGAAGATCTCACCTGTAGATTATGGTGTGAAGAACGTTTCTTTGAGGCCTGTGGCCTGAAAAGTTTGGCTTTAAAGCCCTAGAACGCTTTATTTAGGAGTTATTTACCGATATAGATTAAAAAATTCTGACGTGCGTTACAGGTTGCATTTTACATGAATATATAGATGCGTTTCTTATACAAATCCTTCATATTTTTAAAGTCAAAGTGGGATTCGTCACGTTGCCGTAAAATTCTCTTTCTTTAGAGACCTTATAAAAATTGGTTGCGTGTGAGAGACGCAAAGGTAGGTATACTACTGAAATAATATGGGAGAGGATACATGTATGTTTACGCCCTGCAGTCTTGAAAGTTACAGAACTGATGTAAACACAGAACCATTGAAAATGTAACAGATTAGAAAAAAATACGAAACAGTAAGGAATAATGCGTTTGCATTATTCACATTTTAAAGAAGTTGTATTTCTTACAATCTGCTCCTAAGAGAGCTGGATAAAAGGGAGACCGAAAAATATCCAAACAAATCATTAAAATGGGAGATTTTATAGGACGAGTGCACAGCCACACAAACGACGATCGTTCCTTACCCTATGCACGCCGCATCGTTAATTGACCCGCTAGACCTCCTCATTTAACACCCTACAATTTATTCCCTTCAGCTACTGAGTTACTTAAAAAAATAAGTATAGTGTAGTGTCAATGACGTTGCTGCACTTGTGCACGATATTGTGACGTATAAATTAAATTGAGTTTCTTGACATTCAGAAAAGTATCGCTTCTCGCTCATTGTCTTGCACTTACATGACTGGAGGCCACTTCAAACATATTAGACCATAGGCTTTTCAATGCAAATGCGTAGGCAATTTTTACTGACTTGTCAGGTTACGGAAGAAATCCACAGATTTCGCGGGTGTTGATGTGAATATAAAGCGTTCATTTGAGCAAAGTGCTTCATTTCGTGTCTGTAATAGACATTCAATGACTACAGTAATCGTATAAAATGCACTTGTTTATAATAATTTTTTTCTTTTTAAACTTTCGCCTTATGAAGTTTTTCGTGAAAAGAGAAATTTATGTAATCGTACGCAAAAAAACTGCGAATGTTCGGCAGAAAAACTCTTATTGCCAAGCCCTTGTGACGAAAAGTGTACATCTCCTGTTGCTAAATTTATAAAAATATCCTCTAATATGTGGTGTAGCCAAAATGCATGTTTTGTGGGTCCTTGCTACCGAACAATCGATTGACGGCAAAACGTGTCTGTCCGTGTGTATGTCTGTGGTGAACGCTAGCGCCTAAACCGTTCAGTCGATTTTCTTTACAATTGATATTCCCCAATCGATCTGAATGAACTCGTACCTTTGGGAGATTCAAACGGATATTTTAATTTTTAATGGTACTTCACATTACACCTCAAAAACATTTTCACATTTTTTTAAAAACGACACCAAATATTTGATCAAACTTCTCGGAGAGCCTAAACAACGCTTAAGAGGAAGATAATGGTCTCATGTTCGTTGAAACCACAGATTCGTTGAAAATTGAAAAAAGCACAATTTTTTGAAGGGAGTCTTCCTACTGCTATAATATTGAAGCTAGAGACTTTTTCCGTAATGAAATCTGTTAAAGGCGGATCTTTAAATAAGTTAATGTTCAAGTTTTTTGAAAATAGTTTGTGTAGTTTCCGTGTAATTTTGCGAGAAACATAGGCATTTTTTGCTCAAAACCCACTGCAAATTTTCTCTTCTCCTCATACGTAATAAGGGACGTTAAAAAATGGTGCTAGTCCTATTTTCGGCTATTGTTCTGTTTTTTCGAAAATACCAAAAAAGTGAAATTTCAAAACTACAAATTTAGAGATAGCAATTTTGCATTAAACGATGTTTGTTGTAAAAAATCGGCTTTTTAAAAAGGTAATAAATTTTTTTAAACGAGCTGATTATGCTTAATTGCCTTAATATCTGAAATTTACGAAATTTCTAAACAAAATATTTTCTCAAAAGGCGCAAGAAATATTTCCATTAAAGTTTCTCTTAGTACGCAACAACATATGGTAAATATATAAACTACTAGTACTATAAAATGTCCCAGAGTTTCTCACACTCGTTAGTTATCTAATCTATTTAGTCTGGACTAGATTTTCGCTTAGACCTTATTCTCTCCTCGGCTGCCTTCTTTTGTCGCCCAAAGGACATATTTTTACATTTTCACAATTTTTCCGCTCCCTTACGCTAAAACTGAAACATCATGTCTTGACTAATACAGTAGCGTACAGCCCGAGTCCGAGGCGGATGGCCGAGCTGGTTAAGGCGTGTACGGATCTAGAGCTTCAGGACAAAATGAAGCGGGTTCGAACCCTGCACAGGGATTTTTATTTGATGAATGTGTTGTTGCCAAAACTACTGGGGATTCGAGTAACTTTATTGAAAATCATTTGAAGTACTTCTACTTACAAATACAATCACTACAGATAAATACACCGGATGTGTCTGTATGTGTTTTTCTAATTTGCAAGTTTTAAACATTTTCCGACTCTCTTATTCGATATGTAAAACGTATGTCACGTCAATTCAGTTGTTGAATATCCGTGGGCATCTTCATGAACCGATTTAAGTAAACTAATGAATCTATCAATATGAAATTTAAATACATCAAAAAATAAACCCATGCTTAGTTATTCTTATACCCCGCTTAGTTATTCGTTTACCGTAGTATCCCTAACGGTTCCGAATATTATTACTTCTCATTCTTATGGAGGGTCTTCACATACGGCGCTTTTGTGACGTAATGTTGTAGGTATAATTATTTTTGAAAATCAGTGCTCGTAAAATAATTATGTAATGATAAGAAAGTATGGATTGTTAGTCCGTTTTGTCACATTAAATTACAGAAGACAGAAATGAAATGTAATTAACTCAGTAACAGAAAAAAAACATGTTCAATCTAATTGATTCCTATCTCTAATAATACTTTTCCTTCTATCCCATAGTTACTTTTGCAATTAAATTTCTTCAGTTTTAATTATGTTCAACTTTCTTTACGTAAGGTGGGTCTCACGAAACAAAAATGAATCGTGGCGTTTCGTAGAGGAAGGGAATGTAAGAAAGTTAGTTGATGAAGTGACCAGGAGTACATTTCTTTATCCATCATTCGCGCTTTCCCTGTACAGTCGGTTATTTATTAAATGTAGCTGAGCCCGCAACAACCCTTTCCGTGCCCAAAAATCAATATGTAATGTTTGGAATTTATTTCTTCTTGTTCGACCTGAGGTCTTTCGAGGGATTTCACTTTTACATGCTGACTTTTTTTGGTTTTAGGCATTCCTTGAAAAATTGAGGTTAAATTTCTCTGGCTCGTTTTATTAATTAGTTTTGTTTTAGATGCTACTGACTTTTAATTTTGATTTTTTCGGAAAAAAATGTTACAATTACTCGATAGAATAGGAATAAGAAGGGAAACACGATATTATTAGTTTAGGGAGGTTTAAGTATATATTTGGGAAATCTGGTTTTGATTTGATTTGGGAAATTTGCTGTTCGGCCTACATGGAAGTTATGAGCAGGATAAGATGAGGGGTGGGAAAAATAAAAAATTATTGGCTCCTTTTAATATGTTCTAGAACGTTGTCTATTTGGAGTTCTCTGTGAATTTGATGGTTAGGTATAAACCATGGAGTTCTAATTGACTTCCTAAGGAATTTTTTTGGATTTGGATATCCGAACATTCACACACCGGGATATCCGAACATTGGCAAAGATGAATAGAGACCACAATCTCTGTCTCTTCTAGAAATATCATACTGACGGAAACAATAGTGTAAGGTCTTCAATGTGACATTCGGTATTTTTTCTTCCATTTCACTGGCAGAAAAAGTATAAAATTAGATACAATGAGAAAGGATCGGCCATACATGCCATCTGAAGCAAACACTCTCACAAAGAACGAAGGAGTTCTATCATTCTGAATTTTACAAGAACGATTTAGGTCTTACTCTCACAGATTATTAGTGAAAAAAAGTTCTTATTTTCACATTACATGACAACATATGCATCTGGTAAAAAGAAGCCCAAAACTGTGGTGTTATAACGAAAACAAAGACGGAGACTATGCACTGGATTAGATTCTTCGGGTTTATTTAGTGACTGCAAGAAACAGAAGATGGCTAGTTCACATTTTATACAATGTTCTAGAAATTGCATTAGCGAATCCGTGAGAAAAATCAGAAGAGTTGGAAAAAGAACATAAAGAGGCTGCTATTTACACACAATATAGTACATGAATTATTGTCTGAAAGTAATAAAGCTGCCCTCTGACAGTTGATAAAAAGACAGCTACTCCTAGTCATGTGAAAAGGAAGCTTTTTCAATGGGAAAACAATTTATACAATATTATTTCCATATTGTGTTGTGTGTTGGGAAGTTTATGGGAAACGCTGTGGCCAAAACAAATTAATATGCTTGTTTTCAATCTTTCTGTTATAATATTCACATTGTATGCAATAAAATAACGAACATTTTACACTGCTGTTTTCAGTCTTTATAGTATTTTGTGCACAATCCTTAAGTTCTGTATTATTTTCGCCAGTAAAGCAATTTGAAACTTCATTTTTTTAAAAATATTATATACAAGTATTAAAATGTTCCAAAAATATGTGAACGTATTGATCCATTTTAGAATGTAGTAAATTAGAAAAACATTATCAAATTACCTTTTCAAAGGCTCATTCAACCTTTGTCTTTACTTATTTTCAACGGTTTTAGTACATTTTAGACGCCCAAATCGTTTTGGTGTCTTCACTCCCGATGTCTAATAATGGCGCTATATGCTGCAGAAAATTTCGCACTCGGAGCCGATGTCTGGAGGAGAATTCTAGGGGCAGGCAGCAGTTGAAGAATGCATATATGGATCGGAAGTTTTACGCGGTTTCTCCTCTACATAGCAATTCTCCGGAGCAGTCTCCTACGAAATGGGCCACGGACCACGCGCTATCTTTGCTTCCTCTTTTGTCCTCTCCTTTCTTCTTTCTCACTCTTATGTACTTACCTTTACATGCACTACACCACCACACATCTCGGGAGACCACTCGGGAGCCTATAGCGTGGCCCGGCTGGGGTGGTGCTTCGATGCGGAAGATATCTAGAAGGAGAAATTTTTCGCATGCGGACGTGTATGTCGGCCACTGATATCACCATCCAGTGGGGGAAGAACCCCGCCACCTCACGTTATAATACATTCACTAAACTAACGCGACTAACGATCTAGAACTTGACTTCCCAGAAACATGAAATCAATAAATCAATCGATCGATCAGACTGGGGCGATTGTGTACAAAACGCACACTGTTTTTTTATCTGACGTCATATTGATAAATGAGGCAAATTCGTCTTTCATTTAGACCCCCACCCCCGAAAAAATATTAAATGTTTCGAATTATAGTAGGATTGAGCAACGAGCTAGTAAGCCGTAAGGTTTTGTATGCACCACAGGCGGCATCCGACCCCTCGGGCCGGAGGCTCTTGGGTTAGGGGGTCGCGCTTGGGGCGAGGGCGTCTACTTGACACCGTAGATACATAAATAACTATTGTATTACTTGTAAGGTACTGTATACTTTCAAAATTCTTAATTGTATAAAAACTGGGAGTACTCTTATATCATTAATTATTGTATTATTAATATTCTTGTTTATTATTATAATAATCTGGTTTTACTATTGTATTACATTTTGAATATTGTCTAAGATTATTGAATTTGTAACTTGCCATCGGACAACAGTCCATTTGCAAGAAAATAAAATTATTATTATTATTATTATTATTATTATTATCGTTTATTTTTCACAGCTTTCTGGAACATGTTTTAGGAGTCATAGAGATATTTCTATCAAAGCATGATTTCCGTAGTACAATAATTTTAACAAACATTTATTTTAAGAACTAATCATGGAGTAAACAATTCTACAAATATAAATTTTAACACTTAAATTAATTTACAAATTAAAAGTAAATAGTTCTTTAACACAAACTTTTTAGAAACTCATAAATATTTTGACTAAAGAACACGTGCTCAGGATCACAGCTTTCTGTAGATTGATGGTAATGTTCGTCTCGATCCCCAGGAGACTGGTTGACGCCATCTTTTGAGACTGACGCATCTGGTTGTGCTCTTGATTTTTTGAGATTATCTACTATTTTTAGCGATCTGACTGCATTTTGTGTGTTTAAGTGCTTTCACTACTTGTTGCAGGTTATCTGGAAATATAATTTTGGCTGGTTTTTTGCTCTAACCAAGACGAACCAACACCTAACGAATTTTAAATATTACTGAACCTTAACGAACTTCAGAATTACGAGTTGGTGATCAAGTGTCAAAATCTATAAACAGATCAGTTTATTTTCGATTTTATATCACTGTTTTAACTTAATTACTGAAATATTTATTCTATTTTGTGACGAGTGACTATTCAGTTTATTTTATTTTTGTGGCGAGTGATTATTCAGTTAATTTGAACTTTACGAGAGCGGTATATCGAGTTGTTTTGAATTTGTTTCAAATCTTATTCAATATTTTGAAGACAAATTTCATCTAATATCTTTATCTATTTACGGTAAAGTATAGTCGACATTGTATTAAACAGTTGCAGCTTAAGTGAACGAAAATACGTAACCGCATTGCCAAATTTCGTAAGTACTAGTTTTCAATAGATTTTGTAGTTAGCATACCTTCTCTTTCTTGTATCGAATCTTAATTTTTAATTTATCGAATACACATAAATCTTACTTTTAAAATATTAAGCTAGGTGACTGTTGCTTTTATCAGAGTTTTCTTGTATTTATTCCAATTTTATCACGTACTTTAACACGCATTCGTGACATGGCTACTGTTCGTTCTACTCTTTTTACTCTCTACACCCTCAAAGCCGACCTTCTGAAAGCCTTCACACACGTAAACAGTAATTTAGATAAACATATCCGAAGGCTGGAAGAGGTCGTTCTCTACAATGACGGTTGGGCACAAGTAGGCAACACTGCGAATTTTCCCAACCGTGCACCCGTGACTGCACATAAGACACAGACACCACATCCAGTCGCAATTCAAAACCGATTTAGTGTTTTAGATTATGAAACAGATTTTCCTCGCCTTCCTGATCCTCACAACCCTTCCCTTCCATCGACAAATACATGCACAAACCAACGCAAACAGGCTAGGAAGCGTGTCAAAACCAAAACACGTAAAGCTTCGCATCCTAGCCCACTTAAAAACAAAGCCATTCCTACTGAGCCTAAAAGACAGGTACTTATTTTAGCTGACAGCCATGGTCGCCATCTTTCCTCCATTCTCAGTAGGAAGTTACCCCCCAACTACTCAGTCTCGTCTATTTTTAAACCTAACGGGAGGTTTGCAGACGTGACTGCAGAGTTGGACACTCACACGAAGACAACGACCAATTCAGGACACAGTCTTTATCATCGGAGGGCAGAATGACATTAATTTGGGCGGTAACTTTACACCTGAGCAACATGTAAACAAATTACAATGTGCCGCCCAAAATACTAACATTGTAGTCTCGACTCTGCCCTTCTGGTACAACAGGCCAACACTCTGCAGCGAGATTAAGCACGCAAACCAACAACTAAAACTGCAACTGAGAGAAACAGATGTAGCACTTTTTGAAATGAATTTCCTCTCAGTAAAACACTTCACCCGGCACGGTCTCCACATGAACCTTGCTGGAAAACATGCAGTCGGTGAAAAGCTTGCACAATACATCATCAACTCCAGTCCTACGCAGCCTCCTGCCAAAAATCCATCCCTTTCACCTTCCTTACGTTCCCCACCCTCCACCCTTATTCTGAACCCTCTTACCCCCTCCTGTGAACCTACTCCCGTTTCTTCCATTCCCACTACCAATGACGCCTCTATTTCCTCACAACCTGTGACTGCTGGGACACATTACAACCTTCGACCACGCACTCGAGGTAAAAATGGAGTAAATATATAGCAACTACAGTCAGATGCAACAGAAAATCATTCGAGTAGGTACTTGCAAAAAATAAAGATATTGCACCATAATGTTCAATCCCTTTCAAATAAAACTGAGTTCATCGAGGCAGCTCTACAGAGCGATTTAAATCAAATGGATGTTCTTTGCTTTACAGAACATTGGTTATCTCCTAATGAACTTAGCATTTTCCAAATTCCAAACTTTTACCTCGCAGGCTATTATTGTAGAAAAAGAGAATCTCATAAAAGTCCGGCATATGGAGGTTCTTGTATTTACGTTAAAATAATATTGATTCTATCTCCTTGACGGAATTCAATGAGTATGCCGTTGAAAATGTTTTTGAAATTTCTGTTGTACATCTTCCTGTGCTAAAAATGATATTGCTTTGCATCTACAGGCCTCCAACAAAGAGAGCTGCAGATTACATTTTGTTCTTAGAAAAACTAGAGATAACACTTATCAAAGTCATCAATCGCTCTTTTGAATCCATTGTTGTATGTGGAGATTTTAACATTGATTTTCTGGTCGAATCTTGCGAGAAAGAGCAGTTTCTTAACTTAATTAATTCCTTCAATTTAGATATTACAATAAAAGTACCTACACGGATCACAGTAAATTCAAAGAAGGCAATCGATCAAATTATAATTAACAAAAGCACTACTCGACATGAAATTGAAACAAAAGATTTAGGATACAGTGACCACGATGCACAAATTCTTACCATTATACGAAATGCGAACAATGACACAATAAATAATGCACGTATGAGTAGAGTGTTTTCTAAAAGTAAAATAAAATTATTCATTGATTACTTGCTGCAAGAGTCATGGGACGCAGTTTATAATACTATTGATACAAACGATGAATATTATTCTTTTTTTTCAACGCTTTCATTTCATTTTAACACTTGCTTTCCTCTTCAGAAAAGAAAATTAAATATTTCACGCAAAAACAATTCTTGGATAACACAAGGGATTAGAACATCATGTAAAAACAAACGAATTCTTTCTTTCATTTCTAAGCATCTTAACGTATCTCAAGATTTCCTCCTGTACTTTAAAAAATACAAATCATTGTTAAGAAAAGTCATAAGGCAGGCTAAAATCATGAAACACGATCAGGATATTTGATCTCAAATAACAAAACAAAATCAATGTGGGATATAGTAAAAAATGCGACCAAACCAACTAGAAACCTTGTAGAGAATGTTGTTTTAAAAGATAACGATAGAGATGTGAACGATCCGGCAACAGTAGCTAGTCTCTTTAACCAATACTTTTCGAGAATTGCTGTCGATCTCACTAAGGGTTTTCAGCCACAAAATTCAACATCTGACGTTTCCCTAATAGTCTTAGACACTATGTTCGTTTCCGAAACCTCTTCCTATGAAATTCTCAAAATAATCGGTAAATTAAAAAATAAATATTCGGCCGGTTTAGATGAATTTCCGGATTGTTTGTTAAAGACGTGCGCGCCAGCTATTATACACCCGTTAACTCACATATTTAATGCATCCTTATGCACCGGAATTTTTCCAGATATTTTTAAAACAGCTAAGATTAAGCCGCTTTTCAAAAAAGGCAACAAAAATGAAGTTCAAAATTATCGGCCAATTTCTCTTTTGTCAGTTTTTTCAAAAATATTAGAGAGACTTTTTTATGTGCGAATGGAAACCTTTCTCAAGAAACACGACGCGTTTTCAAATTGCCAACATGGATTCCGGAAATCAAAATCTACGGAAACAGCCATTTTTCTTTTCTTAAGGATGTTGCCTCATCATTGGATCAAAACGAAGCAACTATTGGAATATTTTTAGATCTTTCAAAAGCTTTTGACGTCATTGATCATAACATTTTACTTTCAAAATTACCTTCGTATGGAATCCGTGGTATTGCTCTAGATTGGCTATGTTCGTACCTTAAACAACGATCTCAGAGAGTAGAAATACCTTATTGGAATGATGGAACCTTATATACACACCTTTCCGGTTCTTTGCCAATTGTACGTGGAGTCCCGCAAGGATCAATTTTAGGCCCTATTCTCTTCCTATTATACGTAAATGACATGCCCTTAGCGATTCGAAACGGAAGAACAGTTCTCTTTGCGGATGATACAAATATTCTTTGCAACAAAGAAACCGTAAATAGTACAATATCAGACGTTTCAAATTGGTTCCGTAATAACAAATTAAAAGTAAATGAAAATAAAACAGTTTCAATGCAGTTTTCCATATCAAATAAAAAATTCTGTACTCCATTGAAAATGAACGGTGTGCCATTGACTGATGTTAATGTAACAAAATTTTTAGGTCTATCAATTCAGTCAAACCTCAAATGGAATGCCCACTTAAATGAATTGAACACAAAATTAAGCTCATTATGCTACGCGTTCAGAATTCTTTCAAATTCCGTCAGCCTTCATACAGCTCGTTGTGTATATTTTGCCAATGTTCACTCCCGCCTGAGATATGGCATAATATTTTGGGGAAACACATCTTATAGTTCACAGACTTTCAGATTACAAAAAAGAATTGTACGAATAATAAGCAAATCCAACCCACGTGATTCTTGTAAGTCACTCTTTATTAATCTAGGAATTTTACCATTACCTTGTCTCCTGATTTACTAATCAGTAGTTTTTGTCAAAAATGACTTACTTAAGGACGGGAATATATTTTCAGCAAACGCCGATGTCTATAAGTGTAACACACGACGTAGTAATCATATTCACCAGGTGGCAGTATCAACAGCTCACTACAAAAAATTCACATACAATTCATGTACATTACTCTACAACACCTTGCCAGAAGACATTAAACGATTAAATTCGATAGAAAAGTTTAAGTCTCAAGTAAAATCTTTTCTGCTGCATAACTGTTTCTATACAATTCGAGACTATACCGAGCATCAAAAAGGAAAGTAGAATTAATTTTAACAATGATAGTTAATGTAATTATTTATTATTTGGACTGTATAATTCTAAGGAACCTGTAACAAGTATTGTACCACAGTTTCTGGGTTGATGGCCCCCATCTCGATCAGGTTTTTCGTCCAGTTTCCCTGATCCTTGAGCAAATGCTGAGATGGTCCCTTGTTTTGCTTCTGGACATAAATGTAACTTCATTATTTGTGCACGTCTTTTGAATTTCAGTGGGAAATATAGTTATTCAAATTATCGTTTTTCATGTTATCGCGGCAAAAAGTATTATTCTTTCATGAAGAACATGAGGGTTCAGGGCACAAATTTATAGCTAATTTACCTTTGAAAATATATTTTATTATATAGGAGCGAATATTTTGTCAACAAAACTCGAAAAAAACCTCTCTTCTCTGTATTCAAAATTCGACTAGAATATGGTTTAGGATAGAGACCACAGAATTATGAAAACGTGCACAAAATTCACTTCTCCCCATAGCTCGTCATACGCAGTTTTTAACTGTTTTTGACGTAAATAAATAAATAAATAAATAAATAAATAAACAGTTTATTCAGCGAGTGCTTCAGGACGGTAGGTATCAATTCTGTTGCTGAGAGGACGATTGGTACAATCTCCACGTCCAATACATGCCACAATTACAAACATTATTATTATTATTATTATTATTATTATTATTATTATTATTATTATTACTATTATTATTCAAAGTAGCGTTTCCTCGCAAGAGCGTAAACGCACGAGGTGGCCAAAGGCAGAAGTCTCAAATCTGGTCACCTGCTTAGGCTGGCGGAGGCCTGCACTTCCACCTCTTGAAGACCATTTCCGCCGCTATTCCTTCGTCACATCCAGTCAGTGATGAAAAACCGGTCCATCTTGGATTCCAGGACAAATGGATTCAAATGTCATTGTACGGCCTGAGATTGTTCCAGGCTCGCATGTGTTAGAATTATGAGTGGGCTGTGTTATTGTGATTGGATCAATTAGTGCTAATCTAGAGCCATATAGTCTCCCATGAGGTGAATCGCTGGGATCATGTCTGCGGAATTCTTCGCACATTATACATACACATTGGATAAGCACATAACATTTATTTGCTTAGAATGCACTGGCTCTTGTGAAACATTCCAACAGACGTACCCTTTACGTAACTAGGGTTGAAGCAGTCTCTGCAGTCTGCGCTGACTTGTAGAGTGCGGGCGCAGGAAATATACATGTGCATGCATTTTAACAAAAAAAAGTTTTACATTAATTCCTCTCTAAATGAAAGAAATCGATTTTCTCGCATCAGTACTTGTATTTAGTGGAAAATATAATGTTTTTGTGTAAAGACCGAACTTCATAACATAGTAAAGTAATTGTTTTTATTACTTATTTGATATTAAACTATATAATATTACAATTTTAAATACTGCAAATATATACAAATAGTGGTATATAGCTCTAAATTCTATTGATGCATAGCTTAAAAAGTAATAACTCAAATTTTAACAAACACTAAAATTGCAACATGTTTGGAACAAACAAGACTTAAAAAACTGAATGATTCAGTTCCCCCAAAACATTGAAACCTATAGAAAGGAAACAAAGAATCATCCTTGGGCCTCTGAACCCACCTCCGTTCTGGTAATAAATGCTAGTGTTAATAAAGACTGATGCCAGAAATGTATATAACAATCTAGGAAAAGTAAGAAAAATGGGTGAGAAACGCAAGGAAAAGGTTGAAATGAGATAAATGTAAAAACTATGTAAATCATATATATTTGGGCCAATTAATATTTATACTGATTACCATCAACACATACTGATATACCCTGATACTGATTTCCATCAACACATATTGATATCCTCTCATATTGATCACCAGCAACACATTCCGATGAGTGGTTTGTCCAAGAATTGGCCCTGTATGTGTGGAGTCAGCACGGTGCGAATCCTGCGCGTCACACAAAAAGCGGATTAGGATTCACCTTCTCTGCGAGTTCAAACCCTCGATCTTCTCACACAGAGCTTATTTATTTATGTCAAAAACAGTTTAAAACTGTGTGTGACGAGCTATGGCGAGAAGTGAAATTTGTTCGCGTTTTCATAACTCTGCGATCTCTGTCCTAAACCATATTCTAGTCGAATTTTGAATACAGAGAAAAGAGCGGTTTTTTCAAGTTTTGTTGACAAAAATATATGCTCCTATATAATAAAATATATTTTCAAAGGTAAATTAGCTATGAATTTGTGCCGTTAACCCTGATCATGTTCTTTATGAAAGAATAATAATTTTTGCCGCAACAATATGGAAAACAATAATTTCGATAACTATATTTCCCACTGAAATTCAGAAGACGTGCGCAAATAATGAAGTTACATTTATGTCCAGAAGCAAAACAAGGGACCATCTCAGCATTTGCTCAAAGGATCAGGGAAAGTGGACGAAAAACCTGATCGAGATGGGGGCCATCAACCCAGAAGCTGTGGTACAGTACTTGTTACAGGTTCTTTAGTTCTTGAGCCATCGCACACTGTATCAGCCATGGCGACCCGTGCTAGAGTAATTCAGTGAATTAGTTTCAAGAGAATTTATCAATTATACAGCATTTATTTTGACAAGTTGATTTTTAATTATATCTCATTTTACTAGTGCGTATTTAGGGATGATCTAACGTAACGCTGAAAGGGGAGGGAGGGTTTCTGAAGCAGCGTTACCCTGTGTTACATGAAGATAGGGAAGTGCGTTACAAGGGAGAGGGAGTATTGAATATACTCGAAATTGGCGTTACGCAGTTTATAGACGGCCCCTTGACGTACCAAATGATTTGTATTTTCATGCTTACACCTTGGATTGGCAAATAGTCAAAGGTTAATTCCTTTTCTTATATTGTCTTTATTTAGAATTCTGAAATGCAACTTAAATTACGATCACTAAATTGTATTACACTTTTTATCCAGTGTTTTGACTGAAAATGTGCAAATATTCCTGCGTCAATGACTGAGATATTCTTAAAATATTACTGAGAAATTACAAACTATGCAACGATCGCAGATAAAACCCGTAGAATTACGTGAATCTGAGAAGTTGGGACGACACTTTATTCATATTTCATCAGTTTTAGAAGAGTCGCTTTAAATACATTGCATCTACTTTAAAAAATACGCACTTCTGACCTAAGATATGACACTACTTAAACAAAAAATATTCTACTAAAAGGTGTCTGCACGACTAAAGAAATGTTATTAAAGCCCGAAAATTAATTCAAAGAAGGTTGGAGTTGATTGCTTCTAGGAAGATAAAATAAAGTTTCCTGATATTGATGTATTAAAAACAATGAGGTTTCATGGTCTTTGAAACTATTAAAATTTAAAGCAAAAGGTGGCTGGACTGGTTAATCAATTTAGTTTTGCTGTTTGTGTGTCTGGTAGTTGTGGTATTTGGAAATTGTCACTACCCGGTACAATATATTAATCGCAAATGTAATGCTAAATAAATTGCAGGGCTTTTGTGGGGGAAATGCAATCTCTAGGAATTTGGCACAATAATAGTAAATAACAAATAATCATTAGTACAAATAATTGCGGTGTGACCTGTTATTGCATTGTGAACGCTGCATAGTTGCAATACAGTAGTTCTACAATATGCAGCAAAAATTATTATTTCAAAAGACAGATTTTTGATGTATTAGAATAATTAAGATACAACCTGAAATATCATTTACAAGACACAAATAATAATAATAATAATAATATAATAATAATAATAATAATAATAATAATAATAATAAATATAAAAGCCCCTTCATTTACATAGTGCCTCTTCATCTCACTTTATCTTGCTGTATAATGTTGTATTCTCGAAGAAGAAGAAGAAGAAGAAGAAGAAGAAAACAACTAAAATACATTTTTAAACTCACAACAGTGTTTAATTTTTTTCAATATGAGGAAGCACACTATGTATCAACGATCAAATGATAAAAACGTAAGTTTTAAATTCAGTAATCTTGAAAAAGACTTGAAAAAGAGATATTTGTAATCTTAATACTTCGCCTTAACTTGAATTTAATTTTAGGAAGATGAATTTCCACGATTAAGCCAAAAATTTATTGCAGGGGCTAATTAGAGACCTTTCTCTGTCTTATCGTATTGTTTTAAAAATATTAAAATTATAATAAATCGCTATCTCGATGAAAATATTTAATTTGCATATTATCTTAATAACCTAGAACTAATTTCACAATGATATTTAGTTCCCGCTGTAATTGCATTTATCAAATCCCTCATCGGCAACAATTTTAACGAGCGACTTTCTTATCAGATGAGAAGCTGGCGTCGAGATTTCTCTGCAGGCAGAAGGAACTTCTGTTGGAACGAGGCAGTTCCAACCCATGTTGTCAACTTCACCTCTAATAAACTTCAACTCTCCACTATAAAATGAATATTCGTTGGCTTTATCCAACGGGCATTTTCTCACCTGGCTTTTACTTTTGGTACCTTCGTACTTCTCCTTGTTTTTGTTAAATAAGCAACATTACCAAAACAATTTTATAAACAACAGTATTCACCTGGTAATGTGTTACGAATAATAATCTTTATTGTGTTATATTCTAAGACTTCCGTAATGAACATTTCGAATAGTTTTCTCTTATTTCTTGAGAACATGAGGGGGTATTATCAACTATGTATCATATGCAAATATATTATTCTGCGTTTGTATTTAACCTTTTAACCTATTAATGTATAGCCATTTTTTTGTTTTATGGATTCATTGTTCCTAACAAGACTTAAGGTTATGGAGAAAGGAATTCCCCACATTTACATGCAAGTTGTAGCTGTGATGACGCATTGTATTTAGAGACATATTTTTGTAGTTGAAAGCTGTTTCAAAACATAATTTAGTTCCTTATTATCATATGTTCAATATCAATCTTTATCAATATTAATCTTGTCCGACATTAAAGCTCCTGGATGCATTAAGATCCTACATTCAAACTATACGTTGTAATGTTCTTAGTCCTTACGATCAGGCCTAATTTTATCTTCAAAATGATGTAGTGCTTGAAACTTACCAGAGTATCAGTGTATTGCACATAGAATTAATGCATTTTTATAAATGAATTAATGCACAATGATCGAAATTGTATTCTTCCTCGTTACAAATCATTTGAGAACCTAAACACATCTCACTTTCACATGGGAGTGTGTAATAGACCAGTTGCAATCTAGACATCCGAATTCAGTCACACTCCAATTAACGCCATTATTGAGTCATATTTACAAAAAATAAAATGAAAGAAACAATTTGAAGAATGTATCAGTAAACTCAGTGAAAAATGATCAATCAAACTGTTGACGTATCTCTGATATTTTTCTGATTTTGAATATTGTCAGACCTTATCAATTTTGTTCTTCATCGCTGCTAGAAATGAGCAAAATTAATTCCATAAATAAGGAAACAAAACATATGCCGATGAAATGAACGTTTTGGAAAATCGAAATTGTATAATGTATTCAGCAGCGTATAATGTGCTAAATCTGTACACAACTTGTAATAATCTTGTGTCCGCTAAACACCTCCGTGTTGACGTCACCGTTATAAATAAATATATACATAAAAAGGATGTTGAGCGCTGAAAAAAAAACTTCCTTCTGCAAGAGAGGGGGCGACGGCATGTGTGGGAACCGCAGCAGCGCATCAACTCCTAATGGGATGTGTGGATGTGATGGAGACCCACCTGCGGCCGAAGTGGCGAACTGCAGCTCGTCCTGGTACTTGTCAATGAGGCGCTTGATCAGGTCGATCTGCTCCAGCGTGAGCTGCACGGCGTTGAGGTGCTGCGACTCGCAGGGAACGTAGGCGGCCCAGAACTGCAACAGCGGCGACGCGGAGCCGTTGGTCGGTGGGGCTGGCCGGAGGCATTCGGCGCTACGCATCGACCGCTATGCATTGCACGCAACACATTTTTTTAATTTATTTATTTGTTTATTTATTTGGTCAAAAATCAGTAAAAACTGGATATGACGTATGGGGGAAGAGATTATCTGCGCACATTTTCTTGAGGCCCAAAATTTAAAAAAAAAATGCAATAGAAATCTGGCGTTTTACATTTAACGTTAGACATTTGCCCCACAGAGTATTTGAACGCAATGAATGTGGTTTTAAACATGCAGCGTATATAGCTAGTGATACACGTTGGGCGAAATACACTGAACGTTTAGGCATTTTGAGCAAGGCATTTGAAATTAGACAATTGGTGCTAAAAATGGGGCGTTAAATATTTGGCCTTAAATATTTAGCGCCTGATGTTTGACGCTAATCATTTCTCACAAGTCAATTGTGCACAGACATTTGGTTTTAAAAATTATTCTAACACGTTTATGTTTCCAAAATGTATATTTATGGACCATCGGATTCGGAAAATTTTCTCTTTTTTCAGAATTTTTCCTCACACAAAAGTTTCTTGTATCTTACCATTACCTTTTTTAAACTTAAACTGTTTTCTTTGAACTTCAAAGTACTTAAAAAAAATTGGATTCACAGATACGATGCATAAAACGCATTTCTTCTGTTGATATTTAAATTGATTTATGCCACATGGAAAAACACCAACTTCACTAAAATCACGCTAGAAAACATTAAAAATACTTTCATCCCCTCTTAGCCATTTCAATATTCCTTGGTAGAAATCAACGGTTTACAAAAGATATGCATAAGAGAAGTTATCTAACTTCATTAAGCTTCTTTTTCACAGTAAGCATATTTTGTTACACACACGCTGGTTTAGTTGGAAGTGCATAACATGATATTTGAATTTGCAAGATGTGACAATTTGTAGGTATGTACGAGCAATACAATGGACCAAGTAAGGCGTTCATTTGTAACTCAGACCTTTCTCTTGCGTCTGTATGTGAAGTGCACGAGAGAAAATTGCCAAATAGCCAAATTGCCTTTCAGAACATTTCTTCCTTTTCTTTGCTCTGGCACGATAATTGTTTAATATAAAAATCTTGTCTCCGATTTTTGAAATATCTGATATTCACAGTTTGAACTTCTTTTACAGTAAATATCCTTCATTTACTGCTTATAATAATTATGTGTGAAGGTTGGTGTATTGAGGAAAATCCAATTGATGTGTTTTTGGGATTGATGACCAATTAGTGTTACATTGTATTAATTTGACTTCAAAATATATTCACTCACCATGGACCAGCTGTCAGAGTTTTCTTGAGTCTAATCAGAAGAATCAGACATTTAATAATTTGAGTTTCGTTTCATTGTTCACTATTACACTATTATCTAATATATCGTTCTCCATAATGTGTGAGAAAACAGATGATTAATATTGGGGCTTTTTAACGTATATTTTGCTTTGAAGAGAGAATTGTGGATGCGGCAATCTTGCGCTTCTTGTCACATATTAACATTATTGTTTGTAATGCAATTTTTAAACACACATCTTATATACACTATATATTATTGTACAATTTCACTAACATTCTATAATTGACTCTGATATGTTCTTGTTGATGAGTCCTAAGTGATCTTCTTTGCAATGGAAAAATAAATTTCGAATGATTTCATATTAAAACTAAAATTAGAAAGGATTCTCCAAGTAGAAATAAGGCTTTGAAAACCAGGCGCTCAAAACGTTCTTACTTGTACTTATTTTAATGAAACTTGAAACAGCACAATATCTTACGTGGAAATAAATGAATATCTGTTTGATATACTTATCTTCCTTAAACATTTTAGAAGAAATGAACCTTGTGAGTTCATCCGCATTGCATTATTTTCAGAGATGTTTCATTCGTGTACGAGTAAGTATGTACTCTAGTACAACAGCTCTTTACAGGCTAAAGCCTATCAGCGGATTCCCGGCTTTGCGGCCATGAGTTAAGGGGTAGGTGTGGTTAGCACAGCCATCCCTACGCCGTATTTTTGGTCTTGTAATCTTGAGAAGTGAGCTTTTTCATCGTCACACAGCAGCAGATACTGGGACATTGCGAGGAAAACGCACAGGTAGTTTTTAGCCTGAGCGGGAACCGACAGTTCCATTAATGTGCAGTGTGAAAAGTCACACTTACATCTCGCAATATCCTTCGGTAACATACCTTGTCTTGTACGATAGAGTTACTCTCTTCTTACACATCCATAGGGTACATTTATTCTCAAATGAAGTAGAATTTTCACAGACAATATATTTAGGAAGAAAATGTTTTAGAGATAGGAAGCAATTTTACTGAATCCATAACTAATTAATAGTGAAAATATTTTTAATTAGTATCAATTTATATTTCATAGTGATATTGATACACTACTACCTTTTTGAGAAGTTGGGCTATCCAATGCGTATTACCTAAACATATTCACCTGTCTGTGAATTTAACATTAATTACATTATATTTTACTAGTTCTTCGTTAGATATTTTGTGATTTGAAAGAAATTACGTAATAATTGAGATATTTGAATTTCATTTTTATAATTAAGAAAAACATTGTTTCCTAATATCAGAAATTCCATCATATTATTTAAGAAAATTCACACAAACAGCTCGAAATCTGAAGTTTCTGCGTAGGTATAAATCTTCATGAGAACTTTCTTGTCAATATTTTATTGCAATGGTTTATTTGACCTTAATAAAACAGACCCAGTATTTCTTTATTATAACCATTTATTTCTTTTTGATATTTCGACCGCATTTGGTGTCTTCAAAAGTCTATTTTGCAGGTTTGTTGACACCACATCACAAAGAAACCCTTCTTAGTCAATATTTCAGATCGAATTGGATTCGAATAGTGTTAAAGAAGAAACACTCTTGCAATATGGTATTTCAGTAAGGTACTAAGAGCACGGAACCAAGCAGAGTAGATAACCATTTTCTCTTCCCCACAAATGCATTTGCCACATTTTAAAAGATATATCTGTAAACTCTTCTGCTCTTACAAGTGTAGCTATGAGTTATTTCATCAATCAATTTCATTTCGTTTTGAGAGTCTTCGAGAGGTTGTCATTGGACTGTTTGTTGCTACTATTCTTGCACCTTCCTAATTAAATAGCTTTCAATGATGAGACCACAAATGAACTGATTTCATGAATAAATAATGCTTACATCTTTTTAAAGTTAATTTTCTCTCTTGAAAAACTAAAGATTTCGTAAATTTTCTCTTGAAAGACATACCAAAAATTCCTTAAAATATCCTTGAACTTGAGATAGCAATTCTACACCTCTGTGCGTTAATGATAACTCTTCAAAATGGAAGTAGTTCAGTAGGTTGAGAAAACAGTGAGTCGCTTATTTGTGAAATGTGTCACAATGCGGCATACCAGACTATGCCCTTTGATACGCAGTGGCAGTTACAACATGACCCAGATATATATATATATATTTTTTTTGTAAAATCAATTCGTGTGAATTGGGTCACGCATTGACAAGTAATGCTTTCGATTTCATTCATCTCCACGTTTCAAGGGTTGAAGTTCAAGAGAAATCGTTTTAAAAAGATCACGTACTTCTCTTCTTGTATCACACAACATAAAAACGAAAAAACTTGCCGTAATCTAGCACTCTTGAGTTGAAGTGATTTGCCTCTTCGGAACTTGGCCAAAGCATTGTTATGGAAACTGTTCCTCATTCTTGTGCAATTTTTTCTTGTATCCAAAAGTTAACTAAATACGTAATTTTGATGATAAATCATTTTTCAAATGGAAGTCAGTCACAAGGAAAACAAAACAATTCACATGGTATTTTTATTGTATATGCGTGTGTCTTCATAAATAAAATACTTTTTATCTTAAAGAAGTAGTATCTTTATCTCCGTAGTTCGTATATACTTCCTTTACATCATGTTTTAATCCAAATCCTGCATTCACGATTGACCATTTATATCTACATTGTCCGGTACATTTTGTATGTTTACTACAGCTTGCTTCTATGACTGTGATTAATATCTGTACAGAAATGTTGACACACGCCATTCCCGTTTAAAGCTGTAATAACAGATAATGTAATTTGCTTTGCACGGCAATAGAAATTACAGCTACATAATGAACATATATCTGTGATTATGTAGAACGATGAGCATGTGCTGATGCAGAATTAATGTTTCATCACACTTTAATTATTTTAAAATTATCTACGAAACTCATAAATGAAATATATTTCACATACCAAAATATTTCTACCATTTGCACTTGCAAATTCTAGAAATTTTACACGAATCTGATTTTGATCTTGAAAGTCTTTACTTACGGCTATCAGAAAATATATTCACTATTATGAATCACTTCAATTCAAACATCTTTATTATATAAGAAATAAATACTTCGTTTTACATGGTGCAGAATTATTTGAAATGAAATAATCATGTAAAGATTTCATTGTTGACGGAATATTTTTTCACATATTGTCGTAGATCAGCTTCAAGTTAAAATGGTAAAATATCTCCATTTCTAGTAATTACTTATACTGTTTTAGCTGTTCAAATCTTTGATTGACTTTTGATTTTTGCCTTTTGGAAGTTTCCAGTACATTTTCACACACATTTTAAGTCTCTCATTGAATATATATCTTCAAATATATGTTATTTTATTAATATTTAAATAATATATTTTATGTATAAATAAATATTTTCATAGTACATATAATTGCTTTCAAGATAAATGAACTAGCTGAAGAAGTTTTACTGTATCTTCTGTTTTGTTTTCAGAATTTTAAGGTATTGATAGGAGAAAAAAATCTGGTATTCAAAGAGCTTGTCGCATCTTTCGGCAGGACAGATGACCTTATTGGATCTTTTTTTCTCTTTATGACAAATCTTCCAATGATCCAGAGTGGAGTGTCACAAGTCAGTTGAAGAAACTAATTTCACATACACGTCCATCTTGTAAAAAAAAAGATACGTTTGGAACAACATGCGAATTTATATTGTAGTAAGTGTACCTTTTGAACATAATATACGTATCACAAAATAAATTCACTCATTTTCTTACTAATCTATTTGCTATTACTCGTAAATTATTAAAATTGATAAATTGTTATGGGGACATATCTACAGAACATCAATGTTGTATTCCAAAAATATGGGAATAAACAAACATCTCTAACTTCTAATAATGTATATACTGAAAATAAAAATGACAAGAGCGTGAGAGAAAATCCATCATTTTATTGTTTTTACACGCATGCCTTTCAGGAGTTTACGGTAATAGTACATCATTTGGAAAAGAACCAAGTTTCTAAATGACTGAGAAATTAATGGATTTTCAATTTTATTGAAATTAATATTTTTAAACAAGTTACATTCATTACATTCTCGGATCAACACCAGGCGAATGCCGGAGCAGTATCCTAACAAACGGGCAACGTACCGCGCACGATCTTTCATCTTCCTCGTCCTTTTCTCACACTTTACTTGCAGACACACCCATGCACTATACAACCACACTTGTCAGGAGACTAGTCGTTAGCTTTGAGCTTGTCCAAAGCTCATGCATTTACTTAAACAATAATTTAAAAAACATCGTACATTAGGATTCGGCTGGGACAGAAAACCTCTGCGTCAGATTTAGACCAGTGAAACACCAGTTCATGATGTGTTGTCTGCCAATCATGGCTAAATGTCACGTGTGCAACTCAGTTAAGACAGATTCCTCCTCAGTTCAGTGGGGGAAAAAATAACCGTTTTCGAAAATTCAAGTTCCCTTAAAATGGAATCTGTGCCATTTTTTAAGACTACTTCGCTCTATTCGGGGGAAAAACAAGAGAAATGGGGTTTGTTTTAAAGAAAACATTCAAGCAAAAATTATACGGAAACTACTCACATTTTCAAAAACTTGTGCGTGATCTTCTTTAAAACCCGAATTTTTTTACAACAGATTTCATTCGAGAAAAATCTCTATCATTAAAATCCTGTTGTTGCAATGTTAATTTTTTCTATTTTCGAAAATACAGAGAGTTCACCAAAAATTGGATCGAAGCCACTTTTATATGCATACTTCACTGAATTCTAGAATACAAAAAAAATTAGGAATATACTTTTTAAAATTTCCTTATATTTCATGCAAAATCACACAAAAACTACTTACATTTGAAAACTTGTAAGTCACCTTATCATCTTTACAAAAGATGTCCGTGAAGAACAGATCATATAACGGCAAAAAGTCTCTAGCGACACTTACAGAAAACCCTACGCCGGAAATATTTTGGACTTTTGGAATTTTACAAAAACTCAAAATTCAACGAAAAGATTTGCGTCACTTTAAAAGTCCTTTTGCACTATTTGAGACAAAAATTAATGCAAAAATTTGGAGTCGTTTTCAAGAAAGTGTTGAAAATGCTTTAATAGGATTTATGCGAAGTACCGTTAAAAATCAAAATATCCTGTTGAAATTCGCAGGGCTTCGGATTCAGCTAGATCAATCGAGAAATATTGTTTTGGAGAATATTGGCTGAATAATTAATTAATCCAATTTTTTCAGATCCGGGCCCCGCAATTTTTTTTTCTGATGAAAATTCATCACTTTCGCTGCAGCATTACAATACATTCTCTTTACCACGAAAACACGTAGTTGTTGAGAAAGTTACGAACAAGTATAGAAACTTAGAATCAAAAGCGTTGAACAGAAAAAACTACGCAGATTTGAAAAAAAGGCAAAGAATAATTCATTTGAAGAATTATTTAATGCTAGTAAATGAAAAGACGACCGGCAGGGGGATGGGAATCTGCAGGGAGGGGATCTAGGGGGTGGGACTGGGCAGCAGGGCAGAGATCGAGATGGTGCGGTCAATACGGATAGGTACAGAGGCACGTACCTCAGGACAGTGCAGGGACACAGACAGGTGAGGACAAAGAAGTGGAAGTACCCACCGGGAAACCACATATGACAGGGCAAGGAGAGTGGCGTTGGATGTGCAAAGAGAGTGTAAGATTGATTCTGGGCGAGTCAACTACTAAGGTGACGGGTCCCGTAAATGTATTACATATTTTGTGGGAGATAGCAGTGATCTTGCCCCAGAGGCTGGCTAGAACTGGCTCCGACTGCGTCGACTTGCGGGAATATTTCCCAACCAGATATTTCCCACCAGCGTGGTACCGTCACAGTCGGGACAAACACCAAGCTCCAGACTGGCCTCCGATAAGTGTGGTAGCATAGATTAAAGAGGTTCTTTTCTCTATTCAGTTGATAACCTGTTGCACCTTTGCCAGACGGGAAAGAACATGACGAGGCAACGTGAGCGGCTCGGGGTGATAGCGGTGCGACTTCACGGCCACGGGAGGGGCCGTGGGCGAGTGGAGGACGCATGGGGGTAGCGAAGGGTGCGGAGGTTGCGGGGGTTCTGGAGGGTGCCGAGGGCATGGAGGGCGCAGAGGGCCTGGAGGGCGCGGCGGGTCTGGAGGGGCGTGGAGGGTCTGGAGGGCGTGGAGGGCGCGCAGATCGCAGAGGGTGCATAGGGCCGGGAGGGAGTAAAGGGTCTGGACTTCGCGGAGGGCCTGGAGGGCGTGGACCGCGCGGAGGGCGCGGAGGGCCTGGAGGGTGCAGAGGGCCTGGAAGGCGCGGAGGGCCTAGAGGGCGTGCAGGGCGCGGAGATCGCAGCGGGGCGCAGAGGGCCAGGAGGGCGTGGAGGGCGCAGAGGGCCTGGAGGACGCAGAGGGCCTTGAGGACGCAGAGGGCCTGGAGGGCGCAGAGGGCCTGGAGGGCGTGGAGGGCCTAAAGGGCGTGGAGGCGTGGAAATCGCGGAGGGCGCAGAGGGTCAGAAGGGCGGGGAGGGCGCAGAGGACCTGGAGGGCGCGCAGGACCGGGCGGGCCTGGAGGGCGTGGAGTGGGCAGAGGGCCTGGAGGACGCAGAAGGCCTGGAGGGCCTGGAGGGCGCACAGGGCCTGGAGGGCGTGGAGGGCCAGGAGGGCGGGGAGAGCGCGGAGGGTGCTGAGAGGCTTGAGGGCGCGGAGGGCGAATGCTCCCAACGGGCCCTGTCGCGGGTCACAGGCGAACGCGCGCTGGCGCCGGCGCGCCGTTCCGGTAATTGGAGAAAGTTGGCCGAGATGCGGCGGGGCGCGCGGCGGGCGCAGCCTGCGCCCATTGGCGAGGGGCGGCGCCGGCGACGGGCAGTTGGCACAGCGAGGGAGGGGCAGCAGGAGGGATGAAACGGCAGGGAGGAAACGGGCAGTGGGCGGCGGACGGACAGCGGGTGACGGAGGGGAGCTGAGCTGTGGGCGCAGGAGGAGGGATGGAGCGGTTGGAAGGAGGGGGGACAGGGCGATATCAGGATTGGCGGCAGGCTCAGATTTCTTTCATTGATCGATTAGGGTTTCCAGGCGCGTCAACTGATAAGGTCATACGTCCAGTAATTGTAGTGAATAGTTTTATCGCAGGAAGTGGCGGAGATCTTCCCCCGCTGGATGTTGAGATCTTGCGCCCACTAACCTGTCCGCTTGCCGGGTTTTTCTCAACCAGGTATCTCCCACCAGCAGGGTCACCGCTCCCTCCGGGACAAGCTCTAAGCGCCTGACCGTTCTCCTGACATGTGTGGTAATGTGGTGATGGAAATGCAAGTGTGTATAAACAAGGGGTGAGAATAGGGCAAGGAAGAGGAGGGAAAGATCGCGCGGGTCCGTGGCCATTTGTTAGGGTACTGCTCCGTCATTCACCGGAGAAATTTTCCGATCAGATTAGCACGCCGCTTGAATTCTCTTCCAAATAGCGATTGAATTCGACCTAGCTATCTAGCTAGCGTCCTGCCACCGTCGGGACTCGAACCTAGGACCTCCCGGGCAGAGGCAGTACAGCAGCGGCATCAATTAAATCCCTCAACCAACTCTCTCGGTTGGCAGCTCAGGGCGGCGGACAGCACAAGGTGGGTGGGAGAACGGGGAGCGGACCGGTGGGAGCAGCATGGAAATGGAGGGGAAGGGGGGAGTGCATGGCGGTGGACAGGGGGAGGCGAGCTGAGCGCTCCGCGCACGGGCGAGGGGGGGGGAAGGGGCGACGGGCGAGCCGGCGGTTTTCCACTCGGCCGCATCCGTCAGCCGTTCAAACTGGAATTATCCGGTGAGTTAAGACCCAAATTTACCATCCGAACTTGCTAATTGCGATAAGGGCCTGCGACGTGGGCTTCCCCGCACAGCGCCGCGTCCGTTTGTCTCCGGCCGCGCCCGCGCCAACTTCGGCACTCCCCCCCGCCTCGCGCCCCGCCCGCGCCCCGCGCCATCTTCACCTGCCATCCCCGTATTTGTTCTCCGCCCGCGTCCCCCGTCGTCCTTCCCCGCCATTGTTCCTCGCCCACGTTTACTTCTCTTGCATTTCCTCGCTCGCTTTCCCCGCCATGTATCCCCGCCTGCTTTCCTCGCCCGCGTTCCTTTCACACGTACCCCGCCCGTGTTGCCCACTCGCGTTGTGCTATCATTCCGCGTCATCGTTCCTCGCCCGCATTACCTTCCCGCGTTCCCCTCCAAACTTCACCTGCCATCCTCGCATTTGTTCCCCGCCCGTGTTCTTCGTCATCCTTCCTCGGCATCGTTCCTTGCTCACGTTTACCCCTCTTGTTCCTCGCTTGCTTTCCCCGCCATCCCCGCCCGTGTTCTCTGCTCGTGTTCCCTGCCCGCGTGACCCGCTCACTTTCCGCCATCCTCCCCCACCATCGTTCCTCGCCCGCGTTCCCTTCACACGTACTCCGCCCGCGTTGCCCACTCGCGTTGTGCCATCATTCCGCGTCATCGTTCCTCGCCCGCATTACCTTCCCGCGTTCCCCGCCATCTTCACCTGCCATCCCCGCATTTGTTCCCTGCCCGCATTCCCCGTCATCCTTCCCCGAAATGGTTTCTCCCCCACGTTTATCCTTCTTGCTTTTCTCGCTCGCTTTCCACGCCATCTAGCCCCGCCCGCGTTCCCTTCTCGCGTGATCTGCTCGCGTTCTGCCATCGTTTCCTCGCCCGCTTTCCCTTCCCGCGTTCCCCGCCGGCGTTCCCCGCCCGCGCGACCCACTCACGTTCCGCCATCATTCCCCGTCATCGTTCCTCACCCGTGCTCCCCGCCCGCATTCCCTTCCTGCGTTCCCCGCCATCTTCACTTGCCATCCCCGCATTTGTTCCCCGCGCCCATCATCCTTCCCCGCCATTGCTCCTTGTCCACATTTACCCTTCTTGCTTTTCTCGCTCTCTTTCCCCGCCATCTATCCCCGCCCGCATTCCCTGCACGCGTTCCCCGCCCTCGTTCCCCGCTTTCGTTCCCGGCCTTCGTTCCCACCATTATTCCCCGCCTGCGATCCCTGCAGGCGATCTCTATCCACCATCCTCACTCGCGATCCCCGCTTTCAGGGCCCTGCAACTCCCATGTAACGTGGTGGAGACCATTACAGTGGCGCCCTCTCCAGCAGCACCTTCTTACAGGAACTAAACTATGAACTACTGCCAACGATACTTCAAACGTGTGCGGTTGCTACGTAGGTTCGCATTACGTTCAAGCAGGCGCGTAATGCTAGCAAAACATAGCGTCGATGTTCGCGCTTTCTTCAGCAGTTTCTTAAATGTATTTATTTTGAATAATTGAACATTTAGAAGAAACTTTTCGTATATCCCACAATTTTTAGGTGCCGATGTTGGCGAGCCTGTACCCGGCGACACTAGCGCTTCCTACAGTGACACCATCAAGCTTTGTCCCCGGTTTTGATGGAGAGTTGCAGGGCCCGGCCCGCTTTCGTTTCCCGCCATCGTTCCTCGCCCTTGTTCCATGCGCGCGATTCCTGCGCGCCATCCCTGGCCACGAAACTCTCCTCGCGATTAACACCTTTATCTCCGCACACGCTCCGCGCCCGTCTCTCCATGAAAATGGTTGCTCTAAAGAACACTCGATATTCTTTGAGTAAATGCGAATGTTAGAAACACTGAAATCTATCATTTCTGTGTTGACTCCTGAGATTTTGGAGCCCTAGGTTAATAAATAGTTCTTAAAGATTGAATACCTTCACAAGGATTGAATCATGTTTTCTAATTTATTATGTCCCTTGCCATTCCCTTTTGTCCTCATCAACCGTCGATACAGATGTTCCCCAAATTTCATCGCAAAGTTTTCAAGAAATACTCTAAAGACGGTTTATTTTAAAAGTATTTTGTAGCAAAGTATTTTCCAAGTAATTCAGTACTTGCGGTTTTAACTCAAATAATAAATGTAATAATTTATTACACTAAATTGCGTAATAATATATCCGCAGGATTCAAAGATATAACATCTCACTACACAATAGAATTAATATTTCTCTTTGGTTCAAGAAAAAAGGGTTTAATAATCTACGAAACAACTAAAATTCAACATTAATTTACGAAACTTTTCAATTCGGTAATGTAATGAGAAAAGAAATCAACCGCAAATTGCAATTTATTCTAATTATACCTTTTCTATTTTCTACATTCATTTGACTAATTCTTATATTCCGTATAGCAACTACATCCACTTCACTGTGAGGCAATAACCAATTATAAACGAGATATAAATCAGATGATAAAAAGTGGTTAGGTTAATAAAATTCTAGAATAATTCTTGAATGCAAGATAATCACTTTTGAATAGTGACAAAAACTGACTAAATTGAATCTAGGAATACAATGATTATCTAAGAATTAATTTTAATTATTCCATCGCTATCGAGCGTGTCTCCAGAGAAAATGCAGAGACTATGTCTCTCTCTTTCCTACGACAAAAATATTGTGCCTTCTATCTATCTAAATGTCACAGATGTTTTAATTTAATTAAATAACGAAACGAATTTGACTTAACATTTTTCATGGTGACACCTTTTGGAACTAAAATTTAATTTTCCTACAATTCTTAATCCAACCGTCGAATCATATTATACGTTCAAGAGTATGGTTTAAGCATATCTCTTCAAATTTGAAATATAATTGCAGGTTAAAATGTAAACGCCAGTTCAAAAAAATAGTCTACAAGCAGAGAGTATAACTAAATCTCCATATGACGACTGACATTCACGTATCCGAGCGAATGTTAAATCGCGAAATAATTTTCGCAAAATATGTTTCATGGTAGACGGGCACGTTTTCAAGCGTCTGGCTGCACAGAGTGGTCGTGCGGACAGGGTTATGATCGGCCGGATTCATTACACATAACTCCCCATTTAATGGCTTCAATTTATTGAAAAAACACTTCGCTATCTTTTTAAAAAAAACATGGAATTATTTGACATGAACGAATCGCCAACAGCGTCATAATATTTTATTTCAAAACGAGATATTTTGTTTACGATACACTGAGAAGATATTCAGTAATATTTTTCAGTTAAAGTGAGCACTTGCCCCGACGAGAAGTACAGTGGTTTCGACAGTACGAACGCGTGAAGCATTGCAAGAAAGCGGCTGCAGATAGCTATTTAGAAAACGCTTTGATTCAATAATTGACGAATTCGAACCATTGGGCATGTACGAAAAATAAAGCGAAACTAGCATTCGTTCGGTTTTTTTTCAGATTTCTATTTAATTTTGTGTTGAACATCAACTAATTAGTTTTTGCACGTAAGAGTTTTTTGTAGTGAACAGAGAAATTAAAAACACGTTTAGTTAAGTTTCTATTTACGTAATGTGTGTTCAGTAAAATACGTAAAGCTAAAAAAGTTGGTTAATCACAAATATGTCGCATGTGTATAGTGAAACAAAAAGTATGAAATAAGCCTGTTACATCAACGGATTTTGATAACTAAACAGAACATTCCAAAAGATTACCTTAACTGATTTAATATGATTATTAGTATGTGATGTAAAAGGAATTAAAATATAAACTAATAAATGGTGCGATTATTTTGAAGAAAGAATAGGAATTGAATTAATTTCATTTATTTTTCGTCAAAAACAGTAAAAGCAGTATGTGAAATACGAGAGATAAATATATCTGTGGACATTTTTTCTGTCCAAAATCACTATCTCAAGTGCCGGAAGTGAGGTATTACGTTTCCTAACAGCATTTGATGGAAACATTTCATACATTAAATTCGTGGAGACAAAGGACATCAAATGTTCACTGTAAAATAATTTTAAAAAATCGTAAAATAACACCTTAAAACTACATAATGCTTCAGAGTCAACTTTTAAACACTTTCGCTGCCCTATTAACTCCGTCAGTTATTAGGATGGAATTATGATGGTCTATTTGACCAGCATGCATCATAATATTAGGTAAGGATGAAACCCAATTCATAACTGAAACGAAGATCGTTTAGTCTCCAGCAGGAAACGGTTTTCGGAGCGAGACAAACGCAGGTTTTATAAGCTTGTAGGACATTACCACCCTCCGCGCGAACTAAATAAAACACCACAACTTCCCCGCGGTTCGCCGCGTTTCCCAGATTTCCAGGGGCAGCAGGCGGTCAACTGAACGCGCACCTCGGGCCGCGGCGGCCGGCGGCCGGCGACCGCAGCGCCAAAGTGCGAGCGGCGGCGGCGGGCGGAAAATGACGCGGCGGGGGTGGAGGGGCCGGCACGGCTGCGGCCGGCCGCGCGCCGTTCCATTTGCGCGGTCATCGGCCGCCGCAGCCCCGCGGCTGCACGGCGCGCCCGCGCCGGCCCCGGCACAGCGCGCATCGCGGTCGCGCGGTCGGGGCGGTCGGGGCGGTGGGGGCGGGGTCGGCGGTGGGGGCTGGGGTGGCGGCGGGGGCGGCGGCGGCGGCGGGGGGGGCGGCGGGGGCGGCGGCGGCGGCGGGGGGGCGGCGGGGGCGGCGGCGGCGGCGGGGGGGGCGGCGGCGGCGGCGGGGGGCGGCGGCTGCGGTGACGGGGGCGGCGGCGGCGGGGGCTGGGGTGGCGGCGGGGGCGACGGCGGCGGGGGCGTGGGCGGGGGCGGCAGTGTGGGCGGGGGCGGTGGGGGCGGGGCGGTGGGGGTGGGGGCAGGGCGGTGGGGGCGGGGGGTGGGGGCGGCGTTTGGGGCGGGGGCGGTGGGGGCAGGGCGGTGGGGGCAGGGCGGTGGGGGCAGGGCGGTGGGGGCGGGGGCGGTGGGGGCAGGGTGGTGGGGGCAGGGCGGTGGGGGTGGGGACGGGGGCGAAAGACGGAGTCGGGAGCCGAAACGGAAGACGGAGGCGGAGTATGGAAGCGGGGGAGGGAGGCGGGGAACCGAGTCGGGAAGGGAGGTGGGGAGGGAGGTAGTGACAGAGGCGAAGGCAGAGAAAGATTTGGGAAGGATGGTGACGCAGGAAAGATGCCGAATTGAAGCGTAGCCTGATGGCCTGTAAGGCGGATCAAGTCGTGGTGAAGGCTGCAGAAGACAATGCGGCGTACGTGTTGGAATGTATGATGAGGGATGGGAGAATTCGAGGGGAAGAGAATGAAGCGAAATCAGCTCATGATCACTCGGAGACTGGGTGCGAGGAAAGTAGGGTTGGAGAGTTTGGGAGGCGAGCCGAATCGTACGGCGAAGGGAACGGAGCAGGTAGGGTCGATTCGCCGACATAGAACACGGAGAGAAATAAGACCGCCCCAAGGCGGACAGATGGCGTGTGAGCGTCGGGGGGGGGGGGAAGAGCAATGGAGCGGGGCGGAGGGGTTAGGGTGAGGCGGAGGAGGGTATCGCGGGGCGGGGAGGAGCGGGGCGGAGCGGAGCGGGGCCGAGCGGGGCGAGGCGGGGCGAGGCGGAGCGGGGCGGAGCGGGGCGAAGCGGGGCGGAGCGGGGCGGGGCGAGGCGGGGCGAGGCCGGGCGTGGCGGGGCGAGGCGGGGCGTGGCGGAGCGGGGCGAAGCGGGGCGGTGCGGGGCGATGCGGGGAGGAGCGGGGCGGGGCGGAGTGGAGTGGAGTGGGGTGGAGCGAGAATTCCCGCTCCAGGTGTCACTCCATCCGAGAGAAGCTCTAAAGTTGCCGACTGACACTCTCGACATGTGTGATAGTGAAACCCATGTGTTTGTAAGTTTGTGTGCGTGTGTAATGGTGGAGGAGGAAACAATAATGAGAAAAAAAGCGACTGTCCGTGGCCAGTTTTTTTAAGATACTGCTGGGCATTCGCCAGATATCGACGAGATAAATCACGCAAAACTGACGAATACAGCAGCCAGCCGCTGGAATTTTACTCCAGACAGTCGTAGAATTCGATCTAGCCATGTAAGTAGTGTCAAAAACTGCCACCATCGGGACACAGATTCTAGTTTTGTGGAGACCTATGCTCAGAGGGAACAGCAATACTACCATTGAGATAGATTTGTTTTATTTAGCCTTTTCTGTTATTGCTACATAAAATATATTTAATACATACATTGTTGACATCTATAGGTATACTCTATTAAATAATTATTTGCTACTTGTATTTTATAAGTTTTTAAATTCTGTAGTTTGTTCACATTTTGTTATTTTTAATGGTAATTTATTATACGAGTACAATTCAAATCCTTTGTCAGTCCATTTTTTGCTCGTACAGTTTTACTGAAATTAATTACTAAATGTGCTTTTCTTGTTTCCCTTGTTTTATCTTTCAATCTTTAGATTTTATTGACTAAATCTCCTGTTATATGACTTTAATAAATTTAAAAATTAAAATTAGAGCACTGTAATGAATTCTCTTTACACTTGACTTAATGACTTTAATTTCAGAGTGTCTAACATGTCTAGTGCCAGAGTGTTTATATTCCATTGAATTATTAACCTCATGGATCTATTTTGTTGTATCTGAAGTTTTTAATTTAATTTTTTGGGCTCCAACTAGTATTCTGGCACAGAAATCAAAATGAGGACAAATAATGGATTTATGTATCAAATACCTTGTATAGCCATTTATATATTCCCCAGTTCTGTTTAAAATATTAATCTTTTTCCGATTTTCTGTACTATGTACTCTATATAATCTTCAAAATTTCATTTACGATCGATAATTTCTCCGAAATATTTCATTTTGTATCACGTTGTATTTCCTTTAATTCAGTTGTGAATCATTTAGTTTCTCTACTTCCGTGTTTCTTCCACTACCTAAAATCATAAATTAAGTCTTTTCAACATTCATTATTAATTTCTTAACTCCTCATTGCAGTCGGACATATGATCTACATCGTACACATTTTTTGACATAGCAAGTAGCTGAACAATAGCACAAATGGGTGCGCGCCACTTTTGCCGCGCAGCAATGTACACTATCGCGCGCTGCAAGTGCGTAGAGAGACAAGGGTGGCGCGATTGGGGTGCGAGGCAGGGGGAGAGTGGGATTGACAGAGTGATAGAGGGAGGCGAATTGGTTCGGGGCGGCGGAGGGCGGACCGAGAGAGGATGCAGGTTATCGGAGCCATCGGCTGCAAAGTGGAATCATCGCGCAAGGGTGGGGGCGGTGAGGGCATGTATGGAAGGGCACGGCGGGGAGAACACGGAGGGGAGGATATGGATGGGAGGGCACGGCGGGGGAGGCGTGGCAGGAAGGGGCTCAGAGGGGAGATGTGCCGAGGAAATTGGGAGTGAGGAAAGTACGGCGGCGAGAGCAAGGCGGGAGGCATGGGGGAGGCATTACAAAGAGGGCGTGGGGGATGGGTGTAGCGAGGAGGGTATGACAAGGAGTGCACGGGGAGGGGGAAGAAGCCCAGTGCGAAAGGAGCGACGTGGTGGACAGAGTGAGGATGAGAGAAGGTGGGGGTGACGAAATGCTCGCAGTCGATGCAGGCCGAACCGCAAGGGCCGCATTAATAAATTGGGAAAGAAAACTGCCCAACGTGGACACCCTGTTTGAAGACACTCAATTAAAAAATTGGGTGAAAAAATTATCAAGCGTAGTCCAATGCCAGCTCTGAGAATACACATGCAGGCGTTGTCTTTCGTACTGTTTGTTTCCTTGAAAGGAAATTCCAAAAATACTTTCTATGAAACGAAATTCTAAATATACAGGTCAAGTCCTCGGTGACACAGAAATATATTGCGTACTATCGTAATATCTCAGCAAATACTTTCTCTCTTTTCTTATCTTAAATATAATAATGGGAGCAGAGATGAAAACTTTCCAATCATGCGACAATAGCCATTTCCCTAATGTGTGCGAATTGTATTGATATAGCAAAGCCATCTAAAATATCTGATCATCCAAAAATGAGGATAAGAGAACTGGATGTAAGACATAGTGTACGAAACGCAGAACGGTAGGAAGAGAAACGTGAGTACCATGTGAAACTCCGCCGAGAAGTCGTTTCATTCCCTAAATACTGGGCACAGCAAAAGCGAGTGCACTGACAGCTGCGGGGCAGGGACGGCTCCGTATGCTAAAGAGAGGGTGGTGGGGAGTGGCGTGGATGGCGTGGCAGGGCGTGGAGGGGCGGGGACGAGGGGCGGGTGGGAGGGAGAGAGGCGGGGAGAACGGGGAGGGAGGGGAGGTGCGGGGAGGCGCAGGGAGAACGGAGAGTGGCGTGAAGGGGAGGAGAGGGGTGGGGATGGAAGGGGCGGGGGAGGGGAGGAAGGGCGGTGGGGAGGGGATGAGCGAGGAGGGGCGGGGCGGGGAAGGGAGGGGAGGGGAGGAGAAAGGGCGGGGATGGTCGGGGAGGGGCGTGGAGGGGGGTCAGGAAGGGAGGGGGGAGGGACGGGGAGGGGCGGAGATGGTAGGGGTGGGGAGGGGAGGGAGCAGTGGGAAGGGCGGGGAGGGGAAGAGTGGTGAGGGCCGGGGCGGGCGAATGGGCGGGGAAGGGAAGAGGCGGGGAGGGGGAAGGAGCGGGGAGGGTCGTGGGAGGCCGCCGAGTCGCGCGGTCAGGAAATCCGCCGCGAAGCCCCCTCGCGTAAACACGGCACCTATCAAGCACTTGGTGCCCGCGCGCCCGCCGCCACGCAGGGCGATGTCGGTGCGAGGCAGGGCAGAGGGGGAGGGCGAGCGCGGGCGGCGGGACAGGGCGGGGCGGGGGCAGGGTCGATGATAGGACGAAGGCGCATGTGACCGAGAGTTTGGCCACGGCGAACGCAGAGGAAGGTGGCAAAGGAAGGCAAGGGCAACCGCGAAGTTAAGGTGAGTGCGACAGCAAGTGCGAGAATGATACTGTAACGAATATTGCGTCATCTGCCGGAATCCGCTGCGCGGATTGCATCATCTGCCGCCGCCCCCGAACTGGACGATTCCGGGGTATTCGCGGGTAGCCGAGAAGTGTGCCGCGAGTTCCGGAAGGGTCCAGGCGGGCGCCGGCCAGTTATAAATGCGGCCGCTGTCGGCGGCCGGAGTCAGTCAGTCAGTCAGCCAGTCAGGTCTAGTCAGGAAGCCGAGCTGTGAAGTTTGTATGTGTGCATCGCTGTGGACGGCAGTGTACTGGATTGTGGTCTGCGCTGTGAACTGTGGTCGGAGCCGTGAACTGTGGTCGGCACCGTGAACTGTGGTCGGCACCGTGAACTGTGGTCGGCACCGTGAAGTGTGGTCGGAGCCGTGAACTGTGTTCAGCGCAGTGGACTGTAATCAGTGCATAGGACAGCGGTGAGTGCATCGGACTGTGCAGCAGTGCATGAGAAGTGAACAGTGAAAATAAATAATCAAGAGGACTGTGCCGTGTATAAATAAATAACCAAGTCAAGAACACAAGGACTGTGAGGCCAATCTGTAAATAAATCAAGTATTTTAGTGTGATATTAAGAAACATAAATAAACACCTTTGTTAAAATAATCTGTTTTTAATTCACCACCGCAAACGTTACAATACCGACAGCAAGGGAAAGAGCGCGAGCGAGGGTAAGGGCGAGCGCAAGATCGAGGACGAGAGAGGTGAGATCGAGGGCGAAAACGAGTGCGAGCCCCAGAGCGAGCGCAAGGATCAGGGCTACGGTTGAGGGCGAGTGGTAAGGGGGAAGGCGAGGGTAACGATAAAGGCATGGGCGAATAGAAATGCGAGAATGAGGGCTATGGCGCGGGGCGAGAATGAGGTCAAGAGTGAAGTCGAAAAGGAAGGCAAAGGCAAATGCGAAGGTGAGAGCGAAGCGAGGGCGAGAGAGAGAATGGTGAAGCCGAGGCCCAGACCCAGGCCGAGGCCAAGGGCGAGGGCGTGGGGAGAGGGTGTTGGCGAGGGCGACGACGAGAAAGAGGGCGAGGGCGGAGGCGAGGGAGAGGACGAGGGCGAAAAACGGACAAAGGCGACGGTGACGGCGAAGGCGAGGACATTGGCGACGGCGAAGACGAGATCCATGGGAGTGCGAAAGTGGGAATAAGGACACGCAGGGAAGAAGCGATGGGCATAAACGCGAAGTAAAGAACAAAAAAATCTCCGCTGAGCAGGGAAGCCGGAAGTCGGGAAGGGATTTTTAGAAAAATAAATTATTGAGATACAATCAAAATTTTATTAAAAATATATGTCTTTACTGGTATATTTAAACACTGCAAGTGACGTTAGAGCGAGAGAAGATCAGGCATCTCCCACCAGCCGGGCACCGCCCCAGCCAGTACAAACTCTAAGCCCCCGACCGGTCTCCCGGCATAGGTGGTAGTGTAGTGCTTGTTAGTGTAAATGTGTGCAATTGTGGACGGGGTGAGGATATAACAAGGAAGAGGAAGGGAAGATAGCGCGCGGTCCCCAGCCCGTTAATTAGGGTACTACTCCGGGATTCGCCTGGTGTTGATCCGAGAAACCACGAAAAACTACCGATCAGAGCAGCCGGCCGCTAAAATTCTCATCCGGAGACTGAATACGACTCACCTGATAAGTTAGTGTCGACAATTCTGCCACCGTCGTAACTCGAACCTAGGACCTCCCAGTCACAGGGACTGCAGTGTCATCAGGTTGAAGCCCTGAGCCCATTTCTCCCTGTAATCTAATGAGGAGGTGTCTCCTCATTCCCTCCCCATCCCTATTTTCCCGTCCACCCCTAATTCTTTCACCTCCCGCTCCACCGCGCCCTTCCTTATTCTCTCACCAACACTTTGTGCTCTGCTCACTTTCTCTCCGGGCGTTCGCCGACGTCTAGGGCCCCATCTCCCCCCGCCCGACCACGGACGGTCTCCCCCACCGCGTCCCGCCCCTCCGCGTCCCCCTTCCGCGCCCCAACCCGCCCCCCTTCCCCGCTCCCCTCCCCCCAGCCGCGCCCCCTGCTTGCGGTCGCGCTGAGCGTCTGCGCCCGGAGAATTTCGTGCGAACCGCAATGTAGTCACGGAGCAACTTTCTCCCTACGTCACGGCGCCGCCGCTCTGGTTAACCGAGCAGAGCCCCAACGGGGCGAGAGGGTCAACATATTCCCGGCGATCCAATTATTTGTTGAGAAAAGTTCATTTTCTTTGTCGGGCGGGCGGGCGGGTTCGTGGCGCACTCTATTGAATCGTTCTGGCATTCGTGTGCGATTCGAATGGTATGCTTATGAGAATTGAAATTCCTTTCAGTGGAAGAGTTTTATTCAAATGGTTTCACTACAGGTTATTTGGAATATTAGTATCGGAATGTTAAGAGACATTTTCCCATCACATTCTCTTTATGCTCCTGAAATACAAATATCCTATGGTTATTTTATAATCGCATTAATCCATATACATTTATAACAATGTACGGTCGGTAATATGTTTTTACGAACGGTACGTTTCGTAGTAACCTTCATTACAAACGCAAAGAAAAGTGGACTCTATTTTTCGCTCACATGAAACAATTAATTACTTCAATGGAAATTTTATAAGTATCACATACGGAAATAAGATTTGGAAACTAATTTTAGGTGAGATAATGTATTAATTTCCTGTAATGCCTCAAAGTACATCAGTTAACCATGGAATTATTCTCTAAAAATATTTCTCATTACTTCTATATCAGCCACGACGACAAATTGGATTGTTTAAATTGACATAATAATAACTAGTGGAGTTACAACAGCACTGATGTTATTAATACAACAGTTCTAATATTGTTGGGAACGGTTAGGGAATATTGCACCTTGTATTCTACAAACAATTCCTGAGACTGCAGCCACCACTTAATCTCCCAAATAATTGGAGCATGAAAAATTAAAAAAATACACATTTTACATTTTAAAATTTCCACTATTTTTTTAAATCCAAGAATAAAAATTGCTTTCTTTCATTGTTTTCCATATATAGTTCTCTATTCTAATCAAAAATTTAAAGAAAAAGATTTTACACAAGAACTTGGGATTACAAAAATATGACCTTACCGCTGAGCTGTGATCTAATGAATGTTGCAGTACTAAAATAAATTCTTGATGTTGCGGATATTTTAACATCCAAAAAGAAAAATTGTGACGACAAAATTACAAAATATTTACTAATATTTTGAAAAAAGTATGAATATGAATTGATTTGAAATTCTAACCTTGAACAAATATGAATTAAGAAAGAATATTTCAATATTAAAAATAATTAAAAATGGATTATGAAAGAAATTCCTATTGAAGGCGTAAAACAGGTTCAAAGAAAATGTAAACTTTCACAATTTTCGAAATTCCAGAGGATTTAACAATAATCACAGTGCCGTATTATTAAGCAAATTTGCTTGTTCTATTCTAACAAAAACATTAAAAAAATAATTGAGGCTTTTTAATGAAATTTCGAAAACCACCCAATTACTCGATGCAAAAAATAAAATTACGAAAATTAGAAGATTATTTTTAAAATGAATGAAGCCGTTACATCAACGAGATCGATCAAGTAATATCTGTTATAGTGAAAACGCTTTGTACCGTTCAGGCAGTATTGCTTAGATATTAGTGTTGTTAATAGATGGACGGACGGACGGACGGACGGACAGAAGGATGGAACCGCTTTCTCAATATAAGGAACAAATTTAACATTTCTTTGTCTGAATATCGACTCTATAACATTCAGCGTTCCTTAACTCTCTCTATACGTACTAAACGAGAAAGTAACCTATGCCTATTCGTAAGTCTTTTAGGTTGAGTATATTATACTTTCTAAATTAAATTCGAAATAAAAAATAAGATGAGAGTTTATATTACTCTCGATTCGGTTTTCATTCAAATTGACGCGTTCTTTAAATATTCATTTTGAAAATTATGCAGAAATAAAAACACAAGTTAGTAACAAATTATAACATTTGTTTCCGACCACTAATTCATCCCTTGTTTTCGCTAATGGTTTCGCGTAATGAGCTTTCAGATGCAGATTTATTATCGACATGAACGCAGTGTTTGTGGTCGCCTTTGTCAGATAGTTCTAAACGTGCCCGCAATAAACCTTTCACATTCGTTCATTATTAAGTTTAATATTGCGTCCTACTGCCCGACAAGCTCAGCCCAAGCTGTGTGCTACTGGTACGTACCGGGAAAGAGCACTCCCCATCTTGAGGGAAGAAACTCTAAAAACGAACAGACAATTTGTAAAAAAAATGATCTTTTCCTATTCTGCACAAATCCTGAGATTACACTTGACACAACTGATTGATTGTCTTATATTTCGTGTTTCCGTGTGTGTTCACTACGAAGGTCATTAATTCTGTAACTATAGTGCATGTTTTCCATCGGGTGGGGCTAAGATTATTACCTGGAAGGGGAGGTCTGGCGCCGTCCTACATGTTGGGTAGTGGGATTTCCCCAATCAGGTATCTCCCACCAGGGAGGCAACTTCCCCAGCGGGGACGAACATTAAACTTCCGAATGGTCTCCGGACATGTGTGGTAATGTAGTACAAGTATGTGTAAATGTGCGTAAGTAAGCAGTGAGGATAAGACAAGGAAGAGGAAGGAAAGATCGCGCACGATCCTCGGCCCGTTTGTTAGGATACTACTCCGACATTGCCCTGGTGTTGATCGGAGAAAACAGGAAACTAGGAATCAGAGCAACCGGTCGCTAGAATTTTCCTTCGACGGAGGCTTAATTCGACCTGCTTTCTAGCTACTGTCGAAAATTCTTCGTAAGTCGGAACTCGAACACTCGGACACCCGAGTCAGAGGCACTTCAGTGATATTAGTAAAAATCCTGAGCCACTTGAATCGGTACTTGACACACAAGGACAGTGCGACAGAAAGAACTAAACCCACGCCTGTCCCAGTGCACGGAATCATGGACAGCAAGCAAAACGAACTCACCACCAAACTAGTTGCAACACTAGCACACTATGTCAATTTCTACAAATCCAACAAATTCATCTAATTTCCTTCGAAACACAATGGAATGGTCCTTAATTAGAAAGCATTTATTCATGGTTGTTGTATACAAATTTTCACATCAAGTGTTTTTATTTTTTCAACAATGCAGTACACTTGATGTTGTACACTTAATGCAGTATACTTGATGTACACGTGTATAAAAATGCGATTGTGTGAAAATTATTATAGCATCAAGCATTAGTTTAGCATTAGCATTATTATAGCATCAAGCATAGTTTCTAAAGAACTGTGTTTCACCTAAATAAAATGATACAGTTCGTAAAGCAAGGAAAAAATTCGCCTTAATATGATTTGAACATAGTCTTTCGCAGAGAGTGCACTTGGTAATCGCAGCAAAAGCAAGTTGTATTCGTTTTTAATTACTTCGCATTAGCAACAAGAGGAATGGGATGGAATCAATTTATCCACAATATAAAAAACAAAAATTGTAGAATAACTGTTCTGAGTAAGTTCATTTTTGCAATCATTATACTTGCAGTTCTTCCCCGCGCTGTCAATTTATATCAACGTTAACCAATTTAATAGCAAAGTGTACAGTTCATAACGGGGATCATTCTTGGCATTTATGTCAAGGACAGTAAATAACGCTGTTTACATGTCAAATTTGGCTTCTCGGTTGCACAATCAACGTCGAGAGCTTTTAAATTCTGTCAGTGGTGCTGCACCAACGTGGTTGGAGAGACGACATATTTTGTGGAAATCTGGCAACGCCACGCTGTCAAATTATCTTTGGCGTGGAGCACTTGTATACGACACACAACACTGTATGTTATATACATTCGATCTCTCATTACGAATGTTGCGGTGAAATGCCGCACATCTAGAGAATGTGCGGTAATAAAATGACAGAAGTGACTTATTCCTCTAATATGCAAAACGCAATTATCGTTTGTCACTGCGTGTGCACCTGTTAGGAACCCAATGTGTTAAAGTTTGTAACACATGACAAATGCGAGCGCTAACTCTAATTGCTGACAAAACAAACCAACGGAAAATGCTCTGCCATACAACGATGAAAATGAGGCCTGATTGTAATACACGGAACATAATGTTCCCTTTACACATTCCCCCACATCTGTCTTCGTAATAATACGTGTCTGCCAGAGTTGGCACCGTGAAAACATTGAGCGAGGATTTGTTTTGGCTCAATTGCACGTCGGCAGATGATAGCAGTATTATTAATTTTTCTCGCGTTTTCCTTCGAAAAGAGTGTGCCCCTCACGATAATCGGCCGAGAATACGCTAGGTGAACGTTGTGTTGAGAGATCTTTTTATTGCCAAACACATTAGGCACTTTAATGGGATGTTTGTATCTTTATGAGGTTTGGAGATGGTGGGCAATCAGAAGCGGAATAAAATATCGCTCCACAGGGAATCAAGCAACAGGTGTGTGAATACGGTGCATCTCTGTTAATGGGACATTTTTATTCCGAAAACGTTCTTTCATTTTTAGGTGCGAGGTAAATTTTCTGAGAGGAGAATAACAGTTTTAGTAAAAGTGAAGAATGTTTCTATGAGGTTAATGACACCTTTATGTCCATCCTAAAGAAAGTTTATATCGCCACAACCAACACCAGATTGCACAGTACAATGCGTTTTAAACAATGGTAAAACATAATTCAAGGTAATCACGTTTAAAATTGTCGTACTATCCTAGAATTTTTACTCTAGTATCTTATTTGTCTAGTATCTTCTGCTAAGTAATACACGATTCAGTTGTATAGTCCTTTCTCCAATTATTTCCAAAGAATAAATCCGACGAATGGTAAAAACAATGATTACGGAAACACTTAACATATTGAATATGAAACAGTACAATTTACATTTCGTCAAAATTAACAATCATTTTTTTTATTTGATTTTGGCTCATTAGAATAACAAGGAATAATATAATATGGTAAATATCAGAGAATACGTATGCGTGTAGGAGAAACACCAACCAAACAGAAGATTATAATCTCTTCCGATATCCTATTTAAAAAAATTCTCAGCAATAAACCCTGCGGCAAGCGGATGACTGTAAAGCAGCAGCATATATAACACTTCTAGCACACGACATATCAGGAAATTCAAATAATCATTATCCATGTACTCTTGGCAGTATTACGATTTCTTCTCGTGGGATACAAGAGTGAGTCAAAATCTGTAATTAATTTGCTGTTGCAATTATTGTCATATGGAAGAGGGCAAATGTTTCCTATTCTACATATTGCCAAATCTTGACATAAAAACGCTCATTGCTCCCTGAATTCAATTTTCATATAATTCAACTTTATATAATGTAAGAGCTAGGGCAAGTATTCCAGAGCTCAAGCAAATGTTCCACAGGCTACATCCCCCCCATAGTAGACCATAGAGATATAACTGTTTTATTGTTACTGTTTTATTGTAGAATAAATAAATAACAATATGATCGGTAGTCGTATATTACTCGTTCACTTTACATTTGCAGACGGAGCGCTGCGATCTGTTAACATGAGGTCACCGCCGACTGAATGAGAAACGCGCGTCTGCAGTAGAAACCGACGGTTTTAATATGATATAGATGGCGGTGAGCAGCACACAAAACCCCGGCGGGGTAAGAACATAACCACGAAGTCTACAATTGTGAACATAACATTAAGCAGTAGATAAGTGCAAAGAAGAATAAAAATATTGTACGTGAATGTTGTGAATAGAGTGTGGTGTGATCTATTTTATTGTCGATTTCCTTAATCATTTAAGGGTGCGACTCCAGCTCACTGTCAGAAAGGCATAATTCGTCAGCTGCGTCCGTAGCGCTTGTGCTGCCTTCGGAGACAGCTGATTGGTCAGATGCTGATTGACGTCGCGACCATACGTGTATTCTCGGTTGTGTTCGGGCCTTCACTTTCAAACAACATTAGTTCCTAATTCTGCCGTCTGCAAATATAAAGTGAACGAGTTAATACTTGCCTGCGAGACAAATGCGATCTCATGTCTCGAGCATAAAAGTTGATTTTTTCACTCACAAATAGGTACAAGAATTTGACAAATTTTATTAGATCATCATCATCATCCGTTTTATTAATATTAATTTGTTCACATCATCGTGTCCACAGTGTTCTCAGGCTTCTTTTCTGATGAGCATTATGGATTAATACCACTTCATTTGCCCTTCCATTTGATATTCCATATGCAACATTCTCTTGTCATTGCGAATCTGATGATTTCATTTAAATATAATCCATAAGAAAATAAGAGGTTCTTCAAGGAACATCTTTTAATAATTTTACCTTAAAAACTAGAAAACCTTCAAAACTCAATGCAATATCCAAAATATGTTGTACTGAAATAAAAGGATAAAAATGTATTTTCTTTTAAGCTATCACAATATTGTCAATAATACGTCTGAGTAAGTAAAGCCAATTTTCTGATCTACGTGTAAACAGTCCGTGAAAAAGATCAGCTAAATCTTGAATTGGCGAAATTTAAAATTTATATTATCCTTGAAACAACTTACTGAAAGTACATCCCACGGAATTATTTTCAATTACGAGGATTCGTTGGAGAATAATTGAAATTAAATTTTCATCTCATTTATCAGATTCTAGGTTCACGTAAAATGTAGATCAACTTTCAGGGCCTCTCCCTTTAATACGCTTTCCATACAGTGCGATTACACTCAACCAATGGATAATGTGTGCAAGTAACGCGACATGCACATTGTTCATATTCGTTGGCGTTAATCACAGCTATGTTGCATTAAAAATTATCTTCTGGAACATAGTTTCATTTTTGTGATGTATTTTATAATTATGCTTGTCGTGGTAGCCTACTAAAATATCAATAAATTAATAGTTTTCAAATATGTCTTCATATTATGAGTAAAGAAATAGATTTACCAAGTATGCACTGTTATTTGAAAT
>JAHLJT010008446.1:283528036-283621388 GCA_031308135.1 Acheta domesticus | reverse complement strand
ATCAGCGTTGTTTCGGCTCCGTGAGTATTAGAGTAGCCAGTTCTATCCGCTTAGTTCGGCAATAGGGGCATGGCATCTTTTAATAGTTTTAATTTTGAGCGTTACCAATACTTGATAATTACGGATGCTGAAGCAGCACATGTTTTTTACAATGAAGGGAGGAAAACCGTTAGCATTTCTTAAAAATGCTATAGTTTTTTTTTTTTGCGTTACGAGTGCGACAGATTCCCAAACGCAATTTGAGGGTTGAACCGCTTGCGAGCCTGCAACGCAGTAAGAATGAACAAAGGGCAAAGGGATTGTCCAAAGGGGTGGGCGTGTGGCTGCTGCAAATTGCAGGCGTACTCTAATCGGAGAAGGGTTAGAGGTCGTTAGGTCTAAAGAAATTAGGTCTAACTTTTAAAGTCTAATGTCAGAAGGTCTATGAAAACACGTCTAATGAAAAGAGTCCCCCACCCCGATAAGATGGTAGAAAGGTCCCCTCAACCAACTTACATATGAGTAGTTACACTATAATTCTAACATAAAAATAACATTTTTGAAAGGCTTCTTAGCCCCCGTCCAGATATTTAAAAAAATGCTCATCTAAATGCTAAAGGTCTAATCTACTACGCAGTAACAGAAATTCGTCAAAAAATGTGGTTCACATATCAGTACGTCAGTATGTTATTGTCTGAAATGAAATCAAAATAGGAATGATACACATTAATTCAGAAAGTACGTAATGCACATAGAATTATACAGGTGTTAAAATATTCAGTCTGTAGGTCATACACCGAAGGTGTCGATATCATCACGATTTTTAAAATTTTAGGAATTTGCTACCATTCGAAAATTTTGAAAATTTAATTGACAATGTTAAAATATAGACTTTTGGTGTTCAGGCGTTTAAAAATTAAATAGAAACTTGCTATTATACCTTTGTGCATCTATGAGACCTTCCATGTTTATGTCTATTAGACCTTATTAATTGAACATTCTAATTGTAGACCTCTTTTGGTATTAGATCCTCTGTCGCGCAGACTTTATGTCGCATTAGACGTCCTGTTCATTAGACCTAGCGAGTATTAGATCTATTGCCAGTGGACCTAACGATCTGAAACCCAGAGGGGCTGGTGTTGCCGCGGACGATGCTAACTTCGTGAACACGTGTGCGGTTGAAGGAGAAGCCCGAAGCAATCGGCCAATGCGGTGGGAAGTCGCCGAAAAGATTACGGAGGGTTTTAGAAATATCTTTTCACATGTTGTCACTCTCCGGCTACACAAAAGGTCCAGAACACATACTGGGTGGAAATGAATTATAAAAGATCGAAGGGCAACAGAGAATACAATAATCAATTCCAGTAAATGTGATATAAAAGCTGCAAAAGATATAAAAACGTTCAAACGCACCGAGAGAATACGTTTTAAATCCTCTTGGTCACGCACAGTTTTAACACAGAACATCAAGAGAACTGGGAACACGGGTACATTCACCACAGACAGTTCAAACTGGACATTCATTAGTCATGAGACCGGGACAAAAGCCATCCGTGCGGCGAAAGATGGATCTGATTGGGGTCAGAGGTCGTTATAGAGATAAGGCGGGAGGGAAGGAGAGGGGTGGTTGATTGATTGTTCGCGATTCCGGGCGCGTCTACTACAGAGGTCATTAGTCCCGCCAGTGAAGTGCGTGTTTCTTACTCGGGAGGTGGTGGTGGTGATATTTTCCCCTCTGGATGGCTAGATCCGGCGCCGACCTATCGTCAGCTAGCGGGGTTTTCCCCTCAAGCAGGTATCTCCCATCAGCGGGGCACCGCCCCAAGCGGGACAAGCTCTAAGTTCCCAACGGGTCTCCCGACATGTGTGAGATAGTGCAGTGCATGTTAGTGTGTGTGTGTGTGTGTGTGTGTGTGTAACGGGTGAGGATAGGAAAAGGATAAGGAAGGAAAGATCGCGCGCGGTCCGTGGCCCGTTTGCTAGGGTACTGCTCTGGCATTCGCCTGGTGATGATCAGAGAAACCAGGGGAACTACCGATGAGAGCAGCCGGCCGCTAAATTCTCTCCCAGACAGCGACTGAATTTGACCTAGCTGACAAGCTGGTGTCGAAAATACTGCCGCCGTCGGGGACTCGAACCTGTGACCTCCCGGTCGCATGACTTGCATTTGAACTAGACTTGTGAATGAAGATTCTTTAGAGTGTGGCTCACTTTGGTAACAAAATAGCAGGTTCTCCCCAATCCAAATATTAATTTTGAGAAAAAATCTGTAAAATTACAATCATTGAAATAACTACATGTTATAACCAGACAATTCATATGCAACCTTTGCCTAATCTACATTTATGTTTACAAAACGGCAAAATTCAGCTCCGAACTCATTTTCACGTCAATAAACGATGACAAACAACACGAATATGCACGTTCTTAGAAGTGCAGCGTCTCAAGAGTTCGGAATATGCTTTCGAGACGAGTTATGAGCTGACACTTGAGTTTCCGGCGCCGCCATCACAGACCAAAGAGAGATGTCTAAAGAAGCCTCATTCACAAATCTAGTGCAACTTCAAATCATGCCTTCCGGTCAGAGGGACTGCAGTGACATCAGTTGATATCTTGAGCCATCTCTCCCGGTGGAGGAGAGGGGCAAGGGTGAAGAATGGGAAAGATGATCGGTAGAAGCCCTTCCGTCTCTCCTCTTAAACTCACCATTTTGTTTCCCCGGTGCTCCGTTTGTTTTGGGCGCGTTTACTTTTATAAATCTTTTTTCGAAACTTTTATAAATCTTTTTTCGGTGGCCGTTATTTATGAATGACTGTGCCTCCCGAAGCGATGGAAGTGGTAGACGAGGGAGAAGAGGCTAGAACAATGTCTGCCAACTCAGTGCTGTGTGGCGTCACAGAAATCAGTTCTCTTTCTCCGAGCTGAGCGCGGAGGAAAGGTAGAGCCCAACGCGACGGCTGGCTCACAGTGGTCCAATGACGGTACGGAAGTGGGGGGGGGGGGAAGGGAAAGGTTCGCTTGGAAAATCGATGTTTATGTTTTTAAATAGTAATTATTATTTAGAATGTTTATGATTCAATAACAATGTGAAGAATTATATAATAGAAAATCCATTATTACATAACTTAAAGCAATATCCGACTCATTATGAAAACCAGTACTACCAGTACATTATACTTTCATTCTTCTATTGGATTACATTTTTGGAAACGCAAGTTTGACCATTTTAGGACAATAATAGTTTATACAATAGTATATGATATAACGAATTAGTTCGATCTGAAACAATAATTAATGTTAGCAAATAGGTGCCGGTAGGGTCGAGTGAGAGAATTCTGACCCAGGTTTGATTATTTTTTATGTACAGTTTTGTTTGAGAATATTGTAAATCCTCGTGATTTTCAGAATATTGTCAATAATCTTGGATTTGCAATTTTCTTTATTCATCCCATCAATGCGACCTAAGTCAATTATCAGAATTTATTTAATCTCGCAGATTTCTCTGAATCGCATCAATCTGACATTTCATTCACCTGAAATTTGTAACGGAACAAAAAAGGAAAAACATGCAAGTTTTGAAGAAGAGTTACTTTTAACTTTACAGGCTCACAAACACATTTTATGTTATAAACAGTGAAAGCGTTGTCATAAAAGGGATGTGAGCATGGTGCTTCTCATATATAATGATACATTTACTCTCTCAATAACTTGTTCACGTAGCATACATATTTGGATTGCCACGGATTGGATATATTTATTGAATATTTTGTCCGGCTCCTCATCGGATTTCAGGGTTTTCCCCTGCTGATATTTTTGTTATCGGGGCACCACTCTAGCCGGGATAAGTATTCTGCTCTTAACTGGTGTCAAGGCATGTCCGGCAGTGCAGTGCGTGTATGTGTGACGATGTAAAAGAGAAGGGATAAGAATGACGAAGGAAATATCGTGAGCAGTCAATTGCGCTTTTGAGCAAACTGTTTCGATAGTAGCCTGGTATTGATCATATAAAAGAAACACGGAAAACCACCTAACAGAGCAACTTTAGAATTCTCCTTACAATGGCTAAATTCGACTTAGACATAAATTAGTCTTGAAATCCACCATCGCCAGGCCACGAATCCTAGAACATCCCGGCATTTTTTTGGAAAAAACATAAGGTTACATCGGAACTTAGATGATTAAATCGATCCCTCCTTCTCGAATTCACAAATGAAGAGCCTCTAATCTTCTAAGGGAAAATTATTCAAGAACACTATTCTTAGGAATAAGAAACGTAGTTTCGTTCGACTCTGACTGACTATACTGCGATTTTGTAGGAAGAGCTCTCAAGATAACTCAAATCCCATCTTCGCGATGGAATATGTCACGGCATTTCGCGTCTTTTCTCGGTCTTGCCGGTAGAAGTCGCATGATCGCAAGCACTGCTTCATACGGTCGCGATCGTGCGAAATCTAGCGGAACGACTGTGAATGATACGAAATGCCGTGACATATTCCATCGCGAAGATGGGATTTGAGTTATCTTGAGAGCTCTTCCTACAAAAATCGCAGTATAACACTTTGTAGTTGTAATTTTCGAATTAATGAAGTACTCAGTGGCTTCTAATTTTAAGATCTTCCGATATTTTTGATGCTCTGTTTGAAATGAGCCTGTATTCGAATGACACTGACTTTGAATATTTGTGATTTTTTGTTTCTATTTCTTCTAGAGACCACAATCGACCGAGTACATTCTGGGCACCTTTTTCGCGTTTTATCACTTTTTCTTTCCATATTACTAAATAATACTTCAATTAATATTTTGAAATCTCGAAATTTTGTAACCCGAAAATTTTGTAATAAGTAGTTTACAATGAGTTGAAAACATCATCATGTAAATATATTCAATTTCAACAATTATGTAAGCATAACATTGACAAATCGTGCTCATTTTGAAATATAAACATTTAACATGAAAATTATGAATTACTCACAATATCCTTTTGCATTCTGTTTTGGTACAATGAAAACCTTATAAATAGAAAAATACTACAAATAAACAAAATGTGTGTTTTTTGTTAGCTTTCCTCCATCAATTACAATACTACACCCTTTGTTTTAACCTTCAATATCTAAAAATTAATATAATACCTTAAATATCGCCAAGAAACTTAGTAGAAAGTCCCCAAGCAGAAAAGGACGCATTGGAAGAGACAGTATCGTTCTTTTGTGTTCCGCATTTCGGGTTGCTGACTGCTAGAACATATCAGACATTCGATTCAGAGCGAAAAAATAGAAACTTGATATTTAACATCTGGTGCACGTGTTTGCTGCAACCTCGAACGTTGCACTTTTAATGCGCTCTTTTTTAGAACTAGTCGAGGTCAACTTACGTAATCACATTACTTAGATTTCCATGTTTTTTACCCACTAGCAACTAGATATTAATTTGACGAGAGACCTGCAGAGCCAAGATTTACGACGGTTAATCGCCATGTCAAATCATTAATGAATTTCAAATTGATGTTTCAAATGTTCCTTCAGCCTCATCATAAACCATCATTAAAACTTATAGTTACAGGGGAATAGATTGAAAAACATCCGTGATTATTACGTAGCAATGAATAACAGGTTTATCCCGGTTGCTCCCACTTGTACTACCCCCGGCTACTCAACGGTTAACTAAAAAACGCTAACATTCAAGTTAGCTGAAGAACAAAGAATAAAACTAGTTGGGAAACATCGATGAAAGAGAAAGACAACACTTTATGTGAAATAAAACGTAAAAAGAAATGTTACTAGAATAGTTAATTCTGAAAATTTTAAAATCCATTACAAGTATCCGATGTTTCTTCCAACTATGTTTCTTCAAAAAAATCCGTTGAAGCAAATCACAAGAACTAATTAATAAATGTTTAGTAGTTTAGCAAACACTAAATTCTATTTTCTATTCTAATTTTTATTCCACAAATTGTTTTAAATATGCATCTTTCGTGCTTTATTGACGGATGGCATGCAATTGTTGGTCGGCGTTTAACAGTTAATAAAATATTAAATAACTGATAATAATATACGTAAATATTTATGGAGCCTAAGTATTGATGAACGTCTCATTTGTCTATCTTCATGCAAAAATAATTATGTACTGGATTGCAATGACTGAAATAAAAGCTTGTAATAGAGAACGTAATTGCTAGTCGTACCACAAATGATGGAAATTTAAGTATCAACGCTGATTAGGGATTCGGTGATTAGGGAGCTCATTAACTGAAAATGGTTTTTAAATTTGAAGTTGGAGGATTAAATAAAAATTTCCTTCGCGATATTTTGAAACAAAATATATTTCTCACTGCAAATCACGAATTATGTAATGTAATCTTATCGGCGAAGCACGTTAAGTATATTGACACTAGGAACACATTTTTTTAAAAGTTCATAAGTAGTTGGCGTGTTATTTAAAAGCAAATACTACCGACAATTAAACAATAAATTAGTTTAAAATCCAAAGCGAGATTGTGTAACATCGAAACATTCATTAGTAGGGCGGAAGTTAATGCACGACAAACACAAATAATCTTCTTGACACGCATATTCGACCCGATGTAAGGCTAAAAAAAGTGACACGCTTTTATTTCTAAAGTGAATGTTTGGTGTTATTTGCATTGCTGACAGTGATCCAATACCACTGCAATGGTGTCATCTGCATAATGCAATGGCTGGCGAGCTGGGTCACTGCCAAATACAAACATGAGAGACAACGAAGTCGCTGCACTGAAACCTACTTTTGCACGTTTTGGGACGACCCTTGGCGATATTTTACGCGCAGAGATACAAATATAGATAATGTCACAAGGAAGAGGAAAATTTCCAGATAAATATCAACTGTTTATTGAGAACAAGTATGTAAATTCTTCTATTTCAAAAAGTGGAAGAGAATTATCAATAATCGACTTTCCTTATGCGTTTAACTTTACGTACTTTTATACGTTATTTAACATTTATGTAATAAATATATTCAAAAGATCTGCATTGCGATTCTCAATAAATAAAATAGCAATAATAATAATATTAATGATAAATATTTTAAATAATAAGAATATTAATACAAACAATATAATAACAATAACAATAATAATGAGAGTATTTTTTTACATATTGGCCCTGATGTAAATTCCCCAAATAACAACCCCAACATCGTATGTATTACTGTGTAGGCAATTTTTAGTGTCATACTCTTCACAAAATGGCCATGACATATCTGAAACTTCAGTTCACAAATTACGTGTTAAAGAATTATGATCTGGGTGCTAGAGAATAAACGTGGCTTGCTGATGTCTACGACACGAAACGAAGTGGAAAAAAGGCGTAGACAACACAGTAACACTACGCAGCAAGATTAACAACGCAATCAACTAAAACTGCATATGAGAGAAACAAATATCACACTTGTTATGTTTATTTTCTCTCAGCGACTCAGTCAAAGTTGCAAAAAATTCACCACAAAAATATACATATGGGTAGTTCCAATACGTTCACATATTATACCAAAACGTTCAATGTCTTTTAAACTTAATTGAGATTACCGAGCTGTAAAATATATTTATGTCAAATAGATGGTTTTTACAGATCGTCACACAATGAATTAGTATCAAAATCCCCAATTTGTATCTAGTGGGGTACTTCTGTAAAATGAGGGATGTATACAAAAATGGTTTATTTACATGAAGGGATTTAAAGTAACTTGAAAATGTTTTTGAAATAACAGTTGTAATACTCAGAATGATCTTAATTTGTAACTGCATGCCTCCCAAACTCCAAAAACACGTGAGTAACACGTACTGTACTTCAGTTTTTAGGTAAATTATCCCGATCGCTTTGATCCATTGGTATAGTTTCAAGCTTTGCTTCCAGGCAACAAATGTGACTTAACCTGCGCACGTTTTCTTGAAATTCGATTTTTTGCTAAATGCTCAAGAAGTGTGGATTATCCCTAGTTTGCGCCCCTCGATCTTCTTCATAGTATATGAAATAATGTAAATATTTAACGTGGTTAGACGGAAGAGGAGGCCTACTAGTGTAACGTCGTGGGTAGGGATCTACGCCACCAATTAACAGAGACGAGTGAGTATCTACAAATTTATTTACACATATTTACATAATCACTCTAAGGCGTTTTGTTAGAGCTACTCACTGCAGCCCCCCTCTCTCTCTGCACGCGCCCAGCGGCGGTGTACCACTTCGCCGTGTTCGAGCACATCGAACACCCACTCGTGCATAGAGCACTCCGCGCCAGCCTGGGCGGATAACGTTTTTGCGGATAACCGCGAGGGAGCCTCCTACTCTGTGTTCCCTCCCGAGGCCTCGCGACACGGCTTTATATAGTGCCGCGTCACATGACCTCTTACGTCATTTCTCCCTCCCACGCCTGGACCTGCCTGGACATGCCAGGACCTGCCTTGTGCACGACACCACGCACCTCCGCCACCACCCCTCTTTCTTACCTCCGGAGGGTGGCCTTTGTTTGGGGAGGCTATTTTAAGGTCCCTCATGCCCATACCTTGCAAGCCCGTCTCTCTGCGCAGGAAGTGGAACCTATGACGCTACACTAGCCTGAGCCTCGCCACTAATAAAGACAATTTCATTATTATTATTATTATTATTATTATTATTATTATTATTATTATTATTATTGTTATTATTATTATTAATACGATTCGTTTATTTTTGCTCATAATAAAGTATTTTTTTCGCTTAACCAACTTTATATGAACGCTGTCTTTTGTGTTATTTTAACGACGTGAATTGATGAAAATCGTAGTAAGGTGAACGTATGAGATTATGGAGCATGGAGCATACGGGGGAGTGAGAGGTAGTGGCTACGCAAGAATTTCGCATATAACCGACGGAAGTTGTTTTGTCCATTACAAATTCCATCAGTGGAGAACGGGAATTGAATCATGGTAGCCACTGATATTGTGGGAGTGGTGACAACGAGAACGGAATTGTGTATTCGTACTCCCTACAACAAGGTTAATGCTGTACGAATACACTTAGGAAATGGCATCACATTTTATATAATAATCCATCTATAACGCAATATACTTTACTCCGGGCACAGAGAGCAGTTATTTTAACCCAAGAGGAACACTTACGGGTTATTCGAGATTTATGCAAAGAACTTTATTATTCCTTAGAATATTCTGAAAACCATATTCACCTTCCACACGTATTACCATATAGAGTGCCTCAGAATATTTTATGGAGGAAGTTTGAGATACTTGTTCTCCAAATACTTAAGTATGTCCAGAAAGAGTGGGGAAAGAGACGTATCAGTAAAGTTTAGAGACACTGATACACATCCTGAACAGAAAAGGAAGGAGAATCACAAAAAACTGGAAATAAGACAAACACGAAGAAAATATTTTAACAAAAATAATGAACTGGATAGCCTGACAAAAATAGGGAAATAATTAAAGAGAATGGAAGTGTAGTTGAAACGACAATCGTTTCATACGAGTATTCAACTTAAACGCCAGTTTTATAGCCGGGAAATTATAAATTAGATTAAAATTTCCAACACAAATTTAGAAGACGATTCCTTGTCTTGCCCTTGGGAAGCACACGTTCATGCATAAATATGAGATTCTTTAACAATTTCTCTCAATTAAATATTAAAATAAATTATAATTAGCAACTACAAAGAGAGATGACTTAACTTCAGGAGCAAGAGTATGCGCATAAATTCTATCGATTTCCGGTTTAGTGCTCAATTATTTCACAATAGTTTCTGATAATTTCAATTTAGAACAAATTATTGTGTTTTATTTCCGTAAATAAGACATATATAATGGAGTCATAAATGTCACATTATAAAGTACTTAATTGCCATTTTGACTATATTTGTTATTTTTAAGTACTAATTCTTCAAATTTGAATTACAGTGGGGAAAAAATCGCCAATTATTACAAGTACAAAAACGAACATTTAGAAATATGTCTCATGATGCACGTGCTTGCTCAGTACACAAATGTACAATATTATAATTCACGATCATGATATTGCCCAATATTGTACTTTTGCGTGTTTAGTTTGGAATAAATATTCAAGAAACGTTTCTGTAAAAATCCGTGTCTTTCATTCGTCAACACCCAGTAGGGTCTAGGACCAGAGACCCTTTGGGTCTAAAAAGGCAGTAGAATGATAAAATTGAAGGCAGAGAGCTTTAGCCCATAAGCGAGATGTTAAAAGCAGATGTTAAAATTCCCAATTATGATGACAAATGAAGACACAACTAATTGTTACCCGACTATTTATTTAACATACAAACTGTATGAGAATGACTCATTGGATGTTTTTACGAAGCAACCCTTATAGCAAGGCCACTATGGGAGCCCCGAAGGAGGGTAAGATTGGACAGGTAGAGGACGGGTAGGGTGAAGACTGAAGAAGAGAGCGAGTAGGAAAATGGGAAGAAAAATCCGAATGATAGGGTCATGAAAAGAAGAAAAATATTGTGGAATAAGGAGAACGATAGTTTCGGATGGAAAAGAAGACATTAGAGACGTATGAAAGAAGTGAAATAGAAGCAGAAAGGAGAAAAGGAGAGGAAAGAAGGAGTAGGTGGAAGAAAGGACAGTGGAACGTGTTGGGAATAGATTAAAAATCGTGGTTATGGAGAGAGCAAGAAAATAAGAATGAAGGTTAGCAGTGAGAGGGTAGGTTACGGTGGGATAGGGTAATGTAGTGGGGAGGAAAAAGTTTAGTTACGTGAGGAGAATCTGAATTGTAGGTTCATCAACACTACCTCCCAAATATGGAAAATGGACAGAGTATGGAATGGAGAGAAGCAAAGGGATGGTAGATTGAATAGAAAATGAGAAGAGACGTGAGGAGAGGTAGAGTCACGGAGCAAGAAAAATAATAATGTAAAAGTGAGGAGAAGAGAGAAGACAGGGGTGGTACAGAGGAACAGTAGAATAATAGAGTGGGGAAGGTACAATGAGAGAAAACATAAGGGGGAAAGCAGAGTGTGGATAGGGTTGTAGGAGCAGAAGAGAAGACAGCTGGGACATGAGAAGGAGTAAGATGGGTAATAGGATGGGGAGTAGGATTGTGAATGGAAAAGAAGGGCCAGGATATGGACGAGAAGACAAGCAAGAGGGAAGGCCCGCTTGTGGAAGGAGGCGTAAGTAAAGAAAATACAGAAGAGACAGAATAGCGACCTGGAGAAACAGAGAACCAAGCAAGTGTCGAAGGGAGGAAAGATAAGATAGAGAATAGACTGAATAGCGAGAAACAGCCACGCACGTGACGAGCAGAGAAGGGGCGAGGATGGGAGAGGTGGGAAGGGGTGGAGAGGGTGGGTGGGGGGGCAGGGAGGGGCGGGGAGGGGCGGATGGGGCGGGAGGGGCGGGTGGGGCGGGAGGGGAGGGGAGGGGGGCGGGGAGGGGAGGGGGAGGGGCGGGGAGGGGAGGGGGAGGGGCGGGGAGGGGAGGGGGAGGGGCGGGGAAGGGCGGGTGGGGCCGCGAGAGTCGAGGGCTGGGCCGGCGGCGCAAGCGCGGCCGCGGGCGTCCGTAGCGTTGTGACACGCGTCGAGGCGACCGCGCGGGATATCCGCGAGGACCGCAGCGCCGCAAGTTTTAATCCGCCGGCTTAGGAGGCTGCGGCCTAGCGGCGGCGACGGGAGGGGGCGGGGCAAGAGCGGGGAGCGGGTCGCGGCGGCGGGTGAGCCGGCAGGGGGCGGGGCCGGGGAATGCGGTAGGCGGCACGCGGGGCGGCCGAGGAGCCGAAGGCGCCAAACTTGGCGAGACGAGTTGCCGCAAGTTTCTACGTCATGGGGAGAACCGGGATTTTTACCCCCTCGCGCCGCCTCTCTTATAAGCTAGAGCGCGACTGCTTTTAAGTTGCTACGGGGGCTGCGACGAAGGAAGGCAGGTCTTAGAAGTTGAGCGTCAGCGGCGGCGGAGGCGGCGGCGGAGGCGGCGGCGGCGGCGGCGGCGGCGGCGGCGGTAGGCGCGTGCGTTGTGAGGAAGGGGGCGGGGCAGAGGCGGAGGAACGATGGACTTCATCCGCGGATGTCCGTCTCAGGTGAGATGATACAAAGTTCTCTGCTTGCGCTCACAAGCGAGAGGGCGAGACGGAGGGAGGGGGTGAGTGAAATGGAAGCCGGCACGAGGGTCGAGGGGGGAGGTGAGGGCGAAGTTGTTAGAAACGATGAAATCGAGGTCGAAGGCTACTTGGTTGAGGAGGCGGCTTCGAGAAGGGGAAGGGACGGGAGGTGAAGGGAATAGACCGGTGCGCGGTGGCCAGGACAGCTAGCAGTGGTGACATGCGCTGCGAAATGCAGGAGAACAGCCACTGACAAGGGGGGCCACGAGAAATGGATAGTGGGGAACTGGATGAGATTGGGAGAGTGCAACTGAGAGTGATAGGTAGTTCTAGAACAGGAAAGTGATGACATTGCGAGAGTGGGGGTGGGGACAGTTAGACGGCATGTGACGGGGACTGTTAGAGAACGAATTTGAGGGGGCATGAGAGAAGGTTGTGAGAGAAAGTTGTGACGACGACGACAATTGGACAGTGTTATGATTCAACCGGCTAAGCGCCATTTTTGAAAAAAACAGATATGGACGCCATCAGTTGCATTTGACCATGTTCTAAGTGTACGCAAAAGTTTCGCGCCAAATCTGTAAAAAATAGTCTTATAATTAATGAAAAATGTAAACGCTATCAGTCACATCAGGGATTTAATGTTTCGCAAAAACCGGCTATAAACCTAGATCATCAAATATGCTGTTCTTAATGTCACATTATGTGGGCAAGCGCCAGATATTCCACTCATGTTTGTGCAGTTTCACGCTTCAATAAATGAAATAATTAAATTACAGTTTTTAGAGCTGAAAATGTAATAAAACCTTTCAACACGATGAACCTTTGAACCTGTATTATGTCGCATAGCCGGCAGATGCATAACAGCGGCCAATTGAGAGAGGGATTATGAACGATGCAGAGGGTGCGTTATAACGAGAGCTTCAAGACATGCGCTATTAGATGGAAAGAGCGAAGGAAGCGGGTACAGAGGGATTAGAGTGATCTAGCCTGTAAAGTTATGGTAAATGAAGCGGTAGGGTAAATGCTTAATCCAAGGCGTGGGGACTGTGAAGTGGACAGGCAATGTTGGAGTAGTATGTGGTCTCAAATGTCACACGAAAGCTCCGGTAATGACGAAGAGTGCAAGAATGGCAATCAGAGAAGCAGCCTATCTAATGGATTGATGTTTCAAGGCACGTCAAATTAGTCTTTAGTCCCGTTCATGCAGGCATGGTCGCGGCCAAGGTAACAAGCTTTGTAAAGCTCACGGGCACTGCGTCCCGAGCAACAGGCGCGAGAACAGTAAGGGATGTACAAATTGTTCCGGAGTGACGGTAAGTCACTGGATACCTGGCCCTTGACAGGGAGGCATTTCACGACAGTTACTGTCACAAAGTTTGCTAAATTAATTTCCACTTTCCCTTTAAGGCAATGCATGATCGTTAAAATGAAATAATACATTAGTGCGATTTCAAATTCTCAACTGAGAGTAAAATTTAGGGAAGTATTATGATTTTGTAATCCTGTGTACTTAAGAGTGATACAAAAGCACGAACTTTCTACGTTCTGTTTAGAAGGTTTAACACAAATATACTTGTCTGTTAAAAGCGCTGTCCGTCCGTAAGCGAGAATTGTGAACTTATAGAGACTTGTTAATTTATTTCACTTTTTGGCTAAATATAATAAATACTCTTAAGTGAATGATTTAATAATACATCACAAAACGAAACCAAGGAAAGAACTCGCCATGCAAACACAATCCTGTCACTCGGGAAATATGTTTATACGAGTATAAGGGAGAATTTACTAAGAAAATAAACAATAAATAGTAGTAAGTAGTGAAGAATATAAACATAATACAATTCACGGTTATATGATAGAAAAAATCTGGCGCAAAGCACGGAACCTCGGAACGTACTCGATCACAGCTCGCCACCTTACCGCACAGGAGTAGGTAACTCCTGCACCAGTGTGCACCTCACATTTCAGGACTCGGTTTTGAAAGAAACAATACTTATAACACACAAAGTAAATTAAATGTAATGTAATAAAAAAATATTTTTTATAGCAGTGCACGTAGCACTTCACTTCCTAATTTCAATTATTTCTCGTGGCACACTATTTTCGTCGGAGGATGCCATCACTAAAGGAAGCGTCGAAGCCATTTACAAGTTAGCCAACTACAAACGAACGAATCGAGAAAGGAGAATCTAATAGGCTCAAGGACACAACGACCACTGACCCTTTAGTTATGTTACCAGCATTATCTGTCAAAACGACCCTTTCTTATAAAAATCGCTCTATACCTCGATTGATTGATTGATTCGTGTTTCCGGGCGCTTCAACTACTTTGGTCATTAATCCCGTAAGTGTAATGCGTGTTTTTTTCTCGGGAGGTGGCGATGATTTTCCCTCGCTGGATGGCGAGATCTGGCGTCGACCTACCGTCGACTAGCGGGGTTTCCCTCCAGCCAGGTATCTCCCACCAGCGGGGCACCGCCTCAGCCGGGACAAGCTGTAAGCTCCCGACCGGTCTCCCGACATGTGTGGTAGTGTAGTGCATGTTAGTGGAAGTGTGTGTGTAAGAGGAGAGTATAGGACAAGGAAGGGAAAGGAAATATCGCGCGCGGTCCGTGGCCCGTTTGTTAGGGTACTGCTCCGGCGAGGGGAGGTATGAAGACGAGGGTTGTCCTGGAGCAAATGTGGAGGGAGTGGCTGTGACCAAGGTGTTGGCGAGGAGAGGTGTGGTGACAAGGGTTGACGCATCTGTGATGACAGAGGCGGTGAGCAAGGTGTTGGCGAGGGGAAGTGTCGAGGGGAAGTGTGGAGTCGGGGGCCGAGCAGGGGCAGCTGCGGTGCGAGGGGCGATGACCAAGGTGTTGGGGTGGGGAGGTGTAGAGCCGCGGGCGGGGGTGGGGCGGGGGTGGGGAAGAGGCGGATGTCCGCTTCGCCACCGGACCCTCGCCGCCGCCACCCTCGCCACCGCCCCCGCGCCGAAGGGGGAAACCGCCTCGCCGGAGTGGCCACGGTCGGGGCCCGGGAGCCACCGGATATTTGCCGTGCGGTTTTGCCCTATTGGGTTGCCTGCCGCCGCCCAAACTTTCAGGCCAGATGTCGCATCTAAAGTTGAGCCGAATGTGAATCTAACTCGCGGGTCTGCGGCTAGCTATCACTAGCGACATTATACGCTACAAGAGACATCCACTGCGACAGGTGTACGAATAAGCTGCTAATTTGGAAACTCGACGAGGAAAGAGAAGACGGAAGACAATGAAAACTAAATGATAAGTGAATTACTATAGAGTATAATATAATATCACGTAATATAATAACAATCACCTAAAAGAAAACGTAGTAGGAAGGGTGTTTTAACTAAATTATAAATAAATTAAATAACTGGAAAACAAAATATGTTAACAAACATTAAAGTTAAAGTTACACTGTGTTAGTGACAAAAGCTCAATCGATACATGGAGAAGTTATTGACACACATACAAGTAATTCGAGACGTACAATATATAAATATTACAATTTTAATATGAAAATATAAAAATACGATTACAAAACATTCATTATATTGTAACACGTTAGAGGTATTATATATCTTTAATGAAAGGGAGCAATTATAGAAAATGTATATTTTCTTCTGTATAACACTGATATACGGAATAAAAACATCTGCATACAAAAATAATATTCTAAATAAAAATGTTAACACCATAAATGGCAATACACATTTTTTCTCCAATCCTGCATCACCAGAATTTGACAAGTTAATTTTGTTTACGTTCTAGGCAGAGACAATTTTTGGAAGGTAAAGAAAATAATAGGAGGATGATGGAAATAAATTTTACAATTCATAACTGACACCAATTAATACCCCTTCTTTCATAAGTATTCGTAAACGAACTGTACTCACGTACAGATGAATATATCCTTTAAAACTCTAATTTGGTGGGTATCACTCTGTTTACTTTAATATGGAGCATATTAATAGTTAACCAAGTTTACTGTGTCTACGAAGCAACGAAAGAAATGTAAATTATCCAAATAATAAAGATCCACTGTTAAATTACCAATTTCACACACGTTACTCACTAATATGTGGGACATCATGAAACAGTTTTGTAGATATTCATGGTAAAGTGTTAACGTCAACGAGCGTTATAATTCCCATTAGTTTCCGCTGGAAAGCACCTAGTGAAATTATCTAATCGCCCATAATCACCGATATTTGAGATTCATGTATGGAAGTATTATGCAGAAATTATGCCAACAGGATTTACATATACATGCAAATTCAAAGTGACTAATCGATGCACGCCACATCAACGGATTACCTGCGAGGAAAATTTTATCACTTACGGCCAGTTTGGGACACTCTGGAATAGCACAACCTTAAAACGTCGGCAAGCGCACCATGGTTTATGTAAATTGATTTTTCGATAAAGTTAATTGCATTTACGAACGATATGTTTCATAGTTTTGCCACCCTTCCAACACCAGCACCCGCCAAACACACGTACACAGGCCTCGCCTCCGTAACCCCATCCATATGAATTACGGTCGCATTCCCCTCGTTATAGGTCTTGTTTCCCGAGCGATAGGTGATTTCCATAGTTATAATTCGCTTTTGGAAACCATTTCCCGTTGAAATTTGAGCGGGCTTCGAGTAATAACAATGAGCGAGCGCATGGCGGCACGCGGGCTGCCGTGTCGCGTCGCGCTGAGTGGCTTCGCCGAGCGAGGGCCCCGCCCCCTCCCTGGGCGTCTCTTCCCTCTGCCCCTCCCTGGGCGCCAGGGGCAACGCGTCGCCGCTGCTGCGATCAACCAATTAACTCCATCTCGACCGCTCGCCCTGCGGCTCGTGGCACGCTCGCCAACCCGCCCGACCACAGCCCCGCGTTGCCTTCACCTCGACCGACCGCCACCTCACCCGACCGTCACCTACGTCAATCACCGCTTCGCCCCACAGTCATCTTCCACCACCGTCGTCTCGCCGACCGACACCTCGTCCCACTGTCACCTCGATCCATCGTCACCTACTCCGACCTTCACGTACACCGACCGTCACCTACCCTGACCGCCATCTCGTTCCACCCACCGTCACCTACCCCGACCGTCACCCACTGAGACCCAGACCGTCCCCTACCCCGAATGTGACCGGCAACTACCCCGCCCGTGAGCGTCACCTACCCCGACCGTCTCCTACTCCGACCGTCACCTCGCCGGTCGTCACCTACCCCGACCGTCACCTCGACGACCGTCTCCTACCCCGACCGTCACCTCGCCAACCGTCACATACCCCGACCGTCACCTACCCCGAACGTGACCGGCACCTACCCAAACCGAGAGTGTAAGCTACCCCGACCGCCGCGTCATCTCGCCCTGTCACCTCGCCCCATCGTCGCCTACCCCCGAACACCACCTCTCCCCACCGTCACTTACCTACGTAAGTGAAAAGGGGTTAATGCTAATTCGGTATTCTGCCTCTTTAGTCCACGGCCTCTCAAGTCAACACCCACCAATAATGTTATAAGCATATTGCGAGTACTAGGATATAACATAGAAAGAAAATTAAAAAATTCTTAAAACTTCGAAGTGAGAGTGACTTTCGATTCTTTTGTGGTTACGAGTAAGACGGAACAGTAGGCCTTATGGCCTGAACCTCGCCAAAAATAAAGACATTATTATTATCATCATTATTATTATAACTATTACAACATTCTAGGACTTATTTTAATTATGTATTTCTGAGGGAATATCCGGTTTCTTATTTGGGTCATGCTAATATACTAATTATTACAAATTACGACACAAATTTGTAGTCATCGAAATGGAATTCACTCACGCTTCTACATTCGTATGAAGGCAAAGTTTCGTCTGGTTCTGGGCGGCTTCAGGTACGAACTTTAACACAATTGATCAACAGGTATTGATTAGTATTTATCAAGCATCGGACCGCAAAGAGTATGATGAAAACCGTTTGATTGTCTCCGTTGCGTGCATCGAGTTCACTGAACTTGAGTTCTAACAGACGTCATCAAATACAGGAAACAGAATGTAGAACAAATACAGGAATCATCAAATACAAATCAGAGTAAATCGTAAAAACGTCAAGGGCATGTGGAGGGACCCAAGGTGATCACCTTTCCTAATAGACATCTGATGTGCAAGTTACACATATTATCTTTGCTACAAATTGTTCGACCATTTCTGATGGGCCGGTGACCGGCAGGTACACGGAATTTCCGACGGCACCGGAACGCGACCACCGAAACACCGGGATATAAGGGGTTGCCTAGCACTCAGGGGCTAGTGACATGCATACTTCGTTATAATATAACATAGGGTGGTGCCCCTTATTTTCCGACTTTCAAATTGTTCGAATGACCTTAAAACATGCCTATACAAAATTTTGTTGAGATCGGAACATTCTAACCCTTGAGCGCGAATTCGCATGACGGACATGTCCAGAGCTTATTTAACATAATGTCATATGCAAGTGTCATATGCAGTGCCGAAGAACGTGTGTCTTTTATAGGAGATAGTACTAATTATTTATATAAAACTCCAAGTAACTGGACACAATTTACCATAAAATAAACAAGTTTTATTTTATAACAGATGGGAAGTAAAATGAAGAGTTAGTACAAGCGCTAAACTTGTGGTTTATGGGTGCATGATATTTTAGAAGAAAGCAAGAATTCCGACAAGAGATAATCAGCATTGTTCGCAAAAACTTAACTTGTACTATTCGGAGGGAAGAAAATTACAAAAAACGCAAGCAAGTGTGAAGATATTTGGAAGCACCGTGGAAACTTTAGAAATAATTTGAACACTCTCTTTGATATTGCACATCCGAATGCTATACAAATGATTACGTTGGAAGAAGACAGGATGTTTTTATTTCGGCAGAGAGAGTTAGGATGTAAAAGCTATCTTGTAGCACTAGACGAAAGGACAGAATGAAGGGTGCAACAAAGATCAATACAATAAGAAAAAATATTACAAATCCTTTGCTGTGATACAACTGCAACAAACACTTGACATTTTGTGAGTATACGTCTTTCTTGAAGAACATTTTTCACAGGGCATCGTTCTTTTCGTGCCGTCATCACGTATTCAAACTTATTTTACAATGTGTGTTTGAATGTAAAATAAGTAATGTAGCAAGCAATCCTAACACCACTTTTTTAGCATTTTAAGGAAATCTAGAAAAGATTTAATGTCATTAATTTTGAAAGTGGCAAAGCGAATATGGGAATGGTTTTTAATGAGTACGAAATTAAAGAAATATTGGACTTTTATGAAAGTAACAAACTAAAGATACATTTTCATGGGGTAATGCATCTAACTCGATAGATGGCAAGAGATATTTAACATTTGAAACGATTCTGCGAAGATGAGAATCTAAACTATCTTGTGTAATTAAAAATTCCTTAAATAATATCTGTTGATTGTAACTGTTTACGCAAAACCGTGGCTTTAGGACAGTGCAGCTGTAAAATCTCCTTATCAAGATGGCTTATAAAATTTCTAAACTCGCTGGAAAGGATAGATTCCACAATTTCAAAAGCATTTTAAAAAATGTACACACCGTATGCAGTATTTCTTAGAAGAATTGTCTGTCGTACCGCTTTCTGATGATGAAGGAGACGTTACAAATTAAAATCAAAATGGTAGTGAATTTAGCCTGAGTAAATCTACGCATGGAAGAGTGTTATATTCCTTTTTGTGAAAAATTGGATGGAGAACAATATGGTAAGCTCAATTGTATCTCGATGAGCGTTCTTTAATTTTTATTTTGAGCAGGCCACTCCGGACCACGCAGGGATGCTGAGAATACAGTTCATCAGGGGGATAAGCATTACCCTGGATCCGACTTTCACTTCCCAGGGTTGTTAGCCCTCGATGTGGAAGATGAATGATGATGAGAGGGGTGAAAGGACACACATATGACATACACAAATACACCCATGCCCGAGGCGGGACTCGAACCCACGACCCTGCGGTGCGAGATCGCCACGACACTACTGCTTTAGCGATTTCGGCCACGCGGCCGGCCAGTACTTTAATAATTAATTCATTCATATACAATATATCTCCTAATTCACGTTAATCTTAATTTCAATAAAAACAATAGCCGAATCTGTGTCAACGAAAAGCAGATACGTTCTTTGCCTGAAGATGGATACTTGTTTTATTCAAAACTGTTCTTTGACCTGGTAATGCAACTCTTCATATTTAGAACCTAAAAGGTTTTTTATAAAGTTGAAAGCTGTAAATGACTGCGCTGAAAGGCCTGTTGAATTAATGAAAGGTTTTCATGGACTACTGGACGACTTTTATGAGGAGCGAAAGCAATTTTTTGTGTTGTTCAAGAACATCGTTCATTGTACGCATACTGCAAGAAAGAAACACTGAAAAAAAGTATCCACAAGAAAAGTGAAAACTATAACACAGTCTAAAGATTGAAAATGAATTAAATTTTAATATAAAATTATGTATTAAAATATATCAATAGTTTTCAACTGACTTAACCCAACAAAACCAATGATCCCTAATATTCAAATTTCACGCTCAAGTCGGCACGGGTTAATATCGACATATTGTGATGAAATTTTATTTTCGAGTTAATTTGAACAAATGGAAAATATTTCAGGGGTGAGCCCAAAAAAATTGCAAAAAAAATGTTTCGGGCAATATAAGGGACACTCTAATATAACATCGTACATTCCACCGTATTATGAAAGGCTGTAGCAGGATAGAGGGGGGGAAATGACTCCAAGCATAATTCAATTTTGAACAGAGGACATGTTGCGTGTTATTTTGAAAGTCATTTTTCCAAAATCTCAGAGCGACAGGCTGATTATTTTGTAAGGTACCAGAAAAAATACGAATTTTTGGTTTTTGATTTCAACTATCAAAAGTTTCTGGATTTTCTTAAGCATAAAGGTCACTTAGGTCTCACATTAAGACGTATTTCATTTTAAAAATATAGCTTTTATGTGCATTCACCACAAGTATAACCAACTTCTTGGATATAATCTAAATATATAAAATATTATAAAGATTTCAGTGAAGTCGAGAACAAGGAGGTCAATGTATCCCAATTGGAAATTTATTTCCTATAACACAAATGTGATATCGTTTTGACATACCACTCTCTTCCTATGACGTGGTAAGATTTTAATTTGTTACGTCAAATATAGAATAATGATTGATCTTTTCCGTAAAAAAATAAAAAGGAGTAATGTAAATGATCTAGGTTGTCCGGGTGACGCCGCGTCGAAGGCTGAGGTGCCGACGTTTCGACCGACATGTCGCGGTCCTCTTCAGGGCTGTATTGCTAACATATACAATAGCAATACAGCCCTGAAGAGGACCGCGACATGTCGGTCGAAACGTCGGCACCTCAGCCTTCGACGCGGCGTCACCCAGACAGCCTAGATCATGACTCTGGCCGCGGAAGCCTTCGATACCGAGTAATGTAAATACATAAAAAAATAACTTACGCATAAATCTCTAGGTTAGAAAAACATTCAAAATGCAGAATTTATATTGCAACACTAACCTGTATTTTAACATTACGAAAATATTCAAATGGACAAGATCCTTTCTCCACAATTTGTACATATAATTACAATTTGACAGTAAAACGTATCTCCAAATGAGAAAGAAAACATCCCTGGGATGAAACTGCGTGAGGAGTTAGCGGCTGCCTACTTTTTCTGGCACATAACAGAGGAAATGGACGGTAAAGGGAATTTGCGAGGTTTCTTATTGTAAAAAGAGAAAGAGCTGGTGAAGTTCGTAAGCCGCTTAGTCGAATTCATGTTCGAAGGCGCCCTTCTACAAAGTTCAGCTTGACGTCCGTCGCCGATTTCCTGAAGTGGTGTTGCTCTGAGACGGAATGGTACAAACAGCTCCCAATTTCCTCCCTCCGAGAACGGTAGCTCAGAGATCCAGAGTTTATAGTGATTGACTATTGTATCATGCGAGTGAACTATGGAGACAGTTATATGTCATATGCAATGGGGAAATCTGAAATGCATCAAGTTATAAAGGGATAATTTACACCTTCGACAACTTCACTCAGTAAATTTCTTACTATAACGTAGTATGCATTGCTCAATAATTTAAATAACATGAACCTTTCTACATAAGTCAATAATAAAACATAGTGGAGCTAACTTTCTAACATTATTTACAAATTTTGCAATATGCAAAAATTCAAAGTTCGACCAATCTGAGAACTGCACCTTTTAAAAATCTCTTTTGCTCTAGCGAAGAAAATAGAATAAAAAAATATGGAGCCCTTTGTGAGAAAAGTTTGAAAATGTTGAGGCTTTCACTTCAAGTACTCTGTAAAGTGCTAAAATCCGCTTCAAATTCACAGAATTAATATAATGTAATTCACATGAATTAATGTAATTTACATCTCTATCGTTCAATGGTGCTGCAAATCTCTTTTTGGAGAGGCACCCGCTGTACTGCTTTTATTCATCATTCAGCTAATTAAAGGGTGGGGAAGTGACTCTGGAATACAAGAAAACGTACACATATTTTTTTATAAGTGATACCTAGATGGAGTGCACATATTTTACATCTCCCCTATACGTCACATACAATTTTTCCGTTGCTTTGACGAAAATAAATCATATCAAATCAAACTGTTTAAGCGCTAGAGTTGACCACAGATAGCAGACAGACTTTTTCACATAAACCAATTTTCAGGTATCAAGGTACCACAAAACGCGGATTAAGACTACACAATGTGTTAGAGGAATTATTTATGTACATACTGGAGCACAATTTTTCCATTTTTTTCTGATATCAGAGACCCACAATGCGAGTTTTTTCTGGTGAAAACTCGCCATTTAAAATAATATACGCATCTACCCAAGGAACAACTCAATATCACCTCCGAAAGTAATACGTATTTAATTGTGGAAGATTATTTCCATTTTCTCCATCGATGTGGATTCAAACAATATTTCTTACGTAACCACCAATTTAATACTACTTAATTGTATTTATTTTTGTCAAAGAATAGTAAAAACTATGTGATGTTTTTGGGGATAATTACCAATTACCAAATTAATTACCAACTACTATTGCGAACTCATACCCACTTAGCAGAATTACGAGATCACAACAGTTGTTGGCAATTGCTAAACAGGAAACATATTCCCAAGAAATTAATAAAAATTACAACGGTGATGGGGGTTGAATATAAAGTGTAGTAGTCCTAGAGTTTCGTAAGTCCTAAAGGCTGTTCCAAGAGGTGACTGTCTCGGTAGCTCATGTGGAGAGAATCCGGGAGATTCGGGTTCGATCCCCGGTTGTGGTAGTGAATTATTTGAACAGTGATTTCATTCATTAAATATTCCTTATTGCAGATTTATATGAAATAGATGTTTAGGTGTGATTTACAACGGCAGATAAATTATAAAACTTTCTGCACAATTGTCTTAAAAATCACCATTAAATGCGCGAGTAAATCTCAATCAGTGCATTTGATCTTTTAACAGACGAATTGCTTCTTTTATTCGAGTAATGAAAAAATGAAATTTCATGTAGTTTATTTCCAATATTCGAATTAGTATTGAAGTACTGTATGTCACGCATATCCTAAAGCACGCATTATTAAATAAAATGTAGTATAAATAAGTGTGGGAATTCTGATGCGGTGTTGACATTATTAAATGGAGTAATAAAATATGTCATCTCCGTCAACTTATTGTTGATGGAGATGGCATCTTTTATTACTACACGTACTATAAGTAAAAAACATTACTTTTTTCTAAATATCGTCCAATCGTCTAATCGTGTAATATCGTCTAATCGTCCAATTACCTTGATTCATGGAACAAGTGCTAAGATGGCCTTTTCTTTTACTTCTAAAAATTAAGACAATAGACAATTCCCTTTCAATTAAAGATAGACATTTTAGCAACAATAGTTGAGATAACTATTAATGAAACGAAATATTTTTTCGTGTGATGTAGGTCATCAAGAAATATAAATAATGAATTAAATCAAACATATTAAGATACAAGCATGAACTCCTTCCGTTTCTGTTTCACATGCAATGAGATGTAATGATCCCAAACAATTTATCACAAAAGTGTGCATAATCTAAAATAAGAATTGTAAAGTTTGAATAATTGATCCTGTTTACTCGCCTTGAGCATGATTTACGCAGTTTAATCTGTACCTTACTTCGAAATGGAATTTTCCAGGTACTCAAACACCTACCGACGGTAACAACAACGGAAATGAAAACCACAGTGAATTATCAGTAACGAAACAACTACGCAACAAATTACCACCAGCACTTTCCCTCGCGTTTCGAGCCTGAATGCGGCGCAGAAGCGAGAGAAAGAGCGCGCATTTATCGTAAAACCCAGCGCGCATCTCCGCCTTCCAAAACGTCTCGCATGCAGACGGTAATTACGCAGCCCACGGAGGAAAATCGAAGCGGCGCGGTACACAATAATTTACGGTGGGCATTATCGAAACTTGAGACTCGCCTCCACGCAAGCAATTGCTGCTCAGAAGGTTTGCAGAACTTAAATTGCTCGCAGCAGCTTTTGTGCGGCCGCCGAGGCTCGCACGCAGCAGACGAGGAACAGAGATAAATTATAATGGTCTTGTGAGAAATTCGTGTGTGCGCGAGCTTCGTGGGCTTTGCCTGGGCTGTCGTCCAACGCGGCAAAAGGATAACGCGGACAATGCGGGGCGATGCGTGAGCGTTTATTTTTTGACGAACAACGAGAGCATTTGGATGAATAGATCACGTTTGGAATAAAGGTACACGTTCGTAAAAAATCACCTATTTCATTCGACCAATTTGATTCGTTTCGTCCTCTCATTTCCAGGTGAAAAGGAAAACGCCAGTTTCGGCCACGGTGATTATCATAAACTTGTTTAAATTCTATTTAGAGATTTGTCCAAAACAGCAAGAAGATAACGAAAACCATCCAGGATAAGCTGCAGGGATGTTCATTTGAAGAACAACTAAAGCATTGGCATTAGCGTGTGAGACAGACTGAAAACTAAACTACTGTTTTTAAAAAATGTACGCGATAAAGTAATCAGGTTGGATTTAGTTAGTTTGCCGAAAAGAACCTTTAGTTTATTTGGGTGAAATATGACTAGCTGCTCCCGTCCATTTCCAAGATAACGGCAATACAGTCTTCGGACTCCGCCGTTAACATAAAACATTCTTCACAAGGGTTTGGGACTCACGGTCAACGAAGCAAAAGAATATTGCAAACAATGGAGGGTGACCCATCGGCGAATATGTTTTCATTAACAAATAAAACCTTTGGATTTATGGAACAAGTTTGGAATAATGGAACACGCTTGCTAAAAATATCACCAATTTAATTCGGCAAATTTGACTCGTTTGCCCTGCTCGTTTTTCAAGTCAACAGCAAGACTTTCGTCTTAGTGCTGCACGATTAACATAAAACAGTGAAAATGCTGTTTTGGAACTCTCATCCAACGCAGCAAGAGTGTAACGAGAACAATTCCGGACGAACTGTGGGCGTTTTCGTTTGACGAACCAATAAAACATTGAATTCACGTAGGGAATAGAGTGAATACTTAACAATGATTTTACAAGATGTAGTGAAGTAGTTGAGTTTAGTTAGCTTATCAAAAACGTCCAGTTTAATTTGTTTAAATTTGAGTAGTTTCTCTCGCCCATTTCCAACTAAGTGGCCTGACAGTCTTCCGCCTCCGCAATTAACATCAGCCACTCTTCGCTTGGGCGTAAGGCTCTCGCTCAACGCAGGAAAATATTAATGCAAACAATAGGGGGTGATTCATCAGCGAGTATTGTTTTCATGAACGACTAAAGCATTTCGTTTTAACTAATACATGTGAAATACGATAAATTACAATCGATGATTTACAAAATTGCAGTAGTTGAAGTTAGTTAGGATGTTAAAAATCGCCAATTAAATAAGATCAATTTTAATCGTTTTGCACACACATTTCTAAGTGAACGGCAATAATCTGTCCTTCGGCTACCGCGATTGAAATGAAACATTCCTCAGTATAACCAACTCGCAAATTTACGAGACATTTTATCCAAAAAACGGATACAATATGGCTACCTTCGCTCCCATTTGCACTAAAGAATTTCCACTCAACTAAATACGCTAATTTCAGGTGCTCCATTAATCATTTTGCTTCAGCTGTTTTTCAAAACACTCATTACCACGCGGTCTCCTGGCTTGTCCGCTCACCTTCACTTCTGGGCACCAAGATATCCTGGTCAATCTACAGGGAGTTTGTTTTGCAGAAAACGGTTTCTCTACAATGTCCCTCGGATGCCTCACTATCCGGAATATCTTGTTGCCCCAAACGTGTATTTCTCCAAATATTAACCACACGGATCATTATCAGTTTGCCTTCTATCCTCTTACTTTTGTAATTATCTCGATATCGATTCAAATTATCTCGATATCGATTAATTATATCTATTAAAAAGCGATACGGCACGCCAAATGAAAAATATTTGGACTCAGCACGCGCGAAAGTAGAAGAGGAAAGTCTCTCCCATCTTATCTATATAATCGGCTTTAGGAGCCGTTGTTCAACCCCACCTATCGACGAGAGAGGGAGTATTATCTGGCCCGACCTTTAGTTTCCCACGGTTGTTGAAGCAACGTAATTGACAGAAGAGTGTACGGCCGTCTTTACACGGAGCCACTCGACAGCGCTTCCCAGCAGCGCCGGGCCACACACACAATACTCACATACTCACGCACTCACATACACTCACACACAAATTTACAGAGACCAGCGCCAGGTGAGCAGGCAGACGGATTCTTCGAACACCGCTTTGGGCGTCAGCGGTCACAAGTGACGCGCTGCATTGTGTTAACACAAGGAAGTCAACGTGTTAACAGATACGCTCTGAGGCGCTCCCGAGTAACTTATTGTGAAAGCTGCCATTAAAGATGTGCGTTGTTGCGGCTGGTGCGGCTACGTTGCTTGTGGCGAGATTGCGTCACTGTAACCACCAGAAGAGTTTAATGTGTCACTGCGCCGGTCGTGTAAAAACCAGTATTTTAACAGATGTTTGGCCAGCAGAAGCACCTCTCGGAAGTCTCCCATCGTTCTAACACGAAAGAGGGAGGGAGTAGCGGAGACAGTTTCCCATCGCGTTCTGAGGCAAGCCTCTCTCTAGACTTTTTTTTTTCGTGGTTCTTGAACTATAGTAGCTACTTTCGTAACTCGACGTTGGAAAAAACGGCCTCTCACGGTTACCTTGCATATCCCGCCATTCGAAGAATATTACCGCGAAGAATCGAAAGGAACCTTCGCCAAACTTACGCGAGCGAGGCGGCCGTAGCGTGGCGGTCTTCCACGAGAACGCAGACGCAGAACCGCTTCTGGATTTCGTTGTACACGTCCGTGAATAAGCGGCCAGGAAATACGTTAACGAGATTTATAATGCTCCTTCGGCGGGGGCGACGGGAGAGCGGGTCGGGAGAGAGGCGTCTAAAAAGGAGAAAGAGTCTCTCCGCGGGATTATTTCCGGACGGTCGTGTCTGGCGGGGGCTCGGCGGTGGCTGGCGTGGGTGGGTGCGGGGGTGGATGGTCGTTTGCGGGGGAGGGGGTGACCGGTCTAATCTTTATAATGGAGAATCCGGAAATCTATCGGAGCCTATTTACAAGGTAAATTGCGAAGACGCCTTGGTGCCGGCACGGGACGGCGTGGGGGGGGGGGAGACGGGGATCGGGCAGACGACACAGTCGTTGTAGGGGGCGGAGAAGGGGTGAGAAAGGGGGGTTGGAGGGGGGACGAGTCGCGTCTCACCCCCATCGATCAAGCGCCGTCGCAACGCCGGAAACGGAACAAATAAATCTCCCCCTTCGCGCCTCGCCCCGCAGGAAGACACGACGAGCGAGCGGCTTCCGAAACGAAGCGAGGCGAAGCGCGGCGGGGAGGGGTGGGGAGGGGCGAGGAGGGGAAGTGCGGGGGTGGGGGAGTGGGCTGACGCCGAGCGGCTGGCGGCGGATGGAGGCCGCCGGAGGTTGAGGCTGGCGCGAAAGGTTGGAGATCGTGACACGGGGGAGGAGGTGGATGCGAAACGTTCGGCGTGGGCGGAAGGGTGAGGAGGGACGAGGAGGGTCGTGGAGGGGTGTAAAGGCGCGAGTCGGGGAGGGACGAGTTATGCCAGTGCGGCGGGCGACGCGGGGCGGGACAAGGTGGGGCTAGGCGGGGCAAGGAGGAACGAGGCGGGACGAGGTGGGACGAGGTGGAACGATGCAGGACGAGGTGAGACGAAGTGGGATGAGGTGGGGCGAGGTGGGAGGGGACGCGAAGCGGAGCTGGGCGTGGTGAGGCGAGGTGAGACGGAGGGTAGGACGTGGCAGGCGGAGCGAGAGGGGACGGGGCGGGGCGAGGTGAGGCGAGGCGGTGGGAGGCGGGGAAGACGGGGCGAGGTGGGGCGAGGCGGGTAGAGGCGGGGCGAGGCGGGACGAGGCGGGACGAGGCGGGGCGAGGCGGGACGAGGCGGGACGAGGCGGGGCGAGGCGAGGCGGGGCAAGGCGGGACGAGGCGGGGGAGGGTGGGACGGCGCCTTGCGAGGCGAGATAGAGCTGGGTGTGGTGGGGTGAGGCGAGGCGGGGCGGCGCGGGCGCTGCAGAGAAGAGTGTATTCGAAACGTGGTGGCGCGGTCTGGAAGGCCGGGACGAGCGGCACTGGGCGAGGCGTAGCAGAGCGGGATGGGTTGGGGCCGAGCGGGCGGCTGACGCCCAACGGAGTGAGGGCGCTAGCAGATCAAGGCCGGGGTGAAATGTTGAAGATTGCGACGGAGAAACGTTGGGACGAGCACGAAACATCGAGGATGGGACTGAAATCGGGAGAGAACCCTTCGGGACGCTGGTTGATGATGCTGTGCATGTAAGCAAGAGAACAATTGCGCAGCGAGAGTTATGTTTTAGTGGCCTTTGTGACGACAATAATTTGGCGATGTAAGACAGAATTGGGAAATTTAGGGCAAAATTAGGGATGGATTCGCCGGTCAGGGAAGGTCTGATGTGTCAGAACTGAGTTTTATGTCTCACAAAATGAACTCGAAGCAAATGAAAGAAGTGATAGACAAATTTTGGCTAGTGGAACTCTCTGAAAATGAAATCAAATTCGTGTTTTATAATAATACTTCTGCCTCGTACAAGATTTCATATTTGTTTCGAAATTTCAAATTTATTACAAGTGATTTCTACCGATTGCTTGATTGCTTGGATTGCGACTGCGACAACACTGTCTCTGCAGCATCGATAATCGAGAGGTCCTAATTTTCGAGTTCCGACGGTAGCATATTTTCGATACTATCCATATACCTGGGTCGAATTCAACCACTTTCTGGAGAAGTCTAGTAGTCGGTTGGTCTTATTGGCACTTTTTTGATTGATATTAGGTGAACGCTTGCGCGGACCCTAAAAAACGGGTCACAGGGCGCACGCAATCTTTCTTTTTCCATCCTTGTCCCCTCCTCTACCATTGCATTTCGATGCACTATATTACCACACACGTCAAAAGATTCAGTCGGGAGCTTAGCGCGTGACTGGGTTGGGATAGTGGCCGGATGAGGGGAGACACCTGAAGGTGGAAACTTCCATCAGCTGACGTGTTGGTCCGCGCCGGATCTCACATTCTAGCGAGGAAGGAACATCACCATCTCCGGAATATACTTCGCACTACACTCAGGGCAGTTATGGCCCAAAGTAGTAAGCGTGTCCGTAACTTACAATTGTATAAAAGTATATTTTAAGTTTTTTTTTCTGTAAAATATCGCATGATGGTAATGACGTCTAGCGTTAAAAATCAACCCAGTGGGAGACGGAAACTCGCTTCGTTTTTGAAACAATGCGGAATCATGGGTGAAGTAATATGCCATAGAGATATTGTGCATAATATTTTTATTTTTCGAGAAATTCATCTTTGGTGTTTTAAATAGAACTACAAATTTCACCGGCAATGGACAGACCATAAAAAGAGAAATGAAATAATGTTTTATTTATTGTTTGATGGTTTGTTTGATAGATGATTTTTATACACAGTAAACTTTTTGACATGTGAATTGAAACAAAACGGACAATATTTCCTTTTATTAGTTCTTTCAACAGTCGCTTTCGGGGAAGAAGGCACTTCTACACTGGAAAAAATTAATCATGCGAATATAACTAATGGGAGAAAAAATGGCTGTTTACACAAGATATTTTACTCGGATGTTGAAAAATATACTTTAAAATTTTCGTGTTTTCTTTCTAGGACACCTGTGTCTTCAAATATGTCGGATTTTAAGAATGCTTCGCTATATTAATGTCTACTGCGCCCACGGCGTAAGAAATATAGGTGTGTCAACTAGCCGCCTTTGGGGCAAATTTTCTGGAGCCAATCTGAGGCTAGTTCCTCGCTTGTCCGTACGGTGCGCACGATCGGTTTGGATCTCGGTGTAAGATATACATCTTAAGATGACATCTTAAACGGTGGTTATAACACAGTTTTACAAAACATTTCCTACCCATTTTCTTATCTCTTCGCTCTAGACTTTATCAATTCCACCGCGAAACGTCAAATCACTCATTTGAAATTTGAAATCAGCTGGCCACAGAGCTGTCGAATGGATCACGACCAATGACGATCTTGCCCAAATGAGACCCCAAGATCGCAGCGCTTATATGCGAGAACTGTGAGAACTAGCCACACGTAAGTTTCAGTTTTATACTGGGAGTGACCACACCTATATATTGTAGCGTCACAGCACTGGGCGCGACCGACCGCACAAGTCGTGCAAGGGGGAGGGGTTGGTCCTCTCGTGCCGCGCCGACCGGACGGACCCCCCGGGGTCTCTCGAGGGTCTCTCCGCTGGGGGCGTGTCTGAGAAGGCGGCTGTCCGTTCGCACTAGTGATGTGTGACGACAGAAATCGTTCGCAGATGGACGCCAGGCTCCATCTGCAGCCAGCCCAAATCTCGAGCGGAAATGACGCTTTGTGCGTGGGAGGTCGGTCGCGCCCAGTGCTGTGACGCTACAATATCTTACACCGTGGCCGCGCCGCAGTTCACCCGCGCGCTAGCGACGACAGAAAAGCAACATGGAACGCACAAAAGCGTGCGGAGTGGGAGGGGCCTACGTCGACACACCGCGCCGTCGACTTGCGGAGGGCAAAGAAGAATAACGGCATCGCGCTGAGAGGGGGTCCTTGATTGGATTACATTACGTAGCGGGGGCACCGGGCTTGCTCGCGATTATCCACTCGGAAGATATTTGTGCTCTTCCCGCGTTGCTTTCGACGTTAACGCCCGTGTGCCATCGGATTACGTGAAGAGAACGCGGAAAAGAAGAAAATTAAGCGTTAGGTGAGTCCATGACGCGTCTAATGTAATATTTCCGTTGGTTTAGGACTCTGAAACATGTATTTGAAACTGTGAGTGGGACAACAATCCGATTTTTTGTCTGGTTAAGTACAAATTTGTGTCTTTTATCAAATTAGGATGTGTTTCGGCCTACATTCCAATTTGGTTATTTCGCGAATTGCCCGTTTAATGTTCACATTATCCAAAATGGGCAGATGTCGTCCAATAGAAAGCTTCAAATGTTTATTAGGCGGAAAAAAATGACAACCAATATGAGGTGGCTCGTGGAAGTGAAGCATGTTACAGTGACGAAGAACATCAAATATATGTGAAAATTAAGGATCAAACGGCGGTGAAAAGTGTCTGAGACTAGTGAGAAAACAAGAGGTATTCGAGATCCACTCTGGGTTCTCGAGATCCACTGTGACAGTGGTAAATTTCTTTTTATACGATACCACGTAACATAACCTCATCTCTCTATATGCCTCAGTTGACACTTCCCTGCACATTTGCAAGTTGGGGCAAAGAAACTCCTGACTTCGGCTTCGCGATTAAAAGAAACATCCTTGATTCTGGGCAATCCAAAATTTCCAACACATTTTAATGCAAGAATACTTCCCGCTGGCACAGATGACGCCGCTATCTCCGACAACCACCTTACTTTTGCCAGCGCCCCGGGCCAACGTTAGCCGAATGATGTCCAAAATGATTCGTTCTTCGTCATTCGCATACAGTGAAGACGTGATAATCCGAAGTATTTGGGACCGATTGTATCTAGAGTTAGAAAAAGTTCGGATTACACGAGAAAAAATTAAATACATAACGGAATTTTCAACTACAATGTATACGTTAAATATAATGTGTAGATACTATTATTATAACAGGTACATATATACATGAGCGCGAACCGGTCACAACAGTGTAGCAGACAGACTGACACTGGCAACGGCCGCCGAACACGTGACACTTAACGTACAGTTGTCAACTCCGTCAAGAGACACCGTTGATTTTTTTTGTAATTTAAGGTCTCATTAACTACTAGGTCATTATCACTATTGGACGTAACGTTATGGTATGATGAAACAATATGATGACAGGGAGTGAAAGGACGAACACATACAACCATGCCCGAAGCCGGACTCGAAGTTGCGACCCCACGGTCCAAGATCACTACGGCACTAATGGCTTAGCAAACTCAGCCACGGTGCCGATCACCGTTGATTATTACCGCTCGTTTGCTAGTTTGGTGACTTCAAGCACATCAGGACACTTCAGACTGCTCGGAAACTCGGATTACTAAGGCTCGCAGTACCACGACTCTACTGTAGATTTGTCAAACTGCCTGTCTAATGAATAAATTAACCGGCTAATTCGCGAATTAGAGATTTCGGCCTTCAGTCGTAACATGTCCTTTCCGATATTCGTAGTAACACAATGATGACCCTTGTTTAACACATTCCAAATAAAGATATTAAAATTTCCAAAAGATGACAAACATTATGTAAACGCCGTACAAACGTGTTTATAAAGCAACGTTGTGTCTATAGAGATATATATAGTGTGTCTATAGAGATAGAGATATAGACACAACGTTGCTTTATAAACACGTTTGTACGGCGTTTACATAATGTTTGTCATCTTTTGGAAATTTTAATATCTTTATTTGGAATGTGTTAAACAAGGGTCATCATTGTGTTACTACGACACATTCTTTTCTTCCAATAGTAGTATCTCAACGGATTCCTCAGCTCGAAATACATGGAATATGACAGCAATAATGTTACGGCACAGTTTATTTCATATAAATATAAATCGTAAAAATATTTTCTCAACTATTACAGCCAGTAAGTATAGTTATTATAGCACTGGTTCTTGGAAATGTGCACGCAATATATCAATGAAGAGATTCAATGAAGACACCATCCAGATGTAAGGAGATGAGACTGTTATGAACCTATCTTCAATACTTTACAACTTTCTGACACGAAAAGGCCCATCATTCACGCAAATTTGAATCCTGTATGAATGAATTAAAAATTACGTTAACTGCAAAATTATGTAGGATAAAACTGCTGATTGCACTTTCATAAGGCCCATCTCACAATGCAGACGAAACAGTCTTGCTATAAGAACCAAAAATGAAATTCTACATTATTCTTATATTTTTCGGCACTCAGTTTCATTAACAGAAATCATTGGACGAAATTGATTGCGTATTTTGTTCTCTTTATTACGATTGTTGATTGATTTGATAAAAACCCACTGGCAAGTCTTTACAAGTGCACGACAAAACTTTACAAAATAATGTAAATATCCTGTAATGCAATTGTAAGAGACGAAACGAATGATGTATGGGTAAATAATTTAATAGCATCTGCAGTAGAACTATGAGAAATATTAAACAATTTTTTAATTAGCAAGTGGGAATCCGCGAATTGAGAATAAAACGCAAGGATTCAAGTGTTGCCGTTGCAAGACAAAAGAGGTTTCTCCGTAAAAAAGGGTGCAGCATTCGAGAGAATAGCAGAATAATAGCTTTAGGGCGTCATTTGTTTCATTCACTTAAGCGCTGGCTGTCACAGTTCGAAACTGCCGCCCATTAGAACTCTCTCTTTTGCACGGCCACGAGGTTCTCTCCTTCTTTAGATACAAATAAAAGAACGCGGTAATTTTTATTCTCCAAATGACTTCCGTAAGCCATCATTTACAAGGATTTGTAGAGAATTCTTTCGAGAAATGCGAATTTTGTAACCTGGCATGGTTGCTCTGCAAACTTTAACTCCCCAGTCTCTAAAATCTCCTTCCGTCAAAACACAATCCATTGACCTATCGATCAATTTATCAACAAATTTTGTACAAATTTCTTTCTCCCAGCACTTCCTTAAAGGATGAAAAATATGAATAGTATCTTTTCACCGCTTAGATAGTGAGAACACTCTTCGTTTATGCTTTTTTACATGACGTAGGACTGTTTTTTAGCTATTCAGTAAATGTATAGCTGATTTACTCATTATTAGTCATCTCTTACAAGAACGAAATTTTGCGGATACATTTCCCTTCAATCACTTGTTCGATTCTATAAAAAGTCCCTTAGAGAGGAATATATTGCTATAATCAAATAGTCTTGCATTCTTACAGGACTCTTTAATTCTCATTTAACAGATTACAGAATAAAATAGTATGCGGACCTGATTCTCCAATATTACAAAGATTTTTAGCGGGGAAAACTTCCTGGCGTTCAGACAGAGCGGGGTGAGAGGGAGAAAGAAAGATAAGGTGAGAGGGACCAAAGGGGTAGATATGCGAGAAACGGGAGAAATGGGGCGAAAAATGGAAAGAAAGAGAAAAGGAGAGAAGAGAAATCCCCAGTGGAAGAGAAAATGAAAGAGAAAGGAAAAGAGGAAGAGAAACATAGAACAAGAGAAAGGTAGAGAAATGAAGAGAGAAGCAGATGCGAAGAGAAACGCAGGGACAAAGAGAAATGGAGAGAGGAGGATCAAACGGAGACCAGAAAAGAAAGGGAGAGAGAAGGATAAAAGGGAGACCGAAAGAGAAAGGGAGAGCGGAAGGTAAAGGGAGAGAGGGAAACGGGAAGAGGAAGGGAGATGACAGAAAGGGCGAAAGAGCAACCAGCAATCAAGAGAGAAGTACTTTAATGAATCTGACACAAGAACGTGCTCCTTTCGATTGCCGCGAAGCCGAAGGAAGCCTTTGGTATACCTGGATTACATCCGATTCCCGTTTCCATGCATCCACTTGTATCTCCCAGCGCGTGCGAGCGTGTCTCGGCCGCAGTGGGCGGCCGGGGCCAGGGCCGGCGCGGCGGCGCTGCGCTGGCATAGGGGCAAAAAGCAGGCGCCGTTGCGGGCCTGTGTGGCCGGGGCCCTCCCTTGCACGTTGCATTCGTAATTAGTTAATGGTAATATGTCCCTGCGCTGCGCCACCCTCCCCTCCCACGCTCAGCAGCGCAACGCAACCCAACGCGGTGACCTTCTTGTCACTAAGCGGCAGATTTGCCTTTTCATTTTAATATCCACCGGTTATGTCCATACAGGAGCACTTCCTCTTGCTCATACTAATTCTTGCTCTGTATCTTTTTCTGTCGCTTCCGCACTATCTCTCGCTGAGCCTTTCTCACTGTCGCTGTTTCTTCCTCGCTGGTTCTTTCTGTCTCTTCCTTGCTGTCTCTGTCTCACTCTTTCTCGCTCTCTGCCTCTTTTTCTTCTTCGCTGTTGTTTACTCTTCCTCGTTGTCTTTGTCAGTCCGTCTCTTTCTGTCTCTGTCTGACTCAGTCCCTCCCTCACTGTCTTTTTCTCTTCCTCACTGTATTCTTCTCTTCCTCACTGTATTCTTCTCTTCCTCACTGTATTCTTCTCTTCCTCACTGTATTCTTCTCTTCCTCACTGTATTCTTCTCTTCCTCGCTGTCTCTAAACATTCTCAGTGTTTCTGACTTCCTTGGGGATTTTGTCTCTTCCTGAATGTCTCTGTCGCATCCCTTTCCTCAATATCTCTGTCTCCGAGTGTCTCTGTCTCACTGTTTCTGTCTCACTGTTTCTTCCTCAGTATTTCTGTGTTTTAATGCCTCTTTCTCTCTCTTCGTCAAAATCTCTCTCTCTCTCTCTCTTTTATACTGCCTCTCTTATTTGCATTTTCTTCTTCGTGCCTTTATGACTTCCCGTCTCTTTCACTTTCTCTCTCTCTTTCTCTCTCTCTCTCTCTCTCTCTCTCTCTCTCTCACACACACACACACACACACACACACACAAGCAGGTACACACACATTCTGCCTCTGACCGTGAAGCAAAATGCATATTCTCGGACTCCAATCTGCGTTACGCAACCGAAACACACACGGCCCCATTGTTTCTTCTGTTTCATTCTCGCTACTGTCGACATTTAATTTAGTTGTCGGAGGTTAAATCAATTTGGTTTCTGAAAGTGAAGAGCTAGATTTATTCTGTGGCGCTTACGGTACGTCAAACACTGCTTGACAAAAGAGCCTTTGAAAAGGGAACTCGGCATGCATTATTTTGGTCGCTCTCGATGGCAGGATCCAGTCAGTAGGACAGTCTATATGAGGACAAAAGTACTTCGTCGAACGACGGCTTACATTTGGAAGCACACAGCGTTGACTTCTCTTATTCTCTAGTGCGACGGATTCAACAGTTAAAATGCTCGACATTCAATTAGGGGCATATTGTCCAGGTAATGTTGACCGGAAAAATTATGTAAGTGTACATGGAAGTTTTATAATTATTACTCCAATTCACTTTTATCATTATCATCAACTCAACCTTTCAAATTCGAGCTTTGTAGGTTGTGTATTACTTGTTACCATTCATGACAATTTAAAACACACACTCTCCACTCTCACTTTGTATTGGGGAAAGATAATACGGTACACGGTATTACGTTTCTCTGCAACATAAGTTTGAAATTCATACCAAATATATTCATAGAATTTATAAGCAGATTATGACAATCTAGGTATTCTGGACCAATGGAGGAAAGAGAGGCAAGAGAGTCCCGCGAATCCACAGCCAGAAAAAACTTCAAGCTACGCGCTCTTTCTTACGTAAATTGTCTGACCGCGACTGGAAATCTGGTTCTCAGAGGAAGGGAGATATTGCCCTAGAAATGTGTGTAGCATTATAAAGATCGTTTAGCTACCTTCGAGTTGGTAATTGTGCAGAGTAAAAATTGGATTCATTCCCGGACGAGATGTCAACTTGGCGGAAGAATGTAATGAAACAACTTCCATTACAGCGGAATTCCTTGAGTTCAATGTCACAGAATGAAGAATATGTCAAATAAATACAATTGGAGCAACAATTTTAGTACTTTTTGACTTCGCCTCCGAATTTCGAATTAAATGTTTAAAAGAAAGAAAATGTATTGTGAATTTCTACATTTGGGGACAATTATGAGGCAATGAGCATTTAGTGACACACACTAGAGTAATCGAAAATTACAACTCTCTCATGCATACAATTTTATGACCATAATTTAATACATTCCACAATATCCCTGTTTATATAAAATAATTCCATATTATCTGAGATATCACGAAAGCACACGGTAGATTTAGCAAAATATGTTTTATTTTCCATTGTGTAAGTCCATAAAATAAGTTCATAAGCAAATCATCATTCTCCTAGGATTTGACAATACCTCTTATTAATTTGGTTCATTTTGTTCCTTTATGGTACCATCACATAAACACAGATCGTGATTTTGAAACTAGAAACAAACGACAGGTGCGTAGAGATTCCGGTGGTGAAGAAAACCTGTGCAGTTTGTGCTTCTTCCGGACATGTCACAAATTTTTGTAGTGTGCATGAAGTTAAAAATTAAATAAATAAAAATAAACAAAACTATTTTTGTGACGATATTATAAGCAATGGCACACCTGAAGAACTGGCAGACGTTTACCATACAACTGTGAATGCGATTAATATGAAACTTATGCTGCAGACGATATTTTTTCGTTTAACATGTATATATCAAATAAATCATATTTCCCTCGGGAAGAGAGCAATAACTTAGGATAATTTGGTCTCAGATTCGCAAACCTATATTTTATTTCATTGATTTCTCGACATATGTCAATTCTGGTCCTGAACCACATCTCCATATATTTTATAGAAAATGAAAAGCTTCCAAAACGTGCAAAAAACTCTTCTCTCGTAACATTCACACTATTCAAACGGAAGTGCAAATATTAAAACATGATTCCCCTTAATGTCTGTAGGACATTCAATATACGGATTCGTAAATAGAATGCAAACTCGTGCGCTGAACCGCATTTATGTTCGCTTTCCCGAGGCCCTCTAGCCCGCTTTGCCGGACTCCTTGCAGAAGTTCTCCAGCGCTCCGGGAGTTCAAGTGAGATTCTTATTACCATCTCTTAGACTTGGGCCCGTTTGTTCCTCTGGTCACCTCCTTTCTAATTTCTTGCCTGTCCGTCATTCCCTTTTCTACCATTCTCTGAGTAGACAGAGCGCTGCGTATCATCTGCCTTGAGTGTTGCTGCACGTTTTGACATTTTAAACCTACTCTGGGGCGAGCATCTCAATATAATGTGAATTGCCCTTCTCGATACAATTCATGGGAACGCTGTTTTGTAAGGCTAATTTCTCAAAGGGGATCGAGGAAAAAACTGAAGCGCCAATAATTGTGCTTCAAACACTCGAATTGTAAATGGCTGATAGCTTTTGTATAAATCGGATAGAAATAATTTGTAAAAAACAACATTTTAATATTTACCCAAGTCTTTGGAATGTAATACGCAAAATTTAAGGTTAGAAATGCCACTATCAGATAAAAAAATATCGAACTGAGGTGGTTTGAAGGTACCAATGATTTTGGAGGTATAACGCCCTTATATTTTGCAGATGGACTTTCACTTAAAGACGTCACTTAAAAAGGTTGCACTAACCGAACTTTGACTGTTGATGATATCGATGAAACATAGAAGAACTCCGTTTCGAAACAGGACTGTCGATATTTCACCAACTCACAGATTTAAGTTTTTCTTCGTTTTAATCCAAACAAATAAAATGTCTTCTTCGATGATATAAAGCAATACGCATACCGACCCACTATCAGTATAAGCTTCCGGACGTTTTAAAACAATAGAAAGTGTCTTCAACAACAAACATCTGCACAACAACGAAGTGTCTCTCGGCAAAGTGACATAAGAAACAGTTCATCTAAATATGCAGAGAGAGCTAGTGTATTTTTTACTCTGAAGCGAGTCACCTTGAATAAATTGACTACATTCTTTTAGAGCCATAATTATATCCTCAATGTTTACTTGTATAATTCTCTCATTAGAATGATGGTTTCATTCTCAAGCACGTAGTGTCAGCCAAACGAGATGAGCTAATAGCAGCACGGCTACATTCCGCAAATAAACTGGTCGTCCATTTCTCGAATTATGATATGGAATACCATTATAAAGGTGTGATGTGGAAAGGAGTTTAATGCTCTAATTAACACATTCGTACTGTGTTGTACAGTTGTATGGTACTTCTGCCAAGACACAGCCAGGATGTTGATTATATGGCCACCAATCTCTCTCTCTCCAAACAATTATATATTTGTATAAGGGTTGTTTGGTATCAGACTTTCATTCAATTCAGACTTTTCCATGCACCTATTGTATTTTACAAGACCAAATGTCAAAAAAGTACCAAAACATGGCGTGTTTGAGCGATCGGTGCACCCTCCAGGATTATGATAAAATCATGATCTTTCACAAATCGTTTTCTCATCGAAAACTTCAATTTACGTATATATATATATATATATATATATATATATATATATATATATATATATATAGAGAGAGAGAGAGAGAGAGAGAGAGAGAGAGAGAGAGAGAGAGAGAGACACACACACACACATAAGCACGGAGAAGGCGATGATGGGTACTGCCATCCAATTTCTTGTAGGCACTCCCACAAACAAATTGCAAAGGTATGATGGAACTGTTAGTTGGTCGACCATCGCGAGGGATTGAAGATTTCCCGTACATCTTGGTATTTAGAAAATTGTTGGTACGTGGTTTTACGTCCATCGACGCACGAAACAGAACCTCCGTCCCCACCCATCGTCCTTTCCTTTGCCAGCAGGTGTTTCCTGGCTTCATTATCGGCTCCACCTGTGTCCACCTCTTGGAGCTCCCGTCCGCTCGCGCCAGTCGCACTCCACCCCCACCCGAAGCCGTTGCACCCGACTTCGCCGCTCCATAGTACACTCACACCTCCTTTCTACGGACCTCCCGTAACCGACTCTTGGAAGCAAAAAAAATATGAAGTCTGCTATTAAATTGAAATACAGATATTGTAGTATACATTACAGCATACAGAAATTTTATACATCTATTGGATTGCTCGATTACGAAGAACACTACTGCGCCTGTTTGCCTGTCTTCGGAAAGGTAGCATTCTTTTATATAAGCCACTCGTGACGTAACCTGATTTCCGTGTCGCTACCTACCGACAACTGATTTCATCGCTGATGCTCACCGTTTTCAGTTCGCCGAATCGAGGTGCGAGTGCACCTTCCCTGACACTTCGAGGAGCGCTCGCCGCGAGTGGCCATGCCTGTACACGATACACATGTTTTACGCAGTTAGATGGAATAAGGGCTCGATTACTCCTAGCACATACGTGGCACACACTTTTTCCACTTTTCTTTGACGCTCCAGGTAAACAAATAAACAAGGATGGAATTAATTAAATAAATAGATAAATAAATAGATCAATAAACAAATAAGAAAATGAATAAATAAATAAAAATTATGCAATTGGCGCACCCTCCCGTGAACGGGCTCAGACCTACCGGGGACGTGGGTTAAGAGGGTACGTGTGGTTAGCACGTAGACACCCCACGCCGTATTCCGGTCTTCTTAACCTAAGAAGTGAATTTTCTCATCGCTACAAAGCAACATGTACTGGGACATTGCAAGGAAAACGTACACTACAGTCTTGCCTCGACTGGGAGTCGAACCAGGGGCTGCGTAAGCGCGCTGACAAAGAGCTGCCTCGAGGCATAGATACAAATGAAATACTTTATTTATTCCTATGTCTCTTGAACCCCAGTATTTTTCCCCCTGTAAGTCACTCCTTACGTAACGTGAAGTAACCTTAGTGTCGATACCGTTGGACGTTAACCTTAATGTAGATACCGTTGGACGTTAACTTCCGTGTCAATACCGGGCAATGGACTCCATGGCAGGGATGCTCCCCGCTTCTAGTCCACAGCATGCAGGTGTGAGTGTACCTTCCGGCGCGTCCCCCCGCCCGGCGCCCCCGCCCACCGGGTCCCCCTCCGCGCGAACGCCGCGACCGGCAACGCCGCGAGACGTCGCTAATTGAATATCGTAATCAATCAATTAGACGCGGGCGCGCGCGCCAAGCCGCGCCGCACGACCAGAGGGCGACGTGCTCCGTTGCGGTGGGTGGGGAGTGACCTGTTGGCGCTCGCCACGCAAAACGTCCACGCCAGCTAGTACGTGCCCGACGCCGAAAAGAAAGATGAGGACGGCGAACAGCATACAATAAAAATTGCTACTAAAAATCAGGTACCGCTAGGGAAAAAAAGAAAATAAAGACACAAAGGAAACGGACGCAAATAATTATTTTCGTTTGTAGTACATAAAATGAAACGCGGGTGAAGACAACGATACATTTTGAAAATACGTCAACAACACGTTCTAACGACTTGCATACATTACGTTGGGGCACGAATCCAACTTGCAGGTGAATATGACTTTTTCATTTTCTTTTTTCAAAAATTATTTCCTGTAGCACAAGTGGATGAACTTTTGTCAATTAATGACTAAAATGAGTTACATTCCATTGAAATAATGAAAAAGGTTACGCACAAACCATTTTAAAAATTTTAAGTTCTTATACAAGTTGGTATCAACATTACCATTTATTAATTTGTTAATATTGTATACGTTAAGGCGTTTCCTATGTCAGTTGAGAATAAGACAACATGTCGTTCAGGAAGAGGTCTTCCAACATGGAGAAGAACAAGGAAACCAGGACAAAGAACTTCGTCCAATTTCAAGTGACTTCAAGAAGACGAAACGTGGCAATTTCACTATCGAGTGAACGGAGTTGCATGTTACTGAAAAACCACGTTATTGGACGCTTTAAATTTACAGTGTTTACAGTGACAAAAAAAGGCAAAAAAGTGATAATTGAAATTTTTGAAATCATTTTGTGTGTGAAGTTTTTTATCAAATCACCTTGAACGTACGGTTTTATATAATTTTTAATGAAAGCTCATCAAATTATGATACAGGGTAATCAGGTAAAAAAGGCATAGCCCGAGTGTATACTTCTGGGATCCTTCGCGAGATGGCAGACATGTTGCTTAATTTCGCCCTAGTGTTTTGTTTACATTACAGGTCCCTGTGTTTTATTTCCTTCGCCCTACGCATAACGCAATGAACAACTTTCCAATAAATTGCCAGTAAAAGGGAGCAGTGGTTTAAGTGCTAAAAAGGTATTGACACAAAATGTTTGTGCAATTAGTTCCGAAAAATCCGACTGCTCTATTCGAAGTTGGCTAAATAAAACCTTGTTAGTATACAATTATTTGGTGACGTGCCCTTGAGCGATTTACTTGGTCAGTGTACAGTGAATTGATTTAAAGAAAACATTATAGAGCTGCATCCCTTCCAAACTGAAATATGCTCAAAGGAGCTGAAAGGCCTTTTCTAATCATCGAAATTCGTAGATTGGTTCAATGTTGCCAGGTCTTGAAGAAATTCTGCGGTGAAAAATATAATTCTCCTCTTACTTCAAGCAGTCTGGCAAAAATTCAATATAAGCTGAAAGTACGCATTTCCATCACTGTATTATCACTCTCAAAATACGTGTCCCCCGGATATCGGTAACAATTTTAATTATTGTAAGAAATGTGAGAGACACAATTTAAAAAATACATTGGCCTCAATTTTTTATTAAAAATATTCAGCTCTTCACTTTTCTGAAAAAAGTATCCTAATTTTAACCCTTTCACTGCTACGTATTAGAAGCGTTGGCCGCCGCCGCACGCCGTGTGCTAACGGCCCGCGGTGCAAGCAACCCATGGCTTCCACAACACGTGGAAAACCTCGCAACAGAAGCATTGAAACACTCTCTAAAAGGCACCAAAATAAACTTCAAAGTGTCCTGAACAGGACCCATGTTGTGGCAATCGTCTAATTTCAACCGCGATCTAAGAACGGTCACGAGAACTCGAATGAGCAGCGCGACGCACCGGTGCGTCGATAGCAGTGGTGGCACGGCGAAGTGGACGATAGCAGTGGACGCACCGGTGTGGCGTTAGCACTACGGGCACGGCAATGCTTGACGCACCGGTGCGTCGTTAGCAGTGAAAGGGTTAAGGACGAATAAAGAGTCTTATAGGACTCTTTAAAATAATTCAAAGGAAAAGAAGCATTCAAGGCAGGATTAGCAACTTCTGTCTAGACGAAAATAGAACTCGGGTCCAATCCCCTGTGACGAAAATGTTTTGAAAATTAGGGGAAAAATAATGCCATTTTAGGCATTTTATTTACATTAAGCTTGAAATTTTCGAGAGTTTAACCGTAGAAAGGTAATGTTAATTTTTAAATTCTTATTGGTAGTCTGAGAAAAATGTACTCACATGAAAGTTTTAATGAACTAAAGTTGTTATTATTCTTTAAAATAGATGTTAAGGTTTAAAAAGTATCATAAATAAATCAACTACCAACTTTATTTTCTCATTTTAAATTATTATTACTAATGAAACGTAAAGAAGAAAGATTTTTAGTCAAAATTGCATAAACATCCGTCAAAAATTGCTACACAAATCTCATAGTTTCCACGCATACTTCTTTTGAGATCGGATAGTAGCAATCAGCTTGTTGTTTTGTATTTTACTGAAAATTTAACTCAGCCCCTATCAAATCAAATGCACAACGATTTTTTGGCTTTGTCCATTCCAGCCCTATTTGAGAAAACATTCACTCTATAAATGCGTTTGAAGGAAGAAATCTCAAAGCACACGAGACAACTTTCGTAGATCTAATAGCACTTCACGTTTTAGGCACGATTTATTAAATATGTTACAGCACTTTTGCTGAAGAGTTGCCCTTTTAGAATCAGCAATTACCCTTAAACTGTGCTTTATCACAGTTTAGTTGTCAAAGAGGCTGTCGTCACTTAGTTTTATAGGCAGCTGCTTCCATTAGCTCCCCAAAAGATAGTTCTTTTTCCAGAAATAAAGGGGCAACCTTTTTGAAAGGATTGCCATTAGAAAAATCAAGTGTCTATTTAAGTAGGTATGAGCATTCTCATAAAATGCTTTAAAATCTGCAGCGTCTTGATTGAGATATCATCGCTCACTAAATTTTTTGCTTTTCGAAAACGAGATCCGAAAAAGTTTTCAATTATGATTTTAATTTGTTAGAATAACAGAACGTAATTGAAAGTTTTGCATCTTGCGTTGAAAATCGATTCTGCATTAATTAACCACTGAAAAGTTGGTTTCCACTCTTCTCGAAATTTCAACATACGTTTCATCTTCTTTGTTACTTTTACAGTCGTCTACGGGAAGCTAAAAACGTAGACTAACAACGATCACACAATATCTCGCACAACACAAACAGCAATAGAGCTGAATTGCCACGAGCCGTGAGTTGGGGAAAGCAGCCACGCTCCCCAAAGGGACTCCCTTAACCACCTCTGTCTGGGGGGGTGGGAATGGAGGTAGACAATTGACAGAAACGCTTAGCTGTTTGGCCCACCGATCCACGGTCCCAGTGTCAAAACAAATTTCCCTAGTTTAGTAGGGCGTAATCAACAATTATTTGGAATGACTGTTATCGAAATTATCAAAATAATCCGCATATAATTTATAGGATTACAAAAAAATTAAATTATTGCAAAACTAGAACGTATAAACAAAACTATACTTTTATGAATTGTCTACAATATCAGAACAATACCAGGCTTGCCCAGGTTACTGCCGAGACGCCGGACAAATACACAAGAATCAGGACTGTCCCAACATAGTCGGGACGATTGGTAACTCATTTATTTATTTATTTACGTCAAAAACATTTTAAAGCTGTGTGTGACGAGCTATAGGGAGAAGAGAAATTTGTACACGTTTTCATAATTCTGTGATCTCTATCCTAAATCATATTTTAGTCGAATTTTGAATACAGAAAAAAGAGCGTTTTTTTAAGTTTTGTTGACAAAATATTCGCTCCTATATAATAAAATATATTTTCAAAGGTAAATTAGCTATAAATTTGTGCCCTTAACCCTCATCATGTTCTTCATAAAAGAATAATTCTTTTTGCAGCGACAATATGGAAAACGAATTTGAACAACTATATTTCCCACTGAAATTCAAAAGACGTACACAAAGAATGAAGTTACATTTATGTTCAGAAGCAAAACAAGGGACCATCTCAGCATTTGCTCAAGGATCAGGGAAACTGGACAAAAAACCTGATCGAGATGGGGGCCATCAACTTTGGTGCAAAGTCGAACGTACCGTGTCTCATGTGGTGCCATTTTCATGTTAAAAAATATTAGCTTTCAAAAACCCATGGACTAAAGTACTGTGGCACATCTAGACAGGAAATATTTGTTACCTTTTTTCTATTCTTACTTTTGAAATGTAGGAGTATGATACAAACAAGTAAAATAAAAAATTAAATATCAAGTAAGCTGCAGCACTATAAACCAGTGGAAAATTACGAGGCTACGAGAAAAAGAAATACAAGGCCTTGGTCATTATTTTCCTCGCTCTGAAGGCATGACTTCACGTTTGCATTCTTGCAGAGGTATTAATTTTTTTATTATATACACAACCAGAAATAAATAAAAATGCCAATCACGCTGAAACGTGCGTTTTCATATTTATATTCTTGGGAAGATTGCTTAGTTAGTCTAGTTGACATTTAAAGAAATTATTCATCCCCATATTGCAAAATAAATATGAGGTAGACAGAGTACGTAAGAGTGCCAATTCTCCTCGCCAATCGTCATATCTAATTTTATTTGCCATCGTATATGTGAACATTTGTGTGTGTGGCCTTCCCTGTGACATTCCATTCCGCTTTACTGACATTTAACATTAACAACACATGACAATGCGATCAGAGCGCATCGACCCTGTCTTGCGTCTGTCATACGTATAACAGTTGTGGCAAATGAGTCAACAAAATGAGCTACTGAATAATTTCATCAACGACTCTGATGCAAAAAAATATAGATATATAGACACACTACCCGCTATCATTATTCCGTATTAATATTATTAGTCATAATTTTTTCAAAACTTAAAAAAAAGTATTTCATACGCTGAGGCACTAACGTGGCATTTCATGCAAGGAAACGTAATTGGAGGTATCCAGTCTCTATTTTAAATTCCAATGCAGTAAGCTAAATTCAAATCCCATATTTTAACTACATATTAGACTCTATAGAACTATTCTAATTCCTTTTTTAATTGTAAGTCACATTAACCTATGTAGCTATTATTGAGCTTACAAAAATTGTATATTGAGTTACACTACATACATTATAATACTAAATCACGTACGTTATATTCTCTTAGTAACAGTTTAATATGTTGAAGAATTGTGGGGTGAGTTAGGGGTTCTTTTTACATATTCAGTTGTTTTTTATTCTTTTATTACCTGTGGGGCATTCGTACATTATTATATGAAACATTGTTGAAGTACACTGCAGAAGATACACATGTTCGAATTTGGTTTGCTAAATATGTATTAATGATTCTGAGTTAGTTTACTGAGTCCAATTCTCAATCATGTGATGAGAGATTTATATTTTTTATTTGTCTCACAAGTGTATTTTAATTCAAAAGTATTATTTCTAACGTGATGAATAGGGGGCGAATTCTGATGATCTAAAACATCGCCAAAAATTATCAATAAAATGCTCTTAATATGTTCTAAAAGCAAACAAAAATAACGTAAAAAATGGGATCAAAACTAGTTCGGATGAACAACTCAAACTGTTGGATATATTACTAATGTAATTGAGACTTCTTCCATTCGTTCAAGTGAACTCAGCATGCAAACTTTCGGTATGGACTGTTCTTTACCAGGTCTTTAGTTATCCCGAAATCGGCCAAACCGATGTTAGGCGTCACAGAAACCTTAGATTACATACTCACAACGGCTGACGTTACAATTTCTGAGCGAAGAAATGGAATAAGCTTCTCAGGAATTCTGTGGAGATTAGTTGGATCTCGTAAATATTATTTGAAGGAAGTATCATTAAAATGATATTAAAATCGTTTAAATCAGCGCAAAATGCATTAAAAATGACTTTAAAAGGTAAACAAAATTACTGATTATTAGAGATCGACAAAAATTAAAACCAAGAAAAAACAACATAAAAATAAGTTATTTCCTTCTAGCTAATCCGCTTTTATTCACCACAAATGCCATATGGCTTCGACCGGGATTTGAATCCGAGTATGCTCAGAAGACTGACTGTCTTCGAATATCTAGAGGACAGAAACAATGACTTCAGGGAATACATTTCTGTGGTTCACTATTTTCGGCATCAAAATAACACACAAGTACAGTGTCTATGTATTCCATATTGACGTACTCTCACAAGACTCTGTCCGTCAGACGCACCTCCAAGAAGTGGAGTGGACGTCAGTGTAATAAAAAGTCGTGTATTTATTGATGTAAAATATCTGTAGAACACCATCATAAAATGTAGAATTAATGCGGTTATTGTTCTTAAAGCCTTTATTGTCATCATTGTTATCATATTATTATTATTAATATTACTGTTTTAAAATTATTTTCAGTAACACTGTATTTAATTCTTAATTATAATATGTAAATCTTAGTGTTCTGCCACCAGGTTGCATAAACCTGTCTGCGGAAATAAATATCTATCTATCTAAATATTTATTGAAAAAACTCTTTTTTGAAAGCAACTTACGAAAGCTTCCCAGATGGCTCCTTACCAAATACAAGATATTGTATCATCAATAAATTGTAAATACCTTATAGGAGTTTTTTTATTTTCTTTTTGAAGAGCACAATTTCTAGTTTTCTTTGGAAATTTTCTTATTAAATTGAAGAACAAGTCATTTCTGACTAATTGATGCCAAAATGTAAAAATCGCCAATTTCATGACATAGGAAGTCCATTCCACATCCAACATCAACGACAATAGTTGAAGCAGGAAATGTGGCGGAAGCGCGGATAGAACACGAAAATAGAGGGAATCGATTCGACAGAAGTAAGGTGACAGAAGGTGGAGACAGGGAGGAGGAAATGAGGAGGTGAAAGTCACTTCGAGGAAGCGAGAAGGAAAAAGGGTGGCAGTGAAAGCGAGGGGTGATGTGTGGAAAAAAGCGGAGAAGCGATGCGGGGAAAACGGTGAAGCGAAGGAGGTACGCGGGAAGCGGTACTAGGGAAGCGGTTGGAGGGAAGCGGTACGGGAGACATAGTACGGGGGAAAGCGAAGCAATGGCAGCGAGTTTGTAAGTGAAGCGGGGTGGAGGAATTGTGGCAACGGAACAGTACCGTGGAAGCGGCTCCGAGGAAGAGGTACGAAGGAAGCGGTACGGGGAAACGGTACTGTGGAAGCGGTAAGGGTGAAGCGATACGGGGGAAGCGGTACGAGAGAAGCAGTACCGTGACAGCGGTACCTGGGAAGTGTTAGGGAGGAAGCAGTACGGAGGAAGCGGTACTGTGGAAGCGGTTTGGGGAAAGTGGTACGGAGGAAACGATGCGGGGGAGTCGGTAGGGGAAAAGGAGTACCGTTTAAGCGGTTCTGCGGAAACGGTACGGGGTAATCGAAACGGGGGAGCCGGTACGGGAGAAGCAGTACCGTGAAAGCGGTGCGTGGGAATCGAAGCATTGGAAGCGAGATTGTAAGTGAAGTGGGGTGGGGGAATTGCGGCAGCAGGGAAACAGTGCCGAGGAAGCGGTACCGGGAAATAGGTACGAAGGAAGCGGTACGGGGGAAACGGTACCGTGGAAGCGGTAAGGGGAAGCGATACGGGGGAAGCGGTACGAGAGAAGCAGTACCGTGGAAGCGGTCCTGGGGAAGAGTTACGGCTGAAGCAGTACGGGGGAAGCGGTGCTGTGGAAGCGGTGCAGGGAAAACGGTACGGAGGAAGCGATGCGGGGCAATCAGTACGGAAGAAGCAGTACCTAGAACGCGGTGCGGGGAAAGCGGTTACCTGGGAAGCAATGCGATGGAATCGAAGTTGTAAGTGAAGCGGGCTGGGGAAACTGTGGCGGGAGAAGCGGAGGAGAGAAGCGGGGTGGTGACAACGGATCGGAGAGTTAGCGAGAGAAAGACGTGAATTCGCCCGGGCGGGAAGTCGAGTGAAGAACCAAGTGCATCGGGGAAAATTGGTGGCAAACGGAGCGGGGTGAGGGAATCGGTGTTTCTCTGCGCGGAGCGAGAGGGGGCGGGGAAGCCGGGGTCGAGGGCGGGCCTCGAGGAGGGGTGGGGGAGATGGAGTAACGGGGATGAAATAGGGGGGGGTGTACTCGCGCGACAAAGCATCCGACGCGCCCTTTGCCAAAGCGCTGAGTTGAGCGAACTCAGGTCGGGCTGCCTAGGATGGCGTAAGAGGAAGGGAGAAACTATTATTTTTCTCGTTCCCAATTTCACACAACATTCCCGAACGCTCGAACATATCAGTGAACGTCGATCAATCCTACAGACTGATAATCTTGAAAATATTTTATACTCCAGTGACTTTCAAGAAAAAATATTAACATTATGTAATTTATTAAATGTGTATGACGATTTATAAGTCTGTCATTTGTAAATTACTGTTTCATTCTTGTTTAAATTTTATTTTCACAATGTTTATTCAATCCTGTATTAATTCTTGTATAACGTGTGTATTTGCAGTCGCTAATGACCTTGTTGATGCGATTTTAAATAAAATAAACTAAAAAAAAAAGCATTCCCGAAAGTACGTTTCAGCATATTAAAGAATTTTCTCTCGTCGTCAACAAATAATTTAAGGATTAAGTAATGCTCTTAATTCATTAAAGAAATACCAATTAAAAAGTATAACGGAATTAATTTGCGGTATATAATTTAGTTTTTTCATTAAATGTGTGTACGAGTAAATTAATGATCCTCGCAACTCTTTATTCGTTAAGGTCGGTGCTTATTATTGCATTCTAAAAATATTTTTGGTTGAACTTTTCCTTCAACATCGATATGATACTGCAGCAGAAGAAGTTAAAGGAAACAAATATTTACACAAAATATGTGCCTCAGAGAAAATGCTGCCGGGCCAAATCTCATGTAAAAAGTATCCAAACCGTACAAAACAAAACACTAAGAATTATTATTAAAGCCCCATGGTTCGTCTCAGATCAGCAAATCCATTATGAACTGCAAATTGCAACAATAAAAGAGCATATTACTTAACTGTCCGAAGACTTCTATTCTATACTTTCCACATCTCCCTGCACCCCCATATACAACATTGGTCGCACTGCAGATCCGAACCTACGTATAAACTCACGCTTCCCAAAAGACGAATTCCGACCACCATAAAATTGACCTCAAAAGATGACCTCTATCATTAACAACGACCATTCTCATTTTTTAGTAGTATCATTTTCAAGAATATTTTAAAATATTTAAACTGAACCAAAAATATTTAAGGCTCCCATTCAGGGCCCCCACAGTTAGAACTAACCAAACGTTATAAAAGTGTAATTTCACAACCCTGAAAAACATGTATGTTGAACAGGAAGACAATAAATTTAAAATAAAAGAAAATGCTGCCGGAATCATTTTTATGTATCGGAGATTTTTGTTTTGTCATTTAAATAGGAAGGACATAGAATGTATACATATACATGTATACATATACAAATTGGCCACAGCAAATATCTTGTAAACGATTTGAGGTATCAAGGTGCTATTTGCGCCATGTTGTTGCATGTTGTTGTTGATGTTGGCTCTGAGCTAAGTCAGCCGGTGCTTACGAGCGGATATACGTCAATTCAGTAAAAATTATTATTTCATTCGGACGAAAAAAAGTCAGGATCGTAGTGTTACAGCTGCAATCTGCTATTAAAGCAGAATTATTTTGAAGAAATGTTATGTCATAAATTCTATGCTATTAAAGCAGACGCCATACAAATCAGAAAAGGAAGCCCAGGCGGTACTACGCGACATCAGAGATCTATTTCTTTTTTATTACGTTACGAGATAAAATTTTATGATTCTATATTTTATGTTTTGGTCTAGTTACAAACCAATTCTCAGAGAACTCAGATGGGTAAACCGGATCACTCTGCACAAAAAGATTGATATTACAGAGACAACAATGATGTCTTAAGCTTAACGGACACCTTGTTCAAATGAGAGAAAGCGAAATAACAAAAAAAAAACATTTCATACCACTTTATTTTAATAAAGGAAACTACGAAATCGATTGTGGAGACAAATGACATCAAAGAAGTTAAGATCAAAAAAGACCACATATAGGATGGAGAAGTATTTTGTAAGATTACGGGAAAAACAAGGGATACAAACGAAAAAGTAAAATAAGAACTAATACATAATTTTAAGAAAAGAGAAAGCTCAGTAAAAGAATGAAGAAATTCTGGGAAGACTAGAAAAAGATAAAGAAAAAACATCCTAATTGATCAATTTGTTTCGAATTCACGATTCAAGTTCACGAAAAAGAAGAAGAATGAAAGAGGAAGCGGAAAAGATGTACCTCGTAGAAATCTAAGGAACACATTGAAACCATTTCACAGGGACTGGTCGGAATTTGAAACCAAGCACCTAGAAAAAAGATATACGAAGCTCGTAGCACGAGCTACTACGTCATCGTCTAGGGTAGTCAATGTTTTAACATTCAGTTTATTTTATAGCTTCCTCATTTTAGACTCTAGAGCAGTTACCAACCTATGAATATTGAAATAAAAAAAGTAAGGTTGGTCAAAATGATTGGTGTTACTCGTATTGAGAACTACCCGAAGCAGAGGGGAGAAGGAAATAAAAAGAGGTGTAAAATATTAATTTATCAATACTTGTTCCTCAACCTTCCCCCTCTCCTCCTCGGAATGTTCTCAAAAAGAGTCGTGATTCGCTCGCCATGAAGGGATGTCATGAATCCAGCTTTAGTTCTCCCTAATTTATGTAAGTTCCGTAAGGATGGTCACAAGCATCTCACGCACATAATTTACAAGAGAGTACAGCCTTTCATGCATTTTTATAAGCTTGTCTCAAATCCATTTCTAATGCTTCGATATTGCATTCCACATTTACTTTGTGCCTGATGTCTTTATGCAGTATAGTAGCACTTGAGACAGCTGACGTCATTCCACAGCAGGACTCCAGCGAAGAGGCCACCATTAAACAGTTCTATTCACGTATTGCGTTATAGAACATTTTTTTAAAATTCTTGGTAATGTAATTTTCGACATTGTTGAAAAGTTTAAAATTGTCGTAAAATGACTGAAGGGTTTTTGAGCTTGATTTTTCTTGTGTGAGCCACAAAACAGGCGCAATTTTATGAGAACAACAAAGCAGGGTAGATAATTCCATGTTTCACGTCTGTACACTTAACAGATGAAGATTCACAAAACATTCTGGTTATTCATATCGAGATGCAGAGAAAGTGTTCTCAAACGGTCCCTATAGGGTGTTCTGAAAACGCACAAGTGTATTGCATGTGGATATGGTTCTTTAAGGCTCTAAATACATGTTTTCGCAGACTGAGTGACATTGTCAAAATCTACATATCAGGCAGAATTTACTTGACGTTATATGTCAAGTTCAAGAGAAGTCAAGTTCGTACGGACGTCACATCAAGCGAAGCATTTTTGCCCTTTAGGAACAGATACGCAGACCACTGCGGGGCGTTCTCCGGGGGCGAGACGGGAAACAACACCCCGGACTTGGGGCAGAGAAGTGCGATGGAGCCGGGAGGCAGTGAACGACTGTGGTGACGTGAAACGAGGCGGAGTGGAATGCAGTGCCGGGCAAAGCGAGGGCAGGACAGAGGACCGTGGCGAAGTAGAGTGGGACTGAGAAAGGCGGGTTGGAGAGTGCGTGGAGACAGCACGAAGTGGGGGCGGGGCAGAGTTGAATGGAGTGGAGTAATGTGGACCAAAGAGGCGAAAGTTCGGGAAGAAGAGAGGTGGGGAGCGACGGGGAAAGGCAGGGAGTGGAGCGAGAAGGGTAGAGCGTGTAGATTAGGAAGAAGCGTGGAGATTCAAAGCGAGGAGGCTAGGAGCGGAAAAGTTAAGATTGGGAAGGTCAGGGAGGACGAGGATAGAGACGGAAAGGTGAGGAAGTGAAGCAGAGTGGTGAGAGATAAGGGAAGAGGAGAGCTCGATGGAAGGAGGGTGGTTGAGGACGAGAGGGGTGTTTGGAAGGTGAGAGAGTGCCGTGGCGTGGAGGAGAGGAGTGGTGCGACTGGAAGGAGAGGAATGGCGTGGCGAGGGGAGGGCGGGGAGGCGGCAGCCCAGGTGGAAGCGGAAACGCGGTGAGGGACGAAGCAGGGCACGGAAACGGGGGGAAGCGAGGGGGCGGGACAGGGCCGGAGCGAGTGCTGGACGCGAGGTAGACGCCCGTGCAAATTGCCTTTGTTGCAGGAGAGCGCTTTGAAGCGGCGGGCGGCCGAACAAGACGTTCACTACGAAGCGCTCGCTTCGGCGGAAGGCGGTGGGAGGGGGCGGGGGGACGAGCGGGGTGGGCGGGGCAAAGGGCGGTTCGGCGGTCGCCCGGGGCGGGCACACACACCACACACACACACACACAGCGCATGAATATGTGGAAGGACGGTCGGGCCGCCGAGAAAATATACGGAGGGGAATGCGTAGAGAAGCGCGAAAGGATGGCCAAGGGAAACTCGAACAGGACGTGTGTGGCAGACACAAAGAACGTCCAAAATAAAAAGGAATGAGGGACTTTGAAATAAGTATGTCAGTGAAAATGGTGATAATAATGCGACTTCGCGGGTCTCGGACGAAATTAAGGTACGAGACGACGTGAAGAAAGTGGGGTAAAGCAGAACCTAGGAAAAGGAAAGACAAACGGGTTTTTCGCGACAAACATGAATATTTTACAATGAATAATCTGGTGAGGAAATATAGTCTTAATACAAAGATACGTTCATGAACAATGTACTTTTTTTTTGTATACACCAACAACACTCCCGACGGCTCATTCCAAAAATATACTATTTAATTACTTTCGGTTTTCGTTTTAACTACCAGTGTAAGTGTTTTCCACATAATTATTTCAACTTACAAATCAGTGTATGATTCACATCTACGACCGTTCTTTTGGAGGTAGCGAACACTCAGCTACCCGGCGAACCTCAGTGTAAATGCAATATATCAGTGACCTTACGACCAATTGCATCAAACTTATTATAGTGTCTTTTCCATCTTATGCATTCCTTATTACAGCGAAAGATGCGTAACGAAATTGTTTTCTGGTTAATAAAAATTCTACGGTATAATTAACAAAGTCATCGCTATTACACACAACCGCTATTTACAATCTCTCAAGTCTTCATGCTATTTTAGGTCTTTTTTCTTAAACTAATATCAACATTCTCTACATGTTTGAAAATGAGGTTATAAGAAAAAATTACAAACGTTCCGGATTTTTAAGAAACACCCAAATATATAAAGACCTAGAAATCCAAACAGGAGTTCTTTCCCACGACACTCAAATCATATTCCGTTATCTTCCACTCACACTCAACCTTCTATGCAAAATAAGGCAGTGTCCTAACAATAAAAATTACCTAAAACGCACATTTTCTCTCGCACAAAGAAAACTAAATAATACAAGTAAATATTTCACGAGCAAGGTAACCAGCATTTAATACTTTACATATATTACAAAGAAAAAATATGTACTACGCACCTTAAAAGCCACGGGGCTGGAAAGTTCGAAAATATGAAAAAAAAAATCCTGTTGCAACGGAAGTCGTTAGATACTAGGTGTTAAACCAATGATCGCCAAACTGCGAGCTACTAGAAGCTCGCGGGCCAATTTTCAGTAGATCGCGGTCACGCTCAAGGTTGGCTAACCTGGACTTGTTCTACGGAGCTCTGAAAGATGATTCGCGGAAACAGTTTCTTGCATACTCCTGCGCAGTGATTACCCATTGTTAATAAGCTAGATTTGCGCTAATGATAGCGAGTTCGAAAGATTTGGAAAAAAAAATTCTGTCTTGGTTTCTTGGTAGCTCACAGTAGAATTGAAAACGGTATTTTTGCTCACAAGCTTCATAGGTTTGGCGACCAGTGTTGTAAACTGTTCGGGTATAAACACACCGCCCGAAGAGAAGAGATTTACATCAAACTCTGTGGAGCATCCCCAGTACTCTGCGTTGCTTTATCTCTTACTATTTTCATTATCTCAGTCGCGTCGTTTCTTTTGACCCGCTCCCTTTCCTCTTCTTGCACTTACCCTTCATTCGGGGTGCAGTTCTAACCGAATTTACGAAGTCTGAAACTTTCAACATTCAGTTTTAAGACATCGAGGATAATAAATATAAGAGCAAACGGTGAAAAGAGCGACATTTATCTCAAGAGAAAATTAGTGGTGCTAAAACAGCACGTACATTCTCACCCGTATTTTCACGCAAAATTACGCGAAACGTATTCACATTTCCGAAAAATTGCACCATCCTTATTTCAAAATCTAACTTAAAGGAACAGATTTCATTAAGGGAAAAATCTCTATCCCTACTTATTTATTTGTCAGAAAACAGTAAAACTGTATATGACGTGTGGGGAAAGAAATTTATCTGCGCACATTTTCTTGAGGACCAGAATTAAAAAAAACGAAAAAATTAATTTAGAAAATAATTATTTTAGAAAAATAAAAATATTTGAAAAATGTTTTTTCCCGAGTTATAGAAAATCAATTTTGAGTAAACCCGTGGGCGTGCGGATTTGAGTTTCCATCTCTCAGGCTTAGATCACCAATCGTGCACCAATCGAGACATATAAGGTGTCACTGGATGCTTTTCAGATTCGGCCATAAAATTCTAAGAAATTTCCAAAACGTAATTTTTTCGTGATTTGGCGCTGCGATCGTGGTGAATATGCCGGGAACTAAATCAACGGTACCTAATTAGATGTAAGTGGCGTTGATTAAACTCCTGTACCAATACCGACGAAGAAAGAGAGAGACGAAAACGACGACGAAGAAAAAGACAGCGAAGAAGACGAAGACTACGACGAAGAAGAAGACGAAGACGAAGGAGACGAAGATGAAGACAATGAAGGTGAAGAAGACGACGACGAAGAAAGATGTAGAAAGAAAAAATAAGTAACGAATGAAAACGGAAGGTAATTAATAGTTTACCTTAAGTATTTTACCTGTAGAAAGGCGTCGAACAAATTTTGAACCTTTGCATTTTTCGAAAAATCAGAGTATTAAACGAACATGACATCGGTTTCAAATTCAAGGGAACGCAACATCAACTTGAATCGTTTGGGGAAAATCAATTTCGGAGAAAATCCGCTGAACGGTTTAACAGCTAGTGTTGTTCACAGACGGACGGACGGACGGACGGACGGTCAGAAAGACGCTTTGCCGTCATTCGATTTGTCGATATCAAGGATCCACAAAACATGGATTCTGGCTACACCACGTGTTAGAGTATTTCCTCCCCTAAATTTAGCAACTGTATTTATCCAATTTTTCGTTACCAGGGACCTGTAATAAGATTTCTTCTTCCGAAAATTCCCTGTCTTTCTCTCTATTCCTCAGCAAGAATGTAAAAGGTAGCCCTCTCGCAAATCGAATGTGCTGTATATGCTAGTAGGTGAACATACGTACAATCCACATACACGCTCACACGCGTACAGGATGCCTCGGAAGAAATATTACAAACTTCTAGGGCATACAGGGTTTCGATGATAACTTTTGCCAATGAACATGTGGTGTGGAATGTCATATAAGGAATTTACACATGTGGTATTTTCCCGTGATTAGTAGGTAACGCACTCACTGGCGTTCGTCAGCTACCTGACATCACGTCAGATATCATTACATCAGAATGTGTCCTGTCAAACACCAGAGTACAATTTACTGCTTACCAATCAGGGGCAGATATCACACATCTCATCATGCAATATCATCACACGTCTCATATGTAATATCCCACCAAATACTCATTCATCATAGTGTCTTCATAAAAGTATTCTCTTGAAAAGGATGAATTAGAGAAATGATTTTCTGATTACATGGTCATGTAAATGTGACCCATTGTCGATTCACTAGGTACCAGCGGAATATTTCTCGGTATTTATGAATGTTTATTAAAATGATTAGTCATTTACAAAACTCATTCCCTGATATTGGAGAGCAATGAGATTATTGTTGACCCACTACGTCTTCCCATGGGGGAATACGGTTTACTCTACTTAATTTTATTACTAAAGCATACTGACAAAATAACAATTATCCTAATAAATATCAGACAGGCGGTATCTATATATAACAAACTAATAATAGTATCACATTCAAAAATTGGATAATTTCAAACGCGCACAAAAATTGGAAAAATGTATGCAGCTTCGGGCTTTGTGAGAGGTGTCTACCATTTTATTAGATATCCAGGAACTCTTAAAAAATATAAACATTTCTATTTTATTAAATTCTAAGGCGTGCAGAAATTTCCGGCAATGTGAGATGTGTATGTGATAGTGTTAGATACCTACGAACTCAGAAAAAGTCCAAACAGAATGCGATAGTTTCTATTCTGCCTGTAAAATGAAAATATTTGGTTGTCTTATTCAATTTTCCCACGCTCCGCGTACCAACTCAGTACGTCACTAGTATCGACACAGCTGACGTCATGCAACAACAAGGGTCGAAGAAAAAGGTCGACCGCCATGAAAAAGTTTCTATTTACGTGCTGTGTTAGAAAACAGCAACTTTTTGTATATTTTTCGTATGTAAAGAACAGTTGTACTGTATCTGTATGTACTAAATGTGCTATGTTATTGCAGTATTCGTAAAACCTGTTTTTATTCTAATATTTTATTATTACAGTGTTGTAAGAGAGTATTATATTTGTTCATAAGTGATTACTACTTATTAGTAAATTATTTTGCATGATTTTATTCAGCAGCATTTTGCAGCTTGCAGGCCACTAGATTAAAATAATTGGATCGGATATCAATAATTAGTTTTCTCAACATGTTAACTGCCCCAAACCTCTAAATATATATAAATAATATCAAATAAGTGATTAAGGTGTACAGTGAAGAATAAATTAAAACAACCGCTCCTTCAATAGATTTATTTTAACATCATGGCTGACATGAAATAAATGACAAACTTCTTCATATATCTCTCGCATGACATAGGATACAAATTTCCTGAATGTTCAGTGACAAACGTTGGAACTCAAGAAGCATTGCTTCATTTATCCTTTTTTTTATCCTCTCCACTTCTTTCTTCTTTTTAAAAGTGCGTGTCTCCAGACACTCTAACGTGCCTTTCAGTATCAATATCTTTAACCTTGCCCGTCGCCGTGGCCTGTCGATCCATGTGTGCACAGCAACGCACGCAAATCCACAAGTACGAGCCTGTTCTCCCTTCCGTTTGCTTCCGCTCCCGCAAATCGTCTCGCGGAAATTTATGCCCTCTCTGTGTAATTCTGGCGAACGGCAGCAAAAGCCGTTAACAGCACCCGCTGACGCCTACAACGGCGATGGAAGAAACTGGAAGAAATATTCACTTCGCGCTCGTATAACAGGATATTCGCGCATGCGGCCAGAATTTCGTCGGGACTGTCGTCGCCCTTTTACAAGGTGGAAGTAGCAGTTACGGTCACGTTAACATGCCACTACAGAGATACAAATCTCCGCTCAAGTCCTACAAACGCGAGTAAGGTAAAGCCGAGTGATTTAAAATAAGCTCATCAAATAAAGTCTTTCACACTGCAAACGGACCTTTTCTCTCGTTTTGTTTTGTAGTATTATTTCGGTTAATGCACTGACTGCTAAAAATGGTTTTAATTTGCAACTGGAATATTGAATAGCTTGCCGTTCCTTCTTTCTACATTTAGAACTTTAGAGACTCAATGTTATGAGATGTACCTAAAAATCACAATTATATCCCAGAATGCAATGTATTCGCTCCAAAAATCGATATTTCTCTTACAAAACTATATAATAATATGCTAGCCCGAAAGATATTGGTAAATTAATTCATTAAAATCTATTAAGTAAATTATAAGCGTATTTACAGATGATTCTTTTACCAAATTAATATCTTTAAATTCCACCTAGTTAAACACAGCAGTGTATGGGTTTAAAATAAGCACAATGTTGAATGCATTCATGTTTCATGCTACCCATGAAGCTTTATTGCTTCAAATATATTATTATTATTATTGTTATGTTATTATTATTTTTCACACATTAAAAACTAATTGTGCACAACGTTTTATAGTTACTGATGAGGTATTTCATTTATTAGATATGCCTTCATGATGCTATTTGCAACTCGATCAGACAATGGTGTAGGATGTGTTCTTCACAATGTGACTAAATAATACAGTTGAATGCGTTTGTGCGAATGTAAATTCTTCCTAATGGACGCTGCACACCACTCCAAGCCGGATGCTTCTCGCAAGTCTCCAGTCCCGTTAGCTGCACCTGTTAACCCGTTAACCCGCCAACGACGTCGTTTCGCCACGTATGCCCCACTTTCATTCGTACGTGGCTGCGAATCTCATTCCAGGGATCGGAATATCTTAGGAAACACAAGACCTAAAAAAGATCCATCTGTCTTTCGCAATCTTAGTTGCGTGAGAGAGGCCGCGGAGGAGGGAGGGAAAAGAGGGGAGAAGGGGAAAAAAGCGGGAAGCCCCGAAACGAAATTTGAATCCACCCAAAGCATCCCCTTTACACGCGGGGGAGAAAATGGAAACGACCTTCATCTTGATATCCGGTTTCCGGGGAGTCGAGGGTGAGTGGCTCCCACGCCCCGCCCCGGAGGCTGGATGTGCCAGCGCCCCGCCCCGATCTCCCTCCGCTGCGCTCCTCACCCCGCCCCGCCCCGCCTTGGCCCGCCCCACGCTCGCGAATGATATGCAGAGCGGGGCGAAAGAGCACGCTGGAGCGGTGAGAGGGTGGAGAACAGAGGAGGCCCGGCGCAGGGTGAGATAGGGACGAAAGCGCGTGCGGAGGCGGGAAAAGATGGGTTCTGGAGCGGAGTCGGGAGCGGAGTCGGGTGCGGAGTCGGGAGCGGAGCCGGGAGCGGAGTCGGGAGCGGAGTCGGAAGCGGAGCCGGGAGCGGAGTCGGGAGCGGAGTCGGAAGCACAGTCGGGAGCGGAGTCGGGGGCGAAGTCGGAAGCGGGGTCGGGAGCAGAGTCAGGAGCGGTGTCGAGAGCGGAGTCGAGAGCGGAGTCGAGAGCGGAGTCGGTAGCGGTGTCGGCAGCGGTGTCGGGAGCGGAATCAGGAGCGGAGCGGAGTCGGGAGCGGAGTCGGGAGCGGCGTCGAGAGCGGAGTCGGGAGCGAAGTCGGGAGCGAAGTCAGGAGCGGAGTCGGGAGCGGAAGTCGGGAGTGGAATCGGGAGCGGAGTCGGGAGCGGAGTCGGGGGCGGAGTCGGGGGCGGAGTCGGGAGCGGAGTCGGGAGCGGAGTCGGGAGCGGAGTCGGGAGCGGAGTCGGGGTGGTGTCGGGAGCGGAATCGGGAGCGGAGTCGGGAGCGGGGGGTTGGCAAAGACGGTGGAAGCGCGGTCGGGAGCGGTGTAAGGAGTGGGGAAGGGAGTGGGGAAGGGAGCAGGGTCGGGGGCCAGGGGTTGCGAGCGGGGGACTGAGGCGAGAGATGGGGAAAGTGTGAAGAAGACGTGAAGCTTGAGCAGCTACAAAGGCGGGGACTGGGACTGGAGCGGTGGTGATGGTAAAAGTGGAGACGAACTGATAGATTGATTGTTCGTGATTCCGGGTGCGTCAACTACAAAGGCCATTAGTCTCGTAAGTGTAGTGCGTGTTGGTGGCGTGACGGTGGCGCTGATCTTTTCCCCGCTGGATGGCGAGATCCGGCGCCGACCTACCGTCGACTAACGAGGTTTTCCCCTCAACCAGGAATCTCCCTCCAGCGGGGCACCGCCCCAGCCGGGATATACACTAAGCTCCTGACTGGTCTCCCGGCATGTGTTGCAGTGTAGTGCATGTTAGTGTAAGTGTGCGTGTAAGGGGTGAGGATAGGACAAGGAAGAGGAAGGAAAGATCGCGCGCGGTCCGTTGCCCGTTTCTTACGGCACTGCTCCGGTATTCGCCAGGTGTTGATCGGAGAAACCACGTAAAACTACCCATCAGAGCAGCCGGGCCGCTGGAATTCTCCTCCAGACTGCGACTGAATTCGACCTAGCTGACGAGCTAGTGTCGAAAATCCTGCCGCCGTCGGGACTCGAACCTAGGACCTCCCGGTCAGCGGGACTGCAGCGTAGACGGAGAGGGAGATGGCGGCGGGTCCGCGGGCGGAGGTATGGTCGGTGCGGCAGATGCGTGGCAAGGAAGAAGGCGGGGTGGGAACTGGGGCCAAGTCTGAAGCGGTGGCGGGGTTAGGGACGATGCTACAAGGAGAGATGTGGAAGATCTGGGGAGGAGATAGATTCAGAGCGGGGACAAAGGACGGAGAAGGCATGTGCGGCAGAGTTTCTGTTCGAACTTCCTAGGCCACCTACCACCCGACGTTCCAAACTTCCCGAAATGCACGTAAGAAAAGGGAACTTGGCTATACGATAGATATTGGAGAGTGCTGGTGTTTCATTGCAATCGACGAGGACGCTTCAACTGGAGGAGGGATGCGCGACTGCGTAAATATTCCCTGAATTTTTCAAGGAACTCGTTTATTAAGAGTATAAAATGTATTCCATGAGTATTCGCTGCGTTCACAACAGAAGAGTTCTCTCTAGCAGTTCACCATTTTACAGTATTCCTTAATGAATCAAATAATGCACGGGACGGTGAAATAAAAATAAATGAATGTGGAACGCTGAATGTGTGGAATTCTGCCTGTTTGATTCATCATTACTAGGAGGCAGATTTTAATGAAATTATTTTCCCCACTTTTCGCTTTAGAACAATGTCGTTTAATACAGAAATTCATTTTATGTAATGACAAAAGGCAAGGACCAATTTTAGTCTTCTTTTGTATTTTTCGCCAATTTCGATTAAAAAATAATTTTTTCCATTTTAAAGACATTTTAAATGCATTTTCCGCTGATTTAATCGATATTAATATAGTTTTAATGAGATATATATTCACGTAATATTTAATGCAACAAATCTTCTCCACGGAATTCCTGAGTAGCCACTACGATTACTTCGCTCAGAAATGTTCATGTCAGCCGTTGTATGTAATCCAAGGTTCCTGTGACGCCTATAAAAGCCATTGTCGGTTTGGTCTAATTCGGGATAAGTGAGGATAGACATTTCCTGGTGAAGAACAGTGCATACCAAAATTTAGCAAGCTGAGTTCACTTGAACGAATGGAAGAAGACACATTACATCAGTACCGCATCCAATAGTTTGAGTTGTTCGTCCGAACTAGTTTTGAGCATATTTTTACGTCATTTTTCTTAGCTATTTAGTAATTTTTTAAAACATTTTAAGGTCATTTTACTGATAATTTTCAGCGATGTTTTAGTTCATCAAAATCTGACCCCTAATCATTCCTATATTGGTTTCACATTGTGGACTTACTACGTGTCTTCTGGAGAATCTCCACGGTGTGGCCGATTCAATCGTCGAAATTGATCTACTTTAAAATAACGCAATAAATGAGTTTTGTACACGTATCGTCTGAGGTGGCTCACATCAACTGATATCACTGCAGTGCCTCTGAATGGAGGTCCCTAGGGTTCGAATCCCAAGCGTGGTAGGATTTTCGACACTGGCCACATAACTCGGTCGAGTTGAACCGCTGCACAGAGAGCTAAATGGTCAATCTAGGCGGAACTAGACCCCCCTCCCTAACATTTTAATATCGACTTTTTGTGTTAGTGAATTTGATCATCGATGTTAGTAGAATGATATTTGAGAGTTGGTTTATTTTTCGGTTCACGTTTGCTACGCTGGGGAAGTGGATTACTTATCATATCTTGAAGGATGCGCTGCGTGAGGCAGTCGCTCTACAGCCACTCGAAGAATCAACGCGCTCAGATCTCAATGAAAGGCAAATGCGAAACTCTGCAATGTGGAAGATGTTCAGTGAAGTATGTATTTTTCAACAGTAATTATATAATTTCAATTCTTTGCTTCTCTCTTCGTAAAATAAGCTGTAAAGTAGGCGTTTGCGCGAGACCTAAATTTTTCATTTTCCCGACTTTCAAGTAGATTTTCAACAATGTAAATTAACTTGCATTACAGTAAAACATATGTCACTAAATAGTTTCGTGTCTTTACTTTATGATGCGCTAAGTTTCACGTCCAGATACGTCCAGATGAGGATATTATGTTTTATTTCATACGATGGCGCGCATCAGTAGTCACCTACCGTATACTATTTCCCGTTTCGCGCGAGAGAGGGGACATGAAAGCAGAGCTAATGTCTTTTGTAAAGAATAGATTAGGTTTTCAAGAGTGCGAAAAAACAATGGAGAAATGCCTTAAAGATGCTGTAAGAGTATTTTATAACATTTTTTAAGTAGGTGGAGAAAATGCGACCACGTCGAGCATCATTTCATTAAAAAGTATTCTGGGTGGCTAGATGCTGTAATTCAGTTTCCGGAAGTGGTTATAGAGGGCAATAACACCTAAAATGACTGAAGCTACGCAATCTACTAGTTCAGGAGCAAGCCGGCAAACTTTATGATTGGTGTCTTTTATGTGAAACATAAACGTCATAAACTGAAGAAGGAGAAGAAGTAGAAAAAATATTTCTTATCAATTGTGAAAAATTAAATAAATCTTTTAGAAATTGTGCAATATAAAATAAAAGATTAATAAATTCATTTATGTTTTGATTTAGTTATTAAGAATAAAATATATCTGCGTTCGGAGAAGTCATAATATTTAAAAGAAAATTTTCGAACACAATTCATTAATAATAATAATTTGTATTCATTAGTAATTATAATCAGTAATGAGTAAAACTGAAGTATATTTAATGTGTATTAATTTCAAAACCTTAAAAACCTTTAACATTCCCTAGAATCACTTAAAACAAAAGATTTAAGGCTAGTTCCGTCTAGAATCGCCATTTAGCCCACTGTGCGCTGTGTGAGATTTTAGCTGCCGGTTGCTCTGATCGTTAATTTTTCGTGGTTTCTCAATCCAAGGCCGATCCCATTTGTCCTCCCCTCACCACTTACACACACACACACACACACACACACACACACACAAACGCGCGCGCACACACATGAACGCACCACACTACCACACATTAGTTCAACATTCACAATTTTGCTGCGAATGAACGACTGTTCTCTATATCGACAGATACTAATGGAGCTATCATCGCTACGAGAAAACGGCGACATTCCAGAAACGTGTTTCCAGAGTTTCCACAGAGGACACAATTTTCTATTCGCTAAATTACTTTGAAATGACCGAACACGAAAAAAATCCTACAACATTATTTTGTGTTATTGTATTGATGGACATTCACAAATTCGCCCAATATTGACTTTATCTTTGGAATTACATAATTGAAACCGGGAAGTCATCACCTTATGATTATTTATGATATTTAGTTTACACGAAATTTTCTGCAAAGAATAGGAGTGGAGCTTTCCAGAAAAACAATCATAAAGTTTAAATTTGGTCGAACTGTTTGCATTTCTTCTCCTTTTTAATTTAATTTTTTAACGTTTACATTTTTAAAGGTTTGTGTTTGAGTCAGTTATGAACTTCACGTCTGTTAAAGTGAACTTTCCTTAGATACTTAGAAATGTTCTGCACAGACGCCTGCGGGAAGTCTCATAATTTTTATATTACTCCATTATATTCCATGTTAAAAACTTGTAACTTTAGCAGTAATTATTACGTGATTTCTGAACTGAAAAGTGCCTCGTCAGACAGAGAATCAGAATAAATAGTATATTAAATTGAACTAGTGGTGCTACAGAATGGAACCGACTTTCTCGTATTTTAGTTTTTTATTTTCTTTGGCCAGGGCGAGCTATTCGAATTGCCACAAACTCTTGCCAGCTGTCATCTATCGCCGCCCAAAGTAAATTTTTTTGAATTTTTCTCAATTTTTCCGTTTCCTAATAGTAGAACAGAAATATTACTTTAAGAATATTAAAGAAGAATTAAACCTCGTCCTTAGTAGAAATTTTCAATGAAAAATTTGGAGCATTTCTTAAGAAAATGGTGTTCAAGCTCCAGTATCAATGAGAAATTTTAGACTCTTTTCACAGATATCTTCTGAGTTTTCGAAAAACTTCATTGGAACTCCATTTACAGCACCTCCACTCACAAAAGCAATAATGTACACAAATCATTGGAAATGTAGATATTAAAGGCATGAGAGATATTAAAAAAATACATTTGCGTAATTTTTGAAAAAACAGAAGAAGTTTCCCCACGCGAAGGTGGCCGAGCGAAACGGGCGCAGGGCGGCGTGAGGGCGGCGTGAAGGCGGCATGAGGGCGGCGAGGGGGCGGCGTGAGGGCGGCGAGGGGGCGGCGTAAGGGCGGCGTGAGGGCGGTGTGCGGGCGACGTGAGGGCGACGTGAGGGCGACGTGAGGGCGACATGAGGGCGACGTGAGGGCGACGTGAGGGCGACGTGAGGGCGACGTGAGGGCGACGTGAGGGCAACATGAGGGCGACGTGAGGGCGACGTGAGGGCGACGTGAGGGCAAACATGAGGGCGACGTGGGGGCGACGTGAGGGCGACGTGAGGGCGACGTGAGGGCGACGTGAGGGCGACGTGAGGGCGACGTGAGGGCGGCGCAGGGCGGCGCAGGGCGAGGCTCCGGTCCCAGGGGTCGCGCCCCGCAGGGCGATCCCGGCGCCGCCGTGACAGGCGACAGCCGGCGGCGCCGCGGCGCCCGCCCTTCCGCCCGCCGCCCGTGCGCGCACGCTTGCGCTCGCTCGGCCCCCTAATTGGATCGTGCCGGCCGCCGCCTCCGCCCCCTCCCACCCGCCCTGCCCCGGCCGGCCGCGCGCGCTGTCGCATTACTCCTAATGAGCTGCGGGATCCCCGCGCGCCGTCTCCGCCTCCGTCGCCGCCGCCGTCGAAGCGCTGTCGCCCTCCCTCCCCTAGCGCCGCTCCTGCTGACACGTCGCGTCGAGTCGTGTCGTCGCCGCCGACGTCTCCCGATTCTTTCCGTGGCATGGCGACTCCCGTCGGGCTGCGTGAGCGAGGTCTCCCGAAAACGCGCTGTTGCGGTTGCCGGCCGCTCGGGGAGTTGGCGCGATTATTTGTCGAACCAACAGACTGGTTGGGTTTAGTTCAGCATTGTCGCTCACTACGTTACGGCACGCACCGGGAGATCTTAAGGCTCAAGGACCAACGGTGGGAGATTTTCTCCACTAGCTAAATAACTAGGTAGAATGCAACTACTGACTGGACGAGACTTCTAGCGGCCGGCTGCTCTGAACGGTGATTTTCCGTACACTCTCTACAGGAACACTGGCAAATGCCGGAGTAGTATACTTTAACAAACAACCCACAGACAGGGTGCAATCTTTCCCTCTTCTTCCATGTCCTATTGTCATCCATTGCACACATTTACGCTTACGTGCACTGAATTACCACATATGTCGGGACGACCAGTGGGTAGCATACAGCTTGTCGCAGCAGGAGTAGCCCTACGACAGGAGATGACTCCGCAATCCAACATGTAGGTCGGCGCCGGGTTTCACAATCCCGAGGGTATACTCTCTATTTATTTTCCTCTGTACTCTCTATTACTCTCTCACTCCTAAACTACATTTCTATCTCCTCCATACTCTTTATTTCTCGCACTCGCCAACTCCGGATTTCTCTCTCCCTTCAATTCCCCATTTCTATCACATTCCTACTCCCCAATTCTCTCCCTCCTTATACCCCAATTCTCTCAACCTCAAGCTTTAACAACCCATTTCTCTCTTTTCTACTCTCCATTTCTCTTTTTCTCCTACTTTTCTTTTCTCTCTCCCTCCTACACCCCATGTATCTTTCCCTCCTACTTCCCATTTAACTTTCTCTCCTCTCCATTTCTTTCCGCCAACTACTCGTAATTTTTCTCCTCCTTATACTCCCCATTTCTCTCTACCTCATACTGCCCAGTTCTTTCTCACACTTTCTCCCAATTTCTATCTCTCTTACTCGCCGTTTGTTTCTATTCTTCTCTCTCCCTTCTACTTCAATTTTTCTCCCTGTACTTCTCATTTCCTTGTCGCACCTACTCCACATTTCTCATTTTTCCTGTTTCCCATTTCTCTCTCTTCTTTGGTTTTTCCGTCTCCTTCTATGCCTTTCTCCTCATCCTCTCTTTCTCTTGTTCACAATTTTTAGAGGTCTCATTGGTCCTGATCTTTCTGCTGTTTGTTTCTTTGACAAATTGGCACGCATTAAATATCTTCAGTCGTAACAGTTTTGCAACTTTATTAACTTTTCAGTTTGGTCATCTCCTCGTATACTGTTTACTGCTCCCAACAACTACACTTTAATATATATAATAGAGAACTTCATTAACGCAACGAAACTTTGAGAAAACGTGCAAATAAATTGCATTAATACAATACAGACTACGCTTCATTAGATATTAAAGAGGATGTCCCTTTCATTATCTAGATTCAACAAAGGTCTCTCCACCTTCAGCGACTGTATCGTCGAAATATTAATACACATTGAGAGGGCGATAAAACAGATCAGATAACTCGCTAAATTTATCGGAAACATTCCTAAACTGTTCATTTCATAATACTGTGCGCAACCATTCATTTACTGCGATGGTACTCGCTTTCTTTGCGATGAATTCGAGAGGGAATTCAGATGAAAACCGAAATACATCAACAAATAATCCCTTTTCAAAATTAATACATCATATAATCTAAATTAAATACGAATTATCCATTTAACGTTTTGAAGACGAGTAAAGATACGGAAAAATGAGAGATCAACATGAACAGATCAACATGAAGACGAGTTAAGATACTTTCTGCACGCAAACAACCGGATCACAATGTACCGTGACTACTCGGCTGATTTATTCATCGCTGATAAAAAGGAGTGAATAAAAAACGAAAAATAAGAGCTTTAAGATTCACTATCTTAAAAAACAACAAAAATTAGACATAATGAAGAAAATTTTGTGGATCGCTGACAATGTAACACTTCATGTTATAATAAAGGATCATGAACGTAAAGTAAAAAATAAATAATAAAATAAATAAAGGAAACATAGAAGGCGAAAATTAAGTTTCTAGAAATAGCAATGAATATATTCTACAAGAGAATTAGAATTACCAAGAACAAAATGTGCGTCAAACTGGACAGTACAAGTTTAATTACCGAAGTAGAGAAGATGGAACGAGACGATAAGAGAAGGAAAAAACGCGATATTTACAGGTTCACCAATTCAGAGGGTCAACGGCTTTAATTCAATTTCCACTGACTTACTTCGCGGAATCTTCAAACACCCGAAACAATTCGTGATATCTCCCATTCTCCGCCGTTCGCTGGCACGCTTCATTTCTCGCGGAATTTCAATCTCCGCTCGCACGCGGAACGACCGCGACCGACCTTATAGAAGTCTTTTGTGCACAATTCTTTTTTTTTTTGCTGCCCCGCCCCTTTCCCGGAGCGGTCCAGAGAGTGTTGTTATTCCGCAGATATAGCCCTATCAGCCGACGGCAAGTATCGAGGCGGCAATCCGAGTTACCTTATCTGTAAACAGGGCTTCAAATCACACCACGTTGGTTGGGCCGATGCCAGGGAAGCGGCGATGGAGGTGGCGGTGGCAGCGGTGGCGGTGGTAGTGATGGAGGTAGAGTTGGCGGCGGGGAAGGCGGTGGCGGTGGTCGTGGTTGTGATGCTGGTGATAGTGGTGGCGGTGGCGGTGGCAGTGACAGTGGTGGCGATGCCTACGATGGCGGAGGCGGTGGTGAGGGGCGGCGGCGCTGACAGGGGCGGTGGCAGCGGCGGTGGCGGAGGTAGCGGGGGTGGGAGGTGGTGTCGGGAACGGTGGTGGCGGGGACGGTGGTGGCGGTGGCAGAAGCAGCAGCGGTGGCGGTGGAGACGAAGGCGGAGGCGGAAGCGGTCGCGGCGGCGGTGGCAGTGGCAGTTGTGGGTGGCGGCGGCGGCGACAGTGGTGACGGAGGTGGCGACAGTGGTGGCGGCGGTGGCGGAGACGGTGGCGGTGGCGGTGGCGGTGGCGGTGGCGGTGGCGGTGCGGTGGCGGTGGCGGTGGCGGTGGCGGTGGCGGGTGGCGGTGGCGGAGACGGTGGCGGTGGCGGTGGCGGTGGCGGTGGCGGTGGCGGTGGCGGTGGCGGTGGCGGTGGCGGTGGCGGTGGCGGTGGCGGTGGCGGTGGCGGTGGCGGTGGCGGTGGCGGTGGCGGTGGCGGTGGCGGTGGCGGTGGCGGTGGCGGCGGCGGCGGCGGCGGCGGCAGCGACGCCGATGCCGCATCGCACAACGCCACCGTTCTCGTTACGTTACATTGCAGCCACTCCCGGAGTGCGCCTCCCGGCCCCGCCCCCTCCCGAAACGCCGGGCCGGCAATATTTTCTGTTCAAATGGCTCTCGAGCGCCACACAGCGTGTTTCTATGCAGGGACGGCTCCTCAAGATGATGGAGGTCCCTGCGGAACGTGTTTGCGCATGCAGTTCATGCATCCGCGTTACAAGAAAGCTGGCGTGTATGCGTATACATCTCATTTGAATTCATTTCGAATGGCGTTATGCAATTTTTTCTCAAACGAAATCCAATCTTTCAATCGCTCATCCTTATATCTCATAGGTACGTTACACGGTAGATGGGACAAAGTAGGTAACGCCTTACTATGATCCACGTATTCCAGAAAGAACATTAAATGAACATCTAGGAAACTTTTTCTCGGTTTACTGTATCTCGGTACACGGTTGATTATTGGGAAGTGCAGAAATGTTTGATCATTTACTGCAGTTCACTATTAAATTACCAACATCTCAATTACTGAAAAGGCACTTTTTCACAGATGGTAGGCAAATTTCAGGTTCGATGGATATGACAAAATATTCTAAAATTATTGTTGTAAATTAATAAAAAAAACTACAATTAATTTTAGAGTACGACTTGATTATTGTAGAAGTGTTGTTGGCTGTATATTGTATTCGTTTCCACAATTTATACGGTCAGGGAGTCAAATTGCTTATAAACAGTTTTTCATAGTATCCCTCTTTAATGCGGAAACTTTGTTTCAAATTTTGCGTAAATCTATCACTCAGTGCTTTGAAGTATCAGTGAGTATGGCATTCATTGCAAAGTCCACATATAGTGTTCAGTTCATAATCTGTAATTTACTTCGTTTATTCTCCCTTTTGATTACAGTGTATAATGAGCTCTGAAGAAGTTCTAAACAATGTAGTTGTCAGATATTGATTTTACCTCGATATAGCGATTGTGTCCTCTCTTTGTGGTGGCCTTTTATTAATGGTGGAAAATTACTCACAAACGTAATAAATAACCCATAAATCACACGGATAATTCACGATCATGCAGGTCCCCAAGGCCCTTATTTTACAACACTGTTACGTTCCATGTCTCTTCCGCTATTTTGCCATACCAACAAAGACAGAACAATGAAGTTTGCCCTATCAATATTCTACACATTCTCCTCTCCCTCTCAGGGAACAAGTGTCCATCTCCACTTCTTAGATACTCATCTGGGAATTCCAAATCTTATAAGCAACGAAGTTCAGGTAACTGTAACATCATGTGCGGAAAAGGGGAAATAATTTGATTATAAGTCCAATTCGCGGCACTCAATTGATGAGTCATCGTCCAAATAAAATTTTCAAATTTGAAAAATATCATCCGAAAGAATTTTCTACAAAAGGGATATCGATGCAGGAAAAAGTGGTCAGTATGCAATGAGATCAATATTAGTAAATTGGATTGACTGATTGATTGATTACTAGTGATTCCGGGTGCGTCAACTAGTAAGGTCATTCGTCCCATAAGTGTAGTGCATGTTTCCCCGTGAGGTGGCGATGATCTTGCTCCGCTAGATGGCGAGATTCGGCATCGACCTACCGCCGGCTAGCGGGGTTTTCCCCACCAGGTGTTTCCCACCAGCGGAGCACCGCCCCAGGCGGGACGTGCTCTAAGGTCCTGACCGGTCTCCGGCATGTGCGTAGAAGGAGTACGTATATAAGAGCTAAACTCCGACACTGTGAGGCCAATCTCCATGAATGTTGGCACTTCTACGTATTTTTTTCACCCAGATGGTTTGTGTGCTGTTAATTCTAATTAATTACTCCACTACACGGCGCTGTAGAACAATACTAAATATTCGCGTCAAATGCAACCTGCAACACTAGGGACAGCATTTTGAATGTACATCGTTAAATAACTCCAAAATGAAGCCTTCTAAGGCATCAAAACTAAATTTTTCAAAGAAACGTTTCTCACACTGTAATCTACAGGATAAGATACTTGCATTATATTACATTTTTGCTGGTTCGGCGCTTCCCGATATTACCTAACCTGTTCAGAGACGTGCACAATTTGCAACTAAATGTGAATGAGAGGGACAGAGGCAGAGACACACAGAGACAAACAGATAGACAGGGACAGGGGGGGAGGGAGGGACTGTGAGAAAGGGAGATGGAAGGGGAAAGAGGGAAATGAAGGGCAGGACAACGTCTGCCGGGTTTTCCTAGTATTCTGAAATCGTCTACCAAGTAGGCAAATTATCGAATACTTACGAGGTTACAGAGGATGATAATGTCGGGTCCCAGGCCTCCCACATCGCCTTCGTTTCCCAAGAGCTTCGCTTTCCGTCTCTCGCATGCAACTCCACACGCCCCTCTCCCCCTACTCGGCACCACAAGGCTCAGCCCACGCGTGCCTGAGCAGCGCGCCGCGTGCCCCGTGCCACGTGCCTCGTCCATTGTGCTCCGTTCGCCGAGCCCCATTCCTCTGCTCTTCACGTGCCGCCTTTCGAGTACCACGTTCCACGTGCGGCATTCCATGTGCCCCATTCTTCCTTTCACGACCCGCGCTCCTGAATCCTCATCCACGAGCCCCGTTTCGCTTGCCGCCACCCCTATTCCAGGAGCTCCGATCACTAGCTCTGTTGCTGTTACACTTGCTCAGTACGTGCTCCATTCCATGTTCCCCGTGCCTATTTCACGTTCTCAATGCCACGCGATTTGTTCCGATTGCCACATAGCATGCGCCATGATTACCAGTCACTTTCCTCATTTTAGACGACGAGCTACTTAATCTCAGCTACAATAAAAATATATTCACAACCCATTCGCAAGAAATAAAATACATTCAAAAGAAGTCACATTCTTTAGTACGAATAAAAGTCCTTATATTTTACAAAACATATATACATAATTACTGGACTTTGTCTGACCACTAACACTAATTGTAACTACAAAAGAACACTTCTCATGGACATTATTTTTTTTCTTTTTTTACGTCAAAGGAACAATCAAAACTGTATGTAACATATGGGGAAAATATTTTCAGCGCATTGAAAATGTAGTAAAAGTCTTCCACTTTCAAACCTTTAATCTTTCAACACCTAGTGCGACAAACACGCTAGGAGAACAATCGCTGCTATTCTTTTTTTATATTAGCAGGCAACGGAAATACAAGCTCTTTCGAGTCCTGTATCTCGACCAGGATCAATAAACTCTCGAACGCGGATCGTGAAAGAGAAACCAGAAAAAAAAGAAAGTGAAAAAAAGTAGAAAAGTCCACACAAAGACTTCCGTTTCTCCTTCCCTTTGTGGTTTCCTCCCTCTCACGAACGTGTAATTTGAAGCGGCTTCTCTCGTAGGGATGATATTTCGCACTGCAGTAGACAAACGGTCAGCCAAGCGAAGTAAGCTAATTTATTAAAAATTCTGAATTTTTTTGTTAAGTTTACATTTGTCTCGGTTCTCTGTACGATTTCACAATGTTGTTTTTTTTCTCGTCGCTTCTGCTGCTGTCGAGTTATTGAATTACTTCCGTGCTACTGTGAGTTTAGCAAAGCTGGTCCGTGCGTTCAAAAAAAAAATCAGCGGGCAATGATGCAGCTCTATACAAAGTCCTCTCAAAGAGTTAATATTAAACGAAAAATTGAAAATATCAAACACCACAAAGCTAGCCTAATGAATATGTCAGGAAATGTTCAATTGTTTCTAAGTGCATGGTATTGGCCAGTACATATATTCCATTGTTTGTGATTAGTTGCGTTTTTCATTGCCTGTCAATCAATGGAGCCGTTCCGGAGATTGTCATTAATTTTTAGAGGAAGTTATTATGTTTCCATTTTTGTTTTCTTTCGTGCGTTCTGTCGGTTCGTTATAAGCAATTACAGCTCTTTTACTTCATATAATAATACCAAATTTTTAATGTTTAAAAGAACATTCTGTCTCACGGAATACATAGAATGAGAAAGAAAAGCGTTTACACATGAAAGTTCTGACAGTTATTCATTATGAAACATCTACGAACATTTTTTCTACCTTAATACGAAATTTATTATTGCTTACTGTGATAAACGAGTAGAAACCTTCATATTTTTGCAGCACAAGTTTTACCAACAGTTTAGAGCATTTCTGGAAGACAATGTTGACGAATCAACAATGAATTAAATTGTTGAATCCCTGTATTCAACCAAATAATTTTGTAAAATTATATTTCCTCCATTTTTCTCATTTGTAATGTCTTGGAACATTTGAAAATATTAAGACTACATTACAAGACTAGGTACTTACAAAGTATATTACAAGACAATTACATTACCTTATCTACTACACTAAGACTACATTACAACGGACTACATGAATAATGAAGACTACATTATTTTATTAGACCAACTGTTAATTTCTTACGTTTTTGAAAAGAGCATCATAATTCCATTCATTTTATTTTATCTTACATCTTATATAACCAAATATTATATTCTTTTTCAAACGAACACATCTCAATTAAAACGTTAAAATTGTCATTAGCGAAGCAAATAGAGAATTTAAAACTCTTATAATGTTATCCTCAGAAAGGGGAATAATTATCCCTTAATAACTCAAATAAACATTTGAATAAATTCATAAATGTGACTAAAATGTATTATCAGGGACGAAAACCATGAGGTAAGAACCGGTATAGATTGGATAAGGCACACTTTACATATGCATAATGTTTGACGCCAAGAATGGTACAAGGAACGTGTAAGATAGCAAAACTATCTTGAAAATTTAAATTGCATATACCGCTTATTTATCACGTTTCGTAATTAATTCAGTACCTTATGAAACGACTTCAGTTGCTGTTTCTTATGTGCACATCCGCTTTAAGAGGTCGCGCATCGACGTGAAGTGCTTGGAAAATAAAATTTCCTTCCAGTTGTCTATCATAAAAACGAACTTTTCCCTTAACAGTTTAATGGGGTTGAGGTTATAACTACTTAATTATCTTTGTAAAATCGGTTCTCTTCTTGAAGTACAGTAAAGACGGCTATAAGTAATGAAGGAAAGTAGAATAAAATAAGAAAATCTGTGCAAATAAGAAGCCGTTTCTACCAACTATGATAGATCAAGCATTTTGACATCCAACACTTTGATTTCGCTTCGTGGAAGAATACAACGAGGACAACGATAATTCATCTGAAAAAGAGAAATGAGTGCAAGTTTCACAAGAGGTAATACAGCCATTTAAATGTCACGCACGCATACGTTTATTTGGATTAAAATAACTTTTTCTTAAATTGAATTTTCTAACGCTTGAAAGAATAGTTTCTCGAAATGTATGAGCCTACGAACCTATACGTGTCTGAATTGTTTATTAAACTCAACAAAATTTTTGAATAAATTTCTTACTGTAAAGTAATTGTTAGCCGTTTGTACTGAAGGGAATAATGAATATGCCACAAGTGCCATGTATCTTCTTGTTTCACACTTAACTTCTCACATGAACTTTTATATTCCACTTCTCCCTAATGTAAGTCACACAGTTTTGAAATGTTATTAATACGTTAAATAAATTTTAAAAAACTATTGAGATGAGTTTCACCCTTGTATCATGTAACAGGGAGTACACTAAATTGCCGAATTGCAATTCATTGTACTCCTTTCTTTCGTATCAAGCCGTCATTTTTATTATGTAACTGATGACATATCTTGCTTTTCGGAGCAGACGAAAACCGTTTCCAGTATTAGAATATCTTTCTCATCTTTGTTCTATGAGAGAGCAAGATAAATAAGTGGGTAGATGAAGGGATTGATGGCTTGGAAATGAGTGAATGGGTTGGTAGATTAAATGGAGGGAGTGCAAGTGAATGAACGATTGAATCTGTGGCTGCATGGGTTAAGAGTACCGGAATAAACTCAAATTGAAATAATAGAGTAAATATGCCGAGGAATGAAATAGATACTTATTGGTTGAATGAATGCTAATGCGTAAAGAGGAGAATGAGTGTGTAGATTTATTTATTTTATTATATTATATTTTCTTTATTCACCGTCAGACAGTTAAAAACTGTGTGTTACTATGAAGAGAAGTGTAATCTGTGCACGTTTTCTTAAATCCTGGGATCTCTACTCTAACTGGGTTGGTACACCAGGCCACTGATTAGAGTGGAGGCCCGAACCTTGCATTAGCCAGCGAAGGAAGCTGACTTCAGCAGTCAGTGAAAATCCTGTAGAGTTTAGTAATGTCGACTGGCGATCGGAGGGACCCCTTGCTGGTCCCTGCGGGAGGATGTCTCGAAGCCACTGTGGGTCGCAGTAACGGATGGCAGGAAACAACCCTGTGATCTGTGAACTCGAACTTACTATCCGAGAATCTTCACTTAAAGCCAATGAGCAAAAAGGATAGAACAAGAAATCTAATGAATCTTAACGTGCCTTGTTTTACCAATGTCCCATACCTGCTCAGAAACCGAGCTAATGTCACCTTGTCGACATCTGGCCATCCCACAGATGTTAGTCCCAGGGACCTACAGCCGGCAATAGCTCGAAGCTATCGTCAGAGATGGACCCGGGATGAATTGAAGGAGGTGATGTGGTGCTTTTACTATGCAAAAGCAAAAAACGGGGGCTCGGAAGTAGACGTTTTCAAGGTATGGAGCGAGCGAAACCCAGATCTGAGACCTACCCTAGACTCAAAAAAGCTTGCCAGCCAATGACGATACATACTCAGCAGTGGAAAATTCTCCGGAGAACTACTTGCTGACATTCGAAGAAATGCAGAGTATGTTCTTCGCTCGAACTACCCACATGACGAACACGTAGAACTTGTAAACGATGGTCCTGTTCAAAGTTCATCTCTTTCCAATGAAACACACGTCAGTGGGGAAAATTCATCTCGCAATGAATTACACAATAAGGACATGATGCGAAATCTCCTTCGAAGCGAGATTGAAAGAGTTCGTCAACTTCCATTTAAACTCGTGCATCTTTGAGGAGAATATACGAAAATGCCAAAGCCAAAAGAGTGATAGAGACTGAATTCTCTCTTAAATGACGAGGTACACACCCCAGATGGACATCCAGATATTATTGAAATCAATTACATCGTGTATGCAACAGGATATTTGGTATTTCAAACAATTTTGGGGCCAGCCAAGAACACCGACGGCCGACAGCAAAACAGTAAACAGCCCCATAGACAGCAAAACAGTGTACCTCCATGGACGAAGAGAATTACGAAACGGATAGCCGACATTCGCCGTGAAAAATCACTCTTAGCTGAGGCATCTTCTAAATCAACTCACACGTGTAACGTTCATCGAAAAATATTCAATGTTGAACCAAAATACCAAATTGAAAATGACACATAATGGTAGTTGGGAAGCTAAAAGAGAAAATTCAAGCATGGGCTCAAAGAATTAAACGTTACAAACGTAGAATAGATTTCCGTGTGCAGAACCGGTTGTTTGAAACAGAGGCAAAGTAATTCTATCGCAATCTGACTCAAAAACCGAATGGCGATGCTATCACTCCATCAAAAGATGTCGTCGGAGAATTTTGGGCAGGAATGTGGGAGGAGAGCAGATCCTACAACAAAGACGCATCTTGGATTCAATCTGCAGTTGATGCTGCCAATGAACTTGTAGAAACAATGGAAGATATTCACGAATTCTCGGAAGAGGACCTCTTCCAAGCAATTAAGTACATGGGAAACTGGAAATTCCCCGGGATTGATAGGATCCAAATTTATTGGATTAAGAAATTAACTGCAATACATTCTCATCTAGCAAGGGCTGTTAATAAAACATTAGAAAAGCCAAAGGTATTCCCGCGATGGCTTACACGCGGCATCACGTCTTTTCTACCCAAAGCGGGAGAGAGCTCTTTGGCGAAGAATTAGAGGCCAATTACTTGTCTGCCAGTACTGTACAAAGTTACAACTGCAACCGTAGCTGCCAATTGTACAGACATCTAGAGAAGAACCATCTGATGCCAGCTGAACAAAAAGGATGACTTAAAGTTTCTTATGGCTGTAGGGATATCTTGCTACTGAATAAAGTCATCTTAAATGATGTAAAGAAACGAAAGGGTAATTTGAGCATGGCTTGCATTGACTACCAAAAGGCCATTGATTGTGTACCACACGATTAGATTTTGAAGACCCTGGATATCTATCGATTTCATCCTAGACTTATTAAGTATTGCAAGGCTAGTATGAAGTGGAGTATCAGGTTACTAATACACAGTGGAAAGGAAGCAGTAGAAACAAGAAGTATTCAGATTAAGAGAAGTATTTTTCAAGGAGATTAGCTATCCCCTCTGCTGTTTTGCGTTAGTTTGATCCTACTTGCAGTTGTCGCAAGATGAGTTCGGTTACAAGCTCCATGGTGATGAAAGATCAGTATCCGATTTGTTTTAAATGGATTCAAGTGTTTGCTATGAATGAAGAGATTCTCTCCCAAATGCTGTCTGTCGTGAATGATTTTAGCAATGACATCTGCATGAAGTTTGGTCTTGACAAGTGTGCAAAAATCAATTTAAAAAGAGGCAAACTGACGTCAGAGAGTATTGAAGTTCATATACACACTATGATTCAAGATCTGGAGCCAGGTAAAACCTAGAAATATTTCGGCATTGAAGAATGTGAGATCATCTGGAACGACACAATGAAAGAGAGAATTTGCACGGGGTATTACAGAAGAGTGAGACTTGTCCTACAGTCCGCTCTGAGGTCCAGAAATGAAATATCTGCAATTGCTGGTTTGGCGGTCCCTGTAATCGAGTACAGTCCCTAAATATGCTCCGTAGGTAGCTGGTTGCAAGCTGGAGTAGATTTTATATTCAGCCGAGTCATAACATCTTTAGTCGTGATATAGAGGAATAATAATAATAATAATAATAATAATAATAAAACAGCCTACATTTTGCGCAAAGTATTGTAGAATCACCGACAGTCGCTAGATCTGCTTCTTAGGGTAGCTTGTTGCAACCTGGAGTAGATTTTATATTCAGCTGACGCAAACATCTTCAGTCGTGATCTAGAGGAAAAATAATAATTTTTGTTATTATTAGTAATATTATCATTGTTATTATTATATCATTATTAATATTATTTCACATTCGATCTCGGGATCGAGTGGTGATAATATTGCCTGAGTTAACATTTATGCTTCAGGGATATCAATCGGTGAGGCTGATTTTCCGTCCCTTAGATACTGTGAATAAAAAAATCACAGTATTATCACAGTATAATCACAGTTTAATCACAGTATTATCACACATTTGTGACATTAAGGAGGCCTATAAAAGCACAAATGAAACGGTTGCGACTTTACTGTTGCTTTTTGTTGTTGTTATTTTTGTATTTTGTTTTTGACTCGCTAAGATCGACAATAAAAAAAGCAAATTAAAATGCAAAGTTGCGTGTCGACCCCCGCGTCCAGGCGTTCGCGTGAAAATATTGCCTAAGTTAACATTACTGCTTCAGGGGTATCAATCGGTGAGGCTGATTTTCCCTCCCTTAGATACTATGATCTTTTGATTATCACACATTTGTGACATTAAGGAGGCCTGTAAATCGCGCAACTGAAACGGTTGCGACTTTTCTGTTGTTTTTGTATTTTGTTTTAGACTTGCTGAGATCGACAATAAAAAAAGCAACTTAAAATGCAAAGTTGCGTGTCGCCGCCCAAGTCCAGGCGCGTGTCCGCGTGAAAATACTGCCTGAGTTAACATTACTGCTTCAGGAATATCAATCGGTGAGGCTGATTTTCCGTGCCTTAGATACTGTGATTGTTTGATTATCACACATTTGTGACATTAAGGAGGCCTGTAAATCGCGCAAATGTAACGGTTGCGACTTTTCTGTTGTTTCTGGTTGTTGTTTTTCTTGTATTTTGTTTTTGACTTGCAGAGATCGACAATCAGAAAAAAAAGCAACTTAAAATGCAACGTTGCGTGTCGCCGCCCACGTCCAGGCGCGTGTCCGCGGGTGCCGGGATTCCCGTGCGGCAGAGCCTGCGCCTCTCACGCGCAGCGCGACTCGCCTCCTTCGCTGAGGCGGGGGCGGGGCTGGTTTTAGCCCGACGGGAAATAGCGGGAAATGCCAACGCGCACTGGGAATAAAGATGAGTAAGCGTTCTTAGAAAATAATATTTAAAAAAAAAGTTTTAAAGTAATGGCGAAAACGAAAAAGGAGCACATGTAGAAGACGTTTATTCATTTATTATATATTCATTTATTTAAGTGAAAAAACAGTTAAAACTGTGAGTGACGAACTATTGGGAGAAGTGAATTCTGTGCACGTTTTCGTAATTCTGTGATCTCTATCCTAAGCTATGTTCTAGGCGAATTCTGAATATAGTTTTTCTGTATTCAAAATTCCTCGAGAGAGCGTTCAAAGGGCTCAAGATTGTCAAGTTTTGGTGACAAAATATTCGCTCCTATATAATAAATCTATTTTCAAACGTTAATTAGCTATAAAAATGTGCCCTTAACTCTCATCATGTTCTTCATGAAAGAGTAATACTTTTTGCCGCGACAATATGGAGAAAGATAATTTGAATAACTTGTTGTACGTTGTACAGATGGTAGCCACTAAACACTACTCTGTAACTGTTCTTTGGCGTAAAAATTCAATTTTCAAAGTTAAAATTTCAAATGTATTGTACTGTTCATTTACTTAATAAATCACTATATAATGAATGCTGATTAATAATACGAGGGAGATTACGTACTTGTGTTTTTTCTGTGCTATCGGCTCACAATCACAATTTGCAAACACCCAAGATTCTTGACTGAGAAAACCTTTTTTTTTTATTTACGTCAAAAACAGTTAAAAACTGCGTGTGACGAGCTATGGGGAGAAGTGAATTTTGTGCACGTTTTCATAATTCTGTGATCTCCATCGTAAACCATATTCTAGTCGAATTTTGAATACAGAAAAGAGAGATTTTTTCGAGTTTTGTTGACAAAATATTCGCTCCTATATAATAAAATATATTTTCAAAGGTAAATTAGCTACAAATTCCTGCCCTGAATCCTCATGTTCTTCATGAAAGAATATTACTTTTTGCCGCGATAATATGAAAAACGATAATTTGAATAACTATATTTCCCACTGAAAATCAGAAGACGTGCACAAATAGTGAAGTTACGTTTATGTCCAGAAGCAAAACAAGGGACCATCTCAGCATTTGCTCAAGGATCAAGGACCTTTCATTGACACATTGATAGAGCGAATATTCCGCAACCAATTGCGATACATAGATCGACGATATGCCGGACGTACGCGTATTTGCAGAGACACCTACGGAAAAATATGCTTCAGAACATTAATTAATATATTAATAAAAATTTAAATTATATGAGAGAAGTATTAACGTAAAATGTACTTGACTTCTATATAATACTGTCATACTCTCCCAACCTATGTTTTTCGATGAAAAGATAGAAAGATGTAAACAGCACTGTTACTGCGACAGAAACTTGGTGAGCTCTGTGTTGAAGTCAGCTCTCCACGTGAAATGCAAAAACGAGGATGAATTCTAGACGCCGCAGTAACATCATTGCTGCAGTAAAGTTGGACAAAAGATAACAAAGGATAGGTGCATGATGCAAATAAAGAAAATTAACTGTGTCTGAAGATTCAAAATGGAGAAAGAGAAAGAAAGAGAGAAATAGAGCAAAAAAGAGAAAGAGAGAATAAGAGAAAGAGAACGAAAGAGCCAAAGAGAGAGAAAGAAGACAATGTCTTACCATTTGCATAAACAAGCTCGAATGCTACAAACTTGCTTATAAAAACGCAACTGATAAATAAATAAATAAATAAGCAAAAGTAAATAAACAGTGGTGCTAAAACAGAACGTAATTTCTCGCCCATACTTTCACCGAAAATTACGCGATAAGTACTCAAACTTTCGAAAAATTGTACACGACAATATATCTTTAAGGAATAGATTTCATTAAGGGAAAAATGTCTATCTTCAAAATTGTAATTGTAGGAAGACGCCGAAAAAATTGAAGTTTTCCAATTTTCGAAAAATCTAAGTATGCAACGACAATGAGACCTGCACAATTCTCTTAAACGTCCTTCACACTATCCAACAACAAAATTTAATCAAAAATGATGGAGTCGTTTCTTTGAAAAATTTGAAAATGTCCCAGGGGCTTCATATAAAGTATCCCCAATTCTAATGAAACTTATTAAACGTATTGGGCTTCGTTTCCCCTCGTCACAGGTATTTCGATGAGATTCATGGACCCCGGAGCTATCTACCAAGCACACCTCCTTCTCTCGTATCTGACTGCACATCCAAATTCCAACCAATGGATTCTGCCCTGATCGCCTGAACTCACATTAAATTGTTCTGTCTACTGACCCGCGTAGGTGGCTCAGAGCATTAACTGATGTCACTGTAATAAGTTTATATTGATTGTCTATTCTTCATTGCATAAAGAAAGGTTCCATTAATTATAGACAATCAGATCATGTGATAATAAAATATATTTCATACAAGGTTGAAGAAAAACGAAGTTGGAGTTTTATTATCACATGATCTGATTGTCTATAATTAATGTAAACTTTCATTATGCAATGATGTCACTGCAGTGTCTCTGACCGGGAGGTCCTAGGGTTCGACGTCCGACGGCCGCAGGATTTTCGACATTAGGGACATAGCTAGGCCGAATCCAGCCGCTTTTTGGAGGAAAATTACATCGTCCGGCTGATCAGCTCGGTAGTTTTCCGTGGTTTCTCAGATAAAAGGCGAATGCCGGAGCAGGACCCTAACAAACGGGGTGCGAACCGCGCGCGATGTTTGCTTCCTCTTCCTTGTCCTATCCTTACCCCTTCTTTATACACATACACACACAGACACATTGCCGCATATGTCGGGAGCTTAAAACTTTTCCCAACTGGTGCGGTGCCCAATACCGGGAGATATCTGGGGAGAGAAAACCCCGTACGCTGAACTGTAATTCGGCGCCAGATCTCACCATCGCCATATCCGGTGATAAAAACATTAACTACATTTCCAGGATCCATGACTATAGCAGTTATGGAGCCAGGAAACACAAAATAACGAATGAATCAATCTTCTGCATTTCCACTTTAATTGTGGTCGTCATGCGTATTTGGATTCCTGCAAGTGGGCTACGTTTATTGCTAGGGTTTCGTAAGCTGAGGCCATCTATAAACCTGAGTTACTTTCATCCGTGTTGCAGTTTGCGTTTGAAGTGTTTTTATTTCATGAGCAACGTGGAAGTAACGGGGATTGGATAAATCAGAATTCGCTTAAGAGGAGGAAACATTACAAGAAGAACTATATTCGTATCACGATTCTAAACGCTTGTGCTTTATGGTTTCAGCGACTACGCATTCAGATGTCGAGAGAATTTATACGGCATTTGCTCACCATAACTTCTGGCTTCTAACTGAAAGATTGCTTCTTTTCAATGCGAGAGTCAGATCATTTCATCCACCTTCATTCATTCTGTGAGTACGGTAGGAGTACAAACGATGAAGGACTGACCATTACTTTTGGAGGGATGTTTAGAAACAATATTTGCCTTAAAATTGGTGGGTGGGACAATAAGTTTATTACGCTTTACATATTTATTCAGTATTATACGTCTTCCCCGTACGTTACATACTCGTACGTCCTCCCTGTCGTCTGACGAAATAAATGAATTAAATCAAATTCGAACACGGTAGAAGTCAAACTAATGAAGGTTTAACGAAATACTTCGATATTTTATTGTTGCGCTCAATTGAAACACAATGACTCACCGATCAACTGGTCGACCGTACACTAAATACTAGTCGAAATATACAGAAACATTCAGGTCCATAAGACAATAGCAAGCAAAACAATAATTGATGATTTGATGAATATGGTTGAATATTATTGAACCATCATTGCTGGTTCCTCGAAAATTCTGGAGTTCACTAATATTTTCGAAAATGAAGTGGAGCATGACCATAGACATTAATTCTAGTTTTCTTGTCCGAAATACCGCAATAAGGGTACATTGCGTCTTGACGCAAAAATATCTCAAATATGCATTATTCAGGCTTGTTAATAACAGTTCTTAGACAGGGCACCATTCGACATTCTACATTTGTGAAAATTAGTTGAATAACCGAAAATCTCAAAAACGTAAACAGACTTTTTACACGAATATCAAATAATTACTTTTTTTAATGAAAAGACTTTTTTTTCAGAATATCAATCTTTCAAAAGGTTGGACGTGACTAATGCAGAATGACATACAAGATGGAGGGAGAATGACATTTAGGGGCATTTGTGTCGCAGATTTCTCACGAAAGATGCAAAGCTGTCAAGATTAGAGACAGGATTTTTATGTAATTACACATTTTTTGTCTTTCTATTTACCGCTCCAAACATTTTAATCTTGGCAAATCGTCGCTTTTCTAACACAATTATTAAAACTTTTCGTTACATATTTTTTCCATATTTAGTAATTTATTACATATTTTATATATTTCGCCATTTTCACGAAATATTCATATTATATCAATTTTCTTCGATTTTATTACGTATTTTTATGAAAAGAAATATTTTCAAAAAGTTTGCAATTTTCCCTACATTATTACCGCGGTTTGTGACCTTTAACTTGAATTTCCAAATGTGTGTATTATATTTAAAATTTCTTTAAGAGTATTTTTATAAATAAAATTTCGTATTATGTGAATGTTCGTTTTATAATTAGTGTATTTTAATATTACATATTCTCGCTATTTTCATTACATATTTATGTACGTACATATTTTCACCATTCATACTATACATTTTTCCGGTCTCTAATCATGATTCCTTGCATATTACACACAGAAGGCAAGAGGGGATGGAGAGATCCTGCGGCCGCGAGCTGGTGTGGGTGGCCGCCGCCGCCAGTGGCTTCCGAGGCGCGTGTTCCCAGGCCGTCGTCCCGCGTCCGCCCCCCCCCGCCCCCCCTGCCCCCGCGGCGCGCCGGTTGAAAGAGGTTAAACCCAAGGTGTCGATACGTCACATCGATGGCACGTCGACGGCCCGACACGTTCATCAGATCCTCCGATAAAGGAGATTTTCGTAGGTTATTCGAAAAACTGCACGCGAAACGCAGTACGCGAACTACTCACTGTATTTTACGTCAAAAATATGTATTTGTCGTTTGGAGAGTGTACTGCAGGAGGGGGGGGGAAGGACAGCGAAGAATAATGGCTACATGCATTGGCGTTCAGGACAGGAGCAACTCTGCAAGCAGCTCCATCTTGCCGACAATAGGATTGCATTATATTTCAAGCACTAGAAGATGATTCGATTTCTTGTTTAGGGGCCTTCGAAATCCGACGGTCATCGAGTTGCATGCGTAATGATCATGTGACAACATGATAGTGATAATGATAGGTTGAATGATGGCGAAACTGCTAGAATGAGAGGCAGGGGAAACGAGAAGACTCCAAATTTATTTGACCAAATAAAGAAAGAAAGAAAGAAAGAAAGCTTCTGAAAACTTACTCCGGGCCCAGATATGGAACCTAGGCCTCTAACGGTAGGAGTATACGCTAACTATTACGGCATCCCCTATTCAGCAGCACGTAAATTCTATTATTCCATTTGCAAACACTGCTGGTGTATTAATCAGTTCAAACCACACAAATCTTCAAGAGCGACATGCGTAATTCACCCATCGTGCATGTTCTAAAACATTAACCGCTGCAACATTCCACAAAATTAAATTCGGAAGAAACACTTTCAATCTTTTCCATTTTGAGCAAATCTGAGTGGTCTTGTTCCTTCATGTGCTACTCATACTTGTGGAACTAAACTTCCCTTAGGCCGCCAGCGAGACTACACCGAGAGATATATTACGTAGCGAGAAATGTGGAAAGAGGCCGGTGAGGCTGGGTCCACTTTCAAAAATAGATTGTTTGATGTCTCAAATGCCTTTGTGTACCACAAGTCTCACAAGTCGAGGGTCATGACTGCAGAGTTTTCTTTGAGATCAGCTGAGAGTTCCTTTTTTGTTTTATTGAAAGCTCTACTACCCGAGAGATCCATGTTTTGTCACTACGATAGAAAATCCTCAGTAGAACGAGTTCTAATCGATAAATATTTATATTTGAATGATTATATTTAAATGATTGTATTGTATTTCAATAATTATTTATATATTTAACGTAAACAGTTAAAAACAGATGTGGTGTATGGGGGAGAAATATAATCCGTGCAAATTTTCTTGAGCTCCGTAGTAATTACTTAGCCTTGTTACTATTTCAATTATGAATAAATGGTGAATGCTGTTATAATTTATTACACATTTACAATTAATAAAACCATTCATCAATAAGGAAACATTGATTATAAAAAAATTAAATTAATCAAATCTTTCAAAAGACCATTTCAAGTTTCTCCCTTCCAATTTTTATTCTAATTTATTAAGGTTCATTATGTTCTGGTTCAATAAAGTAAGAAAATTTCCAACAAGTTTTTCTAGTTCATTTCATAAATTATATTCATTACATAAATTTACATAAACATTATAATTCATTACATAAATTATATTAAGAAATTTCTTAATATAATTTATGTAATTTTTTTAATAGGAAAGAACTAGAAAAAACTTGATTATCACATCTCCCACTGCTGAATCATTTAACCTCACTCAGTGTTCTTAACGATTTATTCATTTATTTTACGTCAAAAACCGTTAAACACTGCGTGTGACATGCTAAGGGGGAGAAGTGAATTCAATCGGTTAATCCGGCAAGAAAGTCATTACGTTTGCTCAAGACTGCGAAGTTGGAAGTATTAGATGTAGTACATTCTCTTTCTTGCATTAAAATGCACAGATACTGAGTCAAGGCGAGTATAAATATATGTTGAAATTATCAAAAATGTATTCAAATATACTTGTCAAACCTAGTATGATTATTACTGAATAAAAGAAGTACAACAATGACGATCGAATAACCACAGAACGAGCATCGGATAAATAAATTTGCAACAACACCCCGAGAGAAATTTTACACACTTGAAGATATTAAAGAGGTGAGGAACTAAATGGATTATGACGAATATTCAAAAGCATGTGCGAATCCATAAGATGCATTAATTTCATTCAATTTCGCCCTTAATTTTATTATATTATTGTACGAGTAACCAGTGCTTTTGTAGCTATTCATACTAATTTCATGTGGAAATCATAATGAAGACAAGTGGCGCTCTTGCAACACGATTTATTAGTCGAGTACTGAAAATGCAATAATTGTGATACGATTGTACACTGCATTCTAACGTGTATCATACAAAGGCTATTTACGAAGGCCACACGATCATTTTTTGTATTTGATTTGCCTTTTTCTACAATGACTAAAGGTTAACTATTTTTGCGATTAATATGAGATTATTTTATTGGTCATTAAAGCTGTAAACATGATTTCTATTTATTTGATTGCTATAGGCACATTTTCTTTAGATAACTATTTGTGAAGAAAATGAGTTACATAAGAGTTACATAAATATTATTATAATGGTTGTTTCCCATAGTGAAAAGGAGAAATTTTGCAGCGTATCTTTTAAGGTCAGATTACTGAATATTTTTGAAGTGTAAAATTCATAGCATCTAAAAGATATGAAAAACTAACGTGATTCTTGAACTATATTATTGCTGTTACTTTCTTTCAATGTGTTTCGTTTATTGTTGTAGGGAAAATATTTAGTCTTCAAATATGAATCTTGACAATTGTTACTGTTTCTCTGCAAAGATCATTTGTTGTATATTCACAAATTTTTAATGAAAACATCTACGTTTAACTTTCAATCACTCTCATTATGACTGGCTTATGCCAATCGTGCTTGTTTGGAATACCATGTTTTAGTAGTCAATAAATCACAATATTTTGCACTGATGTCGCATTTAAGTTCCATTGTAAACTGATGCATTATTATTATTATTTTATTATTTATTATTATTATTGTCGAGGGGAAATGCCTCACGCACCGTCAGGGATAAAGATGGTCTATCCCTGCTGTGTGGGACCCCTCCCTCACTAAAAAAACTCTCTTCTTGTGCCTTTGCCTTTCTCCACGGAAACCTTCTTCACGGAGAGACGGGTGGGCAGCTGGACTATAATCCCAACTTAAATACGGAGGCCTTCTTCTTTTCTTTTCACGATGAAAGCAATGAACCCTTGTATTATGCTCCACCCTTTACTTGATTTAGCATAAGTTCCACCATGTTTGTTCCACCAAGGCTTCGTTAAGTTGTCTTCTCTCAGTATCCCATGCCACACATAATATTGAATGCGTGGCTCATTGTCTTCGTATCCACGAAATTTACACGTGGGGTCGACTGCACTTTTGAATCTAAAGATTTAAAGCAGCCGTGTCCTGAGAGCACTTGGGAAAGGTAGTAAGTTACCTCCCATCACCGAAGGACAGCTATCTTCATCATCTTGAAACAACAGTTTTAGGTATCTTCCATGAGGAGGCAACTCTTTGCCTCAGACAAGAAGAAACAATGCGACAGGTCCTCCTAAAACTCCAACGACAACGTTAATGAATTTAACTGTAAATGAGGACTACGGCTTCACTTCATTGAACCTCCATGAGCGAAATTATGAAATAAATATCTCCACCCACCAGTCGAGCTTAAATGAATGGAAACAACAAGAAAGTCCCATCTGGATCAACGCCGCAAAAACCAATATCCACAAAATACAAATTTTCCAAAATCAGTTCCTCAGAATAATCACTAACGCCCCTTGGTTTGTCACCAACAATCAACTACACAAAGAATTATCCATAGAATCCATAGCCAACCATATTACACTACGTCGCCTCTAATTTCTACTTCACCGTCCCACAAATCCCCACTCTAAAAAGCTCAAGCTCTGCCGAAATCCAACAAAACCAACCCAAATTCAAAATAAATACCATTCCAACATATTCCTCCAAAATTCGCCGAAATTGACAGTTAAGAGGTACCAAGATGTTTCCTCACCTATAAATTAGATTAAGTTTAATATGTAAGTTAGTTGTAAGCAACAAAAACATATGTATAGTGTAAGTTTTCACTGAACTATGTAATATTCAACAAGAAAATAAAAAACAATCTCCCATGAAATTTCTTTTCATTCATTCATTCATTTTCGTTTCCATTCATTAAAGTTCGACTGGTGGATAGAGATCTTATTTCATAATTTCGCTCATGGATGTTCAATGAAGTGAAGCCGTAGTCCTCATTAACAGTTAATTTCATTAACGTGTCGATGGAGTTTAAGAGAACCTGTCGCATTGTTTCCTCTTGTCTCAGGCAAAGAGTTTTTATATCAACTAACCCTCTGCCTCCCATCGTTCGGGTAGATACAATCTTCTTACTGAGGAGTTTGAATAAAGACAGCGTAATTTATGTAATAGTCTCCTCGTCGATCTGTCCAGCTATTTCAGGTCAGATTCAGTCCATTTAACAATATCGAAGGAGGAAGTTACAACCGGCACAGCCTAGATGTTGATAGCTGATATCAGATTACCCCTGATAAGTGTTCAACAACTTTGTCGCTTTTGATATTTTGTTCGAAGGTTCCTCCTGGATATAATTATGGTCCAGTCGATGATTCAGAGGGTTTCACAAATAGCGATATGTTCCTTCAGGTGGTATCTGTTAATATCACACACAATTGGTTTGTATTTTGAACAGTTCCTTATGAATATTTTATATCACATTTATCAAGACCGAACTTCATCCCGATGTCATCGCTGAACATTTTGCTACATTTATAAACGATTCTAATTTATCTTATATTTCGACGTACAGCTTTATGTCATCCATGTACAGTAAATGGGTTATCTTTTTATGTTTTCAGTATTCAGTCTATAGCCACATTTTGTTCTGTTCAAGAGAGTTGATAGTGGATTTAGAGCAAGGCAAAACCATAGTGCTTATAAGGAATCGCCCTGGAATATACCTTTTCGCACATAAGCTTTTCCCAAGATATTACCTCGGAATCGTATATTTGTACGCTATTTATTCATTAAATGTTGTAGAATATTTCTTACATTTAGACAGATTTTATAAATTCTAGTACTTTGTTTAGCCATTTGTGAGTAACTGAGTCAAAAGCCTGGCTGTAATCAATATAACAGATGTGGATATTTCTTTTTTTGTTTGAGATTGCTTCAAGACAACAGAATCAATGATGAGATGATGTCTACATCCCAGAGCTCCCAACCTTTCTGTTCTTCTTCAAACATATTATTATTTGCCCAGTGGACATAGATTTTCTCACCAATAACAGTGGTGAAGAGCTTATATAAGTTTGATAAACATGTTATTGGTCCATAATTCATTGTGTTTTCTTCATCTTCTGAGGATTAGAAAAGTGTCCCCTTCACTAAGATCGGCATTTTATCAGGGTTATTCAGCACGTCAGTGAAACAGCGCGCAATGTTTTCATGAGCATGTGTGAAGTACTTCAGCCAGAAAGTTTGGATCGTGTCTGGTCCAGAAGATTTCCAATTTTGAGTCTTTCCTACGGCACTCGCAATGTTTTTGCTGTTATTTCTTTTAAGTTCATTTGGGGTAGGATCTCGTGTTGTTTGTTAATACTTTTAATCCATTATCCGGATTCATCGAATCCACAAGTTTTCGCCCATTTGTTCGTCCAGTACGATTTAAAATCTTGTTTATTTATGCTGTCTCGCTGCTTGTTTGCGTCAGGGTTCAACTTTCTCAGAAATTATTTTTGACGGATTCTGAATTCTGCGTTTTGTTCCTTCCTTTTTGTGATTTCATTGTATCTATGAAGCCGAGCATATTTCACTTTCATCTTTTGTCTGATGTTATATTTCAGGTCAACAACTTTTGGTCGGCTAGTGTGGTGGTATATATCAATTTTATTTTTAGCTGCAACGGCGCTTACCTTTCACTGAACTTTTTTGATTTGTTTCCTTCTAAAAATTGAGAGAGAACATTAACATTACTTCTGACTTCATCAATATTGTTTCCGAGTCGTCTCTTTCAGGGAGGTTTTCTCTCGTTTTGTATTCGCTATGTTTGTCTGGGATAGTAAGTTCTCTTACCGTTTATTTCAATTGCTGTTACTGAAGCAATGCATAAAGCGAGTAGAACTTTAGATAGATTTCGCAGTGTACTTTTGTATTATTTTTTACAATGTTGTTGTTATTATTATTATTATTATTATTATTATTATTATTATTATTACTGAAAACTAATACCACAATGCTGAATTCAACACAGCAACGAATAATAAGTTTTGATAGGACTGAAATTCAAAAAGAATACATGAATGCATATCACACTTGTTTCATTATGAAGCTCGTTATAACACCCGAATTAAAGAGCAATTCCACAGGCCAGCCGTCGCAGATAACTCCGCGCAGCAGTTTCGTGAGTTTTGGGTTAATTTCGCAGCGCGGTAGGATACGCCCCGACCGAAACGTAACCGCCGTGCCCACCCCGGGTCCAGGTTAATACGGGCGGCGGACGCTCATGCAAATCCTTAACGTCGTTGGCCCCGGGCACACGTGGCAGCGGGAGGCAAGGACCTTCGCACCTTCCCACGCCTCGGCCCACGCCACGTCTCGCCTCCCTCCCCCTGCCACTCGGCCCCTCCCTCGCCCGCACCCCCACCGTCAGCCTATCCACCCCGCCTTCACCCTGCCACCTTCCCGCTCCCGTCTCGCCTCCTTCCACCCGCACCCGCTTTCCCCGCCTTGCCCTCACCTCCGCCTAGACGAGCGGCGCTATCGCTGTACCAGCTCCACCTCGCCCCAACTCCACCCCCGCTTCCTTCCTGCCGATACTCCGCCTCGATTACCCCTGCCCGTCTCGCCATGACTTACGTCTTTCTCCGCCACCACCTTTGCGGCTTCATCTGCTTCTCCCTCACCTCCGCCTAGGACAGTAGTTCTGCCACATTATCCGCCCCGCCCCTCCCCTCCCCGTACCCCCCTGCCCAACCACCGCTTAGGATAGCAGTTCTGTCACACTTCCCGCCCCAACCTCCCTCCCGCATCTCCAGCCTCCGCCTAGGACAGCGATTCTGTCACTCTACCCGCCCCGCCCCGCCCCAAACCTCCCCACCCGCCCCTCGCCCATCCCCACCTCCGCCGGAGACAGCAGTTCTCTGTCACTCTACCGTCCCGCCCACACCCCGACGCCGCCCCGCCCCTCCCCCGCCCCGCCCCTCACCACGCCTCACGCCCCGCCCCTCCCTGGCCCCGCCCCGGCCCCGCCCCGGCCCCGCCCCGCCCCAGCCCCACCACGCCACCACTCGCCTTGCTGTCCGTCGGTCCACCTTACCCCACCCCCGCCAACATGCCCTCTCCTGACTCGCCCTTATCTCCTCGTCTCGATATTTCGACACCGTCTCCGCCTTTACCGTCCTCTCCCCCGCGTCTGGCAGACGCCTCCGCCTCGCCTTGCGCCACCTAGCAGCCCCTCGGGGCGCCCTGCCCCGCCTGAACCTCCACGACCTCTTCTAACTCGCCGCCGCCTCATCCAGCATTTCCCTCACCTTTCCCGCCACCGCAGTCTTTACTGTTCTCCCCCACCACCGCCAGACGCGTCCGCCCCGCCTCGCACCTCCGCCCCACCCCGCGCCCCTCGCGCCGAAAGTGTCATCAAGCCCGGAAGGCGGGGCGCGACGTCGCATCGCGACGCGTCGCGTCGACTCGGGCACGAGAGAGGATTTTCGATTCGACTGAAAATTGATAGCCGGGTGTTTACGGGACGGCGGCGAGGTGGGCGAGAGCGTCCTGCTCTCCGCCTCCTTCTCATCCCCCACCGCCCCCGCCAACGCCGCCACTGCCGCCGCCTCGCTCCGCTCCGCCGCACACAACTTATTAAAAGTTACGCCTCCGGCACCTCGACGACGAGTTACGGGGGCCGGGTGGCGGTAACGCTGGCGGAGCGACGGCGGAGGCGCAGGCGAGAGCGGAGACCAGAGCGGGGGCGGGGGCGGGGGCGGGAGCGCAGAGGTGAATGTAGCGGAGACGGAAAGTCGGCAGATGCGCCAAACCAAAGGTGCGGTTGGGGAGGAAAGGTAACATTTACGTACAGCAGCGTTGGAAAATATGAGAAAATTACAGAGATATTCCTTATTTTTTTTATTTCACATACATAAACGCATTTTGAGAGAAGAGGAGCCACGTCTGGTATACAAAAGTTTGCAAATAGCCATCATACGAATACAGCACAAATTAAGTGATACCACAATAACGTTAGCAAGATGATTATGACAGAACGAAAATAATATTACAATACTGATTTCAGGAGTGTATCCTGTTCAACAGTATATAACTTTAGGTTATTAAATGTGAAATTGCCAGTTTACGAATATCTCAATATCCTTATAATAAAATAAATATGATTTCCTGTTTTCAATATTCACGTTCATAAAAAAAACATTAAAGGAGTAATTAACATTTAAGGGGTGGAATACATTTAAGTCTGATATCACCAATTTTTTAGGCTAGTGATTCAAATTTAATCCGACAATGCATAGATGACGAATCGGACCGGTTTCACAACACAATAAAATAGATAATCTACTTCATAAGAAACAATGCAAAAGATCGATGTGGGAAAAAGTGGAATCAAAATCGGGCCTTCGAAGGAATCAAGGAACAGATGAAGTAAGAGTTGAGCCAGGAAGAGAAACATTTTGAAGACTAGTTTGGAAATAGTGCAGAGGAAGAGGATGAAACTGGCTGAATGAAAACATATGACTAAGAATACGGTCATCAGTACATACTGGCAAACAGAAAAACCGACTAGAAATGCACTG
>JAHLJT010008446.1:283516883-283527036 GCA_031308135.1 Acheta domesticus | reverse complement strand
GGTTTAGCTGACTCAAGATCTTGAATCGCCATGTGCACATCAACTTCAGTGCTCTCTGACGTCACTTATTATTATTACTGTTAACATTATTATTGTTAATATTAATATTATTACTGATATTTCGGGAAATCAGTTGGCAATACCGCGTGATGTCGGTGCCCATTGCCAAGCGACGAGAGCGTCAGCCTAGTTAGTGAATCGGCTTGCGCGAGGTCATTGCGCGCTGATAGCCAGTTTTTACTTTCTCGCCTTACGAATACTTCGTAAGAAGAGAAAGTTATGTAATCGTGCGCCGGAAAACGGCTAATGTTTGTTTTGAGTAGGTCCAGGATTTACAATTGTTGAAAAGTGTGAAATATTTAATTAAAACAGTTTGATCATAACAATAAAAATATTTTTTTAATTTTTCCGAAAGAGGAGCGTAATATATTTAAAGATTCGAATTGATTAATGCTGCATGGGGAAATGAGAAAAAGCGTACTGTGGAACACAGGTGCTCAATTAATCGTTCTCCATGTTCTCGTAGCAGTACAGTCAATTTCTTACGTAGAGCACGGGAAGAGTAATAGCCAAAATCTACAGCTCAATTTGCCTTTGCTAATGTTTTTGTTACACGGGAGTGAATATTTCTTATCAGTTATTGCGAATAACGCTCGTTGCTGTTTTCATAATTCAGGTTAATGAAGTATATGAGTTATATAGTAGGGCCCCAGAGCTCATGAAACAATGGGCAGATTGCATTCTTCTCCATAATAAGTCATACACAGATTTACGTTTTTACTTCAATAAATAAAAACGTAAAAATCACATAAAACATACAATACGAAAAGGGTAGAGGTAGATTGAATGAAGGCGAGGGACGGTTTGGGGAAATCAGAGGGCCTTGTCAGAAAACGTGTCGATACCAGGTGAGACTCCCCTTTGACATCCTGAGATAAGAACGCGGTGAAATGAATGGATGTGAAAGCGATTCAGCTTCCGCCCCCTTTGATAAGGCTAGAGCTAGATACGAGGGATGTGCGGGACAGTTGGAAAACGCTGAGGAACCTCTCGGTAAAGGTGGAGAGACCGCTTAAAGTTTCCCACATGATCCTCACGTGATTACGGGGGCATTAAATGAAATGTGAAATAGATTCAGTCACCATCTTGGAAAGAAGTAGAGGTAGATTTGACGGATATAAAGGATACATTGGGAAAAGTAATGGGGTAGGTCTTAGGAAAGGTGACGAGACCGGGTGACGCTAGCTAACGGTAGGTCGAATCGGATCTTGCCATCCAGCAGGAGAAGACCACAGTCACCTCCCGAGCAATAAAACATGCACTACACTTACGGATCTAATTACCACAGTTATTGGCGCTCCAGGAATCACTAACAATCAATCAATCAACGAGAGCTGGTGAGATTTCCCCTACGATCCTCTGGTTGGATCAGGAATGTTAAACAAAATGTGTATTATTAAAGTAAATGTGATTAACCAAATTAGGGAGAGACATTACATGGGCGATGTCCGGGGATATTAAAGTACACTCATCACCATAAAAAAAGCTGTACCCAGAAGGACGAGGCGGATTGCGATCATTGTTGGCAGGCAGGTGGAGGGTACCACGTATACAAAATGATTACATTTTCACAATGATTACAATTATACATCGTCATGTTATTATTTCAATGATTACACTATTTGTAGGACCAACATTTATTGCGCTACACGGCCACAGACGGTGCATATGAAAGGAAAGAAACTACAACTAAGTAAGTGAGAAATAAAACACACATAAATATTTTGCATCACACGCAGTTCCCTAGACGATTCCGGAAGGAATGCACACTGGGGAGAAAAGTCGCTAGTGCTGCAGCAGGTAGACTGTTCCTGTCAGTTATTGTCCGGTTTCCAAAAGAGTATTTACTTACATCGGTTTTTGATTCCTATATGTAATTTTGAAAGGAGGGTCTCCCCTTCCGAAATACTGAGGGTGCCCTATCCTAGTTCGAATGTCGTTTAACGCTTTGCATCCAGTGTACACTTTCAAAAGATTTACTAGCCTAGCTATCTGTTGACGTTTCCCTAGGTGTTCCCACATCCCAGTCTGATCATTGTTGTTACCTACAAGTTTTATCGCTCACTTTTGGATACGGTCTAACAAGTTTATCTGCCCAGCTCTATACGGGTCCCAACACGCGGAGCTATATTCCATTACCGGACGAACAAGAGAAGTATACGCTAAGCGCTTTGTGTTCGCATTTCCTTGCAACTGTGATTTCCAAGCAACTTCATTGATGTGGTCGGACCAGTTTAGATCGCTTCGAATAACAACCCCCAAATCCTTGAAGCTACTAACCTCAGGCACATGTTGATCTGCAAGTGTGTATTTTAGTGAAATTTTGTCGCGTTTCTTACTAAAAGTTTGCATTTCTTGGGATTAATTTTCATTTCATTTTCTTCCGCTCATTTCATAATTTTATTGAGATCCTTCTGCAAAATCTGCTGATCTCGAGCGTATTGTATTTTGTCGGTATAGTATGCAGTCATCTGCGAAGACCCTAATCGTTGAATTAATAGAATCGGAAATATCATTAACGTATGCTCGAAATAGAAGTGAGTGTAAATGTGAAAAATCGCATGAGTGTAAATGTGAGGTAGATTCGGGGAGTGAGACGGACGCGGAGGGGAAAGTAGAGCGTCCTCTTGGCCAAAGGTGACGAGGCTGGGCGTGGGCGTGGGGTCGGCGAGGCGAGGGCGCGAGGGAGCGTGGGAGGCGGCCGTGGAGGTGATGAGGGCTTTGCACGCCGGCCCGGATCCTCTCGACCGCAGGGCCGCGGCGGGGGCGTGGCGGGGGCGTGGCGGGGAGGTGGAAATGTCGAGTGGTGCAGAGGCGGCCCTGCCCAGCCCGACCCGGCACGGCGTGGGCGCGACGGTCAAATGTGTTTGCCAAGCCGCCTGACGAGCTTAAACGAAACCGCAAACTTACTTTGATGGACAGTTCACTCTCGGGACTTTGATTTTCGAGGGACCCTGCAGGTTCTCTGGGGTATCGCCAAGTTCGTTAGGCTGTATGCAGCAGCACTGTGTATTTTGCTAGAGATGAACCGCCATCGTTTTAATAATAAATCCCACTGGGTTCTTACGTTTTGACGAAAAAAATAGTAATTTTTCATCTACCTCACTACATTTCGATTTTGCTTCAGACATTTTTTAGGAACACACGATACATACCAAACTGTAGTTGAGGAAGAATATCATGCAAAAAGAATAGTTTTCTTAGGATGTTCCAGAATAAATGTTACAAATTTCTTGGGTATGTAGGGGACATAAGTTTTTGGCAATGAAAATGTGCCAGGAAATTCCATATCAGGAAGGAAAGCAAAGGCTTCCGCGCATGGAGTCAGTAGCTACTTGGCTGTCCGGGGGACGCGGCGTCCTAGGCACAGAGGCCGTTTCGGTCGCCATTCTGCGACCTTCATCAGGGCGAAAAGCAGAGGTCATTTTTCCCTAATGTCAGGGCATATTACCCCGAGAAAGATCCCAGAATGTTGGTCGAGACGTTGGCATCCATATCTAGGACGCAACGTCTGCCGGACAGCCAAGTAGGTACAATCCATATCACGAAGTGAAGCACGTGACGTTGCCTGTGTTTGGTAAGCCACCCATCATGGTGTTGAAGAGGTGAAATGAAATCATTTTTGCGTCAGAACGTGACCTGCCAAAAATTCCTTTGAACAATTTTCTTGACTTTTTGCATCTTATCTGATCAAGAGCATAGCGCGAAAGCATGGAAGTATCTTGTACACCAACGTAAAGTTATCTCTGTATCATGTTTAATGGCGAGATGTTCTACCTTTCTGGAAATTTTGTATCTAATTTTAATTGGTACCCTACGTATTCACACAGTCGGCATTGAGTTTTTAGTCATTTTCATAAGATCTTTGGAATTTATTAATTTTCGTTTTCACATAGTTGAGTATACTCATTGAATAGTTTTCTCTTCTTCAATATTTCGTTCTATACTTCATTGTCATCAATATAGGATCTACCAAATATTTTCTTGAGAATTTTCAGCTGAATTACTGAACAACTGAAACTTGGTAAATATCATTAGTTTACCCTTTGATACAATGGATGAAGATCTGCATTTAGAATGGTAATTTCTATTCTCATAAACGATGCAAATTTTTCTGATTGATTATTTCCTGGCGGGTGAATTTCTGTGGTCATTGGCCCCGTACGTGTAGTGCATGTTTTAGCAGGAGAATATGGCAGTGTTTTTGCCCTGTTGAATGAAGAGTTCCGTCGCTGACTTAATAATTCTCTGAAGTCAATGCAAAGTTTCTCAACAAAAGAAAACAAAATGCGTCCCACCGTTCGTTTCGAAATTTGTTTCCTTTTCCAGTCGAAGATAAGGATGGGGAACCGAACATTCATCCAAAAGACCAATCGAATCACACATATCCGATAACTACTCTTTCGTGGTCATTTTCGGTAACAACGTACGAGTACATCTTTTAGAGGTTGACAGCGGAATTTGAGGAGATCTGTTTCTACTGAATATTCGTATTTACAGCTACATTCCTTCCCTGCGCCTTGCGAACCTTCAGCACCTCCTCTTGGACCCTCCCCCTGTACCTCCTGTACAAGAACCTTCCCCCGACTCGGGAGTTCTTCTGCTGGGAGGACCTGGACGAAGCAGATAATTAAAGATCTGCGAGGCGCTCGCGGTCGACAGCAGCCTCGTCGAAGCCACGGCGGCCAGCGCCAGCGGGCATCGGAGGGCGCGTCGAGGCTGTATGAGGAGGACAAGTGGGGAAAGCGTGAGAACAGGGTGGAGAACGATTGGAGAGGAGAAGAGTGAAGTGAATGAATACGAGAACGGAAGGACGGAGCGAGAAGACGAGGCCAGTGTACGCGGCGTGAGGACGAGGTGAGAGGAAAAGATGAGAGGAGAGGGGATGAGAGGAGAGGGGATGAGAGGAGAGGGGATGAGAGGAGAGGGGATGAGAGGAGAGGGGATGAGAGGAGAGGGAATGAAAGGAGAGGGGATGAGGGGTGAGGGGATGAGGGGAGAGGGGAAAAGAGGAGAGGGACGAGAGGAGAGGGACGAGAGGAGCGGGTCGAGAGGAGAGGGGACGAGAGGAGGGGACGAGAGGAGAGGGAGGAGAGGAGAGAGGGACGAGTAGGTATGTCGAGGGGAATGAAGTGGACGAGAGCCACAGTGGTCGGAGACTGCACACCTGTCCGCCATGAGCGGTCTGCAGTGGCAAAGAGAATTCCGCCGCCCCAGCCCGCGCGGCCCGCCCACTCGCCCACTCGCCCACTGGCCGGTCTGGACGCTCCGGTGGGCCGCGCGCGCTGGCGACGCGGGGACTGGGCGGGGGGGGGACCGGGCCTGCCCAGCCCGCGGCGCGAGGGGCGGGGCGCGGACAGACCCCGGCGCGGCGGCCGCCGGTCGATGGACACCGCACGCCCAGGGAAGGGGAGGGGCCAAACGGGGTGCTGAAGGCTCGCAAGGCACAGGGAAGGAATGTGGCTGTAAATACAAATACTCACCAGAAACAGACCTCCTCTTTCATCAAATTCCGCTGTCTAACTCTAAACGATGTACTCGAACCTTGTTACCGAAAATGACCACGAACTTGTAATCGTAGGATATGTGTGATTCGATGGGTCTTTTGGATGAATGTTCTCTGAGCGGTATAGAAGTTTCAGTAAACTGGAATCGAATTTTGAAATGAACGATAGGATGCATTTTGTTTTCCGTTGTTGAGAAACTACACCAGTATCAGCGATAAAGAGTTTAGAATATCTATGTTAGTCGTAAATCAAGATCCTTAAATTCAAGACTTTATGAATATGTTTTGTACTTATTAATCCTTAAATTCAGAAATTAATGATCTTTCCATATATAAAGTCAGTGTGTTTATAATTAATAAATTTAATTAATTTAACGTACACAAGTCGTTTTATTTTTATTCGTTATATGTATCTTATTGTTGCTTTGTGCGCAAGACGACTATGCTTGACAGGAATTGCTAGCATTTAACGCTGCAGTTGCTGAATAAGAATAAAATACAGTAGATATCAGCTATTAGAAATCTAGATAACTTTGAAAATGGAGATAATCTGTCATGCTGAAAACCGAAGAAAATACTTTGTAGGGGGAAATAAACAATAAAAAACAATGAAGTGATTTCATTGACAGAATTTATTTTGTCATTTGACGTTTGTCATTTCACTGAGGTGTAAATATGTAACAATAAATGAACAAATTAATTCAAAGAAACCACATTCCGCAGTATTTATTTAATGAAAAAATACGTAATGTCCGAATAAAACACGTCATGTTCTCACTTACAATCATAAGTCTCTGCTGAAAATTGAAACGTTTTGTTCGGCTCTCATCGGTTCTGATCTCAACTTTAATTGGCAGTGATTGATGTATTATTTCATAATATTAGAATTTATTGCTCATATTCAACAAACGTCACTAATTAAATGATGTACAAATCAACTACGGAATTGGTACCATGACTTTCCCCTTTATGTAGGAATCAATTCAACAAAGAATTAAAAAATATTATTACAACACACTTAAATAGGTCCGTACGACTATGGAATTGAATACAATTCTTAATAGTCAGTATTATATGAGATTTTATGAATATCAAAAATTCATATCTTCAGATGTAAAAACAACGCAAAATTAAATGACATAAGACAATACGGATTAAAAGAATAAAAAAATATTTCGGGCGAGAATCTAACTTATAAAAAAGTGCAGATGATGACTGAAATCTACCCTTTCAATGAGTCTTTGAGACCGCTGAATCGAATATAAGTTTCTGAAGTGCACATTCCAAGTGCTAATTGTTCAATCAACTTGTTCTGCGAAGCCAATAACTAAGGTAAAGCAATCAATAACTAAGGTAAAGTGATTATTAGAAATGAATTGCATGTGGTGTCATATATAACACGAAATGAATGACATAACCCATTACGGACTTAAGGAATAATCCTGTAGTCACGTAGCAAAGGTATTAACCATGACGATTGAAATGCAGAAACTTAGTCCCCAACCTACGGAATCGAATGCAAGTCTCTGGGATGCACGTCCCGAGTGTTAACCACTCAAGCAACTTGTTCGGCTAAGCCGGCTGTGTCAACAGGCAGATCTCATTTGGGCGACCGGCGCGGGGTCATGGGCGGCGGGGCGGGGCGTGGCGGGGCGGGGCGGAGCGGAGCGTTGCGGGGGACGAAGGCGGGGACGGGGGCGGGGCCCTCGCTGCGTGGCCGGCGACGGCTGCGGGCCCGGGCAGGCCGGCCGGCCGGCCGGCTGGTCGTCCCGAGCGCATCCGAACCCGCTAACCCAATTACCTTGAATGCGCCTCCTCATGCGTAGGGTCTATTCTAATCACGCTGGATAAATACGGCCGCTCTTTCAAACTTGCGCTTTTAAACAGCACTCCTGTTTGCAGGCTACAGTGGTAACGGCGGGGGCCGACGGATGATGGGGATTGCGAGGGCAATGGAGGTCGTGAGTGTAGCGGGGGTGATCGGGCGGTGGCACGGCGGAGGCGGTGAGACGGGCCGGGGGGGGATGGTACGGCAGCGGAAATGGAGCGGTGGGGGCGAATCGGTGACGATACGAGGGTCGGGATTGGGCGGTGTGAACGGTGTGGTGGCGGTGTGAACGGCGGGGGGGGGGCGTAGGCGTGAAGAGGGTGGGGATGGCGCCGGGGGCGGGGCAGCGTCGGCGGGACGGGGGCGGCGGCGGTGGCTGCGTTCGCCCACGCCGAATTACCCATTCTCTTTGTCGAAATAAGCACGCGGCAACTTTTTGAAATTTGCATTTTATTCTTGGGGGAGCCGTGCGATGGCTGCGCGAAGCGGTGTGCGGCGTGATGGGAAGGAGGGGGAGGAGGGTGCGGCCACGAAAGAAGGACGGGGGCGGGGCGCGGAGGGAGGGGGGGAAAGGACGCGAGTTCTGAATGCGGCCGGTTCCCGACGGTCAGTTGCCCTCACGGTTCGGAGCGGCAGGCGGATGGGGGGAAAGGGCGGAGGCCGTTCAGATGAAGTGACCAGTGGCGGATGCAGGAGCAGGCCATGGGGGCCATCCCCCCCCAAATCTAGAGTTTTCGTTTGTTACCTTCTTTATTTGGCAAAATTGATTTAAATATTTATTTATATTAGAATTATGTAATTATTTACAAAATAATATAATAAAATAAAATCGAAAAGAATGCATTCCAGTGAATTTACGACACATGCAACCCTTGAGTGGGACTGGAGAAAATTAAATTCTTCTCTAGCTCAGCATTCAAAAAGGAATTCTATAAGGGAAGGAACTTAGGTTATTTTACCCAAAAAACCAGGGGCTTAAACCTTTAAAATGATGGATTAGTGTGTTAATAAAAAAGGAACTAAATAAGTATATTGTGACGTCGTGGGCATACTGTGATAATCACAGACCTGTACTTTTGCTACAAACAAGTTTATTGTATAGTTATTTACTCAAAGTACATCTTTCTCACTGCTCTGGAAGACCTCTGTTTTCCTGATCGCAGAAGCGATCCTTAGCCGATTGAAGATCGGAGTTGCGGCCCTCGCCACTACTCAACGAGTGCCCGCACACAGCGTAACACTCCTTGACCACAGTCCATCGTTGAATGTTCCGCAACGGCGTTCCAACACTTGGATTGCCCTCACGAGCCCCGCTCGTCCTCCGCCCCGCCCTGGCGCAAGTGTGGTGCATCCACACCTCGATTCGGCTCAGACTCCAATGAAAGGCCGTTTCCTTCACTGGCCTCTTTGTGAAAAGTCACGTGACCGACCTCCCACGCACGCGACCCGCGGCCCACATGTTCTCATTACTGAGATTTTGACCTGATGGAGCCTGCCGCCATCTGCAGGCCGAATTCTGTCTTCGCACATCATCCCTTGTGCGCACTGACAGCCGCCTTCCGGGACGCGCCCCCGGCTTGTCCCCTGCCGAGTCCGAGGTCTGGCTGTGCCACCCGGCACCAGAAGACAACCCCTCCCACCGGAACGACTTAGAGGTCCGTCCGCCGCCAGGTCGACCCCAGATGACCAACCCCTACCCCTGCACGACGGGGGTTCTGTCTGTCGAGCCCAATGCTATGACGTTAAATATAATTAAATAAAATTAATAGCTTCAACAGCAGGAGCCTATCCCATCTGTTCTGCTTTTGCACAATGTTGATGAACGTAATTTGCGGTACCGAGGCGTGGCAAATAGTAAGGATAGGCTATAGAGACCGTGCCGGGGCCGGATTCAGGAAGCGTGCAAGGACGTCCGCGGTCGAGCCGGCCAGCGCTCGCCCCTCTTCCTCACTCGCGTTTGGAAATTGGACTGTCGGAATGAAGAATTTCTCCGGGGACGAAGGCCCATTATCGCCGGCTCGAATTGGCCGAAAGAATCGCATATCATATTATCTTCAATTTGCACTTTGTGCCGGGAGCCTCAGTTCGTTATCTCTTTATATCCAGATTTCCGGTCTTTTGATTTTACGAAAACGTGCGTAATGCTTATACACCAGAGTTCGGTGTTTTTGCCCTGCCGGAAGGAGATTAGATCTCGTGTCATTTTACTACAGAGCACGCTTTTTTAATTATCGTTCTAAATGCGCCCAAATTAAAAGCCTACTTGGGAAGTTACGTCATTTGTGGAAATTTGCTTTCCACTGTTTGGCCATTTGTAATTTAACTGTTTCTTGAGCTATATTTTTCTTCTAATTCACTTTTCAGTTATACTCTTCGCCTTAAAATTATTTACAAACGTGTCCTGTTTATCTGGGCTGTTATATTCATCATCTCGGGAAAAAATCAGAAGCCTTCAATGTACGTGTAAATCAGCCCGTGGACGGACGCGTTCATTAGCCGTGTCTAATGTCGACCAGGAGTTTTCGGAAATAAATCACGCCGATTAAAGTAACATTACGCCTTAACAAGATGGCATAATTGGAAACACTCAATTTCAGTAGTACAAGTAGATTAGGAATGTAAACCTGAAACACATGAAAAGATGAAATGAAGGAAAATATATTTATACTATGTAGTTGACAGATAAATTGTGTGAAAATGAGTTGGGTGTATATTTACGTTTGCGAAAAATGTATTTACAAGTTTTCATGAATTTTAAT
>JAHLJT010008446.1:283494945-283516783 GCA_031308135.1 Acheta domesticus | reverse complement strand
TCGGATACAACGCACTGAACTTAAAGCGGAGACAACGAATGCATTTGACAAAACCAGTGCATGATAAGTTGCGAGTCAATCATGGGCAAATGTCACAAGAGATCTTCGTCTTGAGATTTCCCACCAAACGCTGATTGACAAACCGTGATTTCTTGAACCTTCAACGTGCAAATTCACAGAATGTATTGTGTAATCTGCATGTTTCTCGGAATGTTAGATACAAAAACCTCACAACAGTGGCAACATTTAATACTTCTGATCTAATTAATTCAGCCCTTGGGTTCCCTTTATTTCTATTTCACTGGATCTAACTGCCGTCCCCAACACATCGCCCACTTCTCCGGTTCCCATTTTCGTCCCGCCACGGCCACGTCAAATCTCCCTCCAATTACACCCGCGCTATATCGTTGGGTATTGCCTCGTTCCTTCTTCCTCTCACATCTACCGCTATCCCAACCGAGCCGCTCTCACTTCCGCCACCGCCACTACCCGGGTAGTTAGCTGACAGGCGCCGCGACGCCGCGGGCGCCGGTGGCAGCGGCGCCCGACGTCGGTGAGCCCGGGTGGGTTTCGCCCAGCCCCGCCCCGCCCCGCCCCCCCGCCGCGCCGCAGACCGGCAGGCTATTTAGCCGAAAACGCCGCGTCGTCTTTAAATTGGGTTAAACGCTTTGACAAGAAAGCAACTGGTGGGGGAGCGGAAGGGCGGGGGCGGAGGAACGGGTGGGGTGGGTGGGTGAGGGTGTTTGGGTGGAGGGGGGTGCGAATTCATGAAGTACACGGCTTTAAATGTTGGAGCAGACGGAGTGAAAGCTCTCTCAAAATACTTTGCAGGGATTTGAAACAAAAGGAAACTGATGCGAAAGTTGATGGATAATTTTATGCTAATTCCTCCGAGTGCGAGAGGAGAGTTCCGGAGGCTTTCGTACGTCGCCGACGCACAACTCGCTCAAGAGCTGCGGCGTCAGGAGATTGCAACGGCCTCTTCTTTATACCATCAAGAAGATAAGCCACGAGACTTAGCGACTATTACGGGAGAAGGAGAGAATATTACTCTTCCCTAATGTTAATTAGCAACACATTCATTATTAACGTAACTGTTAAGATGGGTAGCACGCAAATAGAAGTTCCTGGTTTTATGAGTTGCTAGATCCTCTATTTGCTTCAGCAACGATTTTTAGATTTCCAGAAGAATTGAGAAAAATATCATCAGTATGTGAAAATTCATTTGAGGATCCCTCATTGATGAACACAAGTCGACTACACATAAAATGATTTAACATTTCTAATCGAAGCAGGCGAAGGAAGATGGGTGGAGATTCCCTACGAAGTGAATGCCATACTTCTCGACGAGAAAGTGCAATACGAAGAAAACCATTGTCCAGATATTTTTAAAACAGCTAAGATTAAGCCGCTCTTCAAAAAAAGGCAACAAAATGAAATTCAAAATTATCGGGCAATTTCTCATTTGTCAGTTGTTTCAGAAATATTAGAGAGACTATTTTATGTGCGAATGGAACCTTTCTCAATAAACACGACGCGTTTTCAGATTGCCAACATCGATTCCAGAAATCAAAATCTACGGAAACAGCCATTTTTTCTTTCTTAAAGAAGTTGCCTCATCATTGGATCAAAACGAAGCAACTATTGGAATATTTTTAGATCTTTCAAAAGCTTTTGACGTCATTGATCATAACATTTTTCTTTCAAAATTACCTTCAATATGGAATCCGTGGTATTGCTCTCGATTGGCTATGTTCGTACCTTAAACAACGATCTCAGAGAGTAGAAATACCTTACTGGAATGATAGAACTTTATGTGCACACCTTTCCGGTTCTTTGCCAATTGCACGTGGAGTCCCGCAAGGATCGATTTTAGGCCCTATTTTCTTCCTATTATACGTAAACGATATGCCTTTAGCGATTCGAAGCGGAAGAACAGTTCTCTTTGCGGATGAAACAAATATTCTTTGCAATAAAGAAACCGTAAATAGTACAATATCAGACGTTTCAAATTGGTTCCGTAATAAACAATTAATAGTAAAAGAAAACAAAGCTGTTTCAACGCAGTTTTCCATTTCAAATAAACAATTCAGTACTCCCTTGAAAATGAATGGTATGTCATTGACTGATGTTAAAGTAACAAAACTTTTAGGTGTTTCAATTCAGTCAAACCTCAAATGGAATGCCCACTTAAAGGAATTGAACACAAAATTAAGTTCATTATGCTACGCGTTCAGAATTCTTCAAATTCCGTCAGCATTCATACTGCTCGTCCTGCATATTTTGCCAATGTTCATTCCCGTTTGAGATATGGCATAATATTCTGGGCAAACACATCTTATAGCTCCCAGACTTTCAGATTACAAAAGAGAATTGTACGAATCATAAGCAAATCCAACCCACGTGATTCTTGTAAGTCACTTTTTATTAATCTAGGAATTTTACCATTACCTTGTCTTCTGATTTACGAATCAGTAGTTTTTGCCAAAAATGTCTTACTTAAAGGCGGGCATATATTTTCAGCAAACGCGGTGTCTATAAGTATAACACACGACGTAGTTATCATATTCACCAATTGGCAGTATCAATAGCTCACTACAAACAATTCACATACAATTCAGGTACATTACTCTACAACACTTTCCCAGATGACATTAAACGATTAAATTCGATAGAAAGTTGAAGTGCCCAGTAAAATCTTTTCTGCTGCATAACTGTTTCTACACAATTCGAGACTATACCGAACATCAAAAGAAAAGTAACATTAATTTTTAACAATGATAGGTAATGAAATTATTTATCATTTGGACTGTATAATTCTAAAGAACCTGTACTGTACCACAGCTTCTGGTTGATGGCCCATCTCGATCAGGTTTTTCGTCCAGTTTCCCTGATTTTGAGTAAATGCTGAGATGGTCCCTTGTTTGCTTCTGGACATAAATGTAACTTCATTATTTGTCCACGTGTTCTGAATTTTAGTGGGAAATATAGTTATTGAAATCATTGTTTTCCATATTATCGCGGCAAAAAGTATTATTCTTTCATGAAGAACATGATGAGGGTTAAGGGCACAAATTCATAGCTAATTTACCTTTGAAAATATATTTTATTACATTGGAGCGAATATTTTGTCAACACAACTTGAAAAACCTCTCTTTTTTCTGTATTCAAATTCGACTAGAATATGGTTGAGGATAGAGATCACAGAATTATGAAAACGTGCCCAAAATTCACTTCTCCCCATAGCTCGTCACACACAGTTTTAAACTGTTTTTGACGGAAATAAATAAAAGAAAGCACCATACTTTATCAGTTTTAAATTTTCTTACAGCAAAAACTGCATATAGCATGAGGCGCAAAAGACTTTAAAACTGCGACGCAAATGGATATCCCATTAACAAAAACAGAATTGTGCGGCGGACAAATATATTTCCGAAAACTTATAACGTCACCGATAAAGAATCTCATAAATATGAAAAGTGGATACAATTAAAATTTCTCAGTTTTAATTTGGATTCTTTCCCGCAGTACTCAAAGTGGTTCCACAGATAATCTTAATGCTGCACGTGGATTTCACGAAGGAAATTTTAAATTACTTTAGGAGAAGATTAATGTAGCAGCAACTTTCAGAATAACAGATGGCGTTTTAGGCGGAGCCAAAACGTCCTATTCCTCCATTTCCATAGTCAATCCCACTTCCGTTACTTTAAAAAACTGCACTGACTTACATGAAATCTTCAAGCATTCAAAAAATTCGATGTTCATATATTCTTAATTGAAAATTCGTTACCAATTAATAGTAATTTTAACAAATCTTTCAGTTTTAGTGGAAAATGGCTTAAAGAAAAACGTAGTTATTTTTATTCAATCTCGGTAAATACCGAAATTCTGAGATGAACGCAAGTATGTTGCTTTAAATACGTTAACTGAACAATTTTAAAATGTTATAGAAAAATTATTAGCAATCAAATTAATTGAAGGAAAACAAACAGAAAAATAATTTTGAGAAAATCGTAGAAAATTAAAAACTGTCTAAATAAGTCATAGTAAATACGCTCTGCGGCAGTACGAACTCATTGAGCAAAAATGTGTTATTTATGAAGATTACTTCAGGAGAATTAAACAATATAAAATTCATAATAATGACATCACTAACAATTAAAACGGCAGTTTTACATGCAATCATAACTTGAAGCATCACAATGATTTATATTTTTAGTATTTTCTACTACAAAGCGTTCAATTTAGCACAATGGCTGCTTTGTCGCAAAAATTCTTATTTCTCACTAAAAAGCAGTCTCAAAAGGATTTACTGGCACGGCATCTACCTTTCTAGAAAAAAATCAAACCCTCCTTCTTTCATTTTGGGCTATAGTTTGTTTTTTTAAACAAAGGAAATTTATTTTAAAACTGACATTTCATGTAACCACTCTCATGAGTTCACATTCTACGTTGTTCAGACTACCATAAATTTACAAAGTTTCTTTCCATTGTGTTCATAGACGATGCACTCTTCTCCTTCCTTCAGGTCTTGTCTCTTGCCATCTTCACCAGTCTGTCTTTCTCTCCATTCTGTCAACGTGGTCATTCCAATGTCTTCTCATTTCACGCATCCAGTCTGATATGATGTCTATTTGGGAGGTTTGTGGTACGTTAATATTGCAATCTTTATCCCTTATTACTCCTTTCCTTATTACTGATTTTGTTGTACTTGTTAATCCATTTGCTTCGGATCGTGCATCCCTTATAAAACGACATATCTCCTTTTGTAGGCCATAAAAGTCATGTTCTAGCCTCGCAGTAAAGGATTCCCAATAATTTTGTTTTATTTTTCTGATCTTTGTATTTACTTGGTTTCTTATGAGTTTGTATTCTCCGTAGTCTTACGATAGTTTGGAGTGTTTATGGAGTAAACCCTCATTAACACGAATTCCACGGGACCGAAATAACCCGAGTTCGTATTATACAAAATCATGTTATGCGAATATTACAAAAGTCGGTATTACCATAATCCCTTACCGGGACAGAAGTGTTGTTCGTTTCGGCGAAATTCGTGTTGAGCGAGTTCATGCTAACGTGGATTTACTTTATTTGAGAAATTATTACAGTTTCACTCTAGTTACTTCTTTGATCTCTTCTGTATGCCGTGGTATTTTCCTCAATCGTTTCTGTTGGCTCTTTGTATCGATTTTTTCTAAAACACTGTCTGCCAATAAGTACATACTAGCTTTTATTTTTTCCCAAGCTACCTCAATATCGTCTTGTTCCATACTCTCATTATTTTTTATTCTTCAAAGCGGATTTTGTATATTTTGTTCACAGATTCATCTTCCACGGATTGGATATTGACTTTTGGGATTTCGTACCTCAGTGTTTTTCCTCCTTTTAATGTTGTTCTTAGTTTGGCTAGCCCCAAATTACGGTCACTGCCAATAACTGAACTTGTTAGACTTCTTGTACCCAAGATGATTGATGGATGATACATTCTGTTTGTTATTACATTGTGTATCATATATCACTGTACAATGGTATGTTACCGTATCCATGTATGTTGATAAATATTGTCGAAGGTATTATTTATTTTTAATTAATTGTCTAGGCGAAACTCTACGAGCATTTCTCCACTTTCGTTCAGGTATGCTTCCTTAAACCTATTTTTTTATGCCAGGTACATCATATTTCCAGTTCTTGCGTTAAAGTCGAGAACATTAAACACGAACATAGAAAAACCTTATAAAGAAATTTGAAAATCAGAATTCCCAAACGAAAAATTCAGATATCTAAACACAAAGAAAAACCAGACTTTTTCCAGAAACTCTGGAGAACGCCGATACAAACGTATTAGCTGCGCAAAATCTGCAGCGTTTCTTCTTGACTCAACTCAAACAGGCTACGTGAGCAGAAAATGTAACGCCGGGACGAGCCAGAGAAACAAAACAAAAGAAGCTCGATCGCCGACCTGGCCGCTGGTCGATCGCCGGCCGAGGGGAGGCAGCTCGCGTGCCAAGCGGAACAGCGCGCCGCCGCGGCGACTGTCACTTTTTATTTGCTGCTAAAGCGACCAGCGCCAACTGTTCTCTATTTGGAATTTTGTTTGCACGTGGTTAGCAACTATGTTCAATAAATTAAAAAAGAGTGAACCAAAACCATGCTTAGACTTCGGATGTGCAATAAAAAGTATTAAACAGGACTTCCAACGTCGACAGAAAGGTAATAATCGTCGCAAAAACGTGTTTGGAATTCGCAATTAAAGTCTTTGTCTATTCTAAGGAAAACAAGAATTGCAAAAGAAGCAAATCGATAAATAAAACAAATGATTTCAAAAAAGCAGGGACATTCTGGAATGAATAAGGTGTAATAACTAAAGAGCATTCAGAATAAATGTGAAAAAGGACCGACGATGTACATCATGTATGCTATTCTATTCAATTATTCATCACAATACATGTAATGTATTAATATTCACAGAAAATATTTTCATTAAATTCTTTGGGCCTCTTTCAAGAAAATATACTCATTATAAAGAGTAGTAGATAATGTTCAGTATTTGCGAGTATTTCTAACTTGTGTATCCACAATTTTCATTGCATAGAGAATTACTGCTTCCGAAACTTTATGTAATATCACTTCATTGACAGGTATAGTGTAAGGCAGTGGTGTCAAGGTCCTCTACTGGTGGCAGAGTCACGCTTCGTGGCACCGTATTACGCCACGAGCTTCTCTGTGCTACTAGCGTTGGGAAAGGAAACTATTAATAACACCACCGTTATACAAATGTGATGGCGTTTTCTCTTGTGGCGGGGCGATGAACTGCGTGGAGGGGCAATTTCGTCGTGCCCCTCGTAACTCGGACTCCCGCTCGTGGCATTGACCTTGACAACACTGGTGTAAGGTACTGAAAATTGTTTCTATTCAAGTGCAAACTGTGAAATCAACCAAAATTGTTGATTACGTTTCTATACCATGTGTTAAGTAATACAATTTTAAAATCATAATGTTAAGAATTTTTATTTTAAAAAAATTTTATGGAGGAAACCAACACTTTATGTGGTATGCTCCTATATGGGGCGAAACTAGGTTAAAAAAGGAGAAGAAAAATCATTGAGAAAATGTAATATTCAAGACTTACTTATGAATTGATGATGTGCGAAAAGAAAGATTTCTTGCAGTATGAAGAGCTAGCTAAAAGCTTGTACACAACTCAATAGAATACTCCTGAAAGGTAAACTTTTAGATATTGAACAATACGGTTTCTCCAACAATTGACAAAGCGGAATAAGAGAAGAGAGTCCCGGCAAGGCAACATTGACGTTATAGGTTAGATTAGCCTCATCGATACCAGTGACGGTGATGATGAAAGATAGCAAATACCATTTATTATTATATTATTATTATTATTATAAATACAACAACAATAGCCGATCCGGAGAGCCGAGATTCGTAAGGCATTAGTGTCGTGGCGATTTCGGACGGAAGGACCGCGGATTCGAGTCCAACCTCGGGCATGGGTGTGTTTGTGTATGTCTGTATGTTTCTGTCGCCCATTCATCCTTCATTATCATCATCATTCCATATCCCAGCCCCCACGACTAACAACCCTGAGAGATCAAAATTGGATTCAGTGGAAAATGCTGAGTCTGCAAAAGGAGACCCACGGGATAAATATAAGTGAGCCTCGGGAAGTACAGGTGTATGTCTGCGTAGTACTCGCCAATTCGCGACCAAATGATGATGATGATAATAATAATAATAATAATAATAATAATAATAATAATAATAATAATAATAATAATAATAAATGGCATTTACTATCTTTCATCATCACTGGTACGGATGAGGGTTAATCTAACATATAACGTCAATGTTGCCTTGTCGAGACTATCTCTTACTTATCTTATTCTGCTTTGTCAGTTGTTGGAGAAACCGTGTTGTTCAATACCTAAAATTTTACCTGTCACGAGTAGTCTATTGAGTTGTGGGTGCAAGCTCATAGATTGATGTTCATACTGCTAGAAATCTTTTTTTTCGCACTTCATCATTTCATAAGTACGTCTTGAATATTACATTTTCTCAATGATCTGTCTTGTCTTTTTTACCTTCTTTCGCCCCATGTAGAAGCGTACTATATTAAGTGTTGGTTTCCTCCATAAAATATTGTTTTTAAATACAAATTCTTAACATTACGATTTTAAAATTGTATTATTTAACACAGATGGTAAAGAAACGTAATCAACAATTTTGGTCAATTTCAATGAATCGTCAGAAAATTTGTAGGAAATCAACGTGAATAATTAGATTCAAAATTATAACCATAATTTGTATTTGAGTATGTTATTCTGTACAATTTATGTAGTCCCCGTAGACATACGAGATAATAAAATATAATAATAATAATAATAATAATAATAATAATAATAATAATAAGTCCACTTGCCCAAGGAGTATATGACTGGAACTCGGTGGGTACAAGCGGCGCGTTCACGTCGTCCTAGGATGGCCAATTTGCGACCAAAATAATAATCATAACAACAACAACAATAACAATAATAATAATAATAATAATAATAATAATAATAATAATAATAATAAAACCACAATAATTATCGTAATAAGAATAAAATGTATTATTGATTATTTACCTTCCCAAAGGCACTACCTTCTGCAAGATGTTTACCCATTTTAATTACTGGGTTTCGAAGCCTCGACCAAGCGCCTGGTGTAGCTTTTTCCACCGCGCCGCCGGCAAGTTAACGAGGAAGCCTTGCATACCGGGACGCCTCCTAGACACCGAAGAGTTGGTCGATTTCCTCGCGACCACCCGCCCGCCCCTCGCGGAGCGCGTGGAAGGGCGCAGCGCCCAGCGCAGCCGCCTCCCCTCCCCCTCCCCTCCACCGCCCGCCCCTCCGCAGCGCTCGTCCCTTCCGAGGCCCCGTCGCTCTTGGCGCTCGCCGACAGGAGTTGGCGCTAATTGTTTGGGAACGCCGCGCGGCGCCGGGGGCGGTGAAAAGGAGGGGTGGGGCGCGGGACGACGGCGTGCGGCGCGGCGCGGCGGGGGGGCGGGGGCTGACCGCGCGGCAAGTGCTCCGCCGAAGGCGGAGGGTGGGGGTTAGGGTGGAGGAAAGGAGCCACGCGAGGAGGGGGAACGCGAAGGAGAAGGGAACGGGAGGGGTGGAAAGCAGGAAGCGAAGGGAAGAGGAGAACGAAAAAAAGGTGACGTGGATTGAAAAGGAAGTAAAGTGTAAGGAAGTAAAGGATTGTAAAGTGCAAATGATTTGGGATGAAAACAGAGAAAGGGGGGTTGGGTTATGAATGCAGAAAAAGGAGAAACGCAAGATCGATAAATGAGCGCGTAAAGGCAATGGAAATGACCGAAAAACATGAACTGAACGGGATATGAAATGAAGAAAGTGGTTATGGTTGAGCCTGAGGGCAAGTATGGCTTATAAGGGGATGGAAAAGGGGAAAGGAGTACAGAAAATGTGAATAGATAGTACTGAAAGGAGAGCAAGTAAGGGGAAAGAGATTTAGACGAAGGCGTAAAATGATAAAGAAGGTACATGATGGGACGATGTAAAGAACTGTAATGCAGCATGTGTACGTGAAAACGTAATGCGAAAATAGAGGAAAGCTAGGAAAGAGAATGGAAGGGTAGGGCGGACCCGATAGGAAGCCGGGATTCGTCCACAAACAGGTGTGTAGACACAAAAGAACAAACAGGAGGACCAAGCCGAAAGAACGAGGTGAACTTGCGCATGAAAGACGGGCGACAAAGCGCGTTGAGGCGGGTGAGGGGCGGGGCGAGACGATCGAGATCGGCCAGCGGGCCAACGGCAAGAGCGAAGACAAGTGCCTTGGCTGGGAGGGGGGGGGCGAGGTGAACAGGGCGAAGTGCGCGGGCCGGCTTGAGGTGAAGGAACAGAAGGGAGGTTCTCCTTGAGCGTTCGGAAACGCCACCCTCCCCCCCCGACCACCCTTCCCCTCCTCCGCCGCATCCTATAAGTGAGGGGAAGGAGGACGGCAGGAGATTGTTTGGCTGCTGTTTCTGCAAGCGGTCTCCGCATTCTGAGAACTCCGCTGCCTCCCCTGCAGGAACAACGACGTTAAGCGGCGGCAAACATCCAGATATTCCTGGTCTGGCTGTAGGGTTTGGCAAATGTCAGCGCGGTGTCTGCCCCCCACACCACTCGTTGCCTTCCGCGAATAAATGTTTACTCTACAGACCAAATACGCATTGTATTTTTCTAAAGTGGCTCTTGTTTCTGCTCCTTTTAAACCCCCCCTCCCTTGTTTTGCAGGCGCCGGTAAACTCCCGCCTTCCTCTGCCAACGCTCCAGCCTCCGGCTGCGGAGACTTCGTTGAGCTGACGTGACCAGATTTTGTTCACTAGTGGCACAAGTCGGTCGAACAATGGCCCAGCATGCGAAAGAGTTCTGACTTCATTTATCGAAGGTTTCATGCTTTACATTTTAACAGGAGAACACTGGCTTTTGGTCAAAAATATTCCGAATACATTACTGTGTTGCGTAAACAAAAAGCACGTCTGTTATTGGTTTCCCGTGAAATATTTCGTGAAATATTTCGATATAGATCAATCCTACCAACACCAAAAAAATAGGGTGTCAGAGGCCCATCTGCGACGGATTTTTTTATAATTTCAAGTTTTAAAAATGTTGAAAATTATTCAGCTGAATTCCCTTCAAACCTTAATACAAATGGCGGGTCAGAACCCGCATCAACGAACTTGAGATATCTTAAACATACTGGCTGCGTATAAGAACATGGGGGATGATTCACTGAAAAATTAAAACTCAGAATACATTTTGGAAATATTTGGAGCATTTTTTGCCTCTGTGATATATAGTGTAATATAATGCTTGCTAGGTTATTTACATTGGCCTTTATTTGACATAAATTTTCCGTAATATTTTTTGTCATTAAATACAAAGATTCATGTTAGAAAGTTGATTGTTCGTATATCCAGTGCCTGAAATAGAATAATATTATTAGTCGTAAGATTATTTGATTGATGAACGGAATTTGTAACGCACGACATGATTTATTCCATGTTATTGCTAGAGTTACTTATTTGCACTTATTAGTATACTATATTAAACAATTTTAGGCATTTATAAGCTCCTGATTGGACTCTTGACATGTTTGGTAGTGTAGTGCATGTAAGTATATGTAAGTAAGGGGGTGAGAATAGTAAGTACATCGAGGAGGAAGGATTGATCGCGCGCAGACCGTGGCACGTTTGTTAGGATGCTGCTCCGGCATTCGTCTGGTATTGATCGGAGAAACCTCGGAAAACTACCGATCAGAGCCACCGGCCGCTAGCATTCTCCTCTAGACAGCAGCTCAACTCGACCTAGCTATCTAGCTAGTGTCGAATAAATGATCAAAGGTGTTGTCATTGCCAAAAATGCTATTTATTTGAAGGGCAGCTTTCGATGAAATAGCCATCATCATCAGTTTTCTAGTACAAGAAAATAGCAAACAATTTGTTAAACAATTAAAACAAGAGATAACAATAAAACAAGAGATCAACATTAGGAATGACAGATTACTAATAACTTAAAAAAAGAACTAACGTTTTGTGAAATGAAACAAAGGGAAAGAAAATTTTTATATTACAGTAATTTGAATCTACGCAAGAAAGTGGATGAAATTGAATAGAACTTATGAAAAACATTTTTGTAACAGAAACATGAAATGTAAGTTGAGCCGTTCCTTACCTGCTGTCTGGAAGCCACGAAACGACTACGCGGTTTTGGGTGGGCCAAGCGGCTTACGTACCGGGCTGTGGGGTAGTGGAGGTTATTGGCAATGACAACACCAGTGATCATTTAATTTTAAATGCCAACGACATTTCACCACTAAACCAATAGTGTCGAATATCCTGCCACCGTCGGGGTGCGAACCCTAGGACCACCCGGTCAGAGACACTATGGTCCGATTAAAATAAGTTGGTGATTGACAGTTGTGCTTCTGAAGCTGTAACTTCATACAATACGAGTGTATGATTTTGTTACTTTAATAAGTATTTATTTCAATTGTTTACTTTCGTGTCCCGGGAACAAGTGCTCAGTGGTATAGGAACTGTCAATGTTGCTCCCTTCCACTCGCAACTGTGAATCACCAACTTATTTTAATCGGACCATAATGATCCTAACAATGTGGATAAAATATCAACGTGGAGTCCCGTTGTATGGAATTTATCATTACATTTTTACTGGTAAAAAGTAATTATTTTCGACCCTCTCTACACGTCAAACAAGTTTGTAACATTTATTGAGACATCATGTAAACATATTGTTTCATAATAAATACAAAATTTTATGGCATGTAAGCACGTTGTGTGTGTGAATGAAATTGTACTGATGCCAAAGTTACACTATGGCATTGCCCGTGTTTGCTAGACAACTCATTTTGCGCTGATATTTGATCGTTACACGAAATCTCATTGACCGCGACAGAACGTGTATCTATCAAACACCAGTGCACGAAGAGTTGCGTAACAATCATGAGCAAATGTCAAATGTGTAACTTCGTTATATGAGATTTCCCACCGCACGTTCATTGGCTGGAACTGATCATCCTGCACCCTCTCCCTTTCATACCTTGGAAGTTTGCAACATTTTTTTGGTTATTTAAGGTCGCATGAACATGAAGGTCATTATCGACCACTATTGGGTTTAACGTTACGTAACTGAAGATGACATGATATGGTGATGATAGGTGGTGAAAGAACGAACACAAACACAACTATGCCCGAGGCGGAACTCGAACCTGCAATCCTTGGGTCCGAGATCGATACGACACTCCTGCCCTGGTGATCTCGGCCACCGGATTGGCAATTTTTGTAACATTGATTCTCAGATATACTGTGTAATGTACAATACTAATGCGCGCCACGAAAGTCTCTCCCAACCAAATCGACTCAGGACCTCCTATTAAACATTTACATTTACGTTGGTAGCAATCAGATTATCAGGAAAGAAATAAAGGTAAAAGTGCTGGAAACACTACAAGCACTGTTATATATGTAGTATGTGCGAAATTTAAGTTTTATTTTGTTACAAGCTGCAATATACTTATATTGCTAGCACTCTCAGAAACACGCTGTCACTTCGGAGACAGCTGCTCCTTTCCCGGAGCAGGACTGTGTGTACACAGTACACATAAACAGTTTCCTTAGTGCCGACAGAACCATCACCGATGCGGCGTCCACTCGCAACAGCGGTTGTCATGCGCCTTGGCGGAGTCGAGGCAGCGCAAGTTACAGTCTCTATAATTCGAGTCTCGATTGTTCGAGTTTCCTATAAATCCGAGTTACATCCGACATTCCAAAAAATTAAAATAAAAAATAAAAATAAATAAATTTATTCTCGAAAAACCGACTAAGACATGAAAAATTTACTACATCAGATTTTAATTGTTGTTGGACCGGTGCGGTAGCATTGTTTTTGTAACGCCCAATAGGTGAAACAACTAGTTTAGTTGAGGCAGATTGCAATTCGTCACCTTAATCACCTTTGAAAGAGTTTTAATTAAGTGTATGCTACAATCGTTGTTTTCCATGATGGATTCCACAAAAAGGAAAAAGAAATTCCTTCTATTAGCATTGAAGCATTAAAAAGACTAGATAAGGGGGAAACCCTAAAAAAACATGTAGTCGAATTCAAAAGTTTTGTTTGTATTTCTATTTTGTTCAATTAATCATTTTCCATTATTCGAGTTTTCATTAAGTCCAGCTAAGCCCGGTCCCGTCCACCCTGGATTAACGAGACTCCACTGCATTAGCAATAATTTATTTTTATGCTGCGCAATACATACAATTTCACACATTAAGCCTAATCTGAAAGTTAACAAATCTCTTAGGCATACGTTACAATCGTAAGTCCCCTTACAGTCTCGACGTCAGAGAACACGAATAATTATTTTGAGGAAGTATCCTTACTACAATGCGCACTGTCCCAACCGCACAGGTAGCAAGAGGGCGAAATTTTTAAGCTCTGTACATGAATATACAGTGGATTTAAACATTTCATCATACGGACAAAATAATTTTTCCTGCACTGCACTTCCCTGCCCTTAGCAACGTTCGCAGATTCAAAGGGAGTTGTCCAGTCAGCACTGAACGCGTCGCTGTTTTATATCCCATATGTTAGCGCCCATATTCAAGTTTAGGAGAATAAGTTTAAAAATAAGCACGACGTTCGGAGCTCGTAAAACGTTTTGAAAACCGTGGCACGCAGAGGACTCACCGTTGTCAGCCAGTGCCTACTAGGCCGACAGAACGCACATTAAGAAAAGAATTCTCCGCTCCGAGCGCCTGCTGTTATTTCAAAAGGGAATGCAATATTTTTTCCGTCTCAGAATGCAGGGAAGGCAATACGGCTGGCGGACATTCCTTCAAAATTGTCCAGTCCGCTGCCCTTGAGCAGGGAATGAGGGACGATCTTTTCCGTCTCTGGATAAAGCATCGCGGCCTACACATGATCTCGCTGACGCGGCTCGCGACGGCAAAGGCAGAAGAACAAAAGAAACCGTCCCAAAACTAGCAGATTTTTTTAAATTTGTTTATTTATTTACGTCAAAAAACAGTTAAAAACTGTGTGTGACGAGCCATGGGGAGAAGTGAAATTTGTGCACGTTTTCATAATTCTGTGATGTCTATTCTAAACCATATTCTAGTCGAATTTTGAAGACAGAAAAAAGAGAGTTTTTTTTACGTTTTGTAGAAAAAATATTCGCTCCTATGTAAAATCAATTTTCAAAGATAAATTTGCTATAAATTTGTGCTCTTAACTCTCATCATGTTCTTCACTAAAGAATAATACTTTTTGCCGCGGCAATATGGAAAACGAATGATGACGTTCCAGATGTTCCACGAAGTAAAGAAACCAAGGCAGGGCTTGTCTCCAGCTGTGTAGGGGAAGCATGTGAACGTTTCTGGCTTCCGGACTCGTCAAACACTTAGGTCGTTAGTTTCCTTAGTGTAGTCTATGTTGTATCCCAAGAGGTGATTAATGTTCCTCCCACGTTGGACCATGAGATCCGGCGCCATCCTACACGGCTGTGAGTTTTCCCGTATCCAGATATCTCCTCTAGCAGAGAATTGACCAATCGGGACAAGCTATCCACATCTATTTTACAAGTTCGTACACCAGCTGGACACCACGCCCTCGACTTGACACCCGTCGTGGGTAGTGTTGTATTGCATACAATGCCTATTGCACCCGTTACATATTTTATATACATTTTAAGAAACGTACCAAAAAAGGAAAAGTTTCATAAAAAAGTGGCTCGCTATCTGTGGAGAATTCTGTGAACTAACATTAGTTTCTGCCTCACGCCGTGCATTGCGATTAAGATACTGGATCAATGACAATGTACACAGAGAGGTAGATCTGATGCTAATCTGGAAGTGCTCTTTCCTCGACTATTCAGAGCCAACCTTTTTCATCATTTTAACCTTACTCGTTCGAGGAACCTAAACTGACCTAACCTAACCTAAACTGACCTAACGTTCGTATTAAAAAAACGCAGTTTGTTGTTTGAGCTGCGCTGTGTTCCCCAGTTGCGTTGCTCTCGTCGGCTATGACGATTTTCGACCGGGTGTTGTGTAAAATTAATTGATGAAAAAACACACGATCTATTTCATTTTTTAAACTCCGAATTACACCCTGTGCAAGCAAGATTTTATGAAATGTAAGTTTTATGAAACTTTTTATTACAAATTCAGAATATACAACCGCGTAAATCACTGTAGGTGTGAGTGTAAGGGGGAGGAGGGGAAAAGGATGATGAAGGAAAGATCGCGCACTGTCCCTTGCCTGTTTGTTACCATTTTGTTCTGGCATTCGCCTGATATTGATTGGAGAAGCTACGGAAAACTACCGACCAGATCAACCGAGTACTATAATTCTCCTTCAAAGTCCCCTATCTATTCTCCGGGCGCGGCTCTTTGGCTAATCAATGGCCAATGAATGCCCCGCGATTGTCGCTCTATTATGCAAGAATTGTCACGCACCTTTTCCAACAGCAAAAAGTTTGGGATATCAGGTACGTACCAAGCGTGTCATCTGAAGTATGCGGAAGGACGAATGAAGAAGCGTGAATAATATACAGTGATTTTTCTAACTTTTCTCCTCAAGGCCACCCAAATCCATCTAGCTTGAAAATGTAGCGTAGTTTTCACTTCGTAGTTAAGTATGGTGATGCTGCTAATGTGGAAGCGCAACTCGGGGGGGTCATTGCGCCTGTTTCAGATGACGAGGAAGATTATTAGTCAATCTAAAAAATACTTCGGAAAGGGAAAGGAGAAAGCAACTCAAACAATGCGAAAGAAAACTTGAACCTAAAGAAAAGTTGCATATTCTCGATTCAATATCCTCAGGAGAATCAGTTACAGAGCGTTCAGTCATGTGACCGAATTTTTTTGACAGCTATTGTTGCCACACCACAGAGATCGTGCCAGGGGGCGTGGTCGATGATTAACACACAGAAATTATTCGCTTTTATTTCACGAACGTTGGCTAACTTGTCTTAGCGCCGTGAAACCATCTATTGTATTGTCATTCCTCCAAAGGAAAATGTTCGCGGAAAAAATATTGTGTTATAGTGAATATATACGTTGAAACTATGTTCAAGATAAAAGTAATATTTTCTTATGGTGTATTTAGTTAATATGTGGAGACTTTCCTACAGAAATGAGAAGTTCAACTAGCAGGACTTTTGTATATTTGGCGGGCCTTTTGTCTGTTTCGTGACATGGTTATATTCGAAAGGCAAGCGAAGCATCTACTAAATTCTTTACAATTGAAAGATTGAAATGGGACAAATAAGTGTGATTTGCATGTACTGAAGTATGTTTAAATTTGTGAAATTGGAATTAGATCAGCTGGTGTAATGATCATGAATAATGCTTGTCTGGCTTGAAGCACCTACATTGTGGTTTAATACTGTTTTATTTTGATATATCATTTATATATAGTCTTTAATAATCTACCTTTTAGTTTTTGCCTCTCAGCCATGACCAGATAAGAGTAGAGAGTGCTGCTTGAGCAAAAGTTTAGACGAAGGGAAAATATATATTCTTACATACAGGTGGTTTCATCAAAAGTACAGAATTATTATTCTCTCAAAGTCAAAAGAAATAAATGACTATTGAGCAACTCTGACAGCACAGATGTTTCAAAAGTGAAAAGATTTCTACTCTGATTGTAAGAAACATGGATTTATGTAATGGACAGGGTAGCAATTCATTCTGTGTTGGTGATATTTTTCAACAATATTTCTTTTAAGAATGTAAAAAACACTCATATATGAAATTCATTTAATCTTTTTTAAATAACTGATAAAAAAAACAGGTATTGCTACTATACAATTCAGTCACAAAAGTAGTTTCAACATTATTTACATCACTATAAAGAGTGGAGTACAACCTGTATTAAATTCAATAACGTTCAATGATCTTATAGTAAAATCAGTAATACAATTTTAATTAGAACTTAAGTTTGCTAATAGAATGTGTAAAAGCTTCTGAGGCTGATGTTCAGATAAAGTTTCTCACTGAAATAAACAAATTTTGTTGAATTAAATCATAGAATACAATTTTACTTTTTGTATTTATTTTGATACAATGTTTGTCAATATTCTTACTATTTGATAAATCATATTGGTTGATATGGGGAAGATGAAATTATAGAGAAAGCTGGTCATTGAGTTCTGTCTTCCCCTCCCCCTTATTGTCACTATATTTTCACTATAATTCTATCGAATTGGTATGGAGCCAGTGCAAAAGATATTATCAGTGGCATCATGATACCACTTTCAATCACAAAGCAACAGAAAAAGAAAGGAAGCAATAGAACTGATTACTGTGGAGAAGAAAGTGAATTAATATAAAAATATTTCCTTAGGATATTTTCCAGAAATGTTACTAATATAACGTATGGTTCTCATTTATTCTGAACACTTCTGTATTTGGGATAATTATATGGCACATACTGCAAAGAATATAGAAGAAGAGTGTAGAGTAGAAATAAGTAAGGAGGCTTCCCAGATTCCAGTCATAATAAATTTTCAGGATGACTCTTATGACAAAGATCCCCCCGATGTTCCCATTCCAGGATCCGCTGATGTTTCTTATTTGTAGGAATATGGCTGCCCATGAAAATGGATTGAAAAATGTTTGACGTTTGTTATTCTTCATAGGTGCAGAGTTGCAAGTTGTAAATTTATATTATTCCAACTAGGGCAAGTGAGTGGTTATATTCCATGTGAAATCGTGAATATATATTATTATTAAGCTGATCTTGGCTTATTGAAATGTATTTTTCACTATTATTATCATTATTCTTATTTGTACTTTTACAGGTTTCTAAAGAACTATATACTATCAGGATTCGTAGAAATGCTTTAATAACTGTTACATCAGAATTTAATTTTCAATAAACATTTATGAAATTAGATATATGTAGGTATATTTTTATGCTTCAGATCTTTAATGACAACAACTTTCTTTCAACATGCAGATAAAAACTACCAGATGGCTTTCAAATAGTTACTAATAGTGACTTCATTGTACATATAGGCGGTTGAGAAAATAATGTAATGTGGAGCATTAGAACTAGAGAAAACTTTTGAATTTTTTTGGTTGAGGGGTGGGGACTGTGGTACCAGTTGGTTTTTAGCTAATATTTTTATCTTTATCAAATTTGCCATGTGTTTGTATCTGTGTATGTAAATGTTCTCTCAATATCTCTCTGAAAATAATATAGTGTGTGTGAAGAAAGCATGTGATTCTGTAATGGTTTGTTGGTGATGGAAGTTAGAGTAATAATATAGTAAGTGGTAACTGGACCATAACTGGTTAATTCAATTTTTCTCTTAATTTATGTCTCTAATTTTTTTAAACTTAATTTCAGATTTTTTTGCTAAACATTAACTGGTACAGAACCTATAGAAATGTTTTTTTATTATTTTTTGCAATATAACTAGTCTTTGAATTTAGTTTTTTCTTGCAATTACTGAATCTTTCTTCATGTATGTATGAATATTTTCATTATTTATTATGTGTATTCCCACTAATTACAATATAGAGATGTATACTTCTCAGAAGATATAAGTAGTCACTTCATTAAATCTGCTGATGTTAACTACCTTTGTAAAAAAAAGCAATTAAAAGAAATTCTAGTTCTTTTTTATTAAAAGGAACTTTTTCAATTTTGTGAAGTTAATTTTTGATGAGTATGAATGTGCATTGAAAATATACTGTCAACACCATATAAACCAAAAATTAATTCAGGTAATAGAAAAATATTATTCCTTTGAATAAAAAAGAATTAGAAATGCAGATTTAATTAAAAGAAAAGTTTTATCTTTTAAGGAGTTTAATACTTACTTATGAAGTAAGTATCATACGACATCTTAACACAATATGAGATTAAAAGTTATCAAATTATGCAGTTAGGTCAGGCTTGATAACCAATCAAATGCTGTTATATAAGATGTTACAATATGAATTTTGTTCATTTTTAAAATTTCTAATGTTTAATTTTCATTTCAAAATAAACCTTTTACTCCTCATCTTGGCAAACTTGGCAGACAGGGTTTTGAGCTAATTAATATTAGGTCATGGACTTTCAGGACATGTTCTAAAAGTACATAGGAAAGTAATTTCAATTTTATAAATTTTCATTTAAAATCATCAAAGTGAATAAAATTTATTAAACTTCAAAGGTGTTCGTGCAACAGTTGTATCCTTCAAAGAAATCACAACACAAATAAAGGGAATTATTTTTTCATTTATATAACTTTGATTTTGTGATATCTTTTCACCCATGTTCAACATGACTTTTATTTATTATAGATAATAAAGTTATTGAAGGTATGAAACCTCTCAGTTTTCATTTCGTCTAAAATTTTCATAGTGAAATTCAATTCAATTCAATTTATTAACAGACTTGTTATACACAAATTAGTTGAGGAAGAAACTTCCAGTGTGCAGGCCCGTTTAATCACATACTTTTTGTTTTTTGAATTGGAAAAACATTTAGGATCTTGCATAAATTATAATTTATTATTTAACATTCTGTAGTATCCTTTTAATAACAAGTACATAATTCATAGCACTTTTTAACCCATGATGTACCTAATATCTAAATTTTAAGAACTGACTGCTTGTTTTATATTTAAGAAATTCACTTGCAAGTTATTCATCTTTTGATTAACTACGTGTATTTTGCCAATCAGTACTCAGAGAATGTTTACTAACTTGAATCTTTTTCTTCAAGAAACCTGGTTTGAATACTTTCCAAAGTTGATAATTAGAAGAACTCAAAATTTAATAAAATATTTAATAACAATTAATGGCGGTTTTGTATTAGTTACGCACAAACCATACGTGACTAATATTTCAATGAAGCATTGCTTCACCTGTCATGAACTGTTGAACAAATGATTTACAGTATTTATTGTTACCATAATTTCACAATTAACTTAACAAATCAGTATGTCAATGATCAATAATTGAATGGGTGAAATACAGCACAGTATAAGTGAGATTTTATAAATTCTGAGAAAACCACTTTTACAGTAGGCTATATTTCAGTGCCACTGTTAATTCGTGATTTAATAAACAATTAAAATGCCGAGGTTTTAATACTGAAACAAAGTAACACGATTTTACAGTGATATTGAATGAAAGAAAACAGTTTTCTCAGAATTTATAAAATGTCACTGTTCTGGTTTTCACACATTAAATTGATCATTAATCATAACGATCAATCAATAGAAATTATAAAAATCAATTATTCTAATTGCAGAACATTATGCAGCACTACATTAATTGCAAAGTTCTGAACATGCAAGATCAAAAAGTACCAACAGAATTCCGACAGTTTTCACAAGGCCTACGTATGGGTTCAGCAGTATTCGTCGTCGTTCTCCTGTCAGACGGCTTAATTCACTCAGTCACACATATTATCAACAGCATTTCGAAATTATTTGTCTCAATTCGTATAATTTTTGTCCCTAATGATAGTGGAATACAATAAATCTCTTGTGAAAACTATTTCTAACGTTCACAACGTGAAAATACATTCAATAACAAAATCCAGCCAGCTGACATCCGACTCAGCTGAGCGGCGGAAGAATACTTTTCGGAGAGCAATGCGGTCTTCGGCGACGCTCATTTGTTATAGAAGCTGTCAAAAAAATCGGTCACATGACTGAACGCTCTGTAACATCCGCGTCTGACCTGAATCTCCAGCATTCGAGTGACGTAATCGTTGCGCAAGCTCATCTATTCGACACCGATATTGACCGCACGGCGACTCTCGTTTAACCCGACCGATGGGAAGTTTAAACTTGTTGTCGGCCGCAGCTGTAGTTATAGAAGTAGCACATCTGTTCAATCAAAATCTTGAAGCATCCAATGTGTATCTTGTTGCACTCGGTGTCTCTATTGGAAACTGACACGAATGTTACCATTTGGCTATGTTTATTCCTCTCCCATCAGAAGATAGCTAACTAATGTTTTCAATATATTCAAATAATTTAATTGTTTATTTTCAAATTTATTTTTAATTCGCCACTTTGAAAACATATATTACGTAACTGGTTTCCAGAAAACTACGTTGCCTTGTGACTGTGCGATGGCTGACTGGGTTTTTACACGCAGTATGCTTTCATTATCAATTCCCGGAATTCAAACTTTTCAGATGGCGTAGTTGGTCAATTTGATATTTGTTTTGAAATTGGCGTTTGCAATAAAGGCCAATCAAAGTCGATGACGATACTGAGCGTTGGCAATGAATGGCGTTGGGGA
>JAHLJT010008446.1:283447962-283494845 GCA_031308135.1 Acheta domesticus | reverse complement strand
TTATTTAAAATCACGATCGACAGACGACATTGTTTTCACACAATGATAAATATATCTTATAATCCAATACAGTAATCTACTGTTTAAAACAGTTTTAGCTATTTTCTTTTATTGTCTGCAACAAAATACCTCAAGATATTTTTTCACGTCTCTAAAGATGGCTAACACACATTACAACAGAAAACACGGCAAATAATCTGATAGTTTGAAGTCTCTTTTATGGTTATTAAACAGCATGTCCTAAAACTTTAATATTAATATTAATTATAACTCAAAATCGTATGCATAGACTTATAAGAATCACGTTAGAAATAATGAGTTCTTCTCGACAGTTAAAATCAATGAGGCTGTAATGTTATAATCAGAAAGAGTTTTGCAAATAGTAGATATTAATAAAAATGAATGATATCAGCATTTTTGCCATTCTAAAATTAGCCTGTAAATTACTATATACACATTTTATAGTCAATTTTTATAGATTTTGATTTATTGGTTCAGTGTGCTTGATTCTAAAGCTGGCTGCACATTGACATGAAAAAAAAACTAATTTTTCGGGACAGAGCTTTTAATTAGTCCATATTTTTATATTCATTATAGTCTATCTTGCGATGCAGTAGAGTCTCACGAAGCATCTTTGTGGACTTTGGTGTTAATTAGAATATCTAAAGATGGAGAGGAGTTCATGTAGTTGAAGCGAGTCTCCCAGAATTCATTTAACATCAGAAACAATAACTGAATACGACGTTACGGGAGAGGGAAAGGAAGAGAAACTACATATAGTGTTCATTTCAAACATGAGCTGGATGGATCAAGGGGAATATCTACGAAAAAACAGATCCGGAGGTAATGATGCACCAAGAAAAATTTCATATTTTTTTATTGAGTAATAACCATAAAAGATAACTTGATATTTCCGGATGTACAAATGTTTCAGTATACTTCTGAAATGAATTCTTTACTCGTGTTTGCAGTCATTGCACCATCTGATAGTATAAAAACAGTTCCAGCATCAAACGGTGATTCGAATAAATGAAATGTGATTTTTGTGTGTTCTTCCCTGCACGCTGTTTTTTGAATCATGGGGTTGCAACAGATAATTAATTTTTAAACCACGGGTTAGATAACTTCATTGGCACGGTATAAACGCACGCGCGAGGAAGGTGGATGGTTGAAATTGTCAGACGAAAATATGACTCGGTTGGATGGGAGTCGGCGTCATGGACTGGCCTCTCAATGAACGCACGGCCGGAATCGAAAGGAGCGCTTATTGAGTTGGGACTCATCAAAGCGCTCTCCGCGGGGGGGGGGGGGGCGTTCGAATCCCCGCGCGTCGAAGCAAGGTGCGCGGGTGCTGTCCTGCAAATAAACGTAATTGTTCAGTGATGTCGCTCCACTGCGGCGTAAACACAAAATAGATTTCAAATTGAGAAACGAAATAAAACTGCCTTTCAGAAAATGAAATATATTTGGAAATATATACAGAACCACATATAATTGATTACTATTGAAGTGCTCATTAGTATAAAGATGTGAATCATCAAACGTAATAATATTTTGGCTGAAAGTGGGGAAGTGTGTTTCAGGAACCTAAATATCTGATTTAGATGAGTCGCAGCTGTAAAAAATGAAGAAATATTTTTGAGTTTCAAGTAGCTTGAAGTATTTAGACTTAACATTTATCAATAAATAATTGTTTAATAATGCCTTTTTTCCACGTTTCACCTTGATTGATTGATTTCCATCGTATGAACTACCATAGTAATTACCTCCATAAGAGTAGTGCATTGTATCCCACAAGATAGATGTACGTGGGTCCTTGATGCCGAAAAATTGGTTCCCGGCAAAATGTCTATATGTCCGTATGTGATCAACGCTTTCGCCTAAAGATTTCACCCGATTTTCTCCTAAGTTGTTATTCCCCATGCAGTGCTCGATTTTGAGTTCCTGATAATTTGGAATAGATATTTTGATTCGTTGCGGTTCTGTACAAGAAACAAGAGCAATATGTCGAAAGTATGAGTATTTTTGGCGTAATTTTGTGTCATAGTTGTCCACTTAAAAAAAAATTATTTTCTCGAAATCGACTCCAAATTTGTTCTTTTTCTTCGTAAAGCAAGGTTATAAAAATGGCTAATAAGGTTATAAAAATGTCTGAAGCAAGGTTATAAAATAGCTTATAAAAATGGCGTTGGTCCCATTTTCGGAGGACTCTGTGAATTTTCGAAAATTGCATTAATATTGCAATAGTACAATATTTATGAGAGATATTTGTTGCTTAATGCAATCTGTTGTTCAAACTTTGTTATTTAATTAAGGTCATGAACAATTTTTTTGAATATATGAATATCTTCGCGCAATCTGGAAGTTGAAAATTCGAATTCTCCGCTCTTCTTTTTCGGAAGTTTTTGACAAAATATGTTTCAATAAAACGCCAACGTCGCTGCATGGCAGATTGACAAGCGGAGAATTACTTGACTTTGCTGAGTGCTAATGTTTTTTGCTTTATGGAGCGCGGTTTTGAATTGTCGAATTTGTGTTGATGTATTAGCTCTAAGAGAGTGTTTTTCGCTCCCCATGTGCTACGATTGGTCGTGAGGTTTACGAATAATAGCTGAGTTGTGTTAATACAGACAGAAATTGGGATATCATACTATTACGTAGCCGTTACATTAGTAACAACGAGCGTTAGAGTACGTTGTGTTTTAGCACCACTAGGTTGCTGAAGATGAACAGGCTGATATTTGTTGGTTGTAACTGTCTAATAGTTGTTTTTCATTGATCTTAGTTTCTCATTGCTTTAAAGGAAGTAATTCTTTTAAAAATCATTTAATTATGACATGCTTTTTGGTGTATTTAGTTAATTAGTACAACGTTTCGGCGATAGTGGTTCGTGGTTTTTAAGTTTTAGAGAAATATTAAATTTGTTTGACACATTGAGAGATCAACTTCATATTTAATCGTTCTTAAACATTACGATTGAGATAAATATATTTTGGTAAAGAACGTATTTTAAAATGAAGTCTTCAATATATAAGTTAACTTCAAAAGAGAAAACATATTCTATGGACGGTGGTGTTGTGAGACCATATAAAAAACTGACGGGTGTTTAAATGTGGTTGGAGGTCTCAATGAAAAATGGATATTTATAAATTCGGTGGTGGTATATCAATATCTCAATAGTGTACATATCAGTCTCAGTATCAATGAAAAATGAACAGATTGTCTACTGCTGCACTCTCGTAATGTAGATACTACATAGAATTATAGCCTCTGACTCTTCTCTTTTAACAATATCCTGATTCTGAGTTTTTCCAATGATTTCCATATGTTTTCATACGTCCTTAAATTATAATGTAGACATTTCAACTGTGGAAAGACAATTACGGAATTATTGTATCTAAAAGATATATACGAGGGAAACTTTCAACATTCTGTGTTTATCTTAGCAATGTACCTACTAATTTCCAATGGGTTCAGAAATTGAACGAAAATTATTCAGCCTCCAGCAATGTGAGAGGTTACAATGATTTCGTTAGATACCCTGGAACTCCGTTAAAATACAACACTATGTATATTACTAACTTCAATGTGCGCAGAAGTTGTCTGAAAACTAACCACCCGTGAACCATTTGAGAGGTTACTATGATTTTGTTAGATACCCCGGAGCTCGGAAAAAATACTAAAATATGTGCCCAATTTCCAACGAACGAGTAAATCGAAGAAACTATGCAACCTTGGGTCTTTTCAGAGGGTCTGTGGTTTCGCTTGATGCCCACAAGTTCGCGAAAAATCTAAAAATAATAACACAAATTCGATTTTGACTGAAGAATGCAAATATTTGATGGAGGTATTCCATCATTTCTCATAATACGCATACCGACTGTATCCTCGTTCTCAGAGCGTCACTGCAGACGCATAACGGCAGCAAGGATCCAAGGAAGAGGCCTCCAACCTTTAAATATTTGCTATTTACCTGTTAAGTTACGGAACTTTTTAAAATTCATTTGATTGATTTTCTTCTCAGTATTACGGAACAATAGTAAAGCTAGTGGAAGGAAACATTTTGCAACTCAGGGAAGAAATGCTAAAATTTCCGCGAACCCTGTGCCTGGTCCGAGCTACTAATATACATGATGTGACGGAATTTCAAAACACGGAAGACAAACCTTTTAACTTGCGCATCTCGCCGGGTGTATGGTTAGTTTACTGGCTTTTCAAACCCTCAAAGCGTAGGTTCAATTCCCGCTAGAGTACATGGATTTCCGAAGGGTTGTCTTGTACGTTAGGTTCTCTATAATGATTAGTTCGTGGCCGACCAAATTACACGTTCATATCCGTCGTCTGCGTATTGCAAATTAAGCACTTGAACGTAAAATCACTTACTATATTCCGCGACTCGCTATTTAGAAGGAAGACGGACTGAAATCAAATTCACATTCAAATTCTCATTCCAGTAGAAACCAAGCATAATCATCCATTCCCAAAGGGATTGCTGCGGCGGACTTTCTAGTGGCGACGTATTCAGTCAAACCATAATTCACATAAATTAGCAAACAGCGCGTGAACATATGCACACACACACACACACACACACACACACATAGTAGGCCACTTGTGGTAGCTTCTGATCAAGGGTCACAGACTTGATTGCCTGTAATGAGGCTTACTGGAGTTTCACGTTGACCTCTGACGCATTAATACCCAATTATAGATCCTAGAAACGCTTAATTCTATCCAGCTGCTCAACTACGAGCTTGTCTGTGATAGGCAATGAGAAGACGTAGTTGTGCCAAGATTAGAATTAGTTACCTCAGAGATGAAACGTATGGAGACATTTGACCGACTAAATTGTTACAACAAGGAAGAAAATGTTCTTCAGTTAATGCGAAAAAAATTGATTTGAAACAATGACTAGTTTCCCAGGCCTCTTTTTTATCCGTCAGTGGCAATGTGCGACATTCTACGTTTTCCTGGATTTGTTTATTATTGAGTCAAATCGAAATACCGTTTCTACGTGCCTGATTATTGCTTTGTACAATGAGGCTGGTGCGACAAATGGGTTGCTGCCCATTGCAGTCATACAATTTCAGCCAATAGCTTGCAAGAATTCGTTCCATACACTATCAGTCAGAGGACGATTATAGAGAAGTAAATAAAAGAATTGATAATAATTTTTTGTCATCTGTCGAAAACAAAACTCTCTAATATGAACTGTTAATATGTGCCAACTTAATATAATTGTAGTAATATTTCCTTCATGAAAGTTAAAAATACTTATTTCTTTCGGTCGAAAGATGAATGAACATTGTTCGGTGAGAAAGAACTCATTAATCTCTACTCTGAAAGAAATCTGTTGACTGCCTTTTCAATCTTACAGTACGTTAGCCGGGTTAGATAGAAATGTATCGATGTTCAAGTTACCTTGTGGCGGTTAACTTTTCGTGACAAATTGCATGCGAATTTACCGCAGAGATACTGTAGAAAAATTATGGAGTTTCATTGTTCCAAGTTCACCTTGCTCGCAAACTAGCAGATCTTATGCAAGAAGTTTTCAGAAAGTACTTATTTATAGGAACCGTGCCAAGAAAACTTCTGAAGTCATTTAAGGTTTAGAAGTATGGCAAGTGAGCTACGGGAAAAGCGCTTTGACGGTCATACACTCTCAGGAGGAATGGAACAAAATGTTCAAGGGGAGGGGAGGAAATGTAAGCTGCAAGTAGCGAAAGAAAGAAAAGAAAGAGATGTCGGCGTTTGCATCGTATTCCTTCTCTGCGAAATGCTCCGGACGGAGATGATATTCTGATATGATATTCCCAAGAATACACATCGCGGCGTCAAAACTCTTTTTTTACATTGATGTAAACAAAGAATATTATTACCTATCAACAATTACATGGGAAATATTAATTATGCAGACCCTTCCTCATTTCCTGTCAAGTGCTCCTATGCGTGTGGTTTCAAATTAAAATGACCTTTTCACTTTACATAGCAACTTCAATACCGTAATTATACATTTCAAAATTTTCAATTCCCCAATTTAAATTTATGCATTGTTAGCAAACCACGTAGAGTCCAATTTAATGATATGCAAGTATTATTTTCATGTTCCAGAAAAAGTGAATGTCATTGAAATTGAAATGATTTCTTTGAACTGAATTAATGTTAACACTGAGAAAACGTAAATTATTAGAACAATGAAGATACCTTTAAAGGGTATCAACCGGTGAACGGGATATACACAATTTTGTGGAATACTCCTTCTGGAGCTTAGAGCTTGTCCCGACTGACGCGATGCTCAACTGATGAGAGATATTTAGTTGGGAAAAACCCGCACACCGACGAGTAGGTCGGCGCCGGATCTCGCCATCCATTGAGGGAAGATAATCCCCACCACCCACGATAAGACAAGCACTCCACTAACGGGACTAATGACCTTAACAGTTTACGTGCCCGGAATCACTGTCAGTCAATCAAACGTCGCTCCGTCCAATATCCTTCGTTCACTTCTCTCCGTCCGTTACCCTCCGTCCTCGGTCTTCCGTCCACTGCCTTCTCACCTCTGCCTTCCATCCCCTATCTTCACGTCCTTCGCCTTTCACGTACTTCTCTCCGCTCCCTGCCCTTGGTCATATTCCTTGCTCCACGTTCATTGCCCTCCTGGTTTTGCCTTCCGTTTCATTTACTGCTCTCTGTCCACTACCCACCATCCAATGTCTCATATCCTCAGCCTTCTCACAAATGCTCTCTCCACGGGAGAGGTGGTTTACTGCATCAATTGATGTTATTGCAGTGCCTCTGACCGGGAGGTCCTAGGTTCAAGTCCCGACGCCGATAGGAATTTTGACACTAGTTTATCAGCTAAGTCGATTTCAGTCGCTGTCTGGAGGCAAATTCTAGCGGTCTGTTGCTCTGATCGGTAGTTTTCCATGGTTTCTCCGATCAACTCCAGCCGAATGCCGAAGTAGCATCCTAACAAACGGGACACTGGCCTCGCGGGAACTTTCCTACCTCTTCCTTGTCATATCCCCACCACTTACACACACACTAACACGCATTACACTACCACACATGCCGAGAGACGGTGGGGGGTTAGAGCTTGTGGGAGGTACCTGGTTAGGGAAACCCTTCTAGTTGACGGTAGGCCGGGGACGGATCTCGCCATCCAGCGGGGGAAGATCACTACCACCACCCGATGAAAAACATGCAGTAAAAGCATTTACAGGACTAATGACCTCGGTAGTTGACGAACCACTATCAATCAATCAACTAACAGTGAATTAATAAATCCTTCAATCAAATTCTCTCTTTCGCCTGCTCTACGACGTTTACTCAACATCCGTGCCCTACACCCTCAGTCACTCCCCTTCACCCGCCGCATTCCTTAACACCACTAAGGCGTTCGGTCCGTGTCCGCTCTCCCGCATATCACCCTCATCCCGCCGCGCTCCTCCCAAGAAGTGCCATGCTTCACTCGCGGCGTCTCCCGTCGATCATCCTCATCCCGCCGCGCTCCTCCCAAGAAGTGCCATGCTTCACTCACGGCGTCTCCCGCGCGGCCCGCCCCTGCGCCCGCCCCTGCGCCCGCCCCTGCGCCCGCCCCTGCGCCCGCCCCTGCGCCCGCCCCTGCGCCCGCCCCTGCGCCCGCCCCTGCGCCCGCCCCTGCGCCCGCCCCTGCGCCCGCCCCTGCGCCCGCCCCTGCGCCCGCCCCTGCGCCCGCCCCTGCGCCCGCCCCTGCGCCCGCCCCTGCGCCCGCCCCTGCGCCCGCCCCTGCGCCCGCCCCTGCGCCCGCCCCTGCGCCCGCCCCTGCGCCCGCCCCTGCGCCCGCCCCTGCGCCCGCCCCTGCGCCCGCCCCTGCGCCCGCCCCTGCGCCCGCCCCTGCGCCCGCCCCTGCGCCCGCCCCTGCGCCCGCCCCTGCGCCCGCCCCTGCGCCCGCCCCTGCGCCCGCCCCTGCGCCCGCCCCTGCGCCCGCCCCTGCGCCCGCCCCTGCGCCCGCCCCTGCGCCCGCCCCTGCGCCCGCCCCTGCGCCCGCCCCTGCGCCCGCCCCTGCGCCCGCCCCTGCGCCCGCCCCTGCGCCCGCCCCTGCGCCCGCCCCTGCGCCCGCCCCTGCGCCCGCCCCTGCGCCCGCCCCTGCGCCCGCCCCTGCGCCCGCCCCTGCGCCCGCCCCTGCGCCCGCCCCTGCGCCCGCCCCTGCGCCCGCCCCTGCGCCCGCCCCTGCGCCCGCCCCTGCGCCCGCCCCTGCGCCCGCCCCTGCGCCCGCCCCTGCGCCCGCCCCTGCGCCCGCCCCTGCGCCCGCCCCTGCGCCCGCCCCTGCGCCCGCCCCTGCGCCCGCCCCTGCGCCCGCCCCTGCGCCCGCCCCTGCGCCCGCCCCTGCGCCCGCCCCTGCGCCCGCCCCTGCGCCCGCCCCTGCGCCCGCCCCTGCGCCCGCCTCCTGGGCCCGTCGCCGATTTCCCCGGGCAGGTAACCGCGGCGGCGGCGGCGTTGGCCAGCGACTGGCCACCGGCCACCCGCGCCGCGCCGCGCCGCGCGCTTCGACGCTCGCCTCCCGACGCCCGATTGCGCGGGCGCGTGTGCGCGCCCACTAATTGCGCCCGTGGCAGGCGGTTCCATCAACAGGCGGGCGACGGCCGCGGCGCGGCGCGGCGCGGCGCGGCGGCGTGGCTGCCAGCCTCGGGCGGCCCACCGGGAGAAGGGCGGCAGGATGGGTGGAGAGGGGGCGGAGGCTGTGGGAGGCGAGGCCACGGGAGAGGTCAGAGAGTCAGGGCAGCGGGAGGGGCGGGTGGAGGAGGGAGCGGGGAAGGCGCCCGGGATTGGGCGGTAGGGAGGTCAGGTGAGCGAGGGAGGGGAAGGGATTGGGGAAGGGCGTTCAGGAGTGGGTGAGTTGGAGCGTGGGTGGAGTGGGCGCGGTGCAGAGCCAGCGAGGGCAGAAGCGTCGGGGTAGCGCGAGGGACGAGAGGGGCGGGGAGGGGGTTGGGTGGTAACGGGTGTAGAAGGAACGGAGGCAGGGCGAGTTGCGGGCTGGGGAGTGGAGCGTGGGCGGAGTAGGGCGGGGAAGAAAGGGGGCGGTGTAGGCCGAGCGATTGCACAGAGTGAAGGGGCGTGGCGGGGGACGGGAGGAAGCCGAGGCGGAATGGGGATGGGGTTAAGTGTGAAGGAGGGACCGGAAAAGAGCGGGCCGGGACCGAGCGCTGGCGCGGAGCGAGGGGCGGCGGAGCAGGGGGAGATAGAGCGGACGGGTGAGGTGCCGGGTGAGGTGGAGAAATGTAGAGGAAGGACTGGAAAAGGGCGGCCGGGAGCGGGCTGGCGTGGCGCGGAGCGAGGCGGGGGAGGAGGAGAAGAGTGGGCAGGATAGAGGCGGACGGATGAGGGCGGGTTGGGGAGTGGGCGGAGAAGTGTAAAGGAGAGAATGGAAAAGGGCAGACGGGAGTGAGCGCGAGCGGGCTGACGCTGGCACGGAGCGAGGGGTGGAGGAGCAGGGGGGGAGATAGAGGGGCCTGTTGGGGCGGAGAAGTGTAGAGGAGGGACTGGAAAAGGCGGCCAGGACTGAGCGGGCTGGTGGTGACTCTGAGTAAGACGGGGAGGAGCAGGGGCGAGATAGAGCGGTCGGGTGGTGGGTCTGGAGACGGGAAAGGGAGCCAGACAGGGGCCTGGCTAGAGCGGGGCGTGGCCGAAACTTGCACCGCACTGCACGGACGTTATTGCGTGCGCACGTTGTGTGTGCGGTCGCGCCGCCACCCACGCCTCCCACGCGCCCCCCGCGGCCCGCCCCCCCTCCACCACCGCCCCCGCGGCCACTCGGTTCGCATGCGCGCTTTGATCCGGCCGCTCGGCCAGGCCTATTGCGCTCCACTCTGCGGTCTGGCTTCTGCAGGTCCCCGAGCGCCCCGGACTCCCGACCACTTGTGGTCTGCCAAGTTCATTTCGAATAACGGAGTTCAAGAAACATTATTATAGGAGGAGTATTGCGTGCATGTTACACGAGTAGTCGTCTCTTTGATCGGAGATTCCATTTATGTTTGTTACAGTTCACTGTCTTTACAACGTCTTCTGCACTCTTTCATTGTACGTATATCTAGATCTTCGTCTTTTCTGTGAACTTGGTTGTCAATTCCAGTATTTGAGGCCATCGTTTTTTCCGCCTATCTGTTCATGTGATCATAACAATCTAGTCTTTTGATTTCTAGTGTAGTACCAATAATGCCGAGACTGGCGTCTCATGTACTTCTCATTTCGTGACATTTTATTTTCTGTATCAGTATCGATTTACGTATTTGACGTCAGTAGTCCCACTTCTGTGTTACTTCTTTTCCACTGCTTCAGGCAATATAAATGTTCTTTCAGCTTATTTCCCTTGTCTGTGTTTCACTGTGTTTGTAAGTGCATTTTATTTCCTTTCGGTATTTTCCCAGTCTCCATACCGTACATGGCAATAGATCTACGATTGACACACTTGCTGCAGTGCCATTTTACATATGTTATTTATATAATCTGTGGAAATTTGCGTAGCATTTTTCACTTCGCCGTTTAAAAATCATCGGAGTAAAATAAAAAAATGAATAACGGACACTTACTATTATGATTAGCAGTAAACAATTAAATTGAAAAGCTATACCGACTCATACATCTAGAACCTCTGCCACGATAAACTAGTATCTACAGGTTAATTGTACTGTACTTTTCCCCTATACTAACTTTTTTGTATGATAAATAAACAACACTGTGATTGCGTGTCATCGAGCTTCCCTTTCACCACCTGACGGTCAACAATTTTATGATCAGACTTAGTCAATGAAGGCGACATCAATGGTGATGGTACGATAGAGGAATGGTGATCACCGGACATCGTGAGAACCCACAACGAACTCTACGGTAACGCTTTGTCTTGCAACGCATTCCATATGCAGAGGCCGGGTGAGAATTCCAGGTACCCATAGGTGGAGCGCTTGTAGCGATAGCCGGCATGCTACGGACACTGCGGCATAGAAGCACCTCTCCAGGAACTGCGGAAGGTTGCGAGGGCGTGCCATCACCAACGCCCCTGGCATCCCGGCGTGCCATTCTTTCCCCCGTTGCCGTCACCAGCTGCCGTTGCTCGACACGTCTCCCCTGTTCTCCCGTTTCTCTTTCTCATTCTCAATGTTCGTTCCCCCCTCCTGCCCTTCGTGCCTCGCGTTCCTCCACATATTTAGGAAGTTGCCGGTCGGCCCGGAGCAGGTCGGAAAGGGAGTCGCCGTGACACGTGGTGCACGCGAAACATTCCACCTTCGTTGGAGCAGCGACCGCTTGAAAATTTCATGATGGACGTCCTGCCGCAGCTACTGACGCTTTACTTTGTACTCCAACCCGCGCCTGAGTCTGAACCCCAGCAGTAGTGTCACCTGTCAAATTTCCGAACATGCTTTGCTGCAAACGGGGTTTTATAAACCCCTTTCCCTTTATGGAATATTAATCATTAAAGTATTGATCGACAGAACACAAACGAGAGCTGAACAACAAGTCCGTAACAATCGAATATTGGACATTAGACTTCATTTATAAGTCGGATGTCCTCTCTTTGTAGCGCTCCCAATATTGCACGAATAATGTCGTTACTGTGTCGAGGTCTTTTTTTTGTGGGGACGAGGTAACATTCCTCACATTTTTCAATGGCTGACATATGTGAGCTGCTCTGTTATTTGTATGTCACCTGAACATTGTGAAAATTCTGTGAAAATATTATTTTTTCATTATTACTTTTTTCTCACTTATTGGATAAGTATGGCTGGTATGCGAGTACGAAGATATCACATATTGTAACATACGTATAACATGAAATGTAGGAATCCCTTGTAAATCATTGTGCGACTCAAATGAGTATCTCTTTCATGTGATATTAAAACTGTTAAAAATTCATTAAAATTCAGTGGATCGTAAAATTATTGTACAGCCGAGTAATTAATCGATATCGTCTTCCGAAATTAATTTTAATAGAATTTTTGAAATAATATTGGGGTAATTATGAAACGTCTTCACTTACTATACTTTTTCATTTTTCTTTCGAGATATCATTATCTAATGCACGATAGCGACAACACCTCCCAAAATGTACCATTTTAGAGGCAAACGGTTTTAACTTGACCAGTGAAGTTTATTTCGTTTCCAAAGAAGAAATGTTTTACTCTATATCCAGGCTGTCTTCTGAATTAGTTTTATGAAATTTTACTTTTAAAAATTTGAAACAATTTTCAAACATTTTTTGTTAACTCTAAAAATATTGGCATGTAGATGTGTCACTTTTCTTTTGAATATTGTATGTTCTCATTAAATAGAATTGTAAAAATGGAGCAGCGCTCTCTCTCCAATGGCTAACGAAGGGGAAAGTAGAATGAAATATTTTACAAAGTGTAACGTTTGTGCGGATCTCTCGAAATTAAATCCAATTAAAATGCAGCAGTTTCCCGAACCCAAAGAAACGGTACGAATTGCACCTGTCGTACGCATTTCAATTAACATTGCTGCCTAAATTTTCTGTTGCGTGTTCCACATAAAACAAATTGTTTGCGGAAAGAAGTGGACGTTAAACATTTTAACCACATTACAAACAGCAATTTTTAGTTACTCCTGCTGAAAAAACATTATTATTTTTGGTTACTGTTGTTGTTGGTTTCGGGAAATTGGACAGCAAATAATGCAGCGGATGCTTCACACTGATATTGTGTACCTTTTATTTCAAAATACGTGCAAAATTGTTTCAATGTTATAATTTGGTAGTGCATGTTCTTAATAAAGTGATAAAATGTTTTTATCCTTTGCTCTTTCAGAAGATCTTTCTTTTACAATAATTTCTGGGAGCCTATTTGAAAAAAAAATAATAACAATATTGTAGCCAAAACTACTGAATATTTTTGTGAAAGGTAAAGAAAACTTTCGCTACATACAAATAGTGTAAAATATAACACATATAAAGAATGTACTTCTTTTCCGGTGTTTCTTTTATCACCGCTTTAAAAAGATATTAAATGGTGTTTTTGTTGCATATTCTTTATTCAATCTTCTTATCTGTGTATTCCTGTCTTCTATCGCTCCCTGTCTTGTAACTTCTTCATTTCTTTTCTTTCGCAGCCCCCTCCTTTCCTCCCTCAAGTAAGCGAGAGCGTAGGTTTCAGCGTTTGGAATCAGTAACTGCTTCGCTGTCCGAGAGACTGTATAGCTCGAGGCGTCTCCCGGACAGCCAAGCTCTTAATGCTTCCTCTTACTCATTGTCTTTTTACCTTAAGTCTCTCAATTTCCCCGTCTATCGTTCTTTCTAAGACCTTTACCCAGTTTTTCTTCTCACATTTGATTTTGATTCTCTCGTGCGTCTCACTCCTTTTTTCTCCAAACCTTCATTTTTAATCCTTCATTTGTCTCATGTTTCCAGCTATTCTTTTTCGTTTCTCATCCCTTCCCATCCAATCCCATCTTTCCCATTTCCTTGTTCTTTATTTCCCTTTCAGCCATTCTCTATTCGTATGGTATTTGTTCTTCACCATCTTTTGCGCTTTTGTTCTCTTTCCACTACCTTTCGACACTCTCCACTCTCTCTCCCTCACAAATTCATCTTCTGTCTTTCTGGCTCCCTCCCTCCTTTCGCTTTCTCATTTTATTTTCTCTTACTCTTACTCAGCAGGTAAGTACAACCAATACGTATTACATTTCACAATAGTACGCGGTCCGTATTAAAGTCTTGGCTGGGTGCAATTCTTTGAAGCAGCTCGCTGTCCCCCTTCGCCCTCCCTTGGGCTGCACCTTGGCCGGATTTTCCCCTCGCCTTGTCCTCGGGAGACCGCGGTGCCAATAATTGCTCAACTTGAGTGAAGGGCCAGTTGGGTTTTCAGCCCCTTCCCCTCTCTTCCTGGCCCCGCTGGCTTTCGGGTGGTATTGACGAGATTTCGATGGTATCGTGGAAAAGGCGGCCCTTATGACGGACGGGGCCGCTGCCCGGGGGACGCCGGACGTTCGATCATTTTGCGGGCAAATGGCGTGGGAATTCAATATCGAGTGTCAAAAAGTGATGTTATGACGGCGAGAGAGCTCCTTTCCGCACCCCCCTCCCCCCCCCCCCCTCCGGTCTGAAAGCGAGTGCGCTTGAGCCGCAATCCTTCTTTGGAAAATGACTGGGAGGCGGTTTTTGCTTATGTTCGAGGTTGTTAGAGTTTCACAGAAAAAATTATCACCCTTGTACTACTCGGTGTACGTCGTGTTTTTAAGAGTAACGTAGAATGAATGATATCAAGGAAGTGAAGAAAACGTAGGCAGATAATACATTTGCTCCATACGTCGCATACAGGTTTTCCTGAATACTTTTACGATACCGTAAGTCGAAATGTGCATTGTATTGTGCTTAATTCTTTGTTGTTTGTGGTAATAAATGTAACATGTTGCTATTAATAGATTAAAAATCACAGTAATGGATGTTTTCATGTGCTTTCATTCGCTTCGCCCATATATAATTTATGCGATAAATTAGCAAAAGTTCTGTGAAATAATAAGGGCAAAAATAAAATAAATCACGTAATCTTTATTTCCGAATGAATTTGAAAGATGCGTTGCTATTGTGGAATGGTTTATGGACTACGCTGATAAACATGAGACACTCTTGTGAACAGTTAACAGCTTTATAATATAATTACATTATTAATTTGCACAACCTACCTTCGTGAATAAAAACCATGTGCAAGAAATGAACACTAGGCCTGCGAATGTAAAGGCTGAAAATGAAATGAATATCGTAATCTTCCTTTGGAAAATGAACGAGCGGCTATTTGCTCTCAGACGATTGTTCGTGATCAACAGAAAAAATATTTCACTACTCTGTTTATTAGCATGTTTGCAAGTGTAACGTTAAGTGAACCACATCGTATTAAGTCGAAATATGTGTTGCAAGTGTGTAATACTTTATCGGCTGTGTTAATAACGACGAAGCGCCAGTGAGAACAGACGACAAGTAATGGTTGTGGTGTGTGTTTGGTTTCATGTGCCCAGTCGCCATCGTAGATTTCGCAGAAACGCTTGCGAGATATTACGAAAAGTTCTGTGAAGCGAAAAGACCGACTATGAAATTAACCACTTAATTCTTCTTTGGGAAATGACCGTAAAGTTGTGTTCGCTCGTGTGTAGAAAGTTGTCCGTATTTCGCGGAAGCGAAATTATCATCTTTGTATTACTCGGTGTATTATATTGAATTAACGATAATGGACTCGCCGACTCGTACAGCATATGCGTGATGTTGAACGTGTAACGTCATGCTCTCTATGTGGAATGACAGGTTGCCAGAGATGCGTAAAGCATTATTCCCCTTGCTTGTAATAACGAGACCACGAACAATCGACGACCATTGCGGTGGGTATTTTTATTTACTCAGCCGGTATGGCAAGGTGCACTTAATACACGCGAGAATTGAACCGAACTGAAAAATACCTAAATCAAATAAACGTTCTTCTTTGGAAGGAGAGGAGGATGAGAAACAGTAAATACAATTGAATCAGAGTGAACAAAAACCCCCAACTCCATTTTCGGTGAAAATATTAGGTGAGTGTTAATTCCAAATTTTTGTACTTAATTAAAATTATTTAAGTGCAAATTTTAAATGAAGTATTGAAGGGATAATTCTACAATATTAAATCGTTTTTGCATACATCTGTGACCACTGAGAGAGATGGCACTTTCTTTCTGTCCCTGGTCTGTAAAATATGGCTGTATGGGGGGTTTGGGATTTTTTGATTTTCATGATAAATCATCATGACAATATCACTACACTCGTAGTACACTGTGTACATGTGTACACGGTGTACATGTCAAGGTATGGACGAAATAATTAAATGAATTCAGTAGATGAAATGCACTAGTTATCTGGGAGTGAATGACTGTGCATGAAGCTCGTTTACAGGAGCGATGGAAAAATTGTCACATTTGCCAGAGGCAGTTACAAGTTTAGCTGATATCAGGAAGTCACAAAAGAAACTCAGTTTATAGCGTATGGCGTAAAAAATATATTTCGAGAGCTTTGGTTTCAAAAACTGGGATTTATAACCCTAAACATATCGTGTTCGTGGTATGCGTGATTGATGACAAGACTAATGCGTGACATGTGACGCGGGTTGCATTTACGCCAGCCGAATTTAGATATTTAAAACTAGTGGTGCCAAAACAACACGTTACGTTCTCGCCCGTATTTTCACCCAAAATTACGCGAAAAGTATTCATATTTTCGAAAAAAATGTACATTGCATTATTTCAAAATTTATTTTTAAGGAACAGATTTCATTAAGAGAAAAATTTTCCAACAGTGCGGCAACGCCCCAGCAGGGACAAGCCGTAAGCTCCCGACTGATCTCCCGAAAAGTGTGATAGTGCAGTGCATGCGAGTGTGTGTGTGTGTGTGTGTGTATGTGTGTGTGTGTGTGTATGTGTGTGTGTGGTGTGTGTGTGTGTGTGTGTGTTATGGGGGTGATGATAGGACAAGGAAGAAGAAGGAGAGATCGCGCTCGGTCCGTGGCTCGTTTGTTAGGGTACTGCTCCAGTATTCGCCTGGTGTGGATCGGAAAACCACCGATCAGAGCAGCTGGCCGCTAGAATTCTCGTCCAGGCGGCGGCAGGTAAAAGAAAGCTGGACAATGCGCAGCCGGAGAAGACCAGAGGCGGATACCCGTGCCAACAAAAGACATTTGCAAGTGCTGGCTCCTATCTAACAGCACTAGTTGTAATGCTAGTTTTTGTGTAGCGCCCGCATAACTTCGTATCAACTTTATCAATTCTTCACTGCTCAACTATCCCATTCCTTTTTGTCTAAATTGAACCAATGTTAAAATTTACTCCATCGATATGAAAGTGTTACGCGATGGTGCTGCCTCCTTGCACATACTTTCTCTCCATATTTCACAGCAGCCTGGCGAACTGCGAAAAATGCGCGAGGTGAGTCCTGTAAGTTTGGATCGTCCGCCTGCATTATTAGAGAAAAAAGCCCGTAAAATTTTGTTGGTAAATGAGTAATTGTTCGTAAAATGCCTACCATTAAGTTTTTCAAGGAGAAATACACTGTAAAATAGAAGACTAATTACTAGGAAAAATACACGACAACGATCCAAATCTTTGAGAATGTAAAAAACGATAGATTGGAATTCATAATTTTTAAATATTACAGAAACGTTTGCGAGAAGCATTGACGTACAGACAATATTTGTTTCAGAATACAATACAGACCTTTCATTATGCTTTTATAATGAACATTCGATAAAATTAAATGTCGCGAAATCTGTTTGAATTTTGTGTGTGATTGAGCCTTTTCACTCGTAGCAACGGCTCCCTTGTTTCTACTCTCCTTGCTCTACAGCGCGGTATATTTCGTGCAATCGCAGCAAGCTCTAAAGTGATGCATTCCTAAGGTCCATTCCCTCCAGAAGCGTCCTTCCTCGACCCGCTGTACTTGGCTCTCGGTCGGTTCATTTGATTGCGAGACGGTGTGTAGTCTGTCCAAACTTTAGATAGGTTGTAATTCAGTGGCTTAGGAGCGTTTCCGTCAAAGCGAAATGATCTTCGTTGTAAGATGTCAAACTCTAAGTATTTTATTTACGTAGTGTTCGTAAAAAGAATTATTTCTTGTACAGTTACATCATATACATAGTGTTTATTTACAAACAACTTGTTTATATTCACATTGTTTATATTACTAACGGAGAAGCAGAGCAGATTTAGATCCCTCCGGCATTTTGCCTAGAGACACTTCGTTCTGCACATCGGTGTCTTGACGGTTTTCTCTCTTCTATAACGTCCAGAAGATTGTATTTATTGGGTATTCGAAGCTCTGAAGATATTTCTAGATATTGCTGAGTTGCGCGCGACCCAGCTATTGCGTCGCCAGCACATTAGTCCGTCAGTCGGTCGTTAGAATTGAAGTGCACTCACTGTTCGCAAATGGCAATAATGATCTTCCGAGTCTACAATAGTGCTTTGTGTCTTGGAAATGCGTGAAAAGTTTCTCTTATATACAGGCTGCGACGATATTGAAATCTACAAAAACGTTTCTACAGGAATCTATACTTATGTTTCCAAAACGACAAAAAAGTATTTACTAATATTAGGAGGAACATGCTGGTGTGATTTGTTACCATCTAAAATGATTAGTCGTGTATGACGGATTTCTTACGCATTATTTGAGGAGAACATGTGCTGTTGTAGCACCAATATTATTGATATGTTACATTGGGGAATACGTAATTCACAGTGGCATCACTGGCGCCATAAGCGACCGAAGCTCATCTCGGACGCGCCGTGTCCATGTCCCTGTGCTGAGAAATCCATAGTGGTCTGTTCGTTGTGCGCGGCGGTCGAATGTTTGACTGAAATCAACTAGGCCACTAGTTAAATGAATGGCGGAGGCCGCCACTGTGGCTCCGGGCCCTGATGTTTCACGCTGCTTTAACTCGCTGCTTTATGTTTATAGGGCAATTCATTATAATTAATCGTTATTTATTACTGTTATCATATCACGCATCCACGCGGAATGCTTTTAGGTTTTGAATATTTATGACTATCACGCGAACCCACATCGAATTTTATAGCAATATATAACGTATTTCTGTCCTTGATATGGGTTGAAACGGGATTGGTTTTTTGGGATTTTGGAACCGGCCAAGGTCCTTCTCTCTTATTTTTAAGTTTTAAAATGGAAATGAATGTCCGAGAAGAAATATAATACAGTGAACTCCCTCTTAAGCAGACTCGTCGGAGCCTGACTCCTGGAGATTCGGAAACAGTTTAACACAAAAAAATTGTTAGAAAATATAATTTTGTGCTCTGAACTGTTTTTTATCCGGCATTATATATATATATATATATATATATATATATATATATATATATATATATAAACAGTAGAAAAAATACAGATAAATAAAGAAGTAATTTGCAGAAAAAATAATATTAGAGTATTCTGGTGGTAAAAAATCTTTAAATTGTGGCCTAAAAATATTCGTACAGTACTTACTGCCTTTTATAGAATTCTGCCTGAAAGACAAAAGAGTTCCTGAAAGACAAAAGAGAAGAGGTGGAGCTATTGTCCGGTTAATCCGATTTCTGTTTGTTGCGAGCCCACATTGTTTTAAATTCTGGATCTCTTTAGAATATATTTCTTGCGGTATTGTTCTTATTTTAATAACGTTCATAACATAATTAAATGCAGTGTTTTTTTCTCGCAAACATTCCAGCACGTAGATGTCTAAAATATTTGCTCGTTTTTATTTAGGTTGGTTCCTAATATTATATTACACAGTGGAGAAACATTTCCTTTAACAAAATGGCGAGGCTATTCTGTGCTATCTGGAAAACAAAGTTGCTTTCTTTTATTTCCGAATCAGTTGGACGGAAAATGATTTGTGACGTTAATAAAAAATCTTACCCCGTAAAAATCCAATAAAAGAGGTAAGTCCTGAATCTTCTTGAAACGCATGGCGGCCATTTCTTTTCAAATGAGCCCCGTGTTCTACAGATCTGCGGGAGAAGATACACATCCAGCGCTCGCCCCACGCGCGATGCCTGTTCCTCGGGGTCGCGGGAGGAAAATCGCTTCCAGAAGTTCTCGAAAGAAACTGACGAAATTTCTCTCCCGTTCTTTACGCGCGCTGCGGTGCTTAACTGAAAAGTTTCGGAACTAATTTGTTGGAAGTAACTTCTTAGAATATTGCTTTTTGGATGTCGATGTCAGGAGTGCTTTCCTGCGCCGTCGGCCGACGAAGGTTGATTTCGCGAGGGACGGAATCGGGCCTACGGTGAAGAATGTTGACATTGTCGTGATATATTTTACTTCTTTAGGCCTTTCATTATGTGATACACGTCACTTAAAATTACGTTCTTTTTGTGTAAAAAAGTTTGTTTTGTTTTCGAAATTTCTTTACACCTATCTTGTGATTCGATTAATCATCTTTAAACCTGCTTTTTCGTTTCGATATATATATATATATATATATATATATATATATATATATATAGTATACGATCGAATAAAATTTTTAATTGATGCTGTTTCTAAAAAATCATTAGATTTCAACGAACCCTTGCTAAGAATACTTTCTAGTGATTTAAAAGGTTGTTTCCCGCGCTGGTTATTATTAATGTTGATTAGAAATTTATATATCGTGAATATTACGTTGTCTGTGTAATTCGTTAGTTAGAAACTAATATACATTATGTTGCGACCTTTTGCCCTATCTCGATCCAATGTCAGAGACACCAACCTGGCCCTCAAGAGAGTGAACCGTATGTATGAACTGTAAGCCGTGGGGAATTAATGGCGATATACGGTTGTTACTAGGTGATTTGTAGCCTACCTTAGCAGCCGGACCACAATAAAAATGATTTCTTGGTAAAAGTAATAATCTGAGGGGTATATAATTTGATGGAGGTTAAATGGCACGAACCAATAGACCCTGACACCGTTTGAACATCCACAATTACTCTATCATCTTGCTCAGTAGCAAGGAAACAATAGACATGACACGCGCAGAATACAACGCTCATGGAAATATACGCCATTATAAAAATACAAGGAATAAAATAGCTTGAATGTGCCAATATTAATGAACATTCTTTGGAACTTCTTATTATGAATCTAGCGCTAACGGTACAAACATTATTTTTAATACTTTCCTTCGTAGATAGTTTCAGAATTAAGAATCCAAGCACAAAAATAGCAAATTATTGTATATTGGAACAAGAATAATCCTTGTTGTCCTTTAATTCATTGCTATTTAGTTTTCCAAAATCCAATTTTTTTATACAATAAACCCTTCATATTCTCAAGACAACTATTCCACTTATTAATTGCAAGGTTTAAATAAAGATTTTGATAGTGATTACTTCATAATCAGTTGATCAAATATAATTTGCACACACGTTTACCTCGAGAACTGAATTCTATTAGCTATCCTTTCCTTCCTCTTTCTAACAAAATGTAATGGCGTTAAAGCAAAAACTATTCTATCTGCTCCCTAATTTAAAGGAGTCATAATTCCACTCTTCCTTTCTGTTTTGACACAGGGAACACATGCTGTCATCGCACGACATTGGTAAATACTCCCGGGGTGATAACACAAAAATGGGTCACATTGCCCTATTAATAAATTTTCTAAAATGATTTTACAGTAGTTCCAGCTAGAAAATACACTGGATAGACAATCTTCTTCTATTTAAAATCTGCATCCCACAGAAGACATAGTTTATGGATGGAATAGCGTACGTGAGAATAATAAAGAATGAAGAATGTTGCACCTCATTTTCCACGAATTTCCAGAGGCCGAATGGTGCATCCCATGAGCAATAGTAATCTTTGTGACGTACCACGTGCTCCTGTGGCCAAGGCTCTTGTAATATCGCGTTCTCCTTTCAGCCTGTAAAGTTCTAATTTTCTTCCCCTCCGTGGTTGAGATTCTCCAGAATACAATACAATACAGGAGATGTATTTTTTAGTACAGTAACGAACACGTGATAGCTGCATGCACCGATTGCCTCTTTTCCGGTGCAGCTCACACCAGTTTTCTTATAAGTTGTGCCCTTTTCCAATAAAATTAGATAATGATTCTAAAGGATCAGAAGAATCGTAAGATCAAAATCAAAGAAATACGGTTGTGAATGTTGTCATTGTCGTGATATATAACGCTGAAAAATAGGAAGATAATTGAACATTAGAACAGTCATTCAAACCGTGCTTATTTTATACGCTGAAATCTCCAGAAAAAAAGTCTTCCAAATTCAAACTAATCTCTTCAACTGTTAGAATTTATATGCGAATATTCACTTCCTTTGGTGAGTCTTGGTTGTTGTTTTTTTATAACATGCAGATGTAATCCGATTCAACCTGCTGTATGTAGAATCCTGCGCTTGCTCGAGCTGCATGACCAGCTTCGTAAGCACGTCAGCCCACTCCAATAAACAAGTACAATGAAATATTCCACTATGTTTAGCGGCAGAGCGCTACTCAATCTACATCGCTGCCTTTCAACGTATGGATTTTAGTACCTCTCTAGTCAAAGCGCAGCATTCATTCATGATACTACGTTAATCAGTCGCCTTTTCTCTGATTTCTAGTGTGGGGACTATCATTACGAGTTTCAACGAAAGTCTAAAGTATAAAGAGATGAAATAAATTTACATGGAAGAACCGTGGAAAACATGTGTTTTACGTGCATTGTAGAAATATATTTCGTTCTCAAACGCGTGCCCTGAGTATGTCAAACCATATTTTCATCTAGCATCAGATATACGATTTTTATCATATAAAGTAGATTCTACCAAATTTTTACAACGTTCAGAATAGCAGTTTTGAAAGGAACGAATACTCAACATTTGGCTTTCCACCTCGAAAAGTCATAAAGAGTCGCGAGGGACTGTGAATGTCCCCAGACCATTTGTGATATCCAGCAAATAAAATGGTATTTTCCTACTCTTCTGGAATTTAAATTACATTTCAACAACTTGTTTAGCTTCCCTCGAGGAAACAAAAATCTGTTGTACGCTTTAATGTGCTTAAAATAAAATGCATTCTTTTGTGACAGGGAACTTTGCAACCCACAAGCGCGTTCAGATTCGTTGGAAATAATACATAAAGTTAAATTAGTTGCAACGCTTGTGAATAATAAGTTAGTGACAATACTTAATAAACAGTAGTATTACTAATTAGGTTTTTCATAAATAAATAAAAAAATAACTTATATTGTAGTAGTTAACGTGAGCAAGGTATGATCACCACATAGATTACATTGCATTTGAAACTGAAAATAATTTATAAATTTCAGATTTTAAAAATTAAAAACATTTAATCAAGGACATGGAATTCATCCTAGAAAAAAATTGAAAAATGACAAGTCTGGTTGGTACTGTTAGAAAGAAAAGGGAGTGGACTCCTGGCACGTCCATGCAAAACGGTACGCGACATCGGAAAGGATAAGAAAGGAGATTGACATTAACATATTTAATAAAAGACGATTCTATTCTTAAAACAGATTTGTCTTCTAAGACGAAGGGACAGAATCGAGTGTATGGACGCCCGCTTCAGTTTCAATTTTCTCTTAGTAAATAACGTGCATCGTCTTCTCAGTGAAACATTTCCATGAAGGACGCAGGATATCGCGATTTATCTGAAGAGAATGATTAATTTTTCGTAGACCAGGTCGCTACTGTGACCCCCTCGCTCGTCCATCCACTCATTCTCCCGCCCGCCGACTCACCGATCTAGCCAAATCGCCCACGCACACACCAACGCAGACAAACAGCCCACCTAGTCACTCCCTGTTTGCTACTCAATTCAGGCAATCCGTTTCATTGCCAATCCGCTTACCCTTTCATCAGCCCACTCCCCCACCATGACGACTGCTCACTTGCCCATCCTCCCACGCGACGATCCATCCGCTCTGCCGCTGTCCCACCAACACGGTCCATGGACGGGGTATGGATTGATTGATTGATTCGTGTTTGCGGGTGAGTCAACTACTTAGGTCGTTAGTCCCGTAAGTGTAGTGCGTGTTTTTTTCTCGGGAGGTGGCGATGAACTTTTCCCCGCTGGATGGCAAGATCTGGCGCCGACCTACAGTCGACTAGCGGGGTTTTCCCCTGAACCAGGTATCACCCACCAGCGGAGCACCGCCCCAGACGAGACAAGCTGTAAGCTCCCGACCGGTCTCCCGGCATGTGTGGTAGTGTAGTGCATGTTAGAGTAAGTGTGTATGTAAGAGGAGAGGAGAGGACAAGGAAGAGGAAGGAAAGATCGGTCGCGGTCCGTGGCCCGTTTGTTAGGGTACCGCTCCGGCCTGGTGTTGATCGGAGAAACCACGGAAAACTACCGATCAGAGCAGCCGGCCGCTGGAATACTTCTCCAGACAGCGACTGCATCCTGCCGCCGTCGGGAGTGGAACCTAGGTCCTCCCGGTCAGAGAAATTGCGGTGACATCAGGCTGATGCACTGAGCCATCTCTCCTGGTTCGGGGTATGGAGTAAGAAGATACTAAATCCTTTCACAACGCCCGGTCTACCCCTCCCATCCGGTCACTCACCCGCCAACCCAGTTAACACTCTTGCTCTACTGTGGACACACGGCAACCCACTTAGTCGCTGATTAATTACTAGTGATTCCGGGCACGTCAACTGCTAAGGTCATTAGTCCCGTAAGAGTAGTGCTCGGAAGATGGCGGTGGTCTTCTTCCACCGAGTGGCGAGATCCGGCGCCGACCTACCGTCGGCTAGCGGGGATTCCCCACCATGTATCTCTTCTCAGCGGGACGAGCTCCAATCCGGACGGTAGAATTCTCCTCCAGAGAGCGACAGTGGCGAGATCCGGCGCCGACCTACCGTCGGCTAGCGGGGATTCCCCACCATGTATCTCTTCTCAGCGGGACGAGCTCCAATCCGGACGGTAGAATTCTCCTCCAGAGAGCGACAGAACTCGACCTAGCTCTCTCGCGAGTGTCGAAAATCCTGCTCGGGAGTCGATCCCGAGGAACTCCCGGTGAGAGGCACTGCAGTGACATCATTTGATGCCCTGAGCCACCTCAACTGGTCCACTTCGTCGCCAGACCACACATTCAACCCCCCACCTTCCATCTACACGCTCAATTCCCTACATGCCCATTTCCCGTTTCCACCCATCCAGCCTCCCACATATTCGTTTCCACACACACACACACACACACCGACACGTCGGAGGCTTCCAACTTCTACCCGTCCCCCGCATCGCCTCTCCGACCCCACACGGCTCCACTACTGCGCAGCTTGTGGGGTGAGGGATTGTGGGCTCCCTCTCTCTCTCTCTGCCATACCACGAGCGCGGCTTTTGGTGGATGGCGGAGCGGAGTAATATCCAGGAGGCCGCAGGCGCCATCCCACGCCCACGACATTCCGGCGATCGATCGCGTGGGCCGTCCATCCGCGTGTCGGCGCGGGAGGCGGCGGCGGGGGCGGCGGCTGCGGATCGCGTTGGGCGGCGGCATTGGCAGGAGCCGCAGGATCGCCGCGAACGAGGCCCGCGGATGCGTGGGCCCAGTTGGCGGAATGGAGGAAGACGCTTCCATCCGGGTGAGACACGCTCGCGAGGTGAAAGGGAGCTGCGAATGGTGTTGAGGACGGTGGTGATCTTTGAATACCACGATTGTGATGGTGGGAGATAGGGGACGCAATCGTCTGTGAGGACAATGGTTGTGAGGAGCGTGATGTGGGCGGGCGTGGCAGTTACCAGAGAGACGTTGATGAACGTGAGGAGATGAGCGTGGTGGGGATGAAAATTGTGACGAGCGGTGCGTTGACGGCAGAGGAAGAGGACGGCGGGGACGAGGACGGCGGGGACGAGGACGGCGGGGACGAGGACGGCGGGGACGAGGACGGCGGGGACGAGGACGGCGGGGACGAGGACGGCGGGGACGAGGACGGCGGGGACGAGGACGGCGGGGACGAGGACGGCGGGGACGAGGACGGCGGGGACGAGGACGGCGGGGACGAGGACGGCGGGGACGAGGACGGCGGGGACGAGGACGGCGGGGACGAGGACGACGGGGACGAGGACGGCGGGGACGAGGACGGCGGGGGCGAGGACGGGCGGGGGCGAGGACGGCGGGGGCGGGGTCGAGGACGGCGGGACGAGGACGGCGGGGACGAGGACGGCGGGACGGCTGGACGAGAACACTCGTGATTTGGACGACAGTAGAGAACTCAAAAGTGGAAAACTCAAAGAAGCGGTTTATAAGAAGGGAGGGCGAAAAATAATTTGCTGACCGTGACAGGGCACATGTGTCACGAGAATTAGGGTGGAAGCATGTGACGATGGGAGATGAAGAGACCCATACTGAGAGATTAAAATGAACGCGCACACGTAGGCAAAGGCAGGGCACGGAACGACTGCAGCAAGCCATGGAACGATTCCGGGCTGGGCGTGGACGACGACAGCAGCAGGGCTGGAGGGGAATTAATGGCTATTGCGATGGAAATGACGTTGGCAGTTGTGGCAAAGGCGAAATTGGAAGCGGATACGGAGCCAGATAATGAGGCGAGCGTAGGCTGAGGGAGTGGAGGCGGCTGCCCCGGCGGCCGTGGAAATGGGACCGGCGGGCCCCAAAACTGATTCAGAGGATGTGGCGGATACGGCAGGAGCGTCAAGCGAGATGGAAGCGATGTACAAGTGAGAAGAGTATGCGAAAGATTGAATACTGATGTAGAATATGTGAAAGTAGGAATCGCTATGATGATCAAGGGCGGGGAAGAAGTGGGGGCGACAGACCAGATTGAAACTGGTGGATGGCCCGGGGCGAGGCAGGGTGGGGAAGAATATGGGGACCATGAAGAGAAAGTTGTTACGCCAAGTGAAATGAAGGGCCGCGAGTGAAATGACATACAGATGGAGACACCGACGACAGCATATTCACCGCCCGGACCTGACTGACTGTGGTTCTATTAAAATAAGTTGGTGATCGACCGTTGCGAAATGAAAAGGAGCGACGTAACAAGTGGCATATTACTGAGCACGCGTTCCCCCGGCACGAAAATAAACATTTCAAATAAATACTTACAAAAGTAACCAAGTAATATACTCATATTGTATGAAGCACAGCTTCAGAAGCACAACTGTCAATCACCAACGTATTTTCATCGGACCATAGAGAAAAAGCCGAGACGTAATCGAAGAAGGTGACTATGGTAACGGAAATCGCGACCGTCATGCTGACGGGGGCCGAAAAAATTTAATAATTGATTGTTAGTTTTCGGGCACGCCAACTATTAAGGTCATAAGTCCCGTAAGTGTAATGCATATTTTATCGCGAAAGGTGGTATAGGTAAAGGTAAACCATAAAACCTAAAGGTAAACCATAGGACCTCCGGTCTTATGCATTGCAGTGTCGTCTAGTTATTCTCTGAGCCGCCTAAGCTCGTGCCACGCTGAAGGGGACAGTAAAAAGCATTGTGACGATCACGGTGAATTCTCGGTCACTGCGATGAACACGTCAACAGTCACTCCCATTGATAGCGACGTTAAGCTATTGGCGACGCTGACAATTACGGCAATGCTGACAGTGTCCGCAATACTGATGTTGTTAGTGACGCACTCACTGAAGGTGATACTGAAGACAGTTTCGGTGATGATGACTATGAGTAGCGATCGCCATTGTGACGGATATGGTAGTGGTGTCGTTTGATGATCAAGGGAGTGGAGCAACGGTGACATGATAGATGAGAACCTAAACAAACCAGGAGGCCTTGCTCGCAACCGAATTGCTTGTGGCACAAGGCAATGTACGCTGGTTTGATGCACCCAAACAGCGTGAAATAATTTCTTCTACAAAACTCCCCTATTTTTATAATTCGGGATCACGTGCAAAAAATATTAAATATTTTGTTTCATGCTATTTTTCTATAGAGGTGTATGAAAATGAATGTTAGAAATTTTATTAAAATGTAAAGTGTTCGAAAATGATAACTTTGTGCCAATGAGCATGTATTAGAAAATTTCAACTAATGGAAATACGCTTGTGTTATTTTCTCCGTATTTATAAGTAAAACTTATTGTGTTGTTTCCGTCGAGTGTAGGAGATTTCATGTATCTGCTGTACAACATCTGTGCATACGTGGTGGCCAAACAATCATGGGTAAAATGTCACATGTATAAAATGCATATAAATCCGTCATATGAAATTACTCTTGATATATTCACAACCCTAAAGAGATATTTTCTGCATTCCGTAGCAGTATGTATGTATTCGGAGACATGTGTGTTCGTTGACCATTATTGTGTAGAAGGTTCACAATCATGGGGAATTATTAAGAACTCTAAAGGTCGTAAATTCATCAGATTTGAAGATTCACATCTTTTAGTAGTTATTAAGGATATAAAATAGCAACTTTCCCCCAGCTTTCCTCAGTAATTCCGAATAATACATTTCGCAAAAATCATATTACTTTACTAGATAGGTAATTTTTTAATTGCTTTAACAAAAATCGTACCCAAGAGGACTTTGACATTGGGCCGAGCGGTAATAGTAAATAAGGAAAACAGGCACAACCACGCGACTCAATTGTGAGTCTCTGGCACTTGTGCCGCGATCTCCACGCGGCTCAATTACGAGCTTTTAACAGCCAACGGGTTAGAAGCAATATTACTTCGCCGTTTCTTGGGTCAGAAATAACCGATCATGGAAATTGGCTAAAACAATTTTCGTCCAGGCAGGGGCAGCTTCCACCCAGTCGCTTAGTAAACTGTTGTCGTATCCGGGGATTATTTAGTGTTTCCAGTCAACTGTAGTGATCATTAAACACGGAAGTGTATGTTATATTCGGGGAGGTGGCGATGTTCCTCCGATGAAACGTAAGATCCGGCACTGAACTACACGTTCTCGTGCGGGGCGGGCCCCTCCGCGTAATTTTACTATGGCCACCAGTCCAGCCGGAAGGAAATCCCAACCTGTGTGCTGCTCGGATGCATGCATGTGTGTGTGTGTATGTCTGAGGTGAAAGGAGGGGAGAATGATGAGGTACGGTCGGGAGAGGTGTCTCAGTGCATCAACTGATGTCACTGCAATGCCTGTGTTCGGGAGGTCCTAGGACTCCACTCCCCACGGCGGCGGAATTTTCGACACTAGCTTGTTAGCTAGGTCGAATTCACTCGCTACCTGTAGGTGAATTCTAGCCGCCGGGAGCTCGGATCGGTAGTTTTCCGTGGTTTCTCCGATCAACACCAGGCGAATGTCGGAGCAGTACCTAACAAATAGGCCACGGACCGCGCGCGATCTTTACTTCCTCTTCCTTGTCCTATCCTCACCCCTTACGCACATACACTAACATACATACCGGGAGACCGGTCGATGACTTAGAGCTTGACTTTGCTGGGGCGGTGTCCCGCTGGTGGGAGATACCTGGATAGGGAAATCCCGCTAGTCGTCGGTAGGTTGGCACCGGATTTCGCCATCCAGCGGGGGAAGATCACCGCCATCTCCCGATGAGAAAAGCATGCACTACACTCTCCGTCGTTGACGCACTCGTCGCACTCGTACACGTCGTTGAATCAATCAATCATTAGGTACGAATGATCGCGCGCGGTCCCTGGCCATTTGTTGGGCTCTGCTCTGGCATTCACCCGGTATTGATTCGATAAACTACGGAGAACTACCCATCAGAGTTACCGGCCGCTCCTCTCGGTATATTTGGCCGCTTTCCTTCCCTATTCGAACCACAGCACGACGCTTCGTCCCCTCCTCTGTCCGCCACCAGCCGCCGTCACTGCCTCTTTTACTCGTGCAGCCCCCTACAGAGGATTCGGGGCCTCCGGTCCACCCGCCTGGTGGTGCAGGGAGCCACTGGGGCGAGGGGCAGATTTTCTTGGGGCTGCGTTCCCTTCGCTTCTCCTCGCCTCGGCCTCGTCTCGTGTCGTGTCGTCTCGTCTCGTCTCCTCTCATCTCTGTGAAAAGACGCGTACGTACCCGCAGACACTGGAAGTGATCTCTGGCCCGGCCGTTCTCTTTGTGGTATTTGACGGATCATCCCCCCAAGAGGAATTGGCGACGACGCTCCGAGATGAAATGAGGGACGGTTTTATTGAAACCGGAATAGCTGAGCGTTCTTCATTTGGCTTATTATTTTTGTGAAGAAGCAATTTCTGGTGTGTCATTTTGTAGTAGGATAAGTTCATTTAATAATTCATTATTCAACAACGAATATTGGTGGTTGTAACGAATGTGCTGAATGCCGAATTCTTGGCAGGTTGAGATGTCGTTAACACGGCAGAGCACCTGTTACATTTAAATTGTGTTCTATACTTCGATGTAAACATAGTGGCACTTCACAGTCACGAGCTCCGAGGCGGGGAACTCGGTCATACAATGGGGTGCTTCGTTGCGATTTAAATTTTTACTATTGGAGTTCCCGATTGGCTGACAGTCCTCCTCTCCTTCCAGCTCGTAACCTTGAAGTGCCACTATTGTTTAAATAGGAGTACATCTGAAGATCCCGGAATTGCCGAGGTATTAATTTCAATCATCTATTCCACGGGAAAACGAGTGAATTTACGAGTTGTAAGTGGAAGAAACATATTTTCATCCCGTCAAGCGCCTTTGAGTTCCGACGAATCCTGCCCAACACGTCAAGAAGAGGTGCGTCGTGGTTTTGCAAGTATGCATCATAATTAATTGCTGGTTATCTCGGCACATCGATAGTAGACAATAAAATGTTGAGAAGGAGATAAGTCTTCAAAAATCGTTAATTGTAGCCTCATCTGTGAAGGCCGATGAGTGATTTGCTTGAAACGAAAAAATGTGCACTTTATTTAAAGAATAACATTCAGTACAAGAAACTAAATATTTTCCTAAGATTTCTTCACATGAATAGTTCGGTATTTTGCGTTCGTTTCTTTCCCATTATCTAATCTTTATTCTTCTTCTGAAATGTTTTATTTTATACTGTCAGTAGAAAAAATATTTTGATGGAGAAAGAAGAATTTCAGTGTTATATATTGAATGGTATTTACTTAAGCAAATCGGTTTCAAATCAAAACATTTTCTACAAAACATTTTGATAAAATATATGTATAGTAAACCTCAGAAAATAAAACATTGGAAAATCATTTTGTGGAGGCGCATCGAATTTATTTGTGAACGTATATAGCAACTCTTAAAAGTAAAATATGTTGATTAAATTTCCGACACCAAATTACATTCATTTTCGGTGGTAATTAAAAAGCTGAAATATTTTAGTTTTCATCGAATGCTTAATTAATAAACTAATTAAAATTGTGAATAACATAAACAATGCGTAATATATGCTGGTCCCATTCGGAGTTAGGGAGCAGAAATCATCTCAAAATCATGAAGTATTGTGGAGTAAACATGGAAATGGAAGTGCTCATTAACCTTCTATTTTTATTTTTGTAATGGACGCGTTTAGTAGCCTATATGCCAAATTTCATATTGCTTTGACCGTGCTGATTCGTCTTGTCAAAATATTTTGGAAGCCAGAGGATTCATTTACATGCCCTAATTTATCTGCTTTATTATTGAACCAAGAACTACGAATAAAACACTTCTTAGTATCGAATTTTGCTGTTAATTTCTGCAAAGATAAATGACTTCGGGTATCTCGCACTACTTATACATATTGTATTATCCACTGTTTTTACCATAAATTGCCATATTGGAATGGCCTACTCCATAGTCCCTCACACGCAGTTTTGATTTTTTGTCGTTAAATAAATAAATAAATAAATAAAAATAAATAGATTAGTGCCCCAGCAACCAAGATAATCTGGGGAAAACATCACCTTCTTCCGTCATGTTCGTCATCACTCCACATCGTTGCTGCATTACTGATGGCCAACAACCGCCGATGAATAAACTTTTTGCGGCACTTTTTTCATTTACAAGTAACAGCATTTTCCATTTGTGCTCGAAAACAGTTAAACTAAGTGACGGGAAGCAACATCGGGCAAATAAAATGTCATTTTATTTTCATCTTTCAAATGCAGAAATATCAGTGCTCGAGGTGAGCGAAAATCTCTTTCAGGTCCCGCGCTGAGGTTTTTCCTCGCCCTGTCGGCACGTTTCTAAATAATCCTGGCCAGCAGTCAGCCGTACGGCGCTGACCCCAATGTGCGCGTACCATGTGCCAATCCTCCACCCGCCCGCCCGAGCGTCCGTCCGCCCGAACGGCCACCCGCTCGAACGCCCACCTGCTCGTCCGCCCGCCCGCCCACCCGCCCGCTCGCCCGCCCGCTCGCCCGCCCGCTCACCCGCCGCCTGCCCGCTCACCCGCCCGCCTGCCCGCTCACCCACCCGCCTGCCCGCTCACCCACCCGCCTGCCCGCTCACCCTCCCGCCTGCCCGCTCACCCGCCCGCCAGCCCGCTCACCCGCCCGCCTACCCGCTCACCCGCCCGCCTACTCGCTCGTACTCCTGCCCGCCAGCTCTTCCGCCAGCTCTTCCGCCCGCCCGCCCGCCAGCTCGCTCGCCCGCCCGCCAGCTCGCTCGCCCGCCCGCCCGCCAGCTCGCCCGCCCGCCCGCCAGCTCGCCCGCCCGCCCGCCAGCTCGCCCGCCCGCCCGCCAGCTCGCCCGCCCGCCCGCCAGCTCGCCCGCCAGCTCGCCCGCCCGCCCGCCAGCTCGCCCGCCCGCCCGCCAGCTCGCCCGCCCGCCCGCCAGCTCGCCCGCCCGCCCGCCAGCTCGCCCGCCCGCCGCCAGCTCGCCCGCCAGCTCGCCCGCCCGCCCGCCAGCTCGCCCGCCCGCCCGCCAGCTCGCCCGCCCGCCCGCCAGCTCGCCCGCCCGCCAGCTCGTCCGCCTGCGGTGGGCGGGGAAGCTAGTGCTCGCGGGCGCGCGGGAGGGGCGGACCCGGGAGCGGGAGCTGGAGCGGGAGCTGGAGCGGGGACGGTAGCGGGAACGGGAGCGACTGCGGAACATAAGCAGATTAGCGATGCTATTACCAGATTTCAATTGGCCATCGGCTGTTGAGTTAGCCGCGCTCCCTGCCTACAGCCTGTGAGGCGGGCGCCGGTCAATAGAGAGCTGAGAAGGAGACGGGGTTTCCCGGGGAGCGGGCAGCTGGGCCGAGGTGGCGGGTTGGCGGAGACGAGGGCAGTGCGAGGAGGCAGAGCGGCGACGGGGCGGAGGCGGAGACGAAGCGGTGGAAAAGTGGGGCGGCGTAGAGGCGTGGATTGCGCGGAGGTAGGGGGAGCGAGGAGGAAAACGAGAGTGGGGAGGTGGAGGAAACGAGGCGGCGTGGCAGATGCGAGGTTAGAGGCTGTGAGTGGGCGGGCGGAGGCGGCATGTGGGCGGTGCGTGGGCAAGGTGGACGTGGGGCGGAAGCGTAACGAGGGCGATGTGGTAGCTGGGCAGAGGCGGAGCGGAGAAGAGGCGGGGCGGGGCGGGGCGGTGGCGGGACGGAGGCGGGGCGCAGGCGTGGCGGCGGCGGGGCGGAGGCACGGTGGTGGCGTGGCAGGGGCGGAGCGGGGCGGAAGTGAGGAGGATGGTCTAGGGAGCGGGGCGGAGGCGGGACGGAGGCAGGGCGGTGGCGGGGCGGAGGCGGGGCGAGGCGGGGCGAGGCGGGGCGAGGCGGGGCGAGGCGGGAGAGGCGGGGCGGAGGCAGAGCGGAGGCGGGGTGGAAGCGGGGCGGAGGCTGAACGGAGGCGCAGCGGTGGCGGGGCGGAGGCGGGGCAAAGGCGGGGCGGAAGCGGGGCGGAGGCGGGGCGGAGGCGAGGCGGAGGCGAGGCGGAGGCGTGACGTTGGCGATGTGGTAGCGGTGGCGGGGCGGAGGCGGAGAAGTGTATGGGCCCTGCGGTGGTAGCGTGCGGAGCGGCGCCCGCTAATCCAGTGTGCGCGGCGGGGCGGGGCGGGGGCGGGGCGGCGCGGGTAAGACACAGGGAGCGTGGAAATGTGAAATTGGATTAGATGGTGCGGGCGTTGTAATGGAGCTAATTTATCTTCGGCGCAGGCGGCGGCGGCGGCGGCTCCGAATCATAACCCGCCAGCGACCCGAGTGGGCGTTGTCGAAGAGGAAGATGGTTGCGCGGTATCCGGCTCGCTGGGATTGCACCGCCCACGCGAGTGGGGCTTAAAGACCGGGGGTTCATGAGGCCGAAGAAAATGAAGGCCTGATGTGCATCCGTGATAGAGGGTGTTTACCCGAGTATGAGCAGAGATGGCGGAAGAAGAAAAAGAATGGAATCTTTGGAGCTACGGCGTTATACAGGCTGTCCGGGGAGGAAACGTCGAAACTTCGAAAATAAGCTCTTAAGACAATTCTAAGCATATTTTGGCTAATAAACTACGTGGATATTCCCAATGGTTGGGCCGCAATGAGCACTCAAAAGTTGCTTTTGAAAAATGATTTCTAGGCAAAAATTTGCATTATGGAAGCATAGAAACACTCCAGAAACATGTAAATTGTTTATTATTTATAAAATAAATGGATATATTTGCTCAGATAGAAAAATTAAGCGAGATATAGAAAACAGTCGAAATGTGTAAATGGGGAGCTTTTTTATTTCTCGCTTAATTTTTCTTTCTGAACAAATATATTAATTTATTTTGTAAATAATAAACAACTTAAATGTTTCTGCAGTGTTTCTATGCTTCTATAATGCAAAATTTTGCCTAGAAATTAATTTTTCAAACCAACTTTTGAGTGCTCACATGTCGGCCCAACCATTAGGAATATCCTCGTAGTTTATTAGACAAAATATGCTTTGAATTGTCTTAAGAGCTTATTTTCGAAGTTTCGACGTTTCCTCCCCAGACACCCTGTTTAAAGATGTTGCGATTGCCATGCGTACAGAGAGGTAGCAATGAAGTGTTTCTGACAAGAGTGAAAAAGACGGCTATTAAAGCAAGTAGTAAAAGAAGTAACGTATGAATTGGAGACGGTGGGACTTTGGGGACAACTGAAAGAAAAAGTGTGAATGATGTTGGTGTAAAGTAGATTAGCTCTAGTGTGATACCTTGATGAACTACTGTCAACGAATCTCAGGATTGGTAATGTTAGAAGGTGTGATAGAAGAAAGACGTATCGTGGAGTAAGCGAGTTTCTTCCTCGTTTTCTATGCAAGGAAAAGGATTATTATAATTTAAAAAATGGTTTGTTGACTCAGATTTTAAATTTCCTTCTCAAGTAGAATAATTTTCTCTTGGTTCCCATGGTTAATTTTCCCATGGTTTCACCTATCAACGCCAGGCAAATGTCGGTACACTACACTAATACACATGTCGGGAGACCAGTTGGGAGCTTCGCAATAGTCCCGACTAGGGCGTTGCGACTTGTAGGAGATACATAGTTGGGAAAAATCCCCGTAAGCCGAAGTTGCAGCGTGCCGGATCTCAGCAGCCAGCGAGTGATCACAGCCACGTGATAAAACATGCACTACCCTTACGGGAATATTTATCTTAATAGTTAACGAACCCGGAATAACTAACCAATCAATAATAAAGAAGCTCGTGTATCATTATTCAATGAAAGTTATAATACAGCAACTGATATTTTTTTACGTCCGCAGATCTGGTTGAAAATGTAAAGGAGGAGAAAGTGACATTTCTTGATACATTACGAGCTAACAGACGCGAATACCATGGTAAAATTATTGCAAGTTATTTCCATTAACGTCATTAGTTTCGTTGTACGTACTACTTATGTCCGTTGAAAATACACTAAAACAAAACCACAGAACTTTATGTACAAAAACAGTATTTGCCAAGAACATTTAGAACAAATTATTCTGCGCTATAATTGCAAATTAAATGTTTAAAATGGCTTATTATGTGTTAAAATTAAAAATACAAGTTCATTATAAAAAAGCATTTCATTTACTACTTCTTAAATGTGGCCGCAAACCAGCATTTTATTCACACCGCGCCTTTGGGGCCCACTAAGTGAAAAGTTGTAAAATACAAACTCCGTGCATCGAAGGGTTAAGAGAGCACTTCAATGAATACAATGCTTTAGTTCACGTAGAAATAACAATTATTTGAGACATTGTGTTAATAAAAAATAGAGTAATTTCGGCCAACGTCGAAATTTAAACGCCAATGAATGCTACCCGTATCGTTGGATCTCCCTCACCTAATGAACGGTCAGAGTTAATTTTAAATTAAAGAAATAATATTCCCAAGGAAAGGAAAATTATAATAAAATTAATTAGCCTACCATTAACCAATACAAAAAGCACGTAATCGTTTTTATATGTAATAATTTTCATTGTGTTTAATTCCGAAGTAAATTATCTTCAGTTTCCTCTTACGTATTGAGCGTAATGTCAAGTATTTTCCATTCGAAACGTCAGGGTTTCGTTCGTGATGAACCAAGATAGATTGACTCCAGCTGCATTGGTCTCATCTGCTTTCGACGTCCTAATTTGCTCTGAAGATGTGATTCCGAGCCTTCATTTGTGAATTCGTCCCAATCTTCCCTGCTTTTTCGCTAAATCGGATCCTGATGCTGGTAGAAGAGATTTCAGAATTTCTTTCAGTTGACGTATAGATTTAAGATAACTGAATACTCAAATGTGAGGACTTGAATGATGAAAAAAATACCACATTGTTCTAATGTAAATTCGGTCGAATACGTGACATCCGATCACTTTTATACAGTTACATCATCTCTGTGAAGTCTGAGTTAACTCATCTCAATGTCCAAACGTTTTTGCTTGTTCTATTCGTTCTGTTGCTTTCTTGAATGCATATATTCTTTCATTTCATTTGGCTTTTATCAACTCGTGATTGTTCTCTCTCCAGTTTCATCTGTATTCACAATTATTACAGTTTCAGCAATCCTCGTGTGCAACTTTAAAATATGTTTATTCTTTCTTAATTTTTACCCACCATATATCAGCAGAATTTTGCCTTGCCTCAACTCGGTAAAACGTTGATAACACACTACTCAAATGTCGTAGCAGTTAAATGTAAACAAACGTGTAACGTAACATCTGTTATTTATCCTTTCCTTTTAATTTCAAGTTACGCCTTCAGTGAATATCTTTCACATAACGGCAATACTTCATTAAAAATTCTTGTTAAAATGGAAATGATGTAAAGTATCATAGAACCAAGGACTTTAGCACCGGTGTGGAGGATGAAGGTTAAAAAATCCCCATTCACCACGACGCTCCATGAATGAACGTCACCTTTTTCAGTATATTCCTTAGTGAATTATAATTGAATTTAATTAAAACTGTGTCATTCCTTTGGCCAACTTCGTAAACGGAAATACCGGTAATTCGCAGTCTCCCGATACAAACGTGCAATGCCGCTCCGTCTGAACAAATTACCCGCGACTTGAGCTAACTCTTCAGCGCGGCGCATTCCGGCACGATAATCCGCGTCTGGGGTGGAATGACAGCTTCGCTTCCCCGAATTTCCCTTAACAAACGCAATCATCGCGGCACCCGCCCGCCCACTTGCGCGTTGCGTGCTGCGCCGTGCCTCGACGCGAATGCTCGCGCGCGGAAGGGACGAACGGGGGTGGGGCGGACACGTATGTGGTGAAGGCGGGGATGGGATGGGAGGAGGGCGGAAATGGGGCGAGGGTGGAGCGGAGATGGGGCTGGGATGGGGCAACGATGGGGCGGGGATGGAGCCGTGAAGGGGCGGGGATGGGGCAGGGGTTGGGCCGGGATGGGGTCGGGATGGGGCGGGGATGGAGTGGGGTTGTAGGCGGGGATGGGGAGGGATGGGAGTGGTGATGGGGGAGGGGATGGGAGCGAGGCGGGGGTTGTGATGGGGTTAGGTTGAGAGGAGGGCAGGGATGGGACGGGGTTGGGGCAGAGGTTGGGCCGGGATGGCCCGGGGCTGGGGCGGGGCTGGGGCAGGGATGGGAGAGGGATGGGAGTGGTGATGGGGGAAGGATGGAAGCGGGGATGGGACGACGATCAGGCGGGGAGAGGGGCGAGTGTGAGTGGTGATGGGGGCGGGAATGGGGGGAAATGGGAGCGGGGATGGGACGAGGACGTGGCGGGGAGAGGGGCGGGTGGGAGCCGGAGTTGTGCGGGTTAGGGGCGTGACGGGTGTGGGGCGGGGCGCGACGGGAGGGCGGGGTAGGCGTGGAGCGGGGAGCGTGGGGCGTGGCGGGGATCGGGGTGAGGGACGGGGGTCGTTGATTCGTACCCAGCTCCCGCGTAATTTCCGAACATTGCGGGCTCCCGGGATAATTCGCAGAAACTACGGGCGCGTTCTCATTTCAAACAACGATCAACGCGCGCCCGGGCCCTGACGACGTGCGACTTTTCTCTCTCTCGTTTTTTTTCTTCTTTTTCACTTCCTTTTTTCACAGTCGGTTTCTGGGCGCCGCGCCTCGCCGTGCCGCTTGTACAAGGCACGCGGAACGGAAAGTTCCCCTTATACGAATCGGCCTGGAGACCGCGCGCCGGCCCTTCTCATATTAGAATGGGCCCCATTTCTCGCGCGCACTTGCCCCTCCACCGCTTCCCCCAACCTCCACCCCCACTCCCCGCCACCGCGCGCCATTCCCACGTTTTTCTCTTCGTCGCTCTACATCGCAACGGGTTAATATAAAAGTTGTTTAAAAATGCAGATGTATGCGAGACACGGCGAGAAACACCCCGTGTTTCGGCGCCCTCCGGTTGGGGAGAACTTTGCGTAGCTCTTTCCGACGACGGGACGGGCGCGCTCCCTCCCCGCTGGACCACGCCCCCTTCCCGGCCCCAGCCCCCGGCCCCAGGACGGCCCCGCTGCGCTGGCCGGCTGGCTCTCGCCACCGAAGCCCGAAGCCCGCTTGCGTTCCAGTCTCGTACAACCAGCCTCGCCCACCACCATTCGTACACCCGTTCAACCCCCTTCCTCCTGCCGCACTCTTCCTTTCGCTTGCACTTGCAAGACAAAATACAAAATTGGAATGTATTATCTACAGCAGTGCTGGAGACTTTACCTGAGATTGTCAAAAATGTTGAAATTAGATTAAATAAATTGTAACTTTTTTAGAATGTGTTAACGTTATTATTAATTTTTTGTATTATTATTGTTATTAGGTCAGTTTTGGCATGGGGTTAATACATTAATTTTGTAAAATTATATTAAGTTATATGTAAATATTGTAATGTTTGTTTTGTGTATTTGTAATATCTACTTTGAAAACTCGAAATTTTCTACGGAAATATAATATGTATTCCTAAGTAGCAAAACAAATTTTCTATTCTATTCTAGCTCCATCCTGCCACGTTCTCTCTGCCCTTTGCCGACTCTTCCTTCTCTACCCCCTAAGCCCATTCTCCTGTTTTAGCCTCACTCGCCAAACCCGCCCTGTTCGCCCGTTGTCACTGGGTTCGGCTTTTCAGAAGGTGGCTCCACACATTCAGCATTCGCCGAGCAGCGAGCTACTACTCGCCCGATCCCGACCAGCTAATGTGTTCGGCGAATGTTCGCTCCCTTTGATGTGTCCAAAAGACGGACATGCGATGGGTAGGGCGAGCGCCGAATGTTCGTCACTCGGCAAATAGCAAGCGACCCATCACACCACTCGGGATTCGGCGAGCGGTTGCTGGCTGTTCGCCGAATGGCGAATGGGTGGAACCGCCTTGACTCTACTACACCTACAAGCCTCGCCTAGCACAACCATTCCGCCTCACTCGCTCGTACCGGCTCCGTTGGATCGTCTCCCCCTTCCCGCCCCCTGGATGATGCCCAGCCCCTATTCCTGTTTTCCTTTCCCGAGCTCTACCTCGGTCCCCACTTCCCTTTCCGTTTTTCGGTTCCTGCTCGCGCGTCTTCACTCTCACATCCCCGCCCTCACCCGACCCTAGTCTCTCTCCTCCACACGTCTGCCTCAACTTCGTTAAGTACGTTGCATCCTCCTTCACTCCGTCATTCTCAGCAAACATCTCTCCCTTTCCTCCCCCCATCTCCCGCGGTGCTCGGGACCCAGCGGAGCGTGCAGGGCGTTGGCGAATTATATTTTATTCTTTCTCCGTCCAGGGACCCTCAGTAATGTACTTTTAAGCATCGTCGGTCCGCAAGTTAATTTGTAGCCCGCCAACGACGGCGGCGTAGCGGAGGTGGCGGTAGCAGTGGCGGTGGAGGCGGTGGGGGTGAGGTGGCGGGCAAAGGAGTCGGGGGCGGCCGCTCGCGCAAAGGAGGTGACAAAGGTGGTTGGCGCCGCGGAGAAGCGGGGGCGGGCAGGGGTGGGACGGGGGATGTCGGTAACTGCGGACGCTGTGCCGTGTCGAATCCAACGCAGAGGCAAAGCCTGCGCCGCTGGCCGTCTGCAGACGCGGTGGGATGGGGCGGAGGGGGAGGGGGGATTTGCGCGCTGTGGGACAATGCCGGCGCCCCCCCGCTCTCCCCTCACCCACACGCCCGCCTTTTCCGGCTGAGCCGGCGCCTTCGTCCCGTCGTCAAAATGCTGGTGTTTTTTCATATATATTTTGCTCGCGAGCGTAGAGCGGCGCTGGAAGACGAAATAAAGGCGCAGAGCGCGCGTAACTTGAAAGGCAGGGCGCTCGCGTGCGTGTTTGCGCGGGGAGCGGCGGAGAAGGCGGGGCGGGGCGGGGTGCGAGGCCCGCCGGAGGGTTCTGGCTTGCCCATTAGGGCGGGGATGGGGCGGGCATGGAGCGGGGACGGGACGGGGCGGGATAGTGCGGGGATGGGACGGGGACGTGGCGGGGATGGGGCGGGGAAGGGGCATAGATGGGGCGGGAAGGGACGGGGCTGGGGCGGGATGGGACGGGTTGTGTGGTGGGGATTCGGCAGGGATGGAGCAGGGATGGGGCGAGGTTGGGGCAGAGATGGGTGCGGAATGGGAGTGGTGATGAGGAGAGATGGGAGCAGGATGGAACGTGGATGAGGCGGAGAGGGGGTGGGTGGGAGTGGTGATGGGGCGGGAATGGGGGAGGATGAGATGGGGCGAGAATGGGGGAGGATGAGAGCGGGAATGGGACGAGGATGAGGTGGGGAAATGGGCGGGCGGGAGTGCTGATGAGGCGGGAAAGGGAGAGGATGAGAAGGGGCGGTAATGGGGGAGAATGAGAGCGGGGATGGGAGGAGGATGGGGCGGGGAGAGGGGCAGGTGGAAGCGGAGATGTGCGGTCGCTGGTCCGACGTGCCCCGAGTGTCGCCCTGAAGAAAGGGGTGTTTCGTTGATTGATTGACTGTTAGTGATTCCGGGCGCGTCAACTACAGAGGTCATTGATCCTGTAAATGTATTGCATGTTTACCCATCGTAATGTGACTGTGATCTTCCTTCGCTGGATGGCGAGATCGACGCCGACCTCCCGTCGACTACCCGGGTTTCCCGCATCCAGGTTTCTCTCACCAGCGGGGTACTGCCCCAGCAGGGACAAGAGGGGGGTCGCTTAATCTAAGTGCGCGTCCCTGCGGGGCCTCAAATCGCGACGTCGCTAATTCGCCGCGTCGCCAACTGCGGACTTTGCTGCTGCTTCAAGTTGCCAGTTGCGGCGGAATTAATTACGCTGCCGCGCTTTGCGCCAGTGCGTGCTCTGTCTCTGGCCCCTCGTTGTTTACGCCATCGCCAACGCCCTTCGTCCCTCACGCCTTTTGTCTCCGACGCCCCTCTTCGCAAATGTGCCTCGCCATTAATATATTTTTCGTCGTCCACACCATTCATCGCCGACGCCCTTCATGCCTATCGCCCTTTATAGCTCTTTATCGCTATCGCCATTTATCGTTATCGCCATTTATCGGTTATCGCCATTTATCACTATCGCCATTTATCGCTATCGCCATTTATCGCTATCGCCCTTTATCGCTATCGCCCTTAATCGTTATCTCCCTTTATCGCTATCGCCCCTTATCTATCGCCCTTAATCGCTATCGCCCTTCATCTCCAACTCCCTTTATCGCTAAAGACCTTAATCCTTATCGCCCTTCCTCTCCGTCCCCAATATTCTATTCTCAATGGTTTCATAGCTAACGCACATCATCGCCATTGCCATTCGGTGGTTCTTAAGAATAAATTCCCTTGGTCAACGCCCAACACTGTTTATCCCCAACGCCATTCATTGCCAACGCTCATTATCGTCATCGACTTTGATTGGCCTTTATTGCAAACGCCAATTTCAAAACAAATATCAAATTGACTCACTCGCAATCTGAAAATGTTTGAATTCCGGGAATTGATAATGAAAGCATACTTCGTAAAACCCAGTCAGCCATCTCAGTCACAAGGCAACGCTAGTCTTTCTGGAACCAGTTACGTAATATATGTTTCAAAGTGGCGAATTTAAAACTAAATTTGAAAACTAAACAATTAAATATTTGAATATATTGAAAACATTAGTTAGCTACTATTCTGATGGGAGAGGAATAAACATAGCCAAATGGTACATTCGTGTCAGTTTCCAATAGATGAACCGAGTGCAACAAGACTTACACATTGGATGCTTCAAGATTTTGATTGACAGATGTGCTACTTCTATAACTACAGCTGCGGCCGACAACAAGTTTCAACTTCCCATCGGTCGTTTAACACGAGGTCGCCGTGCGGTCAATATCGGTGTCGAATGATGAGCTTGCGCACGATTACGTCACTCGAATGCTGGAGATTCAAGGTCAGACGCGGATGTTACAGAGCGTTCAGTCATGTGACCGATTTTTTTGACAGCTTCTATAACAAATGAGCGTCGCCGAAGACCGCATTGCCCTCCGAAAAAGTATTCTTCCGCCGCTCAGCTGAGTCGGAATGTCAGCTGGTTGGATTTTGTTATTGAATGTATTTTCGCGTTGTGAACGTTAGAAATAGTTTTCACAAGAGATTTATTGTATTCCACTATCATTAGGGACAAAAAATTATACGAATTGAGACAAATAATTTCGAAATGCTGTTGATAATAAGTGTGATTGAGCGAATTAAGCCGTCTGACAGGAGTACGACGACGAATACTCCTGTACCCATACGTAGGCCTTGTGAACACTGTCGGAATTCTGTTGGTACTTTTTGATCTTGCATGTTCGGAACTTTGCAATTAATGTAGGGCTGCATAATGTTCTGCAATTAGAATAATTGATTTTTTATAATCTCTATTGATTGATCGTTATGATTAATGATCAATTTAATGTGTGAAAACCAGAACAGTGACATTTTATAAATTCTGAGAAAACTGTTTTCTTTCATTCAATATCACTGTAAAATCGTGTTACTTCGTTTCAGTATTAAAACCTCGGCATTTAATTGTTTATTAAATCACGAATTAATAGTGGCACTGAAATATAGCATACTGTAAAAAGTGGTTTACTCAGAATTTATAAAATCTCGTTTATATTGTGCTGTATTTCACCCATTCAATTATTGATCATTGACATACTGATTTGTAAAGTTAATTGTGAAATTATGGTAACAATAAATACTGTAAATCATTTGTTCAACAGTTCATGACAGGTGAAGCAATACTTCATTCAAATATTAGTCACGTATGGTTTGTGCGTAACTAATACAAAACCGCCATTCATTTTCATTAAATATTTTATTAAATTTTGAGTTCTTCTAATTATCAACTTTGGAAAGTATTCAAACCATTTTAAAAGAAAAAGATTCAAGTTAGCAAACATTCTCTGAGTACTGATTGGCAAAATACACATAGTTAATCAAAAGATGAATAACTTGCAAGTGAATTTCTTAAATATAAAACAAGTCAGTTCTTAAAATTTAGATATTAGGTACATCATGGGTTAAAAAGTGCTATGAATTACGTACTTGTTATTAAAAGGATACTACAGAATGTTAAATAATAAATTATAATTTATGCAAGATCCTAAATGTTTTTCCAATTTCAAAGAAACAAAAAGTATGTGATTAAACGGGCCTGCACACTGGAACTTCTTCCTCAACTAATTTGTGTATAACAAGTCTGTTAATAAAATTGAATTGAATTCAATTTCACTATGAAAATTTTAGACAAAATGAAAACTGAGAGGTTTCATACCTTCAATAACTTTATTATCTATAACAAATAAAAGTCATGTTGAACATGGGTGAAAAGATATCACAAAATCAAAGTTATATAAATGAAAAAATAATTCCCTTTATTTGTGTTGTGATTTCTTTGAAGGATACAACTGTTGCACGAACACCTTTGAAGTTTAATAAATTTTATTCACTTTGATGATTTTAAATGAAAATTTATAAAATTGAAATTACTTTCCTATGTACTTTTAGAACATGTCCTGAAAGTCCATGACCTAATATTAATTAGCTCAAAACCTTGTCTGCCAAGTTTGCCAAGATAAGGAGTAAAAAGGTTTATTTTGAAATGAAAATTAAACATTAGAAATTTTAAAAATTAACAAAATTCATATTGTAACATCTTATATAACAGCATTTGATTGGTTATCAAGCCTGACCTAACTGCATAATTTGATAACTTTTAATCTCATATTGTGTTAAGATGTCGTATGATACTTACTTCATAAGTAAGTATTAAACTCCTTAAAAGATAAAACTTTTCTTTTAATTAAATCTGCATTTCTAATTCTTTTTTATTCAAAGGAATAATATTTTTCTATTACCTGAATTAATTTTGGTTTATATGGTGTTGACAGTATATTTTCAATGCACATTCATACTCATCAAAAATTAACTTCACAAAATTGAAAAAGTTCCTTTTAATAAAAAAGAACTAGAATTTCTTTAATTGCTTTTTTTTACAAAGGTAGTTAACATCAGCAGATTTAATGAAGTGACTACTTATATCTTCTGAGATGCATACATCTCTATATTGTAATTAGTGGGAATACACATAATAAATAATGAAATATTCATACATACATGAAGAAAGATTCAGTAATTGCAAGAAAAAACTAAATTCAGAGACTAGTTATATTGCAAAAAATAATAAAAAAACATTTGTATAGGTTCTGTACCAGTTAATGTTTAGCAAAAAAAATCTGAAATTAGTTTAAAAAAAATTAGAGACATAAATTAAGAGAAAAATTGAATTAACCAGTTACGGTCCAGTTACCACTTACTATATTATTACTCTAACTTCCATCACCAACAAACCATTACAGAATCACATGCTTTCTTCACACACACTATATTAATTTTCAGAGAGATATTGAGAGAACATTTACATACACAAATACAAACACATGGCAAATTTGATAAAGTTAAAAATATTAGCTAAAAACCAACTGGTACCACAGTCCCCACCCTTCAACCAAAAAAATTCAAAAGTTTTCTCTAGTTCTAATGCTCCACATGACATTATTTTCTCAACTGCCTATATGTACAATGAAGTCACTATTAGTAACTATTTGAAAGCCATCTGGTAGTTTTTATCTGCATGTTGAAAGAAAGTTGTTGTCATTAAAGATCTGAAGCATAAAAAATACCTACATATATCTAATTTCATAAATGTTTATTGAAAATTAAATTCCGATGTAACAGTTATTAAAGCATTTCTACGAATCCTGATAGTATATAGTTCTTTAGAAACCTGTAAAAGTACAAATAAGAATAATGATAATAATAGTGAAAAATACATTTCAATAAGCCAAGATCAGCTTAATAATAATAATATATATTCACGATTTCACGTGGAATATAACCACTCACTTGCCCTAGATGGAATAATATAAATTTACAACTTGCAACTCTGCACCTATGAAGAATAACAAACGTCAAACATTTTTCAATCCATTTTCATGGGCAGCCATATTCCTACAAATAAGAAACATCAGCGGATCCTGGAATGGGAACATCGGGGGGATCTTTGTCATAAGAGTCATCCTGAAAATTTATTATGACTGGAATCTGGGAAGCCTCCTTACTTATTTCTACTCTACACTCTTCTTCTATATTCTTTGCAGTATGTGCCATATAATTATCCCAAAATACAGAAGTGTTCAGAATAAATTAGAACCATACGTTATATTAGAAACATTTCTGGAAAATATCCTAAGGAAATATTTTTATCTTATTCAATTTCTTCTCCCACAGTATTCAGTTCTATTGCTTCCTTTCTTTTTCTGTTGCTTTGTGATTGAAAGTGGTATCATGATGCCACTGATAATATCTTTTTCACTGGCTCCATACCAATTCGATAGAATTATAGTGAAGATATAGTGACAATGAGGGGGAGGGGAAGATAGAACTCAGTGACCAGCTTTCTCGATAATTTCATCTTCCCCCATATCAACCAATACGATTCATTAAATAGTAAGAATATTGACAAACATTGTATCAAAATAAATACAAAAAGTAAAATTGTATTCTATGATTTAATTCAACAAAATTTGTTTATTTCAGTGAGAAACTTTATCTGAACATCAGCCTCAGAAGCTTTTTACACATTCTATTAGCAAAACTAAGTTCGAATTAAAATTGTATTACTGATTTTACTATAAGCTCATTGAATGTTATTGAATTTATTACAGGTTGTACTGCACTCTTTATAGTGATGTAAATAATGTTGAAACTACTTTTGTGACTGAATTGTATAGTAGCAATACCTGTTTTTTTTATCAGTTATTTAAAAAAAGATTAAATGAATTTCATGTATGAGTGTTTTTTACATTCTTAAAAGAAATATTGTTGAAAAACCAACACAGAATGAATTGCTACCCTTGTCCATTACATAAATCCATGTTTCATACAATCAGAGTAGAAATCTTTTCACTTTTGAAACATCTGTGCTGTCAGAGTTGCTCAATAGTCATTTATTTCTTTTGACTTTGAGAGAATAATAATCTGTACTTTTGATGAAAACCACCTGTATGTAAGAATATATATTTTCCTTGTCTAAACTTTTGCTCAAGCAGCATTCTCTACTCTTATCTGGTCATGGCTGAGAGGCAAAAACTAAAAGGTAGATTATTAAAGACTATATATAAATGATATATCAAAATAAAACAGTATTAAACCACAATGTAGGTGCTTCAAGCCAGACAAGCATTATTCATGATCATTACACCAGCCGATCTAATTCCAATTTCACAAACTTAAACTACTTCAGTACATGCAAATCACGCACTTTTTTTCCCATTTCATATCTTTCAATTGTAAAGAATTTAGTAGATGCTTCGCTTGCCTTTCGAATATAACCATGTCACGAAACAGACAAAAGGCCGCCCCAAATATACAAAAGTCCTGCTAGTTGAACTTCTCATTTCTGTAGGAAAGTCTCCACATATTAACTAAATACACCATAAAGAAAATATTTACTTTTATCTTGAACATAGTTTCAACGTATATATTCACTATAACACAATATTTTTCCGCGAACATTTTCCTTTGGAGGAATGACAATACAATAGATGGTTTCACGGCGCTAAGACAAGTTAGCCAACGTTCGTGAAAAAAAGCGAATAATTTCTGTGTGTTAATCATCGACCACGCCCCCTGGCACGATCTCTGTGGTGTGGCAACATAGCTGTCAAAAAAATCGGTCACATGACTGAACGCTCTGTATA
>JAHLJT010008446.1:283370696-283437088 GCA_031308135.1 Acheta domesticus | reverse complement strand
ATTCCTTCCCTGCTGGATGGAAGGAACTTAAGATCCGAGTTATAACTAGCTCCACGGTGTAAGAGATAATGGTGGGTTTACTCCCGGTCTAAAACTGAAACTAATGTGAGGCTAGTTCTCACTGTTCTCCCTAGATACGCACTGCGAACGACTTGGGCATTTTTTGGGACAAGCTGGTGATCCATTTAATAGCTTTGTAACCATTGGTTTCGACGCAGTAAATAGTCATTTCGCGGTGGAATTTCTAGTCGGCTGGAGTGAATAGTTTAAAAAAATGGGTAGAAGGTGTTTTATAAAACACTGTGATAGCAACAGTGAAAAATGTCATTCGCAGGAAACAACTTTATTTCGTGTTCCGAAGCGAGAAGATTTACGACAGAAATGGGTTGAAATTGTTCCCCAGAAGAAAAGAAAATTGAGACAAGACGATTATGTTTGCGAAAAACATTTCAAAAGTGAAGAGATAATTGTTATGCAAAATACTGTAAGTAACATTTCAAGAATTTATCATATACTGTTAATGAGTTAATTGTAAAATAATGTAAATAATTTGTAAAATCATACACAATCAATATTGAGAGATGTACAAAGAAAAGTGAACTTTTTAATGTCAATTAGAAAAAACATTCAAATTGCTCGAGAGTTAAAATGTATAATCAAAGAATATAATTGAATATTTTGTAATACTAAATTATTTCAAAGTTTTCAGAATTCACATGCAAAAAGCTTAAACCGGAAGCTGTTCCTAGCAAATTTCCTAGTAATCTGTTTATTATTTTTTCTCTAGAATAATATCACCTCCTGCTTTAAAGTACAAATCCTCATACTGTGGTACATTAAAAAATGACACCTCCGCCAAATATTATAATACGTCTTAAAAGACTTTAATACATTACATTACGGTTTCTACGATTATAACAAAAATGCTGCACTGTGGAAACCATACTCTCGGGTGGAAGCCACTAAATCGCGAGACACTATCATGAATGCCCAACTCGATCGTGCACAGCGTACGGATAAGCAAAGAATTAGCCTCAAACTGGCTTCAAAAATTTTGGCCGAAAGGCGGCTAGTTGACACACCTATATATCTTACACCGTGCTAGCTCCGACAATTCTGAGAATGCTAAATGATTCGTATATCACAATAGACAAATCGTAAGTAAAGTACGTAATGGCATCAAATTTGAGACATTGTCGACGTTTGAAGATTGATTCATTGACACCTGTGGTCGTGTTTGCTTATACAATAAGAACGTTTATTTATTACAATTTCAAGGCGATTTCAGTGACAGAGATGATCAAAGACTCTTCCTCGGGATCTTTATGGATAATAAATTGTCCAGAGTATACATGTGGAAAAGAACGAATTACAGTCCTGAGAATACTGCAAATTAATTAACCAAGAGTAAGAGTATGATTGATGCTTATTTGACGTTGTGTATTAGTCATGAATTTTGCTGGAGAGTTCTCTGAAGAAACTCAGGAGTCCAGACATAAATCACAATGCAGAGAACTATTCATTAGAAGAACAGACAAAAATATGTATTTGGTCCACATGCTACTAAATAGCTCATATACATTAATTTAGAGCTTACGCTGCATCTACAACTAAACTCAAAAAAGTGAAACCTGGACTTTTAGCATTATTACAATCAGGAAATGAGGCAAAGAAACAAAATATTCCAAAGAATTACCACCAGAAGGACACGCGAGTAGTGATTCGAATTAATTTGGGTACATTTTTGTATATTCCTTTTATTTTTTTTCTTGTTTTGTTTTCATTTTTGCCATTTATTTCTGCGTACTCTTATTTTATTTTTCTTGCTGAGTATATTTTGTAAAATTGAAATATCATGTCCAAAAATAAATATAAATGTCCCAATAAACAAATGTAATATTTGAAATTAAAAAAAACTGTCATCAGTTCCAATACAAGTATTAAAATTTCCTACATATTTTAGAGAATATTCCGTACAAATTTAAGATTTTCAAGCACATTTCTTTATTTGTTTATTATTTATACAATAGAACTCTAAAACTAAAAGAAATTCATTCTATACACAGTTATTAATTTTTTCCTCCTAGATAGTCAACATTACGTGGTGTGCGCCATCGAGCGATCTCTGCCAACTTATGTGCATTTGTCGCTTACACGTATTTACTCTAGAGGAAATACTGTAAATGTTAAGGATTGTTTAAGTAATTAAGTAAATGTTAAGGATTGTTCAAACCCATTGCCATTAGACACGCGTAGGGTGGAGAGTGTTTTGTTCACCCTCGTTCTGGGCCTTTTGTCGATCGCTACGCGCCAGAAACATCTGGTTTCTATATTTCATCTGATTTTCTGAATAATGAATATGATGTATGTCACATTATGCACATATTACATGTGCATAAATTTAAAGTAGAAAAGGCCATTAAGTTAATTAAAAGCGAAGCGTAATTGCCTGCCCGCGAGAACGCGGGCAGGCATTGATTTGCAATGAGATTAACTGAATGTCTAATTAACTCATTAATTACAGAGCTTTATGGATTAATTTAAGTTCATTTTAATATATTCTTAATATAAGTCTTTGAATATGGAATATCGACGTTATCAAAAATGTAGGGGATAGATATGGTACTGTCAAACACCTGGAAAGATAATGAACTGGGATGTCTCTTCAACAAGTTATTGATAAAATTATGACACACAAGCAGGTTTTGCAACAGACTGACATGGTACAAAATGTAGCCTCCAGCACCCATACTATAAGCTAGCTAGCGTACTTGTGCGAGAACTCTCACATGTTAAACTCCACCCATTTTCCTTTCCTATAGGCAAATGTTCTTGAAAAAATTCACAACACTTCTTTAAAAACATTTGAAGTATGTATTATACGAACACTCTTCGTTGACAGTTTGCTTTTCTCTTTCCTTTAGATTCACATAAATAATAAAAAATCATTTTACTCTTCAGAAAGATACGAAATTTGTCCAAGCGAAAATACAACCCTATTCCTTGCAATGTTTGAAATTGAAATTGCAAAGCAATGAACTATCGAGAAGTGCCGAAGATGAAGATGACCTTCATGCGTCCTCCGATGTAGACTAGGGTGTTAGGAGCGTTGAGGCCTTTCACCTCAAAAATTCAAGATTTCATGATCCTAGAACGCTTCGTTTTGAAGTTATATAACTATGTCGATTTCAACAAAGTTGCCAGAGTGTTGCGGGTTGCACCTGGCATGAATATTTAGATGCGCCTTTTTTCAACATTTTTTTCATAATTTTAAAGTGCATTTCATCAAGACTCAGTGAAATTATCTTTCTTTAGAGACCTTATTTATACAGATACGTTGCGTGTGAGAACCACAAAACGTATGTACACTACCGAAATATTATAGGAGAGATTCATTCGTTTTCCAAACAAATAATTAGTAATATACACAAGTTTATATATTTTAATAAAACACTGGTTAATAACTTGTGTTACATGTCTGGACTTCATTAAATTCATAATATTTCTGTATGAGTGAAAAACAGGTATGAGAGGCAACCGTGCAAACGTTTCGGATAATTACACCAAGGAAACCTTGACTATCCAGAGCTTGGAGGCGCAATGCAGTCACGGGATACTATAGAAGAATTACGTTTAAAAGAGAATTCATTTACTGACAGCTAAATGTCGACCTTCACAACCCCGTGGCAAGTGAGGAAGATAAATTGCTGTAGTTACGGAGATTGAAAGTGATTTGTCACGGAGGGGTGTAAGTTGACGTAACTTCTGTCATCTCAGCATATGGTTAATATTACTTCTAGTAAATCAATGGAACACGGAAATGGCAAATAAAAATACCATAAAAGGAAGAAATGATCCTCCAAGGAAACATTACTTCATAAATGTTAAATGCCAAGCATGTAATGCCACTGATAATTTAAAATGGCAATGTTGATATTAATAAACTATGAGCGTTAATTCTTGTATATTTTTTCAAAGCTACACGGTACATTATACACTCGTGGGTTTTACCAAAGACACAGGCTATCACTGCGACAACTATAAAGCTTTCTACAGAGCTGACCTAGGTAAAAGTGAACTACAACTAACGACAAAATAAAAATCAAAAGGGAAAATTTTAGATAGGATCAAAAAACATTGTTACCTTCAAAGGCATTACTTGGAATTTCCACAATATTGCCTACTTAGTTAAATTCTCAGAATGAAGTAAAATGTATAAACGCTCAAGACAAATATATTCTATTGAATAGTTGAGTCTATTTTTGGAGGAAACGAATTTATTTCATAATTTTCACCATTTTCTGGCCGATGTCCTCCTACGCAAAGTGGCCAGAAAATGTCCTCGACTACTGGGCTTAAGTCATGTGCCAATACATACGCTACCGTTTTCATCGCGTGACAATGGACTTTCGATGAAGGTAAAGAATGGGAAAGAATTTTCTTAACAAAAAGAGCAATATCTTCTGAGATGTAGATCACAGATAGATAGATGCAATATCTTCTTAGATACCTTGATGTAGATCAATATATGACGTACTTTATAAAACCGAAGCAAACTATAAATTAGAGAAAGGGCTTCATTAAATGAACTCCCTGGCCGGCTGTGCCCTATCCGCAACAGTTACAAGGACCTCGTCCTTGTTAGCTTACTCGTGCTTGTTATCTTCCTCGTCAACTTCACCTGCCTTCACCAACTTCCTCGCCCTAGTCATCGTCCTTGACTATCTACTCCGTCCCATCAGCCATTCCGCCTATTTACCTCCGCGAATTTGATGTAATAAATACTCAATAAAATTACAAAGATTCATCACGACGTAAACAAAAATATTACAAAAAAGCAGACTCTCCTTTAGGGCAGCGTTGGCGCCGAGCAGCGTGAGATTACTGGAGGCAGCCAGCGCGGCGCTGTACCGTGAGGTTGGTCGCAAGAGGACTGCCACTTCTCTCTCGAGCCGGTTAACACGAAATCGACGAACGTAATCAGCTGAAAAACAGAGCGCGGCGCGGCGCGGCGTGGGTGAAAGAAAAAAGGGTCCGAAGGGCCGACTGCACGGTGGAAGGCAGCAGGCGGCGGCTGCCCCAGGTCGACGAAACCCGGGCGGTCAGCGGGGCGTGGACAGAGCGGCCCGTAGCGACTGCGGAAAGGAAAGCGCAGGGCGTCGATTTGGCCCACACCAACACACTCTCCCTCTTCCTCGCACTCGCTCACTTCCCCGCACTCACCCTCTGCACAGTCCTCGTCGTGCTCCGCTCATCTCCGTCCGCCCTCGTCTCCGTCCGCCCTCGTCTCCGTCCGCCCTCGTCTCCGTCCGCCCTCGTCTCCGTCCGCCCCGTCCGCCCTCGTCTCCGTCCGCCCTCGTCTCCGTCCGCCCTTGTCAGCACCCGCCCTCGTTTCCACCCGCCCTCGTCTCCACCCGCCCTCGTCTCCACCTGCCCTCGTCTCCACCCGCCCTCCTCTCTTTCCGCTCTGGTCTCCATCCTTTTCGTCTCCGTAACCCTCGTCTCCGTAACACCTCGTCACCGTAACACCTCATGCCCGCCCTCCCGCGTGACTGATCGTCCGTCTCCGCCCTGCCCGCTTCTCCGCCCACAGCACTTTCTTCTTGCATTTGTCTCTCTCCGCCGTACCTTTGCTTGTACTTCCGTCTTTGTTCACCGTTTCTCGCTCCTGTTCTCTCCTAGCTTCGTACTCCTGCTCACTCTCTTCCCCGCTCCGCCTTCGCATACATTTCGCTCTCGCTCTTGCAATCCCACCTACCCAGTTATGTTCCTCTTGCATCCCTCTCGATTCGTACATAATTCATCCTTTCCGCATTTCCCAGACCTTTTCGCCTCTTTATTCTGAATCGAATGGGACCTGTACGTCGCACTAAATGTTCAACAATACCTTGTGGAAATCCTGACATTTCAACCTGCATTCTGTGCTCATTCGTCGTAAGTACTCTTCTCTAAGTATTTTGAGTTGAGTAGAACTGAATAAGTTGGAATGGTGGGTGAGGAAATGTAAAAAAGTGGTGTGTATTTCCTTTTTAAAATATATTTTATATTTTAATATTCATTTAGTGAACAAGAAAAAACTTTACTAACAGACAACTTCCCGAGTGAATTTCCTGGGGCATGATTGAATATGCTGAAAAGAGGATCAGGGTGAGGAAATATAAAAGATGGTGTGAATTTGTATATTTTAAAAATATCTTATTATCATGAAATAAGACAAGAAAAAACGTAACAGAAAAATTACTGAGTGAATTTCCTAAGGCATGAGTTTCAGTTAATCACAAAGTTGTCAACTGTAAATACATAAGTACCCATGCACTTGGGTAGTGGGTGACATTTGTCCGAACGCCATATTTTCAAATTAGTATTAAAAATAATTCCTCGTTGCGCAGTTTTAGTGTCCTCGGAACTACAAACATAAAAATTCTGCCAGCCAGGGTTTCATTACATAGTTTTGCCTTTCCCCTGCTCCCACAATCCCAACTCCAAGAGTCGGTCTTGGCATTTTCAAGCACTTCACATCTCGCTTTTCCCATTCCGGCAACTTCTTCTCGGCCACGTTTTCTCTGCCACTTCTCATTGCCTATTCCCTCAAAGTGCTCCCCTGGGGACCCCCGTCACACTGCATCTCTATTGCTGTCCAGAACATCAACTCCCTTTTCTCGTTCTGCTGCACTAAGGCCCCACCACGTTTTCGCTTCCTGGTTCGTCTCCTCACGGCTCTCAGTAGGTGGCTGGGCTGCAGCAGGTGCAGTGTGAAAAATGTCAGCAGCAACTACCACGCACCAATGAAAAAGGCAGACGATAAAGCGATGGACGGCCTTGGCAAACCCGCGGCGCGCTGTTGCCTGGGAGACGGTAAACCACTTTCGTAGAGTCTATCAATTTTCATATTTTGATTTCACCTCCACTGCCTTCCAAGATACGTGGCTTCTATTATATTTCGCCGGTCTTCGCGTACCTTCTATTTTACGTTTCTCCGGCATCTACTATGTTTTCCTGCACTTACATGAACATTGAGGAGCCTGCTAGATTTTAAAAGTGTATTTTATATATAATGTTTATTTAAACAGCGAAAGATTTTGAAGGTATCGAAAATGCAACTAATTTTCTTTAAACCATATTTATGGTTTAATTTTCCATATTTGTAGGTCATAAATGGTAGCATTTTTCTAACATTTTTAGGTCATAAATATCCGATCATTCCTCACTATCATCCACACTCATCACTATCATTTTCAAGGTTTATACTAATGGACAGTTCAGGAAGAAAAGCGGCAACAGTTACAATCCTGAACCGTTGTGCAATCTTATTTTTATAAAGTTCACAACCGATGTGATTTCCTCATTCTAAATACCACTTCTATATGCGAAGTGAGTAAGTGGTGAAGACAACTGTCCTGCTGTTTAGGTCACGGCATTTTAAGTATGCACAGTTGTGTCAAATCGGAATGTAATAAAACGATGAATTTTGATAAAATCCACTCGAATGTTAATAGCTTCTACCAATACAAATACATTATTAATAAATAACACCGTTACAATGTTGACGTAATTGCCGGAGTCAGTAATGAGATTAGGTATTGGTCGTGCCCTGAAAAGTAGGTAAGTTTGCGTAACCACTTGTTCACTACTCATACACAGTTTATCTAAACATGCAAACAACAATGCAAGCAAGGTCAAATACTGAATCGCTTGCACGAATAAATATAAATGCAATATAAATATCTGCAACAAATGGAAGCACAAATCGGCGATTAACCTGCCACTTACTAGCGATATTATAAATCATAATAATTATAGGTGAATACGTATGACATATGTTCATTCAATATATATTACAATAAAATAGATGTATCAGACACGTCCCTAAAGGGACAATACTATATGCGGGGATTTTATTTTAGTTACGTTATACCAAACCCAATTTAAGGTAACTTTCACCACTTCAAAAATTGGACTTCTGATGAGCGGACCTCTGCAATCCTTTATGCGCCCTCTCCCCGACTTGAATTTCGTCGTTCTTGCCTTCTTTTCATGCAGGTTACTCCAATCGCGTAAAAGTGCTATGTGCTCTTGACGGGACCACATATCAGCAGCTCGCTGTGAAGCAAGATTCCGACAAGGAGGTTAAATGTAAAAAAAAGTAGCTCAGGGATTTTCGAATGAACAGTTGGATAAATATAACGATACACAACAGGGACAGTAAACCTAAATCTTTAAGTTTTTAACTCATTTTCGCCTTTTTCATGCCTTCTCTGTTCCATTCTTGCGAGTCACATGGATTCCTTTTACCAAAAGAGCAAAATAACCTCCCTGGTCTTTCTTTAATTGAAAGAAGGAATTAAAAATTAAATTTCACAAAGTTTGGGGTAAAATATTCACTCCATATTTTTTTTAAATTTTGACACGAAACCCACGATCACGAAAACTCCCAAATAATAATAATAATAATGATAATAATAATAATAATAAAGAGAAACTGGTTCACATTTTGACCGTTTTCCCGGCATTGTGGACCATTGTGCAGCACCACGACCAGCGCTTTCGGCGCCAACCATCTCCATCCCTCCCCCCGTCCTATATAGAATACCCAGCCACCCAATGCCGGTTGCCCTCGCCATTACTGCGACTGCTCCCGCTTGTTCACCCCCTCTTATCGCCGATGCTGATCTCTGCGCCTTCTCTACTTCCTCTGTCCGGCTCTGCCTTGCCTTGTGCCGGCATCGCCCGGTTGAATAGGGTTCTTTTGGTAGTCAGCGCTAACCTCCATTTTTTTTGCTTCGAGCCCGTCTGTATGTTTTGGTTCTCCGTTTTCTGTAAAGTCTCGCTTTTATGTAAGTCAGAACTCACTAGCATGGTTGACAACCTTTGAAATCCGGTTTACTTCGGTATTTTTAATTACGCTAAAGTAAACTACAAAGAAACATCGTTAAATCTATCTTCTTTTTTGGGGCATGGTTGTCACTGCTCCCTAGAAAAACTTTCATTTTCATATCAAAGCTATTCGGCGCATTTTTCTCAAATACATCCCTTCATTTCTGCCATTACTTGCAATGCCCACATTTCATTCCCAAAATAATTTTACCCTCCAAAAAGATCAGCAATTTACATTTAATGATATGAGAATCCCAAAAGATGAGACAAAGAAGAAAAATCCTTGTCTTTATCTGTTACCCAATTATGTTTAGAAACCCAAGTGAGGAATCTCATACGCGCAAAGCACATTAATTCAACCGTTGGTGTAGACCTTACTTTTCCGATCGGGAGCCATTTCTGTACGTTGTGATACCTCACAGCTCGAAGTTTCCAACCCCAAGTGTACGTGTATTCAAATTTTCAATAATGCACGTTCTCGGTAACTGAACCAACACATTTGTTCCAACTCATAACCACACAGTTCAGTTTTAACTCAGAGACAATATTTGGACATCACCACACCGAACAATTCCTATCTTGGAGCTACTGACTATCCACATCTTTCAACATATCACCGCATCCACGTCCTCTCTCGCATCCTCATTAACGTCCCCCAAATTGATCTTCGACGCGTACTCCCGCTTCACAATACCCCGTGCCGACAGCTTGCCCACTCGACTCCCTTGGACCGGCCTCACGCCCGCCGCCGCCGCCATCGCCACAACCGCCGTCGGCGAGCGAGACGCACGTCGCCCCTCCCCCTCCATCCACCCCTCCGCCCCCCCAGCCACGGAGCGCCATGCTTCTCCCGCGACGCCAGCTAATTAGAGCCCGGCCGCCACTCCGCGCCGCTTTGATTACGCCAAGCTAAAGCCTCCCTCCCCCGCCCGGCCATCGCCACCCCAAAGGCCCCACCCTCCCCTACCAGGCCACTGTTCTGACAGTCCACGCCACCGTCGCCAATGCTCAGTCATGGCCGTCTCCACACCAGCGTTATCATCTGAAGACTTACTGTCTTGCCATCCCTACACTCGCGTTTATCTTCATCTACCGTCTTAACCTGATCAGCCATCATTGCTATCACCATCCACACTCACCCTCTACCCACGCCCCCTGCTCAGCTAGTTCACGCCACTGTGGCCAATGCTCAGCCACTGCAGTCTCCATACCAGCGTGATCCTCATCTTACGACTACCGTCTTCGCTCATCATTGCTATCAACTATCCGTCCTCATTCTTTACCACGCCCCAGTTCAGACCGCTCATGTCACCGTCCCCCAATCCTCAGTCACTGCCATCCCTACACTCGTGTTTATCTTCATCTACAGTCTTAACCTCATAACACGCAGGCCATTGCCATCCCCACACCCAGCGTTATCTTCATTCCGAGTCTTAACGTCTTCACCCAACATTGCTATCACCATCTTCATCCTCAGACTCGCGTCTCCACACTCTTCCTACTCCTGCTCCACCCCATTTAGCCACCCTCGCGCCGTCACCGCTTAGTCAGCACTGCTATCCTCATCGCATTCTCAGCCTCTTCTTCTTCTTCATCTTGATCTTGCCTTCACACCCCCCGATTAGCCAGTCCACGCTGCCGCCATCGCCACTCCTCCGTCACTGTCGTCCCCACGTCATGCACATCCTCTCACTGAGCTTCAACCCCTTCGCTTCCCCGCTCGGTTCCCGTCTACACAGACAGTCGCCACTGCCCGGCCATGGCAATCTCCATCCACCGCCCTCCGACCGCCTCCTCGCTTCCTCTCCCTGCTGCACCTCCCTCCTTCAGTGTGGAAATGGTTGATGCGGTGTTGTTGACGTAATTAAACGGAGTAATACAAGATGTCAACTCCGTCAACTTATTTATTGAGAGAGAGCTGGCATTCGACGGCTTTGCCGTCATCATCAGTCTACAGATACAAAAAATAAAATATAATAGTTAATAATTTTAAATGCAACTATTATATTTTATTATTTCTATTATATCGGTAGATTGATGATGACGACGGCAAAGCCGTCGGAGATGACGTCTTGAATTACTCCATGTGCCCTTTAGCCACTCGGGGAGCCGGCGCCACCGCTCAGCCATCACCAGCGGTCTGCCCGCCCCTTTCGCATCTGCCCCGCGCTGCCAGTGTTGCCAAATGTACAGAACGTACAGAACAAACGTACACAACATACAGAAATGGCTCCCGATCGGAAAAGTAAGGTCAACACCAACGGTTTGAATGAATGTGCAGTGCGCGTATGAGATTCCTTACTTGGGTGTCTAAACACAATTGCGTAACGGATAATTAAGCCTGGAAAGACAGGGATTTTTCTTCTTTGGCTCCTCTCTTGGGATTCTCATATCGTTAGATGTAAATTGCAGATCGTTTTGGAAGGTAAAATTATTTTGGGACTGAAATGTGGGCATCGGAAGTACTGCAGAGATGAAGGGGTGTATTTGAGAAAAGTGCGCCGAATAGCTTTGTTTATGAAAATGATTGAAAGTTTTGCTAGGGAGCAGTGACAATCATGCCCAAAAAAAGAACCCAACCAGGATCCTGGTACTTTTACCAGGATTTCAATGAAGAAACCATCTACTAGGATGAAGATATCCTTATACGCTTAACTACTAGAATTGTAAGTAAACGGTAATTGATGATGTATGTTTTAAGATTCGTTTAATAATTATTTATTCAATAATTAAAATCTAACAACAATATCCCAAATATCTATGATATTGGTAAAATCATTGCCCTAAAAACATTAAGAGTGATGTAAGATGTTTTGTTCTAGCACATTCTATAGTAGGAAAGGACAGAACATCCTAAGTCTTCCATTTAGTTTATAGATATAAATGAATCGATATCCGTCGAGTTATCATAAAGAATCAGTTGAATCGAGTTCAGTTTAACGAATTTCCAGCTCACATTAAAAACATAAAAGTTATTATAAGAACAATGTAAGAATCAATTAAATCAGTTGACACTGATACCAGGAATGTTAGTGAAAGTACCAGGATTTTTGAAGGTTGGTACTGGGATATACATTTAGCCATCTCGCAACGCTACTTTCAGCCCGCGTCAGCTACTTTCTCCCGCGCCATCGTGCGGACATTGCTATCACCAGAGGCCAAAAAAATTATGTAGGATGAAACGTCAAAATATGTTCATAAATATGTAATAAAACAGTAAGAATATGTAAAAAAGATATGTAAAATCGCATATAATATGTAATATTGAAAGATACTAATTTTAAAACCGATTTACATACATTTATAGAAAAATTCCTAAACAAAGTCTAAAAACAATACAAACTTTTTAAATATCATTTGGAGAGCACAAGTTGTTGCATACTTTGCTTTTACAGCAGTAAAAGCTTCATCTATTTCTATCGAGGACCGTAATTCTTCAGCAGGACTAGATGCAATAGAATCTATCGTACAAATTGACGATATCTACGACCAGCAAAGAATCACTGCAGCACTTTCATCGAAGATATGCACGACGGCGGCACAGTTTCTCAGAAATGAAGGTTAAAGGCCGCGAAACGCAGAGTCAGTGATACTTGTCACACTTCGAATGAATAATGCTCAGTCGCTGACGCGTACTTCCCGCAACTGAGATAACTGAAGCAGACGCGCCGGACTATGAGAACATCACCGCGTTCGAGTTTTTTCAATAAGTTACCCGGAGAAGACAGCAAGCAAACAATTCTGATTTTTTGAAAGTACTTAATAAATATATATGAAATAAAATTGATATAATAAAAATTTTGTTGTGAAACAACAAAGTATGTAAAATATGTAAAATAATACAAAATATGTAAAATATGTAATGAAAATATTGGATATTGTATTACGATAGCGACGACTCACCAAGACTAGAAATTTTAGAAAAAAGAGTGAGCAAAAAGATAAAAATTATAATTACATCAAAATCCGGAGTCCAGCTATCACCGTCCACTGTCCGACCAACCCCTCTGTACTCCTCGTGCACTCTGTCACGCCCACCCGTCCTATTCATTCCCTCTGAGAGCCCTGTCCTCCGCTCAGTAATCACCATCGTTATCTCACCCCATTCTCAACCTAATTCGTATCAACCCATGCGATGCTCTTCACATGTTAGTAAATGCCTTATTTTACGTGGCGAGACTCGGGCCTTTGGGATCGCTCTTCCGTCTGACAGCACAAATTTCGCTACGCTCCTTTCACGGGCCAAAGGAGTAAAGAGAATTTGAATTTGGTTCAGAGGCTTCTTTAGGCGTGAGGATCTTTTACATGCAGCAAATCTAATACATATGACAGCCGGCTTTACTTCTCCTTCGAAAGAAGGCGTACGAAGGATTTTTTCGCCCGCGGCTTCGATCGGGTTTGAATCCGCAATCTTAAATACAACAGCCCGATACGGTGATCGCCGTTACACCACCGAACCCGCAAATGCTCTGTCCGTATTGCCACAGATACCACTTCACTCCACCCACTCCACTCCATCCCACCACTCCACTCCACCCATTTCATTCTCGTCCAATCTCTGCCATGCCTCCGGTTCAACCTCGCTCAGGCCCTCATCATCCCCATCCACTTTCACACTCTTCACTGTCATCAACTATCTGCTGCCACGCACTTGTCCATTTTTTTCTGGAGCCGTGACCCAATCATTGTCATTATCTTCACGCCCAACCTTCCATTACCTTCCCCGTCCACGCCCACTACTCAGCCACTTTCGCACCATCACCATCTCCCCTCCACCCTATCCCAGCGCCACTCGCACCTCTTCTTCCTTTGCCTCGCTCCCGTCCGTCCAGCGCAGTTCCGTCGCCACCGCCGCTGGCTAAATATTCATTGCTTTATGGCGGGCGAAAGAAAGAACACCATCGCACCCCGGTACTCCCAACCCTTCCCTTCCTCTTCGCCCGCCCTCTTCCAGCGCGCGCACGCGAGCGCAAAGCCGGCGAGAGGTTGTACGCTGTCGGTTCTGAAAATACGTCCGGGCGTTTGTGAAGGGGCGTGGCGCTAGGGCGGGGTGCGGGGGCGGGGCGCGGGGGCGGGAGAGTGGCGCGGTGGCGGCGACGGGGAGCGTGGGCGGTGCGCGGGGCACGGGGGCGGTGCGCGAAGGCGGGGCGGGCGGGGCGGGGCGCGGGGGCGGGTGCGAGGGGCGGGGCGTGGAGGCAGGGTGCGGGGCGCGGGGGCAGGAGAGTGGCGCGGTGGCGACGACGGGGAGCGTGGGCGGGCGCGGGGCACGGGGGCGAGGCTGTGGGGCGGGGCGCGAAGGCGGGGCGCGGGGGCGGGGCGCGGGGGCGGGGCGGCGGGGGCGGGGTTGCGGGGAGGGGCGAAGAGAAGCGAAGGGTTGTCGGTCAAAAGGAGGGAAGAAACGGAGGCGGAGGCTCGCGCTTAACATCGCAAAAAGGATGGAGCGGCCACCCGTAGGTTGCTATAGAAACGAGCGCTTGTGTTTCGAGATTCTCCTAAAGCCAAAGATAGTGAGAGCACCGGTAAAGCTAAAATCTGCTTAACGACTCGCACAAACTGAAAATACAATTGTATTTTCGCTTTGCGCCGCTTTCCCCCGTCTTCACTTCGTTTTTCCTCCTGTTTTGTTGCGCGTCGAGGGGATATATCTGCAATCGAGGGGCAAATAGTGCGTTTGGCGCTGGGAGCGGGGGGGGGGGGAAGGTTGGAAATTGAGGGAGCCGCTGAATCTTCTGAGCCGCCAGGTCGCGCGCGTAGAATTAGCTGTGCTCGACGCAGACTCACGCCAAGAGCGTGAAACACAGCGTAAAGCTTCTTTTTTTTTGTCAAACACTCCCTTACTCAAGATGATAACATTGATCTGTAGAGTCGGATTTCTAATTTCGCCTAAAAACGAGGAAAATATTCACTCTTGGCTTTCACGAACAGCAAAGTAACTGTTAAATGTGACTAGAAATGTACTTCTATTGTCGTCAAAAGAAATTTGAAAGAAACAGAATTTTACCTGCGTACCCTTTCCGGTTTTGTGACTATCTTGAAAAACGGTAAGGAAATAGACCAATGTGGATTACAATTTCTGAAAGCTAATGCAATGTAGTAGTAGGCTAAATAACATTTCATTCGTTTCAATAGCCAATTAATTCGGAAGTAACTCCATCTCAAATTTCAAAATACTTAGGAATTACCCCTTTTTCTACTCGCATTGTATAATGCTGTCATTTGATGGCTGCAACCAGTTGCACAATGATAGTCATTTCGATACAGTTTTTCATTATGATACAGGTTCTTGACCAATCACACAGAAGTTTCAAACCAAGTATGACACTGAATTAATCGTTGAGAATTATGTTAGCAAATGTTTAGTTCGATTGTGTGCATTAAAATTGTATTTATAATTTATTATTCTCAACAGTTTTAATTTCTTTTAATTATTAGTATTTTTCGTGGTACATTATTTAAAACAAAGTGGATCGCAATTTCACTTTGATCCTATTGACTAGAGTAGTTCTCCTTTGCAGGCAGACAGGTAACATCAGCCACCTGCGGCAGCATGCGAGGGTATATTTAGATGGCTGTCCGCTAGTTGGCCTTGGCTGAATCAACTGCCACGAAACTATTCATTGTAAAAGTTTAATTATAAAAGTCGTAGAAAATGTACCTGATGAAACTCGATGTAATGGGTATTAATACCCATCATTACATCATCGTTTCATAATGTTCTATTCTGCAACATATTTATACATATTTATTCAATAGTTTTATTTTAAACGCGCGACGTTGTATAATTTCATTGACCACGCTCCGGACAATCAAACGAAAAACTTAAAGTGTATCGTCATGGTTTGCAATAAAAGCTTGGATAGAAATAGAACTGTTTGGGCCTGTAAACGTAATCGAACCACGGCTCAGGGTCCCGTCGAGTCCCAATACCATCGATAATAACACTTTTTTATTTACCCGAAGCATTCGAAGATGTTTAAATGGAGGCCTGTTCAATCTACGCAAAGCCTGGGAAAAGCCTGGGCAATGCCGGGCGATGCAGCTACTTTAGTCAATAAAAAGAACACACTGCTTTCGCCCAGTGAACTACGTACAGTTGCGCATCATCGGAAAGCAATATTCTGTCCTCTGCCAGAGAGGAATACGCAGATCGTCGTACATTTTTATTTATTTTATTTATTTGGCAAAAAAAACAGTAAAAACTGTATATGACGTATGGGGGAAGATATATCTGCGCATATTTTCTTGAGGGCCCAGAATGAAAAAAGAAACTACCTTTCTCGTATCGAAATTTTATAAAGGCCACAAGGTGTCGCTAAATCCCTATAGCCAAAATATTAGCGGTAAACGGAAACGAAAAAAAACTAAAAATATACTTGCCAAATCGACCAATTCGGAGTTCGTACGGAATGATAACTTATCCAGGAACAAAAAAATGAAATCTGATTTACGAAGTTCTGAAACGAAGTTTCTAACATTTGTGGCGGGGTCTAAACTGGTCGTCTAGAAAGAAGTAGAGAAATTCTAAATCAATTACACGTTCAACATTCAAAACAAATTTGAAACGCAATATAAATTCCGAGTATAAAATATCCAAAACGTGTAATAATCCAACGATATATCCACTGGCCCATACCTCGAAACACTTTACAATAGTACCCTTCAATGAATCAAAACTGTCAGTAAGGTGATAGGACAAGCAGAAATCGGGCGCTGTCTCTACACTTCAAAATGACAAAGAAGAACGTGAAACTAATTTTACACAAGAGCTCTGTGGTCCTTCAACCGGCGGGTTTTTCATTCTGCATATCGGTTGATTGGCATGTCATGTACTATGGTAATTATTCCGTTAGCGTAGTGAATGTATGATTCCTGATGCCGCCCCATCAGCACCATCGGATTCGTATTTAATTAAAGACAGGTTTCCTGGTAAAGAACAGTCCCAACAAATATTCACTAGGTGAGTTGACTTGAACGAAAGGATGAATCTTTGATCACATATCGAACAGCTCGAGTTGTTCATCTGAATGGGTTTTTGATCAATTTTTTACGTCATTTTTCATGGCTTTTAGGGCATTTTAAAGTATTTTAACAGATTTTTACTGATCATTTTTGGCGATGTTTTAGGTCATCAAATCTGCTTCCTAATTATTACATTTGTCTTCTGAGCAGTTTAACTTCAAGTGACACTATATCCGCATCTAGCATTATCGAAATAGAAAAAAAACATCGGGTAAATCCTTAATGAATATCGTACAGGTGAAACACAGATGCCAATACTACTGTCATAGGTGTACTTTTATACTGGAGTACGCAGCATGTAACGTTAAAAAAATCCAGACAACAAAAACTCCTTCGCGGCATCAAACGGCATTGAAAGGCGCTCGACCCGGCTGCAAAGAGAAGTACACGTTGGGGACCTTGAAAGTAATCATGTATGCAAATTGCCGCATGGTTAATTCATGGGTATATAATCCATCAACAATCTATAACTCCGAAGCTACAATGAAGAGTCTGCAGTTCGTTCTTGTGTACATATTAAAATCACAGTCATGCACTACGTCATAGACCTGTGGAAGCCACAAAATGAAGGCATGTTTTTAGAAAATTATTCTAGAATGGCCAACAATGAATATACCTTAAGTATCAATTTGAAAGGAAATAAGTCAGTGAGGATTAACAAACTAGCTTATCATTAATATATCTAAAATATTTGTCAATTAATTTGCGTATTAAGTTCTAGAAAACTGTTTAATATAACATAAAACTATCTATAATAAATACGTTTAATTTTATAACATCAAAGGAGACTCGGGCTGAAACTCAAAATGAAACTCAAATTTTTACCTCTATTGCGGAGGTTAGATCACACTGAATTTGCAAATATCACCAATAAAAACGAATAATGCAGAGAAAAATACAATTCAACCTAGATCAAAATGCCACACTTTTCTTGCATGTCAGGATTTCTCTCTCCTTAAATCAATTGGTTCGTTTATAATAGAAAACCCTTTCCATGGAAGCTGTACCCGGATTTGAACAAAGGAACCATCTAAGTCACAGAATTAATTCGGAAGAATATTATACTATGCAATGAGTCTATAACATTATGCTTTATTGCGTAAGTACATGTTTTTAAAACGAGATATGTTAGGAACGATTTTTCGAATTTGTACGAACGGAAGCAACGTTATAAACAAGTTCTTGAATTCATAACATTCCTGCCTAACGTTCTTGAATTCATAACTATTGATAATTGATTGTCAGTTGTTACTTGTTCATACGGGTGATCGTATGGAAATTGAGTGAATGGCACAATAGACCATTCATAACCACTCGCAAATGCCACGGAGTTTGGGCGTTCATGCAGTGTCGCAGAACAGTACATTGAGGAATCAGTGGGTGATAAGATTAGAATCGCCGAGACAACTGTATCCGGTGGAGAGACATCGAATGCACGGCGACCTTCCAAGATTGTCACTACAAATGAAACAAGAGTTCCAACAAATTCTGGGTTCTTTTTCACCAATGTTTCAAATTGTACGTTCCATTTTATTTTCTTGCCTAGCAAATTCTTTTTATTAATTAATTCTTGTTTTTAAGTTATAAGTAGTTTAATTTTCCTTAATTCCTGTAATGCAATATGTTGTTCCTTTACATTCTTCTCTTGTTAATGGGTAAATAAAAATGCCGAACGATCGGCAATGTTTTAATGGTATATGTTATTTTCTAACATACCTAACAAGTTTCACAATCCTGTACTTTATGTACGATTTTCAGAGTCATAAAAAATTATTGATAATGTTGATATTTTAAAAAATATTTCGATTTGCATTGTAATCATCACAGATTCACTGACCAATTTTACAATAAATCTATTAAAATGAACAGAATAGCAAACTGAAAGAAGGGCGATTCAACCGTGACTATTATAAGTTCCGTAGTGTACTTTTTATATACGTAGATTTCCAATGATTATATAAAATGTCAACAATACTATTAATATTTTTTCTCAGTAAAAAGTATCCGCATTCAGTTCCCTTGGGCTATTATGTGATAATCCAAAGAAATGCATGCAGTACTAATTACTTTATTTATTATTTAGTCAAAAAACAGTAAAAACTGTATATGACGTGTGGGGAAAGAAATTTATCTGCGCACATTTTCTTGAGGGCCAGAATTTTATTTAAAAAAAAAAAAAAAAAAAAAAAAAAAAAAAAAAAAAAAAAAAAAAAAAAAAAAAAAAAAAAAAAAAAAAAAAAAAAAAAACGAATACGAAAAAATTAATTTAGAAAATAATTATTTTAGAAAAATAAAGATATTTGAAAAATGTTTTTTCCCGAGTTATAGAAAATCAATTTCAACTGTAAAACTGTACTTCAAGAGTGATTTGTAATACACGGAGGGAAAAGGTTATTTCTAAATCCTCAGTCTTTCTCAATCAGTTTAAAATACATCAGGTTCCACGAAAATAGAGACTGTTTTAAATATTGAAAGTACAAACGTCTGTGTCAGCTGGTTCTTTAAATACCTGTTGTTAAAACGATCATTATCGTGAGTCGTACGACCTAGTTTTGCACAAATATTGTAATCACTGTACTTTATTTATTTATTTAGTCAAAAAACAGTAAAAAACTGTATATGACGTGTGGGGAAAGAAATTTATCTGCGCACATTTTCTTGAGGGCCAGAATTTTATTTAAAAAAAAAAAAAAAAAAAAAAAAAAAAAAAAAAAAAAAAAAAAAAAAAAAAAAAAAAAAAAAAAAAAAACGAATACGAAAAATTAATTTAGAAAATAATTATTTTAGAAAAATAAAGATATTTGAAAAATGTTTTTTCCCGAGTTATAGAAAATCAATTTCAACTGTAAAAACTGTACTTCAAGAGTGATTTGTAATACACGGAGGGAAAAGGTTATTTCTAAATCCTCAGTCTTTCTCAATCAGTTTAAATACATCAGGTTCCACGAAAATAGAGACTGTTTTAAATATTGAAAGTACAAACGTCTTGTCAGCTGGTTCTTTAAATACCTGTTGTTAAAACGATCATTATCGTGAGTCGTACGACCTAGTTTTGCACAAATATTGTAATCACAATCAAATTACATCTGGACCAACCCTTCCCAACTTATCTTATTTCCGATGGCAAAGGCATCGTTTTTTCTAATAAGTATTATTCCGTTTATTAAAATTCATTTGTTGTAAAGATATTTATCTCATAAGAGAAAGAAAATTTCTGAGAAGAGATACATAAAGATAATTATATATAAAGATATTTATCTCATAAGAGAAAAAAAAAGATGTTTTTAAGTAAAAACAAATCCATAATTATTCGGACAATCTTACATTACAGAAAGGGATCCAGAGAAAAACCTTGGGGGAGAGGGAATTTTTAAAGAGCAATTAAATTATTTTTTGCATGATTATCAATTAAATATCTTAATTGATAGTTCACCATCAATAAGTCTCAATTGATAGTTCACCATTAATTACCCGGAAGTTATAGAGCAATTAAATATTTTGCAATTAATTACCAATAAAATCGTTCAACAAGATGGCATACTGGTTTTTGTGGTAACCGATTCCGGTAGAGTCAACTTAAGTTTTATAGGATAGTTCATTAATTACTCGAAAGTTCGGAGAGAAGTTATATTATTTTGGGTAATTCATTAGCAATAAAATCGTTCTAGAAGAAGGCATAATTGTTTTTGTGGCAACCGACATTGGTAGTACCAGCTTATACTGTGATTTTCGTAAATTTGCCTCAGACAGGAATCAGCTGTTTCACTGCCATCCAATCGGGAGCTTATATTTCGCGACAGTGACGTCACTACTGTGACGTTCAAGCTCCCTATTGGTTGAAACCGTGAACAGCTGATTCCTATCAGGGGCAAAGTGAGGAATTTCGCAGTACAAACGGGCGAGTCCTTCACTTCTCCCCCCTCCCCCGTTTCGCCGTGGATCCGCCGCGCCCGCGGGCGTCGCGTCGCCAGGGGGCAACTCACCCGTCGATGAGCGGCACCTCGGCGAGGATCTGGCGCGCCACTTCCAGGCGCTCATGCATGGAGGTGACGCTCTCCACGCGGAAGCCCGCCGTCAGCCGGCCGGCCTCGCGCGTCAGCAGCGTGAGCAGCAGCAGCGCCGCGTGCAGCACGCCGCGCCCGGCGCCGCGCCCGCCGCACATGAGGCGCAGCGGCGCCAGGGCCGCCAGCGCGCCCAGCGCCACCGCCAGCGCCGCCAGCGCCAACGCGCTCCGCCCGGCGGCGCGGGACCACGCTAGCGCTCGCCGCTGCCCCTGAGCACACGCGCAACGAGCGCCCTTGTCACTTGGCGGAACCCACTATTACCATTGAACAGTCGACTCCGGTTATAGTGAACTCAGATATACTACACTCGGATGTAGTGAACTCGGATACAGTGAAATTGGATTTAGTGAACTCGGATATAGTGAACTAGCATTATAATTCTTAGGAGACACTGGTCAATGAAGAATCAACTATGGAGGGAACGCGAACTCCAGAAGAATCATAAGAAATTACTGATTAAAAAGTGTACGATAATAATTGAAAATAAGTTATTTTTTAAAGTCACATAAAAATATTGAAATTTTCAGTTTGTATGTGAATGTATTTTGCTTGATCTCTAAATTAAAAAAAATAATAATTGTGCAGAAATTCTATTTAATTTTGACATAATCGGATGTAGTGAACCAAAAATATTAGTTTCCAGCAGTTCACTACAACCGGAGTCGACTGTATGTATAGGCTGCTAAAAATAATTATAAATAAGTATAATTTAAAAAAAAATATTTTCAGGACATTCTTTTTCTTGCAAGAAACAATAGGAAGATTTTGCCTTTGTTAAGAACAATGTTTTGAATTTATATAATTACCTGGAAGAACTTTATATTGAAAATAAAGTATTTAAGGAACAATGTAACTTGTACTCTTTTCCCCTACACACACGTCACCTATACGTAACAGTATGCATAACCTTATACTACAGTGCACCACGAATGTCTCTCTCCATTGAGCCTCCTATTAAAATTGCATTTATGTTGGTGGCAACCAGAGCACTGGGGAAAAAAAGTGAAGAGAACAACATTTCCAGCAACTATCGGCACTATTATTCCAGCATCCTGTGTATCCATCGAAATCACAGACATTTATCACATGGCCGAAGTTTCCATAGTTCTCTTTCGATTTCTGCGAGCTTTGATAATATAAATATGATTTTTTCTTGTGAGATGTACGTCGACATACGTTGGAGAACACTAACAAATCAGCGAAAGCCTTGGGTAACATTTCAACCGCGGCTATTTGGCAATTCATTATTTTTTACGTCAATAATTATTATTTTTAAACGTGGTTAAAAGGTGACTTTGATGCCACTTTTGCTATGCTAAAGGATGTTTTATTGCCGCGGAAATTAAAATACGGGAGGTTAATGTAACAGCGCAGTATAAAGCAACTGCTCCCATATTCTTGCACTTTAACATTCACAAAAGCCTGGACCGCTGATTACAAGTGAGGACGGAAATTGAGGACGGAACGTGAGGATGGAAAGTGAGGACGGAAATTAATTACGAGAAAACATTAATTCACTGCATGCACTCGTTATTCGTCCTCACTGCCAGTCCACATTATCCCTTCTCACTTTGCTTCTTCTTTACCCGTCATTATCACTGTCTTCTTCTATTCTAATTATAAAAGTTGGTGCAATTAACAATTGTCATTACCATTTGACAATGTGACACAAGCAATTACGTGTTTGAAACTAAATAAAAAATTACAGATAGATAGTTTAAAAATAAAGTTTTGTGCACAGCCCGGGTTTAACATAGCTAAACTGAGATCGAAAAAAATAAGTCGCGAGCACGATAGGTTGATGTACATAATTAACTTAAGCTTCTTCTTTCATCATCCTCTTCCTATGAAATTCTCAAAATAATCGGTACATTAAAAAATAAATATTCGGCCGGTTTAGATGAATTTCCGGATTGTTTGTTAAAGACGTGCGCGCCAGCCATTATACACCCGTTAACTCACATATTTAATGCATCCTTATGCACCGGAATTTTTCCAGATATTTTTAAAGCAGCTAAGATTAAGCCGCTCTTCAAAAGAGGCAACAAGAATGAAATTCAAAATTATCGGCCAAGTTCTCTTTTGTCAGTTTTTTTCAAAAATATTAGAGAGACATTTTTATGTGCGAATGGAAACCTTTCTCAATAAACACGACGTGTCTTCAAATTGCCAACATGGATTCCGGAAATCAAAATCTACGGAAACAGCCATTTTTTCTTTTCTTAAAGATGTTGCCTCATCATTGGATCAAAACGAAGCAACTATCGGAATATTTTTAGATCTTTCAAAAGCTTTTGACGTCGTTGATCATAACATTTTACTTTCAAAATTACCTTCATATGGAATCCGTGGTATTGCTCTAAATTGGCTATGTTCGTACCTTAAACAACGATCTCAGAGAGTTTGAAATACCTTATTGGAATGATGGAACTTTATGTACACACCTTTCCGGTTCTTTGCCAATTGCACGTGGAGTTTCGCAAGGATTATTTTAGGCCCTATTCTCTTCCTATTATACGTAAATGATATGCCCTTAGCGATTCGAAACGGAAGAACAGTTCTCTTTGCGGATGATACAAATATTCTTTGCAACAAAGAAACCGTAAATAGTACAATATCAGACGTTTCAAATTGGTTCCGTAATAACAAATTAATAGTAAATGAAAAGAAAACTGTTTCAATGCAGTTTTCCATTTCAAATACAAAATTCTGTACTCCATTGAAAATGAACGTTGTGCCATTGACTGATGTTAATGTAACAAAATTTTCAGGTCTATCAATTCAGTCAAACCTCAAATGGAATGCCCACTTAAATGAATTGAACACAAAATTAAGTTCATTATGCTACGCGTTCAGAATTCTTTCAAATTCTGTCAGCCTTCATACAGCTCGTTGTGAATATTTTGCCAATGTTCACTCCCGCCGGCATTATATTCTGGGGAAACACATCTTATAGCTCACAGACTTTCAGATTACAAAAAGGAATTGTACGAATAATAAACAAATCCAACCCACGTGATTCTGGTAAGCCTCTCTTTATTAATCTAGGAAATTTACTATTACCTTATCTCCTGATTTACGAATCAGTAGTTTTTGTCAAAAATGTCTTACTTAAAGGCGGGAATATATTTTCAGCAAACGCCGATGTCTATAAGTATAACACACGACGTAGTAATCATATTCACCAGGTGGTAGTATCAACAGCTCACTACAAAAAATTCGCATACAATTCCTGTACATTACTCTACAACACTTTGCCAGAAGACATTAAACGATTAAATTCGATAGAAAAGTTCAAGTCCCAAGTAAAATCTTTTCTGCTGCATATCTGTTTCTATACAATTCGAGACTATACCGAGCATGAAAAAGGAAAGTAGCATTAACTTTAACAATGATAGTTAATGTAATTATTTATCATTTGGACTGTATAATTCTAAAGAACCTGTAACAAGTATTGTACCAAAGTTTCTGGGTTGATGGCCCTCATCTCGATCAGGTTTTTCGTCCAGTTTTCCTGATCCTTGAGCAAATGCTGAGATGGTCCCTTGTTTTGCTTCTGGACATAAATGTAACTTCATTAATTGTGCACGTCTTCTGAATTTCAGTGGGAAATATAGTTATTCAAATTATCGTTTTCCATATTATCGCGGCAAAAAGTATCATTCTTTCGTAAAGAACATGAGGGTTCAGGGGAGGATTTTATCGCTAATTTACCTTTGAAAATATATTTTATTATATAGGAGCGAATATTTTGTCAACAAAACTCGAAAAAAAACCTCTCTTTTCTGTATTCAAAATTCGACTAGAATAATGTTTAGGATAGAGATCACAGAATTATGAAAACGTGCACAAAATTCACTTCTCCCCATAGCTCGTCACACACAGTTTTTAACTGTTTTTGACGTAAATAAATAAATAAATAAATCAATTTGTATAAATAAATAAATTAATCATCTATTATTCTACTTACAATGTTAAAGATCCTCTTTAGTATTAAAGAACAGTAAATCGCCATTATCTGATTCCCGATTAACCATCTGATAACTGGCCTCACGGCTCCCACCATCCTCGCGCCTGGCCCAAATCTGCAGACGTTGTGCTATTAGACAATGTAAAAATAATTCTTGACAATTTCAAGCATTCGGAACCGATTCCACGTTGCACAAATTATACCTAATGCGGAATTATCTCCCCAGGGGAATACTACACTTTCGTGGACGAGCTCTACACCAGTCTTTGTTTCGACTTGTCTTCCAATGAGTGAAAGTGTACGGCACATTTGTGCCTTGCATTCGAGCATTTTACTCGAGTAAGCTTGCTGTACCAAAGAGTTCTGCTTTTGACCGCTGGATGTCTCTGAGTTGCGACGTGCACTCACTCAGTCGAGTGTCCGTTGCTTGAATTCATTCGAGCATCTGATACTCGGACGAGCATGCTATACTCGAAATCAGCCCGAAATGCTACTTGGCGTACAGGGATGGAGAGTGAAGAGAAAAAGATTTACAGAAGAAGAAACAAACTTCACAGCAGTGAATATCAGCTAGAGTAAAAAGATGTGAGAAGTGAAGTTTGGAAAGAGATTTTATTAATTATTATATAAGTCATTAGTTATTATTTTAACAGACAAGACAAACTCACTGTCATCTAAGCAAGGGTGTGATATTTCATTGATCTATAACGCCAAAATCCGGAAAATTGTAGTATCCGTAAGCATCAAATATTGTAAAATGTTATTTGCCTACATCTACTTCCTACTATGGTACCAATAATCTTTGAATTTTTATACTTTCAATAATTGCACAGACGGCGCGGGCGACACGAAATGTAAATTGGTTATTGTCAGAATAGTGATTAGCGGAAAAACTGCACATCCTTTCGATACTTACCGGCCCACGCCCAGTGAAGCGATGCTCATCTTTCGATAAGTGGCCTGTAGGTTATCTTGTTTCCGGTGCGTCTGCGAAACTGCGTCCCATGTACGCGTTCGCCTTGGCTCGCCTAACTTTTGTAATTCCCTGTTACAGTTGTTTTGAAGAATGGCAAAATATTTACTATGAGAATATATTACTATGTGAATTTAACTCATACTTATTTTTTGTTTTGTATTGTTATTTTGTATAAAAGATACCAGTTTTGTGTTATATTATTAACATTTTCCAAAGATGTGTGTAATAAAAAGTAGTTGCACAATATTTTATTTTCGTATATTAAGTACTATTTAAAAGTATGTCATTGTTGTGTTTATTGATAATGTTGGTGGGTCTTTGGAACTACATGATTAAAATATTAATATTCAATATTAAAATATTCGTTAATTTTTTAAAATTCGAAATTTTTTTCTATTACCCCTATGTGAAGAAAAATTTGAATAATGCTAAAATAAATGAAATAGCCATTTGCGTTTAATTTTCCGTGTACCAGACAGTACTTTTGCTATCTAATTCTTGGAAAATTCAATAACATACCGCGCCCCTCTTTCTATGAACATCTATAAATTTTCGCAATGTTCTTTCTACACATTCGAAGACACAGGAGTTCAGTTTTTAACTTTATTATTGGTTTCGAAAAAATATACTATTTAAAGTACATTTGTATATTATTGTAATACGTCCTCTAGGTGCACATTGCATCATAACCTCAACCGCTCAAAATTAAACACTTAAGATGGATGTTTTATTTTCAATGTCTCAAAGCATTACGAAAACAGTTTCCTGCCCCGCGAGTAACGGAAAGTCGAGTAAGCAATGCTATAGTATCTTGTACTCGAGGATGGGATGCTCGAACGAGTACGAGCGAGTAAAATCGCAAAAATTCAATACTCTATTGCATGTAACAGAAAGTGGTTGTTTTGGGCGGGGAGGGGGTGAGGAGAGCGACGTAGACAAGAACCAGAAATGAAAGATGGCGCACGGTATGTCCGGTTTGTTGAGTACTGCGCCGGCATTCGCTTGGGTTTGATCGCAGAAACCACGGAACAACCGCCTCGCTAGAATTCTCCCCCAGATAGCAGCTCAATTCGCCCACTTATAAAGATTTAATATGGCAAATCCATCGAGACATGAAGTCGACAACCTCCAGGTCAACGACGCACGAAGAGGTACCAATGTTTGTCTCCACTTCATAACGACTTCAACGTCCGCTCCACTTCATAACGACTAGTCATTCGGAATCGCATAATCAATTCCCTCCTTTCGCAGCGAAATCGATCCGGATCACGACGCCGCCGTCCCGTCACCAGACAGACGTCGCAGCCAACAACCTCCAGGTCAACGGTGCATGGAGAAGCACCAATGTTGACTCTGAGCTATTCGCAAGTGAGCTAGTCTTCAACGTCCGCTCCACTTCATAACGACTAGTCATTCGGAATCGCATAATCATCTCCCTCCTTTCGCAGCGAAATCGATCCGGATCACGACGCCGCCGTCCCGTCACCAGACAGACGTCGCAGCCAACAACCTCCAGGTCAACGGTGCATGGAGAAGCACCAACGTTGACTCTGAGCTATTCGCAAGTGAGCTAGTCTTCAACGTCCGCTCCACTTCATAACGACTAGTCATTCGGAATCGCATAATCATTTCCCTCCTTTCGCAGCGAAATCGATCCGGATCACGACGCCGCCGTCCCGTCACCAGACAGACGTCGCAGCCAACAACCTCCAGGTCAACGGTGCATGGAGAAGCACCAATGTTGACTCTGAGCTATTCGCAAGTGAGCTAGTCTTCAACGTCCGCTCCACTTCATAACGACTAGTCATTCGGAATCGCATAATCATTTCCCTCCTTTCGCAGCGAAATCGATCCGCATCACGACGCCGCCGTCCGTCACCAGACAGACGTCGCAGCCAACAACCTCCAGGTCAACGGTGCATGGAGAAGCACCATTGTTGACTCTGAGCTATTCGCAAGTGAGCTAGTCTTCAACGTCCGCTCCACTTCATAACGACTAGTCATTCGGAATCGCATAATCATTTCCCTCCTTTCGCAGCGAAATCGATCCGGATCACGACGCCGCCGTCCCGTCACCAGACAGACGTCGCAGCCAACAACCTCCAGGTCAACGGTGCATGGAGAAGCACCAATGTTGACTCTGAGCTATTCGCAAGTGAGCTAGTCTTCAACGTCCGCTCCACTTCATAACGACTAGTCATTCGGAATCGCATAATCATTTCCCTCCTTTCGCAGCGAAATCGATCCGGATCACGACGCCCGCCGTCCCGTCACCAGACAGACGTCGCAGCCAACAACCTCCAGGTCAACGGTGCATGGAGAAGCACCAACGTTGACTCTGAGCTATTCGCAAGTGAGCTAGTCTTCAACGTCCGCTCCACTTCATAACGACTAGTCATTCGGAATCGCATAATCATTTCCCTCCTTTCGCAGCGAAATCGATCCGGATCACGACGCCGCCGTCCCGTCACCAGACAGACGTCGCAGCCAACAACCTCCAGGTCAACGGTGCATGGAGAAGCACCAATGTTGACTCTGAGCTATTCGCAAGTGAGCTAGTCTTCAACGTCCGCTCCACTTCATAACGACTAGTCATTCGGAATCGCATAATCATTTCCCTCCTTTCGCAGCGAAATCGATCCGGATCACGACGCCGCCGTCCCGTCACCAGACAGACGTTGCAGCCAACAACCTCCAGGTCAACGGTGCATGGAGAAGCACCAATGTTGACTCTGAGCTATTCGCAAGTGAGCTAGTCTTCAACGTCCGCTCCACTTCATAACGACTAGTCATTCGGAATCGCATAATCATTTCCCTCCTTTCGCAGCGAAATCGATCCGGATCACGACGCCGCCGTCCCGTCACCAGACAGACGTCGCCGTAACAGTAGTTCCGGGGCGATTTCGCTGAGCGGGCTGCTCGCAACCGCTTTGGAATTCCGCGTCCCCCGCCACGTCGGGGAACGACTTGCAGCTCGCGAAGGCCATTTCTCCAGGGCGGCGAGGGAAAGCCGAGATTAGAAGACGGGAACGCCGGCGGCGGGGCGCCGACTTCAAGAGAGATTTCGAGAGAAGGATCTCTCAGAAACCACTTCATTGGTCTAAATGGCTCGGCACAGAATACCCACTTCCTTATTTAATTCCATCAAATCTACCAACTTTGAAGTGGCTTTGCGCGATTTAGAACCACTTGCCGACGGGCAGACGAATAAGATAAGCCGTCTCACCCGAGGTTTCCGGCGGCAAAAACTTTTATTTTCGAATCAAATGAAATGAGCATTTTTAAGTTCTTCGTTAAGCATACAATATTCTTTACTGTCATCGTGATATTAAAGATGTGATATAAATATTTTAAACTTTTAAAATTAGCAGAATTGAATATAAATATAAAGAAATTTCAATTTGTATGATTATGTAATAGGAAATTGTGTCAGTAGAGATTTATCTTTAGGAATTTAAAGAAAAAACGAAAAACAAAAATTAATAATTTGAATGTGTGTATGACTTTGAAGAGCCATGAAATAGTTTTTTACAAATGCGCCGTTGTGTTCCAGTGACACACATCAATATAAATATTATTATTATTATTAGTTTAGTTAATGCCTTATTTTACGTGGCGAGACTCGGGCCATCAGGCCCGCTCTTCCGTCTGACCACGCAAATTTCGCTACGCTCCTTTCACCTAGCGGAGAAAGAAGGTATTATCTCGGGCGACGAAACAGCGACGATTTGAATTTAGCTCAGAGGCGTCATTTAGGCTTGAGGATCTTTTACATGCAAGTAAATCTACTAACATGGGCCAGCCGGCTTTACTTCCCCTCCGCGGAAGGCGTACGAAGGATTTTTCGCCCTTAAAAATCCACGGCTGCGATCGGGTTTGAACCCGCGAACTTGGGTATGGTAGGCCGGCACGCTAACCGCTATTATTTAAATTATTATTATCCGCTTTTATTATTATTTTCCGCTATTATTATTATTTTAAATGTGACTCACCATTTGGATTCTATTGTTTTATGGTTTCATGAGGATAAATCAGTTGAAATTTAATGAAAATACATTTTTTAACGGAATATTATGTTACAGTTGTATGTTCGACTTCGTTTGCTAGCATAATGAGAATTGAGCGTTGCGCGCCAGGTGGCGAATACCGTTGATTTATCGCCATAAGATATGACTCAAAAATCAATGGAGGAGGAGACGTCATCGGAGCACCAAGAAAGAAGTAGAGCAAGATTCAGGCCGCATGGCGCGGCGCATAAATACACGACGGAAGAGAAGTTTTTCCGGCGACTTTTTATTAAGACCAATATGTCTTCCCATCTGGAGAACAAGGAACCGGGTCGTTTTTCACGGTGAAGCTGTACCACTCCGCGGAAGAGAGAATACCAAAAATATGCACGGCTTGTCTCCCCTCTCGAGGATTACTCCCGACAAGATTGAAGAAGGTCGCTGCCACTGCTTCTGCCGCCGCCTGCAGAACATTCTAGAATCTCCCCAACTCCATCCTTGAGCCTCACCCTACTCCTCCAGAGTTCTCTCAGAGAGCGAATCGCATATATTGAAGAATGACGTCACCCACGCGGTACTCTGCTATTGGTGGCGTTTCACAGCGCTGGTTTCCAGCAGCAATTCGCGCGGAGTTTTCTCTATGCTGAGTTATTAAAAGCTCTTCCGAGGACAGAACAGGGCCACTGAAACAATTAAGTTTCCATTCGCAACTTGAGAGTACTACAAACGTGTATTTCACTCCCTTGTCACACATATTTTTGAAAAAACGTAACGAAGCTACAGAAAGCAGTTTTGAAAAAGATATCTGGTCCAGATGCGAACGGGAGGAAAAGGGAGATTCAGAGACGAAACGAGCAAAAGACATACAGATGTCACAGAATAAATGTTAGAATCTTCTAATTTATGTACAGGAGTCGAAAATGTTCCCTTTTTGTCAATGATCATACAATGAGAAATTGAATACAACAAGAGTGAAATGATATTACACTTGTATTTGCACTTGATTTTTAGGGGAACCCGTACACAGATATTCGGCGTATCACGTTCTGACCCAGTAAAGGAAATTTCTGGTACCATTCGAACATTCTGTGCACGGGGTAGTCTCCAAATAAGGAGCAAGTATCGTAAGTATAATACAGATAACTTCGCTAAATACAATTTTGCAGTGTATCTTCATTGTCAAAAAGTGATTATTTTTAACCTCTGTACATGGCCTAGAAGTTTGTAACATTTATTCTGAGACACACTGTAGATAACAAGAAAATGACAGAGACAATATCATTTTCAAAACTTTAAAAGAATTTTATAATGTCAATTTTTGCCATCGATAATATAACACAAAAATTTTAGATGTCAGTAAACCAAAAATTGCGTATATATCAATATCTACAAAATATGGTGTTGTTCAGTCAACAAAGACTGAAATTATTAAAATGGAAATAGAATACGTACGATTGAAACAGCAAAAACCTTTGGGATGTTTACAAGCATTTAACCCTAAGTATTTCTGCCGTTTAATTGGAAAAATCCATGATGACAATTTTCTGCTCATCCCATTACTGAGAGTCTGCTTAGTTCAACTGAAGAATTGGATCTTCCAATACAATATTTTAACGAGTTTGAAAATTCTGTATTTCTGAAAATAGTCATTTCTCCACGAGGAACAAAAATAATATTTTCTTTCTCGTCTCTGTCTCAAATATTCTGTGTCACTGTCTCTCTATAACATACCATTCTACACACATTCCAGTTTCCGATAGGACTGAAGGCCCAGCGGCATATAATTGATCAATCTCTTTAGCACATGTGTTTCTTATCACTGGATGAATGTGTTTGATGGGCCTATATTCATTTTCGATACATGGGAAATAATCTGCATTCTCCAAATTATCGACAAGATTTATTTAATTTATATTAAATATGTTCTTAAAGAAAGTAAACACTATTTATGATGCGTGGTGATGCTGCAGTACCAGGAACGCGAATAACCCTATAAAAGATCGATGAGGCCTGTAAAACACAAGTGAGGAAGTTTTTTCAACCGAAGGATCGTGCGATTCTTCTTTGCTTGAGATAAGGTCATTTGCGTACTTGAAGGATATATTACTAAGGAGATCTGCAATTAATATCGTGGTTAATCCACTTTCAACGTTTGATCCAACATACTCGAAACAGTAAAGTTTGTAGACCAATTGAAAAATTGTAAAATTGTTCCTGATTGTCAGTGTATGTTTCTTAAAAATAAAACTTATTCAATTTTATTTATGACAATCCTTTATTGTTCTTATTTGTGTGCTGTGTGCAAATAAGAACAATAAAGGATTGTCATAAATAAAATTGGACAAGTTTTATTATTAATACTCGAAACAGACCTCAGATCGACTTCCTTTTTCTTTTCGGTTGGGGCTATTTTCGATTTTTCCCGACCCCTTTCCCGGCTGTCATCTTCCGGCGCCTCGGGGCTCCCGCGGTCACTTCCGCTGCCCAGGGACCTCTTCCCTGTGTCACAGAATAGATACTATACTGAAAGCAAAGTGGAGGGCGGCTCCTTTGATTTTCAGCGAGCCACAGCGCAGCGCGGACCGCCATCTTGAAACTGTGGTAAGGAACCGCAGGAGTCAGCTCAAACGCCATTTTCTCAAAAACGGTACCAAATTTTTTCTTCTAACTTTCCCAAAGGGTAGTGCAAATTGCACTGTTTATTACGACTTACAATTCATTTTGGTGTATTTGATTGTTTTTCAAAAAATTACATAAATGTAATTTTTTTTAAATATCTCTCACGCCGTTAATATGGACATTTCAAACGATTTGGAAACATTATTGCATTTGTGAGTTAAAATGCTTTAAATGACTTCATATAAAGTTTTCCGAAAACAACACTATCCTGTGCAAAAGAGCTTCAATTTCTCACTTTTAGTAACGGTTAAACGATATTATCTTAAAGAGGGTTCAATTTTTTTAATGAAATTTGTCAAATAGGACGAGGTTTTACTCTTCTTAAACTAATATTTCGGTTTTAGAATTAAGAAACCGAAGAATTGAGAAAATTTCAAAAAAATTACTTCGGGCAGAAGTACATGGCTTGAGTACCAGGCAAGTCTGATAAATTAGCCCATACCAAAGGAAACAGAAAACTAATACGAGAAGGTCTGTGCATTCTGTAGCATTGCTAGTTATGTATTTAGTGTAATTCTTTACTTTTCTATCTCTATTTTTTAATAATATTTCCTTATTTGTGATATTAATATTTGCCTACACTAAGCAAATGCCCCTCGGGTTACGTATGTTTGTGCTAGTTATACACACACCAAAAATAACGAGTAAAACGTAAAGAAAAGACACCTTCACACCGTTCACCACATAACTAATGCCGGGTCATACAGTACTTTACACACTTTGAATATGGCGACCATGCGCATCATACCGGCGCACGGATTGTGGGTAGCTTTGCTTTGTGTGTAATTTCTATTCTCTGCCTGTGTCGTGCCCCCAGAACATCACGCCGATTAGCTCTTAGCCCCATTTCGTTTTTCAACTTTTACATTTCTGTTCAGGTAGCCCGCGGACACATTTATGCTCGTGCCATTATTGTCGGTGCAGGAAGCTCGTTTCTTATTCACGCAAAGAGATCGTACACGGATCACTGAAAGGGCAAGGCATTAGGGTAAGATGCTGGCATACACAAGTACCGCGAGGTATTGGGAATGTACACCAGGCTACAAACAACTGTTGGAATAGGGAGGATATCCGTGTAACGGGTACTTGCCTTACACGCATGCTGCTTCGCCACCTCGATCGGCAGAAAATGATGGAATGAGATAGGAATGGTGACGTATGAAGGATGGCGATGCCAATCATGTCACTACACAACAGAAAAAGTCCATGTCAACGCAGTCTACACACTCCTCGTAACAGGACCCCACGTAAACAGAACTTGTATACTATTTGTTATACTACAGGTCCACTGAAGTCTCACGGAATTTGAAAGATTATTAAGAACACTTTCCAAAAATAGGATAATTTCCATTTTTCTGGAAATTCATGATTCACTATTATCATTAAAATCTCTAAGTTTTATATTTTCATAATATTCAGACATTTAGTGCTAATGAAGCAACGTGACTACAGGATTAGAGCTTCAAAAACAAAATAAAGTAATAATGACAAACATTTTGAAAATGTCGATACATCCGAGGAAACTTTGATATATCCCTTCACGGGTGTATCAACGAAATTAAATCACTCCATATTAATATCGAGACGCTCATTCTACTTTACGAGTACTCGTAAAACCTCCAAGAGAAGTATTAAAAGTTATTTCACTCGCAAAATGAAAAATAAAATGCTGTCTTCTTTTCTCATAATCATAAAATTCACAGATAATACCATGCAAAAAAATTTATGTGAAGTATTTTTTCCACGATACTTCGTACCTTATTGCGAGGTGGGTTCCAGGTGCGAGGTGCATAACATTATCAAGTAGAACAAGTTTGACTGCACGTGTTTTGTGTAATATTTTAATTTTTTAAGAATCTGCATTGAAAACATTACAGGAGAGTAGCGAGTAAACATAGTGTGATGGTGAACTGAATTCATAAAAAAATGACCAAAGTCTACTTCTGTATTTTATATAATGTTTTCGAAAACGTGTTACCTAAACATTACTTTTTTGGATGAATCACTACCTCAGCAGAATAAGGTGCTGTTTGAAACTTCGAAGTCCCGGTGCTTGCGCGTGTAACTTAATTTTTTTTCTATTCCACATGAACATTAATAACATTAAAAACGCTTTCTTTGGGAATGTCGACATCAAGCACAACCTGGCGGAGCCGAAAGTAACCAATTCTTGGTGTAAAATGGAAGCCAAATCAGAGTGCATATTTCATGCCTAGCTTATCGCTCATACTTTCTCGCACGTACTTCGCAAGTATAGAAAGCTATGTAATCTTGCGTCGGAAAACGGCGAATTTTCGCCAGAAAACTTGTCGGGTACTGGTAACAAAAATGTGGATAACTCCTAATTCCTATACATAGTACACAACACAGGCACACAAAAAACTTTGTTAGACCCAAAGGACTTGACACACAGATGTATTTCGACGCGCTGAATCCCAATCTGAAGCAAGAATTGTACCACCACCTTCCAATTTTTTTAAACCGCAAAAACATACTGAAATTGTTTCTGTTTTTGGAAGTTGTCAGACCCAAAGATTCTACACATGTTTTTCTATGTATGTCGATACGCTGAATTCGAATCTGACGACAGAATTCCGCCAACACCTTCCAGTTTTTTTTGTTTTTTTTCGCGAAAAACCACCGTGAAATTGTATTTTTGTTTTCGGGATTGTTGTCACATCCAAAGACTTGACAAAGTTTTCTCTACGTATGTTGACGCGGTATATTCGAATCTGAAGCCAGAATTACGCCACAACCTTGCAATTGTTTTAAAAAATCGCGAATAATTATGCAATATATCCCAGATGCCGTTTTGCGGTCCCACCCCTTGTAATGAATTTGTGCGGTTCATATACATCACAATGAGTTCACAATTAACAGTTCTCACATTGAAACCAATCAAATGATTATTAGTGAGGAAAATCATCGATCTGATGGTATTCTTCGCACCCTAAAGCAAACATGCGCGGTTAGTACGCAACGTATGTGTATCATGAGACACAAGGTCGCCACGCGTTTTACAAAGCCCGCTTTGCAAACCTATCCAACAATGTACGCATCAGTGCTACACTGACTGAATGCAAAGTGCATTTAGGCTTATACTATGTTCAATTGAGCATATCTATGTTAAAAGCTAATACCTGCATATGACCGCTTTAAGGTAAGCACGTTTTTGAATTCCCCACGATTTTTTTTATAAGACTGCAAAATTGTATTAATCTCTTTGAATTTGAAATCACAATTATAACATAAATATCATCAATATATAATCACAATTATAATATAAAGAACGCCACGCACTAGGCATCTTTTGCTTGTTGATGGGGTTAGTTTACTTCGTTGTTGAATGGTGAGTCACAATGGACGTATTCTTTGCTTTTAATCCTATCCAAAGTATTTTTAAGATTGAATGTGGTGCAGTATATTTCAGACGATTCGTGTGGGGAGGGACTATTTTCCTTTATTAAATATGAGCTTTCAATTATTATACTTACTTAAATGACCATTGAATTAAGGCAACAAACCAAATGACAAATGGTATGTAAATTCATTCTCAACAAATCAATGGTATTTCTAATTTTTATTGTAATAATAATTCCCCCTACAAAATCTTAATATTTCAAGTCAATATTTTTCACATCAATCAAATTACTTACAATCTGATCCCGTGCAGTTGTTTCAAACGGTATTGTCAATTAATAAAATTAGACTTTGGTTGTACAGTTCTATATTAATTTTTTTATTACAAAAGGAAAATTAGTATTTGTTAATACATCAAGTAATAAAATAAGCACGTTCTTCAGATTCAGGTTAACTTACATTTTGTCCAAGTGATCATCATTCCTTTGTTTTTTGATGCCGTCTTTTCTTAGCACTTCCTACCAAGCACATAGTACGATGAGTATAGTATATTCATATCTTCTTCCATCAATGAGGCCAGCCTTTGAAACTGTATGCGGCAAAAGATGGCCATGAATATTGCGAGGGAAATTAAGGAAGTATCGAAAGCCTCGAAACCCTACCCATTTTATTTCGTCATAAGATCCACTCGAATAGAAATAAATTGGCAACCCCGTTACCCAGCCATGGACCGCGGTCAACCCGCTAGTATTTCAACATTGGGCATTGGGTACTCAAAATGGCGACAGGATTTTCCCTGGGTGTTGGATGCGATTTTCTAAAAAACAACACGTCACGACAACTGTCCCTCGCTGTCCGTGCCAACGCAACAAGCGGTCGCCATCCTCCACCTCCCCCCATGGAAAAAGGTCGGCGCTGGGCAGCACCGCCCGGCAGCGTTTGATGGGCGCGGAGAGCGACGGGGCGCGGGTGGCGACGACGGTGGGCGTGGCCGGGCAGTGGGAACGATGCGGAAGGAGGCAGCTACGCACGGTGGGCAGCAGGTGGAAGAGTGGCGGGCAGTGGGTGGGAGGGGACGGTGGCCAGAGGGTGGGAGGGGCGGCGGGCAGTGGGTGGGAAGGGCGGCGGGCAGTGGGTGGGAGGGGCGCCGGGCAGTGGGTGGGAGGGGCGGCGAGCAGTGGGTGGGAGGGGCGACGGGCAGTGGGTAGGAGGGTTGGGGCGGCGGCGAGACGGAGGCGGCTGGGCGGCAGCGGGAGTGGCGGGGGCGGTGGGGGGCAGCGGCGGCGGCGGCGGGGGCGGCGGGCGGCGGCGGGGGCGGCGGCGGGGCGGCGGGGTGGCGGCGGGGCGGGGGGCGGCGGGGGCGGCAGGGGGTGATGGGCGGCGTTGTCGGCGAGAGGCCAGGGAGGCGGGCAGCAGAGGGGCGAGGAGGGGCAGCTGGGCGACGGGGGCGGTGAGCGGTGTCGGCGGCGAGTGGCAGGGACGGTGGGCGATCCGGTTTCAATTTGCGTGACCTCTGAAAACTGGCATTCAACCGAACGCATATCCATGGGCCCCGGTCGCGCGACGCGCAAATACAAGCGGCGCCCGCACACAATTATCCGGTAGCGCCGGTCACACGCACGCATGGAAAAAGAGAAACAGTACAATAGCGAATGAAACAGAGGTAGAGAAGAAGGAAGAAAAGGATAGGGAGAAATAAAGGTGAAACAAAATGGAGACAGTTGTTGCCTAACACCCGGCGACTGGAAGCTTGACCATTGCCTACTCCGATATGGGCTGTTCTCTGGACATTTTTAAATTAGACGCCACATTGCGCCTATGGCCTCTGACTTCCAATGCTGCCCGCCGGATACGAAAGCAGCCATAGACACAAAAGCAGCCCGTCACTTGCGTCGTCGCGCGACTGAGGCAAAATAAGACCTATATAGTTAGAAGCGGAATTGTGGAAGTATTGTATTGAATTTTTCGGGAGAGCTGAGAGGGTACTCTTACATACCACAGCATAGCACATACGACCTTCCTTCAAAAATTCATCGCTCTAGCTGCTACCCACGAAATCAGGAAAGCGGCGTCGCAAGTCCCATACAATTTGTCCACTGTCATATGATTTACAGTATTGAGTATCTTTGAATTTGGCAAAGCTGCCAAAACAAATGTTTCTGTAATATAAATATGTTTAATACATTTTAATTAAAAAAGTATAGTAGAATTGTGAAACAACATTCGAAGTGTATAAATTATATATTGTGACCTACTGAAGTATGTGTGTTTTTAGTGTATGCATTGCATTGTATTCAATCCCTTTGTATTTTTTTAAGTATGCACAACCCGGGTTCATTTACACACCACCAGCGGGCCAAGACACACTGTATATTTTTCCTTCTTTTGAAATTCACCCCCTCCCTGCCAGGTACACGCCGGCATATACGTGGTTTTACAGCCTGTGTGCTAACACCACTGTGACCGTTTCCTTGAATATCTTCGACGTATTTTTATATGTTCTAACCTCGTTCTCATTTTGACGATCCGATAACACCTCGTCTTGATCTTTCCTAGTTGTGTCTAAAACCGTAGTTCTTCCCATCTCCGTCGCCCTGGAATCTGCTTTAGCAGCCATTTCAATTCATATACAAGCGTTCCCCACTACCGTAAATCGTCTCTAAATCTACACACTTACAAATTTATACACCACTGCCTTCCCAGCAATGTCGAGGATTTAGCACACTAGCGCTATAACGTTAACTGGGGCACTGTGAGTTTCGGTAATCTAAAACTACTTATATGGTTGTTCGGAAATGAGATGCACTTGGAGTTGTATAATGAAGTAGATCCTGATGCGAGAGAAAGTTGTCATTCAATTGACGCCCCATTTCAGGTTTACCAATGTGAATTGCAGCAGAGTGGTCATGACACCAAGTTCCATATATTCTGATATCGTGATTAAATTTTGCAATGAGTTTTCGAGCCTATTACATAGTTTTCGATCGCAAAATCAGAGAACTAATTTTACATTAAAATGCATTATTTATAAGGGCTCAAGAGCTCTGGAATAAATCACGCAAGTATGAATGAAATATAACATATCAATAACAAGTCAATAAACAATATTTCGAGAACAGAAAGCGCAATATTTTCTGTTTTCGTGTAAAAAATATTAAAATACCTTGAATCATTCGTACCCGTATTATTTCTATATTCTAAAAGTTTAATGAATTGTAATTTTCCTTTTTCGAGGATGCCACGTTTTATTAGTATCCACGATTTGATTTCCCAATACCGATGTGTAGAACAGCCAGCTCGGACGGGAGAATTGATTTATGATAAAGTAGTCGACGTTTTCTCTTTGGCATAGATCATTTTTTTGCTGTTTGTATGCTGCTTCTTAGTACTTTTAGATAAAAATGGAAAGCCATACATACTTCACTGAACGTGATTTACTAGTTTTCTAGCTTGAGATGTGTTTTCAGTAGATTTGCATTTAGACAAAAAAGAAGTGAGGAAGTTCCATTTTTCAAGAAATTTTTGTAATACATTACGAAAAATGTGATGCTATAAAGATAACTGAGAAATCCCAAGAAAGAGAGCCATTCAGACTAAAAATTAAGGAATTCAAGATGATAAAATTCGAATAAATTCCTTGGTATTACATTTAATTTTCGAAATTGTTCTCTATTTACTTTAAGTTTAAAACAAAAGTACTGGATTTCCTGGCCTTCAATTAGACCCTCCAGTATGTTATGATCTTTCCAGATAATCAAGACTTGCAAATCGGAAACTGTGACGCAATTAAAACACATTTTGAATGTTATTTGAAATTTATATACTATAGATGAATTAGATTCGATTTTTAAAATATGTAGAGAATGTTTATTTTCCAGAACTCTGAGCAATCACAATGTTTGAGGATAAAGCAATTCGGCACAGTAACTCACGAAGGCCACACTTGGTTGTGTGAAACCCCAACATTTAATTAATATAAGTAGTAATAGTAGTGGCAATGGTACATGAAGTTTTTATTATCGATTTCGACGAGTCAAACTCAAAATACGTATTCCAAACGTTATATGTTCAACTATCAACTCTCTTTCCACATCATATTGAATTTTAACAATATTAACCCTTATAATATCTTACCTATATGTATGGTCCAGATGATTTTATTACAATATTGGATGAGAATGAAAATAAAATTTCATCTACGAAAATCAAATTAGGGTGTCGCGCAGCTCAGACTTAATTCTCACGTACATATGAAGACAATTAGGAGGCGACTCACAAAAACCACATACGAAAATTTTGATATTGAGAATAGATTGTATTAAATGATAAATGTCTAATTTCAATAATGAAGATGCAAGATACGTTACAAGTTCAGAAATTTTTGAACGTTCAGATGTTTTAAGAAAATTAGGTCGGTGACAATTTTATATTCCCACTTTGCGCCATTCGCGCAAAAAATAAGGGCAAAATTGGAGTCTTTTTTTAGTAAACTTTCAAAATGCTCTAAATACTTAATATAAAGTACCCCCACAATTAAATAAACATTTAAACTCGCAGGTTTCTAACTCTAGCTAAATTGATCTGGAATACATTGTTCAAAAAATCCTGTGAATGGTTTAGGCGCTACTATAGACTACAGAAAGATGGTCGGATCGTTTTAGGTAAAACCGATTTTTCGTTTTTATTCAGGAGCTGAAACCGCTCAAACCGTTTTCTTTTCGGTCACGACATTCATTTTGTTGCAGCAAAACAATATATTCTCTATACTACTGAAAGACGAGTGAATACAAGCAATAAAGGGTAAACCCGGATACGAAACAAAGTGAATGAAGCAAAGCTTTCAGTAGGAAATCGGTAAAGAGCCAAATTCAAGACAGTGACGGCAAAATTGATCCTCCTTTATCTGGATTACTCCTTCCACCTTGGAAATGACGATTCTGACAAAAGGAGTGACGAAGGTTGGAGGGAAATAGAAAAGCAAACAGAGGTCTTCGGCGGCGTCAGAGGCTGGAGCGACGTGAGCCTCTAGAAAGAAATTTTATAGTATTAGTCGATTAGTCATCTAATTCCAATTAGGCTTTGTTGGATGGATTGCGAGCTGTAGCTCAGACAATTTTCTTATGAGGTAAGTATGGCATTAATTTTATTGAGATATAGTGTTTTAGTAGGTGGTTTCGAGATGAATCTAATTTATGTTTATAGGTTATGTATTTGATTTTTCCCCTTGTATTCCGTTTTTATGTTGATTTTCTTCTTGCTTAGCGGAAACTAATCGTACTCCTTTTGATTTTTCTGAAAGTGAATCTGAACTGGTGTTTATATGAACTGGTGTTTATATAATTATCTGAACTGGTGTATATCACCTTATGACTGTGATTTTGATTCGAGTGCTTATTATAAGCAAACATTATGAGCAAGCATGTCATCATGATGCATTATTTCATCTATAGAAGTTATAGAAATCAATAACAAATGTATAGGGATATTATGAAAATATTTGAATCACAATCAAACAATCGATTCAACATAAACAGATATTAGATAAAATCTAACACGCGAGTAATAGCGTTACAAAAATCTATGTCATTACTCTAAAAAGAAATCAAATTACGGCGTCATCTGGTCAGGATTTAATGTTGAATTTAGAAGACGTAGTTTTGCATTAATTTTTATGGCGATATATTCAAGAGTTTTGTTTGTGAGATTATTAACTGTTTTGAGTTTTTGGAGGTGATTGATTTTTCTTCATTTACTTTATGTTGGTTTTTATATCGTTTGTTTTTTTGGTTTCGAAGGTACAGACTCGTAGCAAGAGCACAGAGGCGACAGTGGTTACGGAGTAGGATGCAGGGCAAAAGCGAGGGCGTTGAGGGATGCTAGGACAGCATGGGCGAAGTGGGCATCGGGGGCAGAGTTGAGACTGACTACCTGATGTTTCCGGGCACGTCTACTACGCACACTACTACGATCATTAATCCCGTTAGTGTAGTGAATCTTTTGTCTCGGGAGCTGGCGGTGTTTCTTTCAGTCTGGATGTTCTGATCCGGCGCCGACTACACATCGGTCAAGATTTGTCTCTGGTTGTGATGGAGTGTTGCAAGTCCCTGATGGAGAAGGGGAGGGGCGGGTTGGCGGTGAGTGAGGCGACGAGTGCAGTAGCTGGGAGGGGCGGGAAGCAGAGGCGGGGATCGGCGAGGGAAAGTTGTGCGGGTCGGCGGGGGGCTGAGGCGGTGGACGGTGGGTGACAGGCTGGGGTCGAGGGACAGGCGGGGTCAGGGGGACAGGCGGGGGTCGTGGGGAAAGGCGGGGGGTAGGGAGGACAGGCAGGTGTCGGGGAGACAGGCGGGGGTTGAGGGGACGGACGGGGTTCGGGGGCACAGGAAGGGATGAGGAGACAGGCGGGGGTCGGGGGGACAGGAGGGGGTCGAGGGGACAGGCGGGGGTCGAGGGGACAGGCGGGGGTCGAGGGGACAGGCGGGGATCGTGGGGATAGGCGGAGGTCGGGGGATAGGCGGGGGTCGGGGGGACAGATGGGGCGGCGGGGGGACAGAGGCAGGGGCGGCGGGGGGACAAAAGCGGGATGGTGGTGCGGGTGGTCACGGGCGTGGCGGCGGAGGTGGCAGATAGTGTACAGGCGATTGAGGATGGTGGGAGCCTTCGAATTCCTCTATCATCTCGGGCCGGAGCGGCTTTGACAAGCGATGGATGTTCCCTCTAACTCTTGGGAGCGCTGTCGTGGCGCCGAAGTGAGGTCAATCCAATGGGACGGCGAGAGAGGTGACGGACACGGCGGTGGGACAGTCAGTGGAGCAGTGGGAAAGGATAGGGAAGTTCTAGTGGATGAGAAAGCGGAAACAAAGGATGGGCAAAGGAGCGTGAGAGGAAAAGAAAGAACAAATATAAAAAAGGAGAATAAGAAAAAAGAAGAGTGAGAGGGAGAGAAAGAGGAAAGGGATCGAAAGAAGAAAAGAGACTGAGGGAGAAGAAGAGAGGAGACTGAGAGGGGAAGAAGAGAGGAGACAGAGAGAGGGAAGAAGAGATAAGACGGAGAGGAAGAAGAAGACATAAGACAGCGGGATATGTAGAGAGGAGAGGGAGGAGGGAGGGAGGAGAGACAGGGAGAAGAGATTCAGAGAAGAAAGAAATTATGTACTGTTGAATGGTAAGTACCAGCTGTGGTAGAACTACTAGATATTTAGGTATTCCTGTAAAGTTTATTTCAGAGATATTAATTGTTTATAATTATTTTCTCACATTTTCGAAAGACATAGAGTGCCCAAAAAACTTGGGGTATTTATGATTCAATAGGGGAACGAAGTAGTAGCAGTGGAAAGAAAAGGGGAGGGTCAAAAAGCAAATGCACTAGAGGATGTCAGCGAAAGATATGTGCACTTTAGATGGTAGGAGACAAAAATCTAGGAGAAATATGTTGTTTACAACGTAGTAAGAGAGAATGTTTAAAACCATTCGTGGATAAAATATTGACGATATTTATTATCATCAACATTTCATCAATTATTAAGACCATCAAGAATTCACAATGAAATTAATGTTAAATATGTAACCAGTGATGAAACATGCACAAATTCATGCATAACTGTAATGGAAATTGTTTTTCAATACAACAGAGCTTGAATATTAATGCAGAATTATTTTATATTGTAGTAGTGAGTGAGGGCGATAATATCTGAGAGCGAAATTCAATAAAATGGAGTTTTCTCATTGACAACAACCGTGCAGCACGTGTGAACCGAAGGAAATATGGAGAGAGAGAGAGAGAGAGAGAGAGAGAGAGAGAGAGTATACGTGTGAACGATGTGGTCAGTTTACTGTAGCAAACTAATGATGACGGAATTCGTGAAGAATTTTACAGGGAAGAATAAAGAACGCAAGATTTTTCAACTGACGACAGACTTAATTGTTCAGACGCCACGACTGGGTTCGTTAAACACGAAATACCTGCTTCATATTTGTTACTAAATCTGCTCACCATGTTAAAAAATATAACATTTCTGCATTTGATTATTCATTATCCAATTAATAAAATTTGAAACATTGATTTAATATTACATAACGCTAAGTATTTTCATACAACAATAGGCTGTATATCTTCGATGTATTTTGAGAAGAATGCACCAAGATTAGGCAGTGCACCCACTTTTTAGTTTACTTTCATTACGAAAACAACAAAAACAAAACAAAATAAAACATATAATTCTATTGAAAACTTTTATACTCTGTTCTACCATTAAAGGTTTCAACAATAGTGCAAATTTCATTCAATATTATAAAAAGTCAGTGAAAAAAAATTAATTCGCAGGCATTTTTGTACCTTAAACATGGCCAAAATCGCACCGGGTTTCCTTGAAGTGGGAGGGAGCGCCAAGATCCCATCAGGGGTGGATCTAGCCGATCAGGGATTTTTTTGGGGGGGGGGGGGTAAGTGTATCGAATATATTTCTTAAACAATAAACATAATTGTTATCATATTGCATGTTAGTTATGTACCGTAAATATGATAGTACACAATATTATTGTTTAAATAATTAAATAATTTAAACATAACGTAGCATAACATAACATAATTGTAATTTATTTTATTGTGTTATATTGTATATTGTTTTTATTGTAAATGTAGATGTATTGTAAAACTACAGACTTATGGTTACCACCTGGCAATCAGCCAATTTTAGGCAAATAAATATTATTATTATTTCAATTATTATTAATATTGAAATCAATTTTGCCAAATAAAGAAAGTAAACGAAAACTGTAAGTCCTTTTTTGGCGGGGTGGGGCATGTCCTCCACGCCCCACCCCGGATCCGCCAGAGGATCCCAGCGAAGAAAAAACGCGCGCGTTGAAAGGCGGGTGCGCGAGCGGCCGCAGGCGCCGCTCAAGGAGTCGAGTCGGGAAGGCGACGGCGGCGCTGCGCGGCGCGGCGCGGCCGAGACAGATGGGCGGGACGACGTCAGCGCGGCGCCGCCGGGGCGCCGGCCACGGCCACGACCAACACGTGCACGCAGACGCCACCCGTCAGGAGATGGCGGTGGAGATGGAGACGGGAACGACAATGAGAATGGGAACGGTGACTGACGGAGATGCAAGTGGACTGGGAGATGGGAAAGAGACGGAGTGATTTCGGATTGATTGATACCTGGCGCGTGATTACGGACGCGCGCGAGACGGGCGTGCCAACTTCAGAGGACATTAGTCCCGTAAGCGTAGTGCGTGTTTTCTCATTGGGAGGAGGCGGTGACAGTGCGCGACCGGTAGTGTAGTGCATGTTAGTGTGTGTGTCAGGGGACGAGGATAGGACAAGGAAGAGGGAGGAAAGATCGCGTGCGGTCCGTGGCCCGTTTGTTAGCGTACTGCTCCGGCATTCGCCTGGTGTTGATCGGAGAAACCACGGAAAACTATCGGTCAGAGTAGCCGGCCGCTAGAATTCTCCTGCAGACAGCGACTGAATTCGAGACCTAGCTCACAAACTAATGTTGAAAATCCTGCCGCCGTCGGAACTCGAACGTAGAACCTCCCGGACAGAGGGACTGCAGTGACATCAGTTGACGTCCTGAGCCATCTCGCCCGGTCTTTTCAGAGGTCGTTTCAGAGATGGAGATGGTGACGCTCACGGAGATACCGACAGTCACGAAATGGAGATGCAGATGGTAATGGAGATGGAGATGCTAACAAAACGGAGATGGAAACGGTGGCGGTAAAGGAGAGCGGGAGGAGGTGCAGTTGGCAGGAGCTGAGGTACCTGGACGGTAAAAGGCCTGAAGTTTGCCGTCCCTAAAATGGAGATGGAATGGTAACAAAGACATGGTGGTGACGAGGATGGTCATGGCGATGACGATGTATAATGACTGAATCACTGAAAAGAACAGTTAAGTTAATGCCTTATTTTACGTGGCGAGACTCGGGCCATGAGGCCTGCTCTTCCGCCTGACCACGCATATTTCTACTACGCTCCTTTCACCACCTAGCGGAGAAAGAAGGTATTATCTCGGGCGACGAAACAGGCGACTTGAATTTAGCTCAGAGGCGTCATTTAGGCTTGAGGATCTTTTACATGCAAGTAAATCTACTAACATGGGAGAGCCGGCTTTACTTCCCCTCCGAAGGAAGGCGTACGAAGGATTTTTTCACCCTTAAAAATCCACGGCTTCGATCGGGTTTGTTTGAACCCGCGAATTTGGGTACGACAATCCGGTACGCTAACCGTTACACCATCGAATCCGCGGGATAGTGTTGGTGGCGGCGCCTGGGAAGGTCACAACAACGGAGATAATGGCAACGAAGGTTGAAACTAATGTGGAGACGTTGGCTGCTACGGCGAGCACGAAGGATCCGCTGACTAGAGCGGCGACGAAGGACAATCTGGCGCGTGGAACTGCAGGGCAAAGCCACCAGGGGACGCGACGATCGAACGGGGTGACGAAAGAGAGGCAGTCGGCGGCGCCACCGGAAATTTCATCACCAATTTTTCCTGGCGGCGAAGGCGGCGTGGGCGGCGAGAACAGCGAGGCCCGGGGGGGAGCGGGGGCGGCGGGAGCGGCTGGGCGGCGGGGCAGCCGGGACGACGGGGGCGGCGGGGCAGCGGGGGCGGCGAGCAGCGGGGGCGGCGGGGGCGGCGGGGGCGGCGGGGGGCGGCGGGGGCGGCGGGGGCGGCGGGGGCGGCGGGGGCGGCGGGGGCGGCAGGGAGGTGGAGGCGGCGGGGCGGCGGGGCGGTGGGGGCGGCGGAGCGGCGCCGACGACCCGGTCGCCCGCGCTCGCACGCGATGCCGTGGAGCGGTGGTGGTGCGGGGAGAATCGGGGAGGAGCGGGGAGGGGTTGTGCGCGGCGAGCGGGGAGCCGGAAGGGTGGGATCCGTGTGCGACGGATGTTTCCGCCCCCGGATGGCCCCGCGGCGTTCCCCAATTACCCGCGAACTTCCGAGCCCCGCCCTCTCTCCCTCCTCCCCTCCCGCCGCCCCGCCCTCCCCGCCCTGTGCCCGGTTCGCGCCTCCGACTGTCGCCCCGGCGCCACCTCCTGCAATCGGGTCCGTCTCCCGCGCCTCCGGGCCGGAGTTACCTCCCGCGCCTAGGCAGGCAGAAATTTGCCTCGTAGTTTTCCTCGTTTGCAGTCTCGTGAGAAAAAAGAGGCCGTTCACACCAATAATAAGTTCATACTAGTTATTTCATATTACTTTGTTAGTGGGTAGTCTCACGCCAGATGCAAGTGATGTAGAGTAAATGTTTTGCGTTATTTATGACGCAAATTAACGAACAATATTGACGTAATATCAAACACTGTTTTTTTAAGATGCGTTTTCTTCATCGTCTCATTATTTGCTATTCACATTGAAAACATATCCAAATCAGAAAATAAATACTGTGAGAAACGGACTAACAGTTACAAAATGGAACAAAATCGTAAATCTGATACAATTAGATCAGAATCATAACCAGTAAATAAAGCATGCAAAGAAGGACCATTTAATAAAGAAACTAAAAACAATGAAGTGTACAAAAATGCAATTACATTTTACAAATGACAAAGTATTTCATTATTAGTATTATAATCTGTTTCCAGAATTCGATAGATGATGGAAGATTACAATAGCCGATTTGCTTCTTATTGAAATGTTATTTTTCCTTGTGAGGGAACTCAATAGGGGAAAAGATAAATGAATATCTCGTTAAATTAAATAACGCATGAATCATAGGTAATTACTAACGGTTTCATAATCCCTTGATCATAAGCATCAATGAAAATATTCTTTTTCGTACGTAATCAATCAGTTGAACTGGAACCGCAGAATAATATGTCAATACAATATCAACGTGATTTTAATAAGATGTTTGTAAATAGCCAACTGGTTTAGTAAATCGCTGATGAAGCATGTTTCACATAAAAAAGTAACGAAATGTTATATTTAAAGTGTGTAACTTGTAATGGTTCAAAAGCCATAGGTTAACTTACTGCTACTTATAACAGTATAAATACTTTTTGAATAGACTACCAAAGAAAAATAATATACTAATGTTTTCTAGAAAACTCAATAACATAGTTGTGGTATTTATTAATTAAGTGAAAACATATTGTAAATTTGCATGGTAAATAGTAACAAGAACGTTCAATATGATGAATGAAGTGGAAATCACTTGGTAAATATTTCGAATCATTGCGAAGGAATATCTGTTTCATATCCCAACACAAAAAGGAAACAAAGTTTTTATTAATTTATTTCCAAATCCTGGTTTTAATCCAATAGTTGTCACATGAAGAGCAATATTTTGGTAATGGTCAGACACTTCACTCAGTGATGGCCACTTGATATTCTACCTCCTGAACCGGTTTGAGATACGTCGAAAAACGTTCTATTTCATATTACGTTACTGAAATTGCGTTATTAGTTATCTGTACTTACTTTATTCTTTGTACATGAAAGTGGAAGAAATGAATAAGCTTTCTTCTCTTCCTTACTGTTAGAAGAAAGAAGCTCAACATAAGAACTTCTGAGGCAGTGGCAAGTACGGTTGTCTTTACGTTAATACTAGTGCATAAAGCCCGACTTCAGATTCAGCTATTATACAGGGTTGGGGGGAACAATCTTAAAAAAAAGAGCATCTCTTGAGTTACTACGCCATTTCTTGCACCAATGATTGTGTCCACACTTCTATCACCTAACGGCAAGACGTGATTCGGTCCCGTAAGCCTAGTTGCGCATCAAGAGCGTTTTCACGAACTATGAAATAAAGCGATCATTTTTTAAATAAAGAAAACAGCTAGTTCATGGTATTTTTTACTTTCTCGCCTTAAGAATACTTCATAAAAAGATAAAGTTATGCAATCGTGCGCCAGAAAACTGGGAGTTTTCGCCAGAAAAACTCTTATAGCAAGGGTCTGGTAACGCAAAAGTGGATAAAACCTTTTGCTAAATTTAGAAAAAAATCCTCTATCTCGTGGTGTAGTCAAAGTCCAAGTATTGTTGCTTCTTGATACTGCAAAATCGATTGACGGCAAAACGTCCGTCTGTCCGTCTGTGGTTTACGCTAGCGCCTAAACCGTTCAGCCTATTTTCTACAAAATATATTTGTGTATATTTCTTCGATATATTCATATATTTTTTCCAATTTTTAACTTTTAACAATTTTTCACGTCTCTTCTTCGATTTGTAAAGCGTATGTACCATCGTATCAATTGTTTCTTTATGATGAATTTACTATTTTATAGCTCGGTTCAATTCTTTTTATGGCTCTGTTCGACCCATACGGTGCTAGTGTGGTGTAGTGGTATAAGTGCCGGTTCGTTAACTTTCAGGATCGGATTTCGGGTCTCGGAACAGAAAAAGTTTGCTGGTAGAAAACATTTTTGCTGGTTTATGAAGTAGTGGAATAGCATTTAGGACCATATAGAAGCAGTGCGAGAAAGTATGTGCGTCGGAAGCACCACTATCGTTTACGAGGCCCAACATCCTGTGAACGGCCTCAGGCCTACCGGCGACGTCCCTCCTTCGCCGCCATGGGTTAAGAGGGTACGTGTGGTTAGCACGTAGACATCACCACGCCGTATTTCGGTCTTCTCAACCTAAGAATTGAATTTTGTCGTCACACAGCAACATGTTCTGGGACATTGTAAGGAAAACGCACACTATAGTCTTGCCTCGACCAGGAATCGAACCCGGGTCTGCGTACTGGAAAGCGAGCACGCTGGCCAAGAGCTGCACAAGGCCTAGTTCATGATAATTCAGATTTAAATTATACATTATTTTTAAGTGAATGAACAGTTTGAAGATAAAACATTTAAATGATAAGCCAATGCAAAAAAACATTATTACTAAATCTTACAAACATGTTAATCACCGACAGCAATACAATGCATTCAAAAATAATATGCACTTGGAACATTTTTATAATTAAAAATTAATTGCGTAAACAGGAACGGGCGTGCCTCCCCCTCTCACACACACACGCTCTCCTTAGCAGTGCGCCTTGTCCCGCAGAGCGCCCGCGTCGCCGCCGCAGCCGTCAGCGCCACCTGGCTCGGCCAGTCCGCTCCCGGCGCGTCCAATTTCTCTCTTCCCCGCGGCGTCGCCTCAATCGCAACGCGAAGATTCGGTTGCGAGGCCGCGCCGCCGCCGCGCCGCCGCCGCGCCGCCGCCGCGCCGTCTGCGCGTCCGCATCCGGTCCCCTCTCCCTCCCCTTCCGCCTTCACGCCCTCTCCGCGTTCGTTTTCTCGGACGGGTGGTACGTCGGTGGAGACGGGGTTGTGAGGAGGTGGTGAACCAGGAAGAGAGGGCCAAACGCGAGGACAGATGGATGTAGAAAGAACTGTAGGAGAGGAAATGAATGGGAGAGAAAAGCAAAGGCGGCCTGGTCGGTTGCAGGGAGTGGGGAGCGGGGCGGGGCTTGAAAATGGGGAGAGCAGAGTAGGGAAGGGCAAATGGGGCGGGGCGGAGGAATAGAAGGCCAGAGACGATTTGGAGCTGAAATTGAAGGGGAGGAGTGAGTCGACGTGAAGTGGAGTGGGATAGAGTGGAGTGGGGTGGAGTGGAGTGGGGTGGGGTGGCGTGGAGTCGAGTGGGGTGGGGTGGGGTGGAGTGGGTGGGGTGGAGTGGAATGGGGTGGGGTGGAGTAGGTTGGAGTGGGGTAGAGTGAAGTGGACTGGAGTGGGTTGGGGTGGAATGGAGTGGAAGGACAGGAGCGGGGGTGGATGAGATATTCTAGAGAGGACTGGGGACTGGTGGCCGGATGAAATCCGCATCCCACTTCTCAGTTCACCGTTATTCTCCGCTCATCCCTCGGCCGGCGGTAGATCGGTGAGAGGCCGCTTTTTAGGAGACAATGAGACTGAAAGAGCGGGCTCGACGGGAGAAAGGAGAAAGCGGAATGGGATGTAAAGGGAAGATCAATAAAATGTGAGGATAACGAGAGCGGTCCAGTTGGCTTGCAAGAAATTCGGGCGGGGAGAAAGTACAAAGAAATGACAGTTCACAGAGGGACAAAAACGTGGCGGCGAGTCCACTCGACTCGGAGCAGAAAGCGGTGAGGCATTGTGGAGAGCGGTGGGGCTTGAGACGGTGCAGGTTGAGAGGGAGCAGGTGAGGGGTGGGGTGAGAGAGGACAGAATGAGAAGGGCGGGGTGAAAGGGGCGAGGTGACAGGGGCGGGGTGAGAGCAGCGCGGCGAGAGGGGTGGGATGAGGGAGCGCGGTGAGAGGGGTGGGGTGAAGGTGGGGTGAGAGGGTGGGTGAGAAGGGCGGGGTGAGAGGGGCTGGAGAAGAGATAGTTGGAGTGAAAGGGACAGGGTGAGAGGGGCGAGGTGAAGAGGGCGGGGTGAGAGGGGCGAAGTAAAAGCGGTGCAGTGAGAGGGGTAGGGTGGGGTGAAGGATGGGGTGAGGGGTGTGTGAGAGTGGCGGGGAAAGAGGGGCTGGTGAAGAGATGGTTGGAGTGAGAGGGGTGGGGTGAGTGGCAGGGTGAGAGGGGGAAGAGGTGGTGGTGAGGGGCACGGAGGTCGGGGCGCGGCAGAGCGTGAAGGCTGCGGGGCACGTGAAGGCTGCCTCGCTGCGCCGCGCACGCTCCCCTTGAACGGCGCCCTTAAAAGGGCGGGCGGCACTTAATTGGGCGGGCGCGGAAGGGTTTAGTAGCCGCCATTCGCCGCGCCTCGTTTATGGTATCGATCCGCGATATTAAGCGGGGCTAATCTCCTCGCCCCTCCAATAATACCTGCTCGTTAAGCCTGACATAATGGAAACAATCATCGCAAACCCAAGACGTCTTGAAGCTGTTGGCCCGACCCCCCCCCCCGAGCCGCCCCCGCCGCGGGGAATTCGCGCGCGCTGACGGAGCGAACGAGGCGATGCGAGGCGCTGGTGGAGCAATGTCGATACCGGAGGTGTGCGAAGGCTTTGCTGATCAGAGGTGCTTCGGTGCAACAGGATGGCGGAGAGAAGGCTAGTCAATACTTTGTTTTCCGAGCCGCTTCATCCAATAGACAATTGGGGTTTCATCCAGTAGGGCTATCCAATAGGGACCATGAATTAAAGACCAATAACTATTGGGGAAATTTATATTCAATACGCGTCAATTCAAGTTTTATAACAAATAATTGATGAAACATTCATTATCATCCCTGTGAGTCATCACACACTATGATATTGGAGTTCGAATTATCTGACGGGTTGTAATGCACGTTACTCAGGTATAAATATACTGTTGTATACAGTCACTGAATTGTCGTGGATAAGTTTAAATTTAATGCTTTGTTCTTTTAAAGATAAACAACCAATATTCTCCTGGAGACAACTGTGAAGAATGAGGGGCTCATGAAGCTTGGAATACTTTGAGGCTTTAAAACAGTTCTTCTCGTTAAGTATAATTTAGAAAATTTGTCCGACTCATGTCGTAGAACAAACAACGCGGAACATCACTGCATTGTTCATTACGGAATGTTGCATTACAAAATTTTCAGGAAATGTTAGAATATACCGTTTTCGAAAAAAAGCACAGTTGCACCTAAAACCAAAAGCATAAGCATAATACTGTTGGGTAAAATATAGTAGTACAAGCAAGTTATTTTATTGAAAAATTGCACCAAGCAAGTTGAGACTCAAAAAAAATTAGATCGATTTAGGACAAATCGAGGTTCAGTGTATTCTTACATCCTTTAAGGAAAAATAAAGGTTATGTGTATTGGAAACATTATAGTGTAAAGAAATACGATTTAGTTACCAGCGATGTTAGTAAATTAGCAAATAACAATGAACGAAAATTAATATTTCGGAAAAAAACAAATAATTTTCTTTCAAGAGTAAATTTCACCCTGAATGTTTGGATTGCATTACTTTTTTAAAATATAACTGTGAAATATTTGTTTTAAATTTCATGTTGAGACAGAAAGCAATCATAATGGAAGAAATTCTATCCTATGTGTTTATAACGAAAGCGTTGTAATACAAACATTTGTGTATGATTTCAAAAATAAATAAACTCAAATAGCTCCATTTCAGCAAGATAATCATACGTTTCTGCAACTAAAAAAGCAAACTAAATTCCGGTAAAATTTCGATATGCATACTCGAATTAAAGGACAAAGTAATAAGAGAATCGCATGTAAAATCCTTGTCTTCCACGTCGCTAAATTTGGTATTCCGAGTAAACTGTACAGAGAGCCGCACGTGTAGGTAACTACAAGGGAAGTCCCTGATTGCACGTGGCTGTTTCCCGTGATTGGACACTTGCAGTTCCGACTTTACCTTCACCTGCCGAGCCGTGGCTTCGCACTAGACGCAGTGCGGTTCAAATCTGCACAGTGCGCACGATTACGTCGCATGCAAAACGCTACATCGTAATTTTTTGCTTGAATAGTACCATGGCGGCGTACCGGGGCGAGGGTGTCTACTTGGCGCCGTAGATGCATAAATAACTATTGTATTGCTAGTAAGATACTGTTTACTTTCAAAATTGTTAATTGTATAAAACTGGGAGTACTCTTGTATTATTAATTATTGTATTATTCATATTATTGTTTATTATTATAATCTTGTTTTATTATATTGCATTTTGAATATTATCAAATATTATTGTATTCGTAACTTGCCACCGGACAACAGTCTATTTGTAAGATAATAAAAGTATTATTATTATTATTATTATTATTATATTTGAAATATATCATGCGATTAGAATATTCCTTTCAGGCACAGAAATCAAACTCAATGTATTATTTAGAATTATTTGCGAATGGGTTGCTCAACTGTCTTGAAAACATTAATGTACATGGGGTTGTTTTAAAAACACAAAATATGATCTTTATTGCATTATTTGTGTAATATGAATTAAATGCTTTCAAGATCAGTACAGTATATAATTAATTGAATATAATGAATCAAATAATTTAGTAAATTCATTAGAACATCATTACAAAATGTGTTTGTGTATACATTTTTTCGTCAATTTTGTTTCATTTAAACAAAATTATATAAATTCAACCCAAAAAGTTATTGATTGTGAACATCTGTAAATTGTTGCCTATTGTGAGGCATTTGTAAATAATTATTGAGACCGGATATTATATCCATTAAGAATTTGCTCCTACTTTATTGCTCTTTCGTTCCACTTCTTTCAGTTTTTTAATCCTAAATTATTTAACAAGTTCTGTTATTTTATTGTTGTTAAATATTTGAATTAAATAACACATCTTTAATAGTAAACACTTGCACATTGTTTTTAAGGTCAATTAATTCAATATTACCAGAGATTTTTAAAATAACACTTCTCCAATTTTACTATTGAACTAACTCTGCACGATTAAAAATTGAAAGTTTTTCAAATGTTATGTAAATCTTTTTGAAAGAGCCTTCTTATGAATTTTTACTAAACTGTCTTCAGAGCCTAATGAGAAGAGCCTTTCGAATAAGACAATGAAGCTACCTAATTCCAGTCATGAATTATTAATTCGTTCCATTTTCACGCCGACGGAGTTTAGTTATTCATGAGCAAATGAAAAAGCATTCTCTAGGGCTAAAGAGCTAAATTTCAAGAGAATCGCAATCTTTGTTACTCGAGTTGCCGAGAATGACAGCAGCTCAAGAAAATTGTTGCTAATTATCTATTAATTGGGTGGTTGTTTGTTGCGTATTGACTGCATGTGTTGTTCTGGGAAATAATGGAAGTAATTCAATCACAATATACAGAATGTAATCTACACTTTGGTACGTTTCTCGTGTTAATAAAGATATTGGTGCATATTAAATGTATTTTGTTTTTGCAAATGATTGATAATCTGATAAAATAAATAGCAAGTAGCCATTTTTAGATATATCGCAATTTGAAATGGTATTTACATTTCGATTCGGACATTGCATCACAAGAAATATAAAATGCTTTAAAAATTAACATTACATCCAACTGATATCCATGACAGCATGAACACAAGACTGATGATCCAACGTTAAGATTCTAGGGAGTTCCTTTGAAATGAGTGGTAGACACATTTATTATAACGAAAGTAAATGTAAAATATGTTCTGAAGTTTCGTCTCAAAGTTGGATAGAATTTTAAGCAAAATGAGGGCATGGGAAGACAATGCAGATACAGGCACGTGCTTCTCCCTAAAAAATGGGTGATAGTTAAAGAAGCGAAACATATATAAGATATATAAGATAAAGTTTTACAACCTCTAGATTAGATTCATATTAACAAATTTTAGATACGTAAGTATTTACTTCTTTGAGTATTCTGTAAATATTTATTACTTTCAATCTCCGTAAAAAAATTTATCCCTATTGCAAACATCTGTTTTTATCGTAGCAAAAATAATGGTTTCGCCGATCTGAATCTGTAAAACTGAAAAATATTGTAATATATCGAAGATAAACATATCGACACAATGCAATTAATATACGTTTTCTTTATTACATGTACACTGATACTAAATAAAAAGACAATCTATTCTCAAGTGAATGTTGCAAATGTAGTAAATACAATACCAACAATAACGTGAAAGAATAAAGAAACCAACGTTTAAGGTGAAGAAAAGGACCAGGAAATCTGATATTATTTATATCAAAATAGCTATGATTTATTTAAAGTTACTTCAATTTGCTTAAAACAGTATAATAAATTGCCAGTTTTGCACAATTTTGATAACAACAAATATTTACCAGTATATAGCATTCTTATATCCTTTTTGGAATCTCGATTTGACAGCGTTTTCTGCTAATACTGCTTACGTTCATGAAACTCCGCACAAAACCCACAAACGATTTAGCGCATAGGTACGACTTCATTTTTTCACAAGAAATGTGTTTTGTTTTCTTAATTAGTCTGGGCGCAGAAACCCTTATTAAAGAGCGCACAGATAAAACTTCCCAACTTGGGATTCCCTGCTTTCCAGAGAGGGAGAAACAATCCGGAATATCGGGTGTATATTTCACCTGAGAAATTGCGTAGTTGGAGGTTTGCGCGGGCACTAATTACATCGCGTCCGATGAAAAGCCAATAAACGCGGCCCAGTGGAGTGAAGGGCCGGGAGCGGGCGCGCGCGGGACGCAGCAACGGGCGTGGAGGGCGGGGACCGCCAGGGGAGGTGCGGTGGAGAGGGTGGGAAAGTGGGGGCGGGGGAGGTAGAAGGGGAAGAGAGGGCGGCCCGGAAAGAGCAGAATTAGGGAGCGGAGTTAAAGGGGGGGAAGACAGCGCTAGTGGAGCGGAGCGGAGTGGATAGAGAGGGCGGAGAGGGAAGAGGAGTGGGGGGCGAGGAACGGGGAGGGAGGACCGGGGAGGGGGTAGCAGGGAGGGAGGAGTAAGGAGGGAGAAGCGGGGAGGGGAGGAGCGGGGAGGGGAGAGCGGGGAGGGAGGAGCGGTTGGGAAGAGCGGGTAGGGAGGAGCGGGTTGGGAGGAGATGGGAGGGAGGAGCGGGTAAGGGAGAGCGGGTAGGGAGGAGCGGGTAGGAAGAGCGGAGACGGAGGACTGGGGAGGGAGGAGCGGGGAGGAAGGATCGGGGAGGGAGGAGCGAGGAGGGAAGAGCGGGGACGGAGGAGCGGGGACGAAGTAGCGGGGACGGAGGAGCGGGGGCGGAAGAGCGGGAACGGAAGAGCGGGGATGGCTGAGCGGGGACGGAGAAGTGGGGACGGACGAGCGGGGACGGACGAGCGGGGACGGAGGAGCGGGGGCGGAGGAGCGGGGACGGAGGAGCGGGGCGGAGGAGCGGGGACGGAGGAGCGGGGGCGGAGGAGCGGGGACGGAGGAGCGGGGACGGTGGAGCGAGGACGGTATAGTGAGGACGGTGGAGCAGGGACGGAGCCGATAGGAAGGAGCCGGAAGAGTGGAGCGGGGAGGGCGGACCTGGAGGGGCGTGTGGGCAAAGCGTGGGGAGGGGGAGGAGGATCGGTGCAGGGGCGGTTGAGTGCGGTTTGGGGAAGGCGGAGCTGTGGGGACGGTGTAGGGTGGGTAGAGCGGGGAGGGTGGAACGTGGAGAGCAGAGCGAGGAAAGCGAAGCGGGGAGAGCTGAGCGGATGGCCGGTTTGAGTAGGGCGGAGAGGGGAGTGGGATGCGCAAGGAATGGAGTTGGCAAGGAACGGCAGGGCGAAGCGGGGCGCAGCGGGGCGAGCGGAGTGGGGAGCGTGCGCGGAGGAGGAGCGGGTGAGGGCGAGGCGGCAGCCGGCCGACCCTCCGCACGTCCAGGTAACGACAAGCCGCCGCCATCCGGTAGCTGGTATTTGATTGAGAAGGACGTAATGACGCTATCCGTTAGCCGCTCTGACATTCCGGCCACGTCCGCCCCCAGCTGTACCTGCGACGCGCCGGCCGCGCGCCTCCTGGACGGGCGAATCGCGCCGTCTCGCATCGAGTCGGGCCTGTGTCGGACACCGCTGCCCTCTGCCCCGGTCCGTTCCGGACTGGGACTCTGCGTGCCTCTGGCTGCAGAGTGCCTCACAACCCGTCGTCCCTCTTCCCACCGCGTCCTGTTCTGCGTTGATTCGGCACTGCTGCTCGGTCGAAACCTCTCCCTCCCGCCTCGAAGCGATTCGCTCTCATCTCATACGTCGTATCCACCGGTACCGATCGTTTGTTCGTGGTTTAATATCTACCTGCTTTGTGTCGCGTGGTCCAGCTTTTTCCCATGCCGTCTGTGTTGCTCTTTGTCCTGAACGGATCTGCTCAAACTGGCTCAATGCCCTTCACACAAATGACGTTTCGCTGTGGTGAGACCTGCTCTAAACACTACAAAAGAAAAGTATTATTTAACTTCTGAATTATCTTACATCACATTAATTCACAATGTAGGATTGCGCGCGACCCAAGTAAAAAATATTTAAGGTGAAGTTTGAATTTTAGTAATTAACGTTTGTTTCCTTTAACATGTCATTGAAAGTGAAAGTGATATACCGTTATTATTTGTGTTATAATCCTAATTTACCACTTTTAGGTCAATGTTTCTCTGCCTCTGCACATACTGTATATGCAACGTGTCTACAATTTGTTTAACGTGATTATATAATTAGACATCATAACTACCCACTTCTGAAACATGAAATTACTACCTGTGCACATGAATAACACAACGTTAATTAATTTACTGTTTATTCCCATAATATCTAGGCCTAGTCTCCATTGCATTAGGGACAAATTTCTTGACGGTGCTCTATGCATATACTACGAGAATATATCAGCCACAATGTTTGCCCATTTCTTTCTTTTTCTATGCTTTCCTCTTGCAGGTTGTATATCTTGCCTTTTGTAGCGTTCCTCACACAACGCCACAAATAAGACTATGAAGTTTCTTTGCAGACCGTTGAGAGAGTCAAAACCATTTAAAACTTTTACAATTTTCGAAACTTGAGACGTTTTAGTGAAATTTAGACCAGTGCCATTTTATAAGCATATACTGTTATATTCTACAAAAAATTTTTAAATATTTAGAGACATTTTTGCGGTGATATAGAAAATGTCACATGAGCTTTATGTAAAATGCGCCAGAAAATTAAAATATCGGTTTCAAATTCGAGGGATCGCGACATCATTCGATGGATCAGGTAATGTCGATTTCAGTAATGCAGTGTACAATATATACGCTAATGTTGCTTCCCGACGGCCGTCAGGATTCCCGAAAACTACGTTTTCGGTATCAAGGTCCATAAAACGAGGACTCTAACTACACCACTTATCCGAGAAAGTATTTTACTGCATTCAGAAACAACAAAAATTCACTCTTTTGTTTTCAGAGGCGTACTTATCTCGGGGTCGTATGTGAGGCGATAGATCAAAAAGTTCATAATTTCAAAATAATAAAACGCTACGCGTTATTGTTTCAATTGTCACTTCAAACACTCAATATATACGGAACCACAACTTCCTAACGCCATTTGATGCATGCATATACCAAAAATCAATATGGCAAGGTCACGAGCAACCCTACAGTGTAGTTCTAGGATTAAGGGTTCTAGGGTTAAGGGTTCTAGGGTTCTCATATCCACTTTCTTTCGCATTCCACTCCTTCCTTTCCGCTCCACCATATTTCGCTTGTTCGCTACAATGCTCTTTGATCAAAATAAATTCTCTCTACATTTCTCAGTTCCAACCTGCCGGCTTCCTCATTGCCCACTCATTCCTCCCTTATATCTGGTTTAGCCCCATTATTACGATTCCAATTTAGATGTAGCTTATGGCTACACCGGAATGGATCAGTGGCATGTAATACTTATAACGATGTGAAAGGAATAATATTGAAAAAATGGTACAATGTGTAACGTAACACACATCTATAGTAATAAAATATCACGATGGAAGAAGCAGAAACCAAATATTTTTGCTGCATATAAAAGAAAGAGGAATTTGAAAGAGACCGAAACAGTCGCCTTTCTTTAAGCAATTCGAGGAGGGTCGTTTGAGGAAACGACAGAAATAAACAAGACGACAAAAATGGATTTTCTCAGGGTGGCAATTATCACGTAAACACGTGTGCGCCTTTGCTTGAGATAGTTCAAATACTTGAATTCCAACGCACGACCTATGACCCAATGACAGAAAGAGGGTATACGCATCTATCCCTGGGAGACGAAAAGGGGGCGAAGCAGCCACGCTGAGTCCGGCGGTTCGGAAAGATTGACCGACCCATCTCAATCAAGACTGAAATAAATTAAATTTAGCCTTTTACCATGAAAGACTATTTGATTTCCCCTTGATTCTTAGTCATCACATAATGGTGGCGGTGGTGTGTGTGTGGATAATGATAAAAACACTGGACTCAAGACGCTTTATGGAAATCGCGGAGGTCACAGGCTAGAGCCACGCCGTCGACTTGGAAACGCGCAAGAGAAACAAGTGAACTGACCGTATCAAATTGGTAATCATTTTGGCAACCCGAACTCATGCCCAACTACCTTTACACTTACGCACACTTTTTGAATCCCCACCATTTTTGCTGCGCATTTCACCATTTCATTTATTTATCCATTTACTCGAGGTGTTGGTCAAACACAGTGCTTGCGACTGTCCCCGGCGCTAACCTATGCCGCTCGCTGGAATCCGCCTGCGTAGACCCCGGCCTGGCGCAGTTTGCAGCACCTCGGGCCGGTTCCGTCCACTCTGTCCATTTGCACATCGCGCCGGGTGCCCTCTTTTGACTTGCCGTTCCGCTCAGTTTCACAGCATTCAAGTCTCGTTCCACTCCAATCGATCCTGCTCCATCTTGCTGCCCTCTTTGCATCGTTCCAACCCCAATACAGACCGTTCCGGCCCGTTTTCACTCTAACCATACCTACTTTTATCTACTAGAGGAAGCTACCTGCTCTATTGTGAAGTGAGGTGTAGTGAAGTGTATAGCAGAGAAATAAAGAAGGAAATGTTTTCAGGTCTTAGTGAAGTGAAGTGCAGTGTGATACTAGTGCAGTGTGTGTGTGTTTTCTCTCTTAATGTAATTTAATGTTTTATGAATCAGTCAGTTTTTATATTATTATCATTATTTTACCATTATTATTACTTCAATTAGTATATAATTTGCTAGTTATATTACCTTATTATTATTATTATTGTTATTATTATTATTAGTGGTTTTAGTGTTCTATATTACTGAAAGGCTGTGTATATTTGTTTTTGTAATTAGCTGCCACCGGGTTATGCCCAATTGCAGTTTAAATAAATCTATCTATCTATCTATTCAAATGTTCCAATCTTTGACGTAGTAGCTCTAATTTCTTTTACTCTGTTATATTGTAAATTGTTTTTGAATTGTAAATGTAGATGTATTGTAAAGCTGTAGACTTATGGTTACCACAAGGCAATCAGCCAATTGTGGAGAAATAAATATATTATTAATAATAAAAAGAATTATACTGCCTTCCTAAGTGTAAAGCGCGTACTCCAAGATTTTTGTTTTTCTGAAACATTTTTTAAATCTTTAAGTTTATAACTTTTTACTCTTTTCCAAATCAATAGTTTTTGTGAGGCTTCGAACATTATTTCTATAAGCAACAGGTGCGTGTTTTATTTAAAATGTATGATCTAATTTGGAAAAATTACGGAATCACTTAATAAATGTTTCTCGTGTCGCACATGAATTTGGGAACATTTACTAAGTTAATGGAACACGTACTAAAATGTTTCACATATATAGAACTGATACTAAAAATTATGGAAATTAAACTTACTAAAATGTTCATAGTCATAACTTTTAATTAATCTGAGGTACGGCTTACAAGCGTGAAGGCCACTGCAGTCGAAAGCGAGGGCAGGTAATCTGTGTAATTTTTCCCACACAATGCCTATTTTTCTTCTTGTCGTACACTTCCGCGCCCAGTCATTCGTGTGCTCACTTCGGTCTTCGTGAAGGTCAAAGTCAAAGGCTGTGAAACCCACGTCTCGACCATCAAGATGGTCGAACCGATGGTGGAAACATGGCCATATCAGCCTTCTAAGCGTCGACACCAGGACAGCCGAAAGAATTCCCACACTTCATGTTTGCATTCCCTCCTTCTCAGCTCCGTCTGTCACCCTCATTCCTTTTTTTTTAACATTTGTTGCGTCATGACGCAACGTGTCTCTTAAGCCCTTGGGCGTTTGAGCGCAAGACGGAGTTATCCTCCATTAGCGACAGCGCTCTCTATATTTACATCAGCGCTCTCTGTATTTGTGTCACGTCTCGTCTGTCAGTTGTCGAGAGGACCTTCTCTCTCGCCTTCGTCAACCGCCTTTCCCTGAGTTCTCTGCGACACTCCGATCACCTCAGTCCATTGAATGGCATTTCCGTGCACGTCAGAGTTTATGGTCATTAGATTCGTTAGTTTAGTGCATTATTTAATCCCTTGAGGTGACAGTGTTTCTACCCCGCTGGATTGTGAGATCCAGTGCCGATCTATGCGTCGTATTGTGTAGGATTACTTTTCTAGGCATCTCCCATAGCCGCCATAGCCGAGAGAAGCTCTGGACTCCTCACATGTGTGTTAGTATAATACATATAAGTATGTGTGATACTAATGGGAGAGAAGAGGACAAGGTCAATCTACAGGAGCAGACGGTCGCTAGAATTTTCCTCCGGACAACGCCTGAATTTGTCCTAGCTATATAGCTCCTTGTCCCGAAAATGCTCCATCCTCTAGGACAGTGTTGTCAAGGTCGATGCCACGAGCGGAGTCCATGGCACGAGTGCCACGAAGTAATCGCCCCTCCACACAGTTCAACACCCCGCCACGAGACCACGCCTTCCCTATTGCAAAACTGTGGGATTACTACTACTCGTAATAGTTCCCATTCACAACGCTAGTTGCTCTGAGAAGCTCGTTGCATGCAACGGAGCCATGACGCGTGCCACAGCCACCAGTAGAAGACCTTGACACCACTGCTCTATACTGAGATTTTCGTAACTTTGTCCCTGACAGGAATCAGCTGTTTCGCTGCCATCCAATCGGGAGCTTATATCTCGCGATAGTGACGTCACTATGGTGACGTTTAAGCTCCCAATTGGATGAAACCTTGAACAGCTGACTTCTGTCAGGGACAAAGTTACGGAAATCGCAGTATAGGAACTCCCGGTCGGAGCAATGCAATTCTGGCTGACCTCTACTCAGTGTCGCCGCTTCGTCACCCCCTCGCTTGGGCAGCCGCAGCAAGGCGCAGGCGCAACCCGCTGCACGGCCGTAGAGAAGCCGGGCGTCGCCTGCGCTGCCCACGCGATAGCCGCTCTGCCGCGTCTGCCGGCGGCCCCGCTCCACGCGTCCCCACAGGTGGCGAATCCTCGCCACGAAGGGGCACACACACGTCACTTCCCGTGCCGCCCTGCCACTCCACTCCCCATCCCGCCCCGCTAATATACTCCCCGCCCTGCCACTCCCCGCGTTCCCTGCCGGTGGCAAATCCTCGCCCCGAAGGGCACAGACACGTCACTTTCCGAGCCGCCCTACCACTCCCCGCCCACCACTCTACACCCCGCCTCGCCACTTTCCGTGTTCCCCCCGATGGCGAATCCTCGCCCCGAAGGGCACAGACACGTCACTTCCCGAGCCGTCCCGCCACTCCACTCCCCGCCCCGCCACGTCACTCCCCGCACTGCCACTACCCGCGTTCCCTGCCGGTGGCGAATCCTCGCCCCGAAGGGTACAGACACGTCACTTTCCGAGCGGCCCTGCACTCCCTGCTACGTCCTCTCACATCACTTCACGCATCTCTCCGCCAAATCTTCTCAAGCCACGCCACGTCACGCTACGCCCGTCTTGTTGTCACATCGCAGCTCGTCACATCCCACCTCGTCGTTTCCCGATACCCCCCACTTCGCCACTTACCATGTCCCCTCCCTGTGCCCTTCACACCCGGTGTGCCTGTCACTCTCTGCCCGCCACTCTCTCCCGTGTACTATTTCGCGGCATCACTCCTAACTCCGCCATGCCCCGCTTCGCCAGACTCCACCCTGCTCCGCTTCAGTAGGCTTCGTACAATTCCGCCCAAATGCGCCCGCCACAGTCATGCTTCCTTATGCCACACCATATCACGCCATATACCCGGCAAAGCCACGCTCTACTGGAATCTTCTCCTCTCTTCTCGTCCCGTCCTCCTTCGATCTGCACTTCTCCGTCTTATTTCTCCAGCATTTCTCCTCAGCCCAGCCCCGCCGCGCTCAGCGAGCGTCGTTCCTCACTGCTCCGCCACCCCCCTCTCCGCCACGCCCCTCTCCAGCATGCCCCTCTCCGCCACGCCCCTCTCCGCCACACCCCTCTCCACCAGGCCCCACTCCGTCACTCCCCTCTCCGCCACGCCCCTGTCCGCCACGCCCCTGTCCCCCACGCCCTTCTCCGCTGCGCCCTTCTCCGCTGCGCCCGTCTCCGCTGCGCTCTTCTCCGCTGCGCCCTTCTCCGCTACGCCCTTCTCCGCTACGCCCTTCTCCGCTACGCCCTTCTCCGCTGCGCCCTTCTTCGCTGCGCCCTTCTCCGCTGCGCCCTTCTCCGCTGTGCTCTTCTCCGCTGCGCCCTTCTCCGCTGCGCCCTTCTCCGCTGCGTCTTTCTCCGCTGCGCCCTTCTCCGCTGCGCCCTTCTTCGCTGCGCCCTTCTCCGCTACGCGCTTCTCCGCTGCGCTCTTCTTCGCTGCGCCCTTCTTCGCTGCGCTCTTCTCCGCTGCCCTTTTCTCCGCTGCGCGTTTCTCCGCTGCGCCATTCTCCGCTGGCCCTTCTCCGCTGCGCCCTTCTTCGCTGCGCCCTTCTCCGCTACGCGCTTCTCCGCTGCGCTCTTCTTCGCTGCGCCCTTCTTCGCTGCGCCCTTCTCCGCTGCCCTTTTCTCCGCTGCGCGTTTCTCCGCTGCGCCATTCTCCGCTCGGCCCTTCTCCCGCTGCGCCCTGCTCCGCTGCGCCCTTCTCCGCTGTGCTCTTCTCCGCTGCGCCCTTCTCCGCTGCGCCATTCTTCGCTGGGCCCTTCTCCGCTGCGCCCATCTCCGCTGCGCCCATCTCCGCTGCGCCTTTCTCCGCTGCGCCCGTCTCCGCTGCGCTCTTCTCCGCTGCGCCCTTCTCCGCTGCGCTCTTCTCCGATACGCCCTTCTCAGCTACGCCCTTCTCCTCTACGCCCTTCTCCGCTTCGGTCTTCTCCGCTGGGTGCTTCTCCGCTAGGCCCTTCTCCGCTACGCTCTTCTCCGCTGCGCCCTTCTCCGCTGCCCTTTTCTCCGCTGGGCCCTTCTCCGCTGCGCACTTCTCCACTGCGCCCTTCTCCGTGCGGACCCTCTCCGCCACACCCCTCTCCGCCAGGCCCCACTCCACTACGCCCCTCTCCGCCACGCCCCTCTTCGCTTTGCCCATCCCCTTTCCGCCCGCACTGTCGCATCCTGCGCTCTGCAGACGGCGCAAGTGCATGCGCGCTAGTGTGCGTGTGCGTGCTCTCGTGGCGACCGCCAGCCGACCGCCCGCGGCCCCGCGTCGCCCACTCGCCCCACCGCAGCGCCCTGCATCATCGGCGCCTCCGCCCCCGCCCCCCGCAGCCGCCTGTTGCCCGCGCGACGCCAGCGGACGACGCACCGCGTGCGTCTCGTCAACAGAGCTCCACGTTAAAGCAGTTACTCGCAGTAGACTATAGCCAGTATATCGACGGTCCGCTCGCAAAACCTCGTGGGTCAGAAAACTGACGAATATGGAGTTTTGGTAGCGTTGGATTCATCTGGCACCGCAGACGAAGCACCACGTCGTCTCGTCAACGCAGGCTCTACGTTAAAGCAGCTACTCGCTGGAGACCAGTGGTGTTAAGGTCTTCTACTGGTGGCAGTGGCACGCGTCATGGCACCGTAGTATGCCACGAGCTTCTCTGCGCAACTAGCGTGGGGAAAGGAAACTGTATTAGGGAAAGGAAACTGTGTTAGTAACCCTGCCGTTTTACAGTAGAGATGGCGTTGTCTCTGGCGGCGGGGGTAATGAACTGCGTGGAGGGGCGATTTCGTTGTGGTACTCGTGCTACGGACTCCCGCTCGTGGCATCGACCTTGACAACATTGCTGTAGACTAAGCGAGTATAGCGATGGTCCACTTGTAAAACCTTGTGCGTCTGAAAATTGACGAAGACGGACTTTGGGTACCGATGGATTCATCTGGCTGCTTGGCACATACTGACGAACTGTCAGAAGGCAAAATGACATTATACTGCTCTCTATCGGCGATTGAAAGTGCTTAAGATTTCACTGGCAGATCGAGTCACTAATAATTTTTTTTATCTCTCCTGAATAATTACTGAAAACTGACATACGAGGTTTTGCAAGTAGACCATCGATATATTCTACATTTTCTTAAGTCACATGTTTCCTAACGGCAGAGTTTCTTCACCTCGCATATAAAACACACTGGCAAATTTTATACACAATAGATCACTCTAAAGCTAATAGTGTTGATTGAAAAACAATGAAATTAATACATATATTAATGTGAATATATGATGCTTACAGTTAATGACTGTGAATGATTCGCTGAATTTTAACAGTAAAACTAACCGTATTATACATTTCAGAAAAAGTAAACAATCAGTACCTACCTTCTATATTATTCTATGAATATATGACAATCAACACCGATCGATAAGTTAATAATACAGAACCTTGAATGTAACAGGACGTTTACACCAGGAACTCGAATAGGTATATCGCGAGGGGTACTGGTTCGAGTTCAAGCGACTGCATAAACAACGACTGGAAGATTTGAAATAATACATTACGAAACGATGATGTAATGATTGGTGTTAATATATCGTGATATTACGATACGAGCGAGGAACGAGTAAACTTCACCCGAGTGTATACAGTTATAATACCCATTACATCATATTTCATTCGATACTTATTCTACTCCTTTTATAAGGTAAAATTTCACATTAAATAGTTTCGTGGCAGTTGATTCAGCCAAGGCCACCTAGCGGAGAGCTACCTAAAGCTACCCTCGCATGCTGCCGCAGGTGGCTGTGGTTTACCTGTTCTCCTGCGAGGGAGTACTGCTTTAGTCAAATAGGGTAAA
>JAHLJT010008446.1:283350715-283370596 GCA_031308135.1 Acheta domesticus | reverse complement strand
TTGGTCAAGAACCTGTATCCTAAGGAAAACTGTATCGAAATAACTCATTATGTAACAGGTTGCAGCCATTAAATGACAGTATTATACAACGGGAATAGAAAAATGAAATTACCAAATTACATGTGAACACCACCACCATCAATACTAAAACCACCGTTGCCACCAACTCCATTACCACCAACAGAAAACTAACGTTAATTCCAACGCTAGAGACTCCGCCTCCGCGACCACCAATTACCATAGCTGCAACCTCACCACTGCTCTCTTTTGGCCGCCGCGCAGTTCCCATCCCCGCCACCCTTGGGCAGGGGGACGGGGGGGGTCGTCCGCCAGTGGATCAGGGCGCGACGTGACCAGCGTGGTGAGCGCTTGGCGGCGGTTCAAGCCCCGCTTTGGGCTGAACGCGCCGGACCTCTGGGTCGCTTCCCCGCCCCGCCCAGCCCAGCCCCGCACCTTCTCCACTCACGTCCGTCTCGCGTAGTTGCCGCCCCTCTCCCGTTCCCGATCTCACCCCGCTCCCACCTCGTTCCCGATCAGCTTCCGACCTGTTCCCGTCCGCTCCCGCCCCGCTCCCACGAGCTTCTGCCCCGCTCCCGTCCCGCCCCGCTCCCACCCTGCCCCACCCCGCTCCCGCCCCGCTCCCTCCCCGCTCCCGCCCCGCTCCCGCCCCACTCCCGCCCCGCTCCCGCCCCGCTCTCGCCCCGCTTTCGCCCCGCTCCCACCTCGCTCCCGCCCCGCTCCCACCTCGCTCCAGCCACGGTCCCGCCCCGTTCTCCCCCCGCTCCCGCCCCGCTCCCGCCCCACTCCCGCCCCGCTCCCGCCCCGCTCTCGCCCCGCTTTCGCCCCGCTCCCGCCCCGCTCCCACCTCGCTCCAGCCCCGGTCCCGCCCCGTTCTCCCCCCCGCTCCCGCCCCGCTCCCCGCCCCGCTCCCGCCCCCGCTCCCGCCCCGCTCCCGCCCCGCTCCCGCCCCGCTCCGCTCCCGCCCCGCTCCGCTCCCGCCCCGCTCCGCTCCCGCCCCGCTCCCGCCCCGCGCAGCCGCCTCGTCCCCGCCCTGCTCTCGCCCCGCTCCGCTTCCCTTCCGCCCCGTTTCATCTCCTTACCCCCGCACTCATCCCGCTTCCGAACGACTCGTTCCCCGTTCGCGACTCGCTCTAACCTCCCTTCAACCTCGTTTCATCCCCGACACTCACACTGCTCCCGAAGCGCACGTCTCGAGGAGAATTCGACCGGCTGCTCTGATCGGTAGTTTTCCGTGGTTTCTCCGATCAACACCACGAGAATGCCGGAGCAGTGCCCTAACAAACGGGCCACGTACCGCGCGCGCTCTGTAATTCCTCTTCCTTCTCCTATCCTCACGCCCTGACATAAACACACTAACATGCACTACACTACCGAGAGACCAGCCGAGATCTGGGACCTTGTCCCGGTTCGGGCGGTGCCCCGCTGATAGGAGATACCTAGTTGATGGGGAAAACCTTGCTAGTTGACGGTACGTCGGCACCGAATATCGCCATCCAGCGGGGAAAAGATCACTGCCACCTCCCGAGGAAAAAACAGCTTGCGACTCTCTCCCCGCCACGCTTTTGCTCTGCTCCCACCCCATCTCGCTTGGTTCATCCCTTCGACCGCCCCGCTTTAAGAGGAACCTACTTCAGTATCCATCGAGTATGATCTGAAGCCGGTTCCTTCCAGTATGTTCTGAAAGTATTCTATAAAATACTTATTTTGGGCTGTTTTAAGTCTCCTATGGTGATGAATCATGGATTTATATACAACTGTTCTTGTACATCAGTCTTTAAGACTACATTTATAAGAACGACAATAATTTAATATAATTTTGAAATGAAACCACAAGTATTTATACATAGAGATTTTATCTTTCTATGCCATTAACGCATATTCGCAATAAAAAGATTTTTACTACTCACATTTATAGCACAAATGAACATTCTTATTGATTCCATTGAATTGAATACATCCATTTTCTTATTGATTCTTACATTCGAGTGCCACTCTACCTCCACGAGGCTACCTACCTTCTCCGTCCCCTTCCCCCACCCGTTTCCTGCCGCCCCTCCCCCTCAAACCGCTCCTCCCTGCGCCCGCACCCTTCTAAACGCGGACTTCACGCCGCGTTTGCGCCCAACTCTTCGCCGACGCTAACCCGACTCGACGCGGGCCCGGGCCGCATCTTCCGCCGCCGCCGTTGCCGCCCTGTCCCTCACTTCAGCCTCTCAATCTTTCCTCGACGCGCGTTCCGCGGCCATGACCCAACCCCGCACACGCCCTTCCTCCGTCCGGGTGAGGCTGGTGTACTTTCCCCAGAGGCGACCCTCTTGTTTTTTTTATTGATTCGTGTTTTCGGGCGCGTTAACTACTTAGGTCATTTTCCCGTAAGTGTAGTGCGTGTTTTTTTCACGCGAGGTGGCGATGATCTTTTCGCCGCTGCATGGTGAGATCTGGCGCCGACCTACCGTCGACTAGCGGGGTTTCCCCTCAACCAGGTATCTCCCACCAGCGGGGCACCGCCCCAGCCGGGACAAGTTGTAAGTTCCCAACCGGTCACCCGGCATGTGTGGTAGTGTAGTGCATGTTAGTGTAAGAATGTGTGTAAGAGGAAAGCATAGGACAAGGAAGAGGAAGGAAAGATCGCGCGCGGTCCATGGCCCGTTTGTTAGGGTACTGCTCCGACATTCCCCTGGTGTTAATCGGAGAAACCACGGAAAACTACCGATCAGAGCAGCCGGCCGCAAGAGTTCCCCTCCAGAAAGCGACTGAATTGAACCTAGCTGACAAGATAGTACCGAAAATCCTGCCGCTGTCGGGACTCGAAACTAAGACCTCCCGGTCAGAAGGACTGCAGTGACATCAGGTTGATGCACTAAGTCATCTCTCCTGGTGACCCTCTTGGTGCATGCCGCGTTTCTATACCTCACGCTGATGCAGTCCGCGGGTCATTATTTGTCGAGTTTGATTGTCACATCTCCCAAGCGAGTTGAGATGAGTTTAACTTAGAGTCAACATTGCCGCATTCTTTGTAGCGACTGTGGCCGGAAGGTCGTTGGGATCGAACGCCGTCTGTGGGGATTTTCCAGAGAGAGAGAGAGAGAGCAGTGGCGTAGAGTCAGGGGACGCAGAGATGCTGAGCATCTCCGTATATAATATTAATAAAGAACCCTAAATACTGCATTGGTAATCTTACAAGTGGTTCGTTGAGCGAAACACGTTTTGTATTAATTTTAAATTGATTTCCTAAGATTGAATTCAGCGGGTTGTTGAAGCTGACCTGTGATTACTTGGAAGCTAAAATGCTTCTAGCGTCTGCCGCGAGATTGCGACGAGCAATGACGCATGCTCAGATGGCGATGTTCCCCTCTCCCGTCTTCACCCCTGGCCAAGAGAAACCCGACTCTACGCTAGCATCCACTGCGAAAAGAACCTCGTTTGTGCACGAGAGCGCAGCACATTTCAGGCGGTCAGTCTCTCTCTCTCTCACTCGGGAGTCCCCGCTTGGTCGTGGGCACAAACTGTAGAAATAGTGCTAGTCTACTATTTCTTATTTAATATCCAAGAAGTTGAATTATCCCTTAAATAGATTACGTATTATTTTAGTCTGCAATGTATAAATTAACAAGTGGTCTCATTGCCATTCGCGTGTAAGAATTAAAGCGGAGTCATTGTATAATTGCTTTCAAGACATCGGCAATATTGTCTGCTGTGGGGATTTTGTGGCAAGCGCCTACACCGTTGAAAGCAATCGAGATCGTGGTTTCAATATATCTGCCTTGTGTTGCGTTCGCCTGTTAGATGAAGTAGTTGAAAGTGACATTTTGTGTGCAATTGTTGAGCATCCCAAACGTGCGAGTCACGCTACGCCACTGCTAGCGACATAGCTGGGTTGAATTCAGCCGCAGTCTGGAGCACAATTCTAGCGGCGGCCGAATGCTCTGATAGGTAGTTTTCCTTGGTTACTCCGACCAATGCCAGGCAAGTGCCAGGGCAGTACAAACAGGCCACGAAGATCTGCCTTGACCTTCCCTTCCCCTCACACACACACTAACATGCACTATACTACCACACATGCCGGGAGAGTGGTCGGGAGCTTGGGGCTTGTCCCGGCTGGGGCGGTGCCCCTGGTGGGAGATACCTGGTTAGGGAAAACACACAGTGTTGGTGCGTCAACTCTGTCAGTACTGGTCAGTACTGTATTGGTTCTTAAGCCTGTTTTGTTCGCCCCTTGACAGCGGTCAGACCCAACATTACCGGAACATGGGAAACGACAGAATGTTGGGCACCGGGCGGGTTCAGCGCGCATATGCCCTAAACGCAAGCTCGTATGACAACGCCATGGACCAGGAGCGAAGGCATTTTATAGGAAGGTAATGCCTGAGGGATGGGAAATTCCACCATGCATCCACACACATATATGGCTACTTTTACAGTGATCCGACAAAGAGAGATCGTTAATGCACTCTTCAATATCTTATCACATACATTTAAATTCACAACGAATCACTTTCTTATACGACACACCTTTCTTATATTTAGGCGGCTTAAGGTCTTCTATTTACTCTCGCGAGGCTCGTTCTCTTCTCCTTATTCAACTTCTTTGAACCAATATTCACGCCTGCGTACTGAGAGGCGAATACAATGCCGTGAATACAGAGTGAAGAATGCAGAGCGAGGAAAGGACTCTCCTAAATAAACTTCCCCATCATGGTAATGCATTTTTTCATGTGTAACTAACAATAGAATTTGTTCTTGTATTTATTCAACAATATTAATATGTTTATTGTGCATTTTTAATTCATAAAATATTTAATTTCTGCATTCTAAATAATACATTCTAAATAATAAATATTTCATAATAAATTAAAATGTAATTTTTTAAAGTAAATATAGAACAGGCCTAGAGTAGCAATGGACAAAAAGTAGGCTTTTATGGGTGATAATCTTTATTCATTAAAAGAGTACCACCACCGTTTACTAATGAAGTTTTTTAGTATTTTTTAACACCAAGTTTACAAACAGGCGATTTCGTCATTTAATTACGATTAAACGATTTATACTCTTTTATACTTTTATATTTCAGAGAGAAAACTTCATGCGCAATCGAATTTTTCCATCATCCGACAAGTTAGCAACTATTTGATTTGTAATTGAAATTTTACCTCCTCTCCATTCCAAGTTAAAGCCATTCTCGGGTAGAAAAAAGTCAAATCGAACTGTTCGGATTGATCGGTCTGCCGCTTCGGTCGTTGCTTAGCCGCCCTCTTGCCCTGTCTGAAACAACCACGCCTACGCCCGCTTCTTTCAACTCCGCCCCTGCCCCGCTCCGACACCACACGTAGTGATGGTAGAATTTACCACTTTAAATTCTTTGTAATCGGAATTTTCCAAACAAGGCTGAACCATTTTATAGCATTATATACATTAAGATTTACAATTTTGCAGCATTTGTTGAGTAAATGTTATAGTAAGGGAGGACTCTGATATAAAAAAATATTTTAATATATTTTTAGATTTCCCATTTAAATCAGGAAATAAGGAAAACTGATTTAATATTTCGCTACTTGTGAACTTCAACAAATATAAAACATAAGAAGTAGTAGGCGTAGGCCCTTCCTCTTCCCATGGGGTCGATCCATTTTAAGTGGTCCAGAATTTAATAAATTGGTCGCTCGACCATCTCGAAAAAATTTCATATTTTGTACATAAATTTCCTTATGTTTTGACTGTTCAAAGCCATCTTCAACTTTTTTTATTGTACCTGGTTTACAAATGGCGGCCATTTTGTTTCGCGCCGTGCGCCATTTTTTGCGTTCGCAGACATTTACTCTTTCCTAAATTTTTCAGCTCTCGGTTGTTCTAGCATTCTAGAATAAGAAGCATTCAAATCAGCATACTCTGGCCTGCAAACCGAAATATTATTTACATATTTTCTATGTCTTTATTTGGGAAATATTTGCAACCAAATCTTTGGAACGCGAATGAACGAAATTCGATTTTCAGAGAGTAATTTTTCAAAGAAGTAATAGAATCTAAGCCTTAATTTTTTCTGTGCATTTACACAGAACAGTATAGTTACTTTTTGTAAAATATCATTGGTATATAACGTACCCCTTGAAAATTACATCCTCTTGAAAATTGGAATTTTGGATTTTTTCCCAATTTTGAACTGTAATATCTCTGTTGGGGGACCAGATAAAAATCTGAAAATTGCACCCATGCTAGAACGCTATCATATCAAACTTCAGTAAAAATTACAACTTTTAGATTTAACTCGAAGTATTTTTTTAAAAATTGAAAACTTACGAAAAAAAAAGGCTTCATTTCCCCATTGAGGATACATTGTGCCAAGTAGTAATCACATTATTTTGAAGCTATTTTAAACTAAAATCTACATTGATTTAAAATAATTAATTATACTTAATAATTAATATACATAAAATTGGCCTAATATATAATTTTCAGTATTACGTATACTTAACCCTAAAACAAACTTACAATTTGACATCTACGTCCGTAATTGAAAATATGGTTATCTTGATTTTGAAATCTAGGAAAACGTAGGAAACCATAAAATGCAGTATAGCAATTATTTCGCAAATATACGACCATTTCGTACTTTGTATGTAATTTGGCATTTTGCGAAAGATTTGGCAAATTACGATCGATTTCTCATTTTATCACATCATCTCATTTTATCATAAGATTGAAAACGTTCCAAAATCCACGGCACCGACCATCAAATAAACAATTACTATTTTTTTCAGTGTTTGGTAACATTTCGCATTATTAGGAATGGTTCAAATCCAACATCTTTCACCATACCGCATCATCACCACCTGCTAGCGGCTGTCCCCGCCTCGGTTTCTCCTCTCCGAGCGCAGCCCCATCCAGATTCGTTCCAACTCCGTCCCTCCTCGTTGCCACTCCGCCCCTCCCTGCTCCGTCTCTTCCGCACCCTCTTTCGCTACGAAACCGCTTCTTCCCGCTGCGAATCCGCCTCGCCCCGAAGTGCCTCTCACTGGAAGGTCCTAGGTTCGAGTTTCGATGACTGCAGGATTATCGACACTAACTACATAGCTAGGTCGAATTAATCCGCTAACTGGAGGAGAAGTTTACCTGCTCTGATTGTTTAATACAAGATTAATGCCGCTTTCTCCGGTTAAAACCAGGTTAATGCTGGAGTAGTACCCTAACAAACCGGCCACGGACCGTGCGCGATCTTTTGGTCCTATCCTCACTCCTTACGTACACACACTTATACGTCCATGCACTACACTACCACATATCCCGGGAGACCAATCGGAAGCTTAGAGGCTCGTTCCGTAGGTCGGCGCTGGTTCTCGCCATCCAGCGGGAGAAGATCACGCCACTTCCCGCCATTAACATCATGCACAACACTAATGAGGCAAATGGCCTTAGCAGTTGTCGCCCCAGGAATCGTCAGTCAATCTATCCTCCTCGTCCCAACTCCGCTCCGACTCCACCCCTATCCATTTGGACTCCCTCCCCTTCTGCTTCAAATAACTCTCCCCAATTCTGCCGCGCCCCGACTCCATGCCCCTATGATCCCTCTCCACTCGGACCACTCGTTGATCCAACCCTCAGAATACAACTCTCTCCCAATGAAATCCGCCTCACTTTCCCCGCGTCATCACTCCCCCGACCCCCTGTGTCTGTCGCCTGCGCTCTTTCCCCGCCTCTTCGAAGAAATATGACCTCGACTCGTCCCCGCTTCCAGTCAACCCTCGTCCCGCGCTTTCCCTGCTGCGAATCCGTACCTCAACGACCCCCCTCGATCCTATCCTGTCCCGTTCCAACCCCACCCCGCACTGATCACCGTCCCACTGCGACCTCGCTCTTCACCGTCCTTCTCCCGCTCGGACCGCCCTCCGCACCGATCTCCGCCTCACCCCTCTCTGACCCTGACCCCGCCCCCATGCAAGCCAGCCCCAGTCCAAGCCAGCAGGAATAAGACATACAACTGGACTCTGTTATGCATCAACCGGCTAACCAGCATTTTTGAAAAAATATGAGATACGGACGCCATCAGTTGCATTGGACCATGTTCTAAGTGTACGCAAAATTTTGGCGCCAAATCTGTAAATATAGCCTTAAAATTATTGAAAAATGTAAATGCCATCAATCACATCAGGGATTTCGCAACAACCTACCATAAACCTAGATCTTCAAATCTGCTGTTCTTAATTTCAGTTTACGCAGGTAAGCGCCGGATATTCCACTCATGTTCGTGTAGTTTGGCGCTTGAACCAATGAAATAATTAAATTAGAGTTTTTAGAGCTGAAAATGTAATAAAACTTTTGAACACGATTATCTCAAAACGCGAATGATGTCGCATAGACGGTCGGTGCATAACACCGTCCAATATCCCGGCGTCGCTAGCTGAATTGCTTAACGACGCTCCGTGTAGCCACGGAGGTTGAGGAACTAGAGACATCGCGAGTTTCTGGATGCGTGACTAGCCGGGAACCCCGAGGATCTAACTGCGCCGAGCTCCTGCCCGACGGAATAAGAGGCAATGGCCAATTTCGATTGACGATGACTGATTACGGAGGATACTGATAATGGAGGATTACTCCAAAGTTCCGTTCGACGCCAGTAATGGGCCTATGGAACGTTGTTACGAAAACCTAACAGAACTTACCTGGTAGTAATCAGCCGCCTTCGTTTCCTCGTTATCCCCTTCCGGTCTTCAGTCTCGGGAGCCCACCCCTCCGCTTCTTCCTCTTTTTCTTTCTCTCTCTATCTCTCTCCCTCCAATTCTCTCTCTGTATTTCTCTCTTCGTTTCTCTCTCTGTATTTCTCTCTGTTTCTCTCTCTGTATTTCTCTCTTCGTTTCTCTCTGTATATTTCTCTCTTTGTTTCTCTCTCTCTCTCTCCCCCCAATTCTCTCTCTGTATTTCTCTCTTCGTTTCTCTCTCTGTATTTCTCTCTGTTTCTCTCTCTGTATTTCTCTCTTCGTTTCTCTCTGTGTATTTCTCTCTTTGTTTCTCTCTCTCTCTCTCGGTATTTCTCTCTATTTCTCTATTTCTTTCTCTCTCCCCTATTTCTCTGCTTTCTTTCCCCCTATTTCCCTTTCTTTCTCTCCCTATGTCTCTCCTCCTCTCCCTTTCTCCTATATATCTTTCTTTCTCTCCCTATCACTCTCTCCCTCTTTTTCTCTTTCTTCCTCTCGCTATCTCTCTCCCTCTCTCTATATATTTCTCTTCTCTTTCATTCTCTCTCCCTCTCCCTCTATTTCCCTCTGTCTACATATCCCTCTGTCTCGCCCAAGCCATTCCCCCCATCTTGACCCTTCCTCGCTTTCCACCCCGCCCTCGCTCGTCCCCACCCCTCCCCCTCCCGCTCCGGGGGAGCGGGCGGGGCTCATCTGTGAGGCGGCGCGGCCCCCCAGCAATCATCTGCGGCCCGCTTGCGCCGCCTCCATGCCTGCGCAAACTTTTCTTGGCGGCTCTTTCCCTCGGAGGGGCGACCGGCGCGGCGGCGGGAGGCCCTCTCTCGGCAGGCGACTCACGTCGCCCGAATCCTCACAAATGTAACCGCCGTTTTTATTGGGTGTCCTTTCAAACTCGGCGCGTTTTTATCGCGCGCCGGCACGCAGCGGCGAAGGCGAGGCGGACATGTTAATTCTTCGGAGGTCTAGGAAAAGGTCGAGAGTAATAGGTAAGTAGAAGAGGTTAACGCATTGCATTCAGCTACGTATTGTTTTTCGTCGTCAATAAATATGCTAGTTTCCAGTGAGTAAAAGAGTTTTTGCCTAGGTATTTTGTTCTGCAAATCTGAAAATTGTGATGATATATCACAAGATACATTATCACTCTCTATTATTAATTAATATCGTGTAACGAAAAGTATGGCGTAATTCGTATACGACAATCTCCATAATGAAAACTATTCATAAATCGCCTCAAAATTGATACTTGCATGCAATGGATGTACACATTCAATTAATTTCAATAAGTCGACCTAGCCACCCGAATCGGTAGTGTGTTCTGTAGTGCCTGATATTGCACGTCATGGTTTCGAGTACCACAACGAGCAAAGATGTTTCTGTACCTACTTACGCAAATACATGAATGATCACTGTTCTTGGAACATTCAACGCATCATCACTTCGTATCCAACGATGCAATACCGAATCACATCCACGTGCAGGTGATTTGACGAGTCCTCAGCATCGCACATGGACACATTCGATAATCTTCGTAATACGTGACAACTGAAGAAACTTTGCCACTTGACAGATAAACGGAGCATAGAACTGTTAAGCCAGCAGTTAGGCCAGCGTGTGCCAACTGGAGTAGTAATGACGTCAGAGCAAGCTTACCCTTCGTAAGGAGGCGCTCGGAGAAGCAGTGCGAGCAAAGAGGGTGGGAGGGAGGGGCAGACGACGGTCTCCTGTGACGAAACCCTTCGCAGTGGGCCATTGCGTGTTTAAGGCAACATGAGTGAGAGACCATCTACTTTCCTCAATTTTCTTACGATTTGGGAAGAAATGTTTCTTTTTATAGATACTGGAACATTGACCAAGTGTTTGGTGTGGCAAAAGGGACTCCAATATGTTAAACAGTTCAATCTACAGAGTTATTACGCGTGTCATGCGGCCGGGTATGACGGAGAAGAGCGCACGGAGTCACGGCTGTCACGGAGAAGAGCGCACCAAAATAGTTAAAGAACTTGAAAATAAACTGAAAAGACGGAGCAGAAGAGAATACCAGTGAATCCGTTGTTCGAATAAGCTACTAAATTAGTCTGGACACTACAAGAAAACTGAATTTATTCAACCATGGCTCTTTTGCAAAATAATGTTTAATTCTCGCTGCGGAGGAGTTTTGTCCAGAAGAAGTAAAGGAATTTGAATTCGTAAGTTAATCTAATCACACTTTGGCTCGCGGATTAAAGGAAATGTCTGAAAAAATTCAGGTAGAGTTGACAGATGCAGTAAGTAGATTTATTTGTTATTCGTTAGCCGTTGATGATAGCACTGATATTATGGATATCCCCGAACTTGCAATTTTTATCAGGGGTGTTATATAATTTTTCTCTCAAAATAAGAGAAGAATTATTAGATCTGATTCCAAAGAAGGGTACTACCACCGGTTTCGATATATTCAAATGTGTTCAGAATGTTCTAGAAAGTTTTAATTTATCCTGGGATGAAATAGCAGTAGCTACTGATGGAACCCCAGCAATGATTGGTGAAACAAACGGACTTACAGGACGAATGGCAGGTAAACTGCAATCTATGTTAATGCGGCATAAAGTATATTCCAATTCATTGGATCTTACATCTACAGAATCTGTGTGCTAAAAGCATTAAATTAAATAATGTAATAGACGATGTTAAAGTTACAAACACTTTTAGGTCTAAAAGAGTCACTCATCGCCAGTTCAAAACATTTCTCTCGGAGTGCGAAAGTGAATTTTGTGATGTACCGTATCACAGTAATGTTCTTTGGTTATGCAGAAGTAAAATTTGGGACAGTCTCTTCGAAATACGAAAGAAATAGGTTCATTCATGGAGGCAAAGCAAATATCCTAGTCTCAATTGAAAGATAAATTATGGATATGCAGTCTTGATTTCCTAGCAGATTTGACCGGGCATCTAAATACTCTGAATTAGTCACGCAAGGAAACACACTTTTAATAACTAATATGTTATATATGGTAAATGCTTTCAAATGAAATTGTTGTTATGGGTACGTCGATTATCGAAACAATATATTTCGCATTTCTCAAAATTAACATCTTGTGGAGATATCGTCAATACAAAAGATTTTGAATCATATGCAGAAATATTAGGAGATTTGCATTAGGAATTATTAATTTCTACTCCATATTCCATTAATGTTGATGATATTCAGCCTTTTTTGCAATTGGAGCTCATTGCAAGAGGATAGAAAGATAAAAGGATAAGGATAGATAGCAAGACAACCACAAGTAAATATATTACACTTCTTGTGCCACCCACGTATGACACAAAAATCACCTTAGATCTTTACTGCAACGAAAACTATAACACTGTACATGAAGACGCAAAACCATAAACACAATCTTAAAGTCTGCATGTGTCCCAACTAGAAACTTCTGTCTTAGTGTTAGGATTATCATCTCCCACAATCTACATGTTCTTATAGTATCGCAGCAAAAACGTCTTACTTAAGTTACTCTCTACCCTTCCCACGCTCATACATACGGGTTATCTCGAACATCCAGAGACTACGAAGAGCATTCTCGCGCTTGGAACATAATTAACGTCCGTGATCCCAAGATACGACTGTAATCGGGATTTGACTGTGGCGGCGGGAGCAGAAGTGCAAGCGGGACGGAGGTTAGGCGTCGAAAAAAGAAAAAGGAAAGACGGGAGAAGGGAGGCGAGGGTGCAGCGAGGACAAGAGGAACTTTGAGACCGAAAAGGCGGAGAAGACGGACGAACGTTGAGACCGAAGAGGCCGACCTGGTCGGAGGAACGCCAAAGCCGTCGAGGAGACAGGGGACGGAGGAGGGCGATGACGGTACGAACGGTGGCGGCGGAAAAGTGGAAAGAGTGTTGGAGGGAAGAGGTGTGGTTAGAACTGAGAAGATATGGTAGAGGAATGGGAAGGAGCATAGCCTAAAACATGAAGCAGGACAGTTCCATTTCTGGCCACCCTCCTCCTTTCATTAAACATCTTTATTTACATCGATATTTCACCTGTAAATAAATAAAACGTACGAGAAAGAGAATAAAATTAAAACTTAATATTCACAACTCACTTCATGTAGAACCATTTATAGGGTTGCTAGATGGTTTGGAGTGGAGCTTCTCCAATCTCGTGTGTGAATTACTCGAAGGGTCAGCTTAAAGGGAAAAATTCAAGAAAAGAACTTATTTAAAGGAATCAAAAGATTTTATTACGTAATGTTACAAGGTCCCTCTCGAAATTGCCAGGCTTGCGTCGCCCCCCTCTACGCGCACGCTTAAAGGCGCGGCAAGGCGTCTGGGGTCGTTCCTGTTGTTCCTAGGGTCCTCCATAGTGTTTCTTCTTAGAAGCATTGAGGACAGGTGGACGGCGAAGGGGGCGGGAACTACGAAGGCAGGCAGAACTCGAGGTTAAGACGACGGTTGAGACGGGGACGGAGTTGCAGAAAAGGCGAGGGGTTGAGGTTTGCCAGGGACACTTGGGGGCACAGGGACACAGGGAGCTTGCGAGACAGGGAAGCCTGAGGGGACACGGAGCGATGACACAACAGTGCTGGGAGTCGTTGGGGCAGAGAGATGACAGGGCCGATGAGGCAGCGGGGAGAGGCGATGGGGCATGAGGAGACGGGGTAGGGAAAATGGCGGGGACGTGGAAAGCTCGGTGGCGGAGGAATAAGGGAGCACCATGAGGAGAGGGGAGTCGCAAGGCGGCACGGAGAGGGTCAGCGAAATTTGCGAGCGGTGGGTGAGGCGGGGGGCGGGCGTTGGGTGGAGAACGGCGCGGGAGCCAGGTGGGCGGCGGGCGGTCGGGTGGACGGGGGGCGGGAGGACGGTGGGCGGGAGGACGGTGGGCGGGAGGACGGCAGGCGTGTAGGCGGCGGCGGGCGGGTGGGCGGCGGGCGGGCGGCGGGCGGCGGGCGGCGGGCGGCGGGCGGCGGGCGGCGGGCGGCGGGCGGCGGGCGGCGGGCGGCGGGCGGTGGGCGGCGGGCGGCGGGCGGCGGGCGGCGGGCGGCGGGCGGCGAGGTCGTCGCCGTGCGAACCGCCCCGCGTCCGGCGTAACCTGTTAGCCGTCCGTCGGGGCTGCGGCCTGGGCCAGGGCCTGGACCTGAGCCGGGGCGGGGCCGGGCCCGGGTCACCTGAGACCAGAGCGGGGCCCCATTATCAACCCCCCCCGACGCTCCGCCCGGCCGCGGGCCCCGCGCAAAAACAGGCGACGAGCGCGCGGCCGCGGAGATAAGCGAGAGGCCCCGCACGGGGCAAAACCCAAGGCAGCGCGGCGGAAGGCGGCAAGGTGAGGTAGTTACCAACGTATTCAATGGGAGCCGGAGAAACGGGTAAGGAGATCCCGTATCGAAACACAACCTGATAAGTCAGGTAAAATAAATATAGCTCCGTAGAATTTCCATCCGCGTTAGGGGCTCCCTTTCTTCAGGGGAACGGAGGGATGCACAGATTGCATCACCCTAGCCACACCCCTGAACCTAAAGATAAATGAGGAATTTAAATGGCAAGGAGCGCATTTGTAATTTATTATTTTTTTTTGCTCTCCATCATAAAACAATTAAAAACCAAGCTCATTGAATATTTTTGTAAACAATGAGATCATGATGATACCTATCAATCGCCAGTTCACACTCTGCTATAGACCCGCAATTGACCCCTTGATCTCAATTGATCCCCTTCAGAATTCGATGAACACCCACGGGGTGGGTACCGACCCCATTGGGAACCTTTGACCTACAGCGTCGAGTGATGTGATCAGGGGCAATGAGGTTGCATTTATGAGGCCACCAGCAACACTGACAAGCACGACCAAAGCTAAAGACCGAGGCGAAACGTTAAGGAGGGCGTTGGAAAATGATCAGACCGAAAAGGAGGAAGAACTGAGGAATAGAGACCGGAAAAATATGTAGTATGAAACGTCAAAATATGTACATAAATATGTAATGAAAACATTAAGAATATGTAAAAATATGTAAAATCGGACATAATATGTAATATTAAAATACACTAATTATAATACACATTTACATTATACGAAATTACATTTATGAAAAAATCCCTAAAAAAATTTAAAAGTAGGCAAACCTTTTAAAAATCATTTAAAGAGCCGAAGTTAATGAAATCATTGCACCATACGACTTTCCCGTCAATACTAAAAGCTTGATCTATTGCTATCCAGGACCGCAGTTTTGCAACCAGACTACATGCAATAGAGGACATCATACAAACATATCTACGGCCAGGAAGCAATCACTGCAGCTTGCAGAACTCTCATCGATGTGCTACACGTTGATCGCCAAAGTTTCTCATAACGTAAGGGCAAAGTTTACAAAACGCGGCGTCACACACCTTTAGGTGAAAATTATTTCAGTCACTGACGCGCCCTTCCCGCAACTGAGCGGGTGCGCCGTATTACGACAACCTCACGCATTTTCACGTAGGGTACCTGGAGTAGACAGTTGCTGATTTTTTTGATAATACTTCTTTTCATAAAAATATCTACTAAAATTGAATGAAATTGCTAGAATAAAAACATTTTGTGGAAATAGCAAAATACGTAAAATATATAATATAGTAACAAATATGTAATGAAAAAGTTTCATATTGTGTTGGGACGGTGACGATTCGCCAAGAATACAAATTTGAGAACGATAAGTAGAAAGACGAAAAATACGTAATCACATAAAAATCCAGTCTCTACTGATGAATGAAAAGGTGAACGACAAGCAAGTAGTTGCTTAGAGAACAGATCAGCGCAGGATATGTTGTTGCAGACCTTAAACAAATACAAATAATACCGAGAAACAAGAAGAGTCGGAGATTGGAAAGAAGAAACACCAGGGGGGGGAAGAACGTGGAGTGCACGACAAGAGCGGTGACGATACTAGGTGTGATTAGGCGTGTTGTGAGCACAGTGACAACATCCATAGCAGAAGCAAAGTAGTTGTGCTAAAACAGCACGTTCTTTCTCGCTCGTATTTTAACGTAAAATTACGCGAAAAGTACTCAAATTTTCGAAATCTTGTCCATAATCTTATTTCAAAATCCATCTTCAAGAAACAGATTTCATTAAGAGAAAAAATCTCTATCACTCTATAGTATTTGAGTAAACTCGAGTGTGCGTGCGTGCGTGCGGATGTGCGATTCCGTCAGTCGTGGTTAGACCACTTCCCATGCACCAATCGAGGCATACGAGGCAGTGAGGGTCGCTGCATCAGGACGCACCAAGTGTATGGTGACGGACCCCACTGTGGGATTGATAAGAGGGCCAAGGGGGGCCAAGTGGGAGAGGAAGGGGCAGGCGGAAGGATGAGGTGGACAGGAGAGATAGGTGCAGATTAAGGAACGGGGAAGTTCAAGGCCGGGGGGGGGGCTGGGAAGAACAGTGCTTAATAGGGGACGGAGGAATGGAGCAGAACATTAAGAAGAGCGGGTACCGGGAGAGATGACTCAGGGCACCAACTGATATTATTGCAGTCCCTCCAACCGGGAGGTCCTAGGTTCGAGTCCCGTCGGTGGCCGGGTTTTCGACACTGGCTTGTCAGCTAAGTCGAACTCAGTCGCTGTCTGGAGAATTCTAACAGCCGGCTGCTCTTATCAATAGTTTTCCGTGGCTTCTCCGATCAACACCAGGCGAATGCCGGACAGTACCCAACGTGGAGAGCAGCGCTATCAACACAGACCACGCGTGTCTTTCCTACCTCTGCCTTGTCCTATCATCTTATCTTACACACATTTACACTAACATGCACTACACTACCACACATGCCGAGGGCTTAGAGCTTGTCCCGTCTGGGGCGGTGCCCTGGTGGTGGGAGATACCTGGGTGGGGAAAACCACGCTAATCGACGGTAGGACGGCGCCAAATCTTGCAATCCAGCGGGGAAAGATCACCGCCACCTCCCGAGCAAAAAAACATGCACGACACTTATGAAACTAATAACCCTAGTTGACACTCCCAGAATCACTAACAATCAATGAATCAAGAGTGGGTGTGAGAGAGGAACGGAAAGAAGCAGGGCGGAGAGGAGAGTGGGGAGATGTGCTAGGAGGAGATCTAGAAGGAGAGCAGGGAAAATTAAAGCTTGAAGGGGAGAGGGTTGGAACAGGGATTATGGAGAGATGCGAGGCTGAGAGAGAAACGGGAAGAAGCAGGCCACGGGAAGAAGAGCTAGGGAAGAACGAGGAGAGCGGGGAGGAAAACGAGGAGACCAAAGAAGAATGAGGGGTGGGAAGCGAGGCGAGCGTAATGTAAATGTGCTTACCAGAATTTGGCACACCCAGCACTTGTACTGTATTAGGGGACCGAAGTCCCAGGGTGGGCTCATAGGCTTTAGCCTCTATCCTCACCCTCATCGGGTGTACAAGTACACCTGACTAACATCCGGATCTCGCCGGAACGCACGTTTTCCCTTGCGGCAACCTCTCCATAAAATGCCTGGGTCTAGGGCCGCCCTGCTAGCTCAGAGTTACTAGCTATCCCGGCTAGTGCCGGAGTCAATGCTGCCTGTATGACAACGCGCCACTCACATGCGCCAGGACACCAAGTCTCTCCTCTACGCCCAGAGTATTGGGCCACTGCCACGACGAAGCCAAGAGCCCAACTGGGGGCCTCCCGTAGTCTGCCTGCACCTTCAGGTTAACGATCTGGGTCGGACCGCAACCAAGGCAACCTGACGGTAGGTAATTTCACGCCCCGACTTCTATTTGTGGATTCCAGAGTACCCCAAGAGATCTCCTTCACCCACTCCTACCTTAGGTGAACGCGCCAGGGTCCCGACTGGTGGGTTGCCGGGTTGAACCGACAATCAAAAGCTTAGCATCGCCTTCTCACTTCCTACACGCTAGGCTAACGACCTGAGTGAGGCCGCGAGACGGAGGGTCCGTGTGATCGTCTACGATTCTTCACCAGAAAACCGTGCCCACCAGAGACCGTGTTACGATCCCCCCCCCCTGCGAGAAGAGCGGGGGAGGAGAACGTGCAGGACAAAAGAGAGGAGAGAAGAGCGAAGAGAACAGCGGGAAAGACGGAAGCCAGAAGGCGCCGGATCTCGCCATCCAGCGGGGGAAGCCCACCGACGCCACCATGTCCGAATAGAGCAGCAGCGTGCGGAAGGGCGCGGCGAGCGCCGGGCAGCCGATGCCCCAGCGCTCTGGATGCCCCAGCGCGTGAGGGAGGGCGAGGGGGAGCGGTGGAGCGAGGTCGAATCCGCGGGGATCTCGGAATGCGGCACACGACCGGGTGCAAAAACCGCGCCCGGCCTCGCTCCGGACCGCGTCGCGTGGTCGCCGGGTGGAGGAGGGCGGGCGGGGCCGGAAGGGGGAGGGGGAGAGGTCGGAAGGCCGTGGTTCCGGGTCGGCTAAGCCCGCGCCACACACCGCGCTCCGCTCCGGAAACGGTTTTTGTGCCGGCAAAATTAATTTCAACCTTGTAAATCCACCATGCAAAAATCCAACTTTCACATACAGGAAATGATGCACGAGCATTATAGTAAGTTACGTAACAACCGCGTGAATCATTTCGGGCATGTTTTGCTATACTTCGGTTTTTCTTTCTTGGCGCACGGGGGTGTGTCAATAAAATGGAAAATCTCACGGTATTTCGCGCGTTGAGGCGCTATGAGTCACATGATCGCGACTCTATCGAGCGATGCGATCATGCGACTCCTGGCGATACAACGGGGGACGACGCGAAATACCGTGAGATATTCCATTTTATTGACACCCCCCCGTGCGTCAAGAAAGAAAAACCGAAGTATAATACTATTCTTTAATACGCCATGTGCGAAAGATGCTTCACGTAAGCTTTGCAGTGTTTCGTGCTCGCTTCCTGATGTTTCGCATCCTATTAGTTGGCTGTTTCGCACATGGGAAACAACCATGATGCACGGCATATTAAAATATATTTTAAACATTTTTTACGTGAAATATGATCTCCCGTTGTTGAGGTTGCGAAATATTGGGAGAGCTCTTGAAGTTGTACCAAGAAAACTACTATTCGCTCGCATTCTGGAAACGACATGATATCCAGACTGTTAGCATGCTTCGGCCTAAGGATTATTAATTAATGAAGAAAATGTCAGCGTTACATGTGTCTGAGCGAAATGAAATCAACTTCATTTCAATTTATCTCACTACTCTTGTGGGCAAGAAATTCCAGCGCCAATACACGCGTCGGTTCCCTGAGAAGGCAATGGCTGGGCTTTGGAAAGCTACCAACCTTGCATAGTGTACTTCACATTTATTGCAGTCAATATGGGAGTATTACTTAGCTTTTAGGCTACGCGATCTGCCCTGAGACCTCTCGGCTGCAATTCTGAAACAATTAAATTGAATCATTTTACCTGGACTCAGGCGTGGAGCAGGCCATGAGGCCTGCTCTTCCGTCTGACCACGCAAATTTTGTTACACTCCTTTCACCAACTAGCGGAAAGAAGGTATTACTGAGGCGACGGAAAACCTTTTCATTTAGGCTTTTTGACGGCTTCATTTAGGCTTGAGGATCTTTCACATGCAAGTAAATCTACTAACATGGGACAGCCGGCTTTACTTCCCCTCCGAAGGAAGGCGTACGAAGGATTTTTTCGCCCCTAAAAATCCACGGCTTCGATCGGGTTTGAACCCACGAACTTGGGTATAGCAGTCCGTTACGCTAACCGCTACACCATCGCGAACGATGCGATCTCTTTGCGTCCTAAATGGAAAATAATATGATTCTAAGGTTTAGTGACACTGTACGACGCTGTGGGCCGCCAGAGCCCGGGATGTGGCGCGTTCTCGCTGTCATCTCGGAAAGCAGTTGAAAGTTTTGATCAAAGAATTTCATAGGAGTAATGACATTTTTTTTCTCTCTATTATTTTTTAAGAAATACATCACAACATTTGTTCGTTTTGTTGTTTTGTAAGTTACTTCTTCCCAAACTACACAGAGGCAAGCACAAGGTGCGAAAATTGTAGAAGGCGGTGACCTGATGTGGACACAGAGCTCCCAGTAACGTCGGCAAAACTAATGTGGACTAGTAATCCTATCTACAGTTCAAACATGCTGTGGCGTCATGCAGGTTGAAATAATACACAGACGAGAGCGGGTTTAACTTATTGCTGGTTTATTAATAATTAAATCCATCACGGAATAAAACCTTATGTACAATCGTTAAATAACGAA
>JAHLJT010008446.1:283335604-283350615 GCA_031308135.1 Acheta domesticus | reverse complement strand
TTTGGTAGAAATTGTGTGATATATGGGCTATTTGGTTTATTATTGTGTTCATGTTTAATTCGGAATGAAGTTGTTTACTACTTATGAACCCGGGGGCATTTGTGATTAATCTCATAAATTTGTTTTGAATTATTTGGATTTTATTGACATTTGTGGGGGCTGCGTATGTAGAGCATTAGTGGCCTTATCATAGTTTTATATATTGTTGTAGAGTTTGTGAATGACAGGGATTTGTGTCTGTTGATTAGTGGTCCGAGTTGGAATAATCTATTTCTTGTTTGTTTCACTTTGATATCAAAATGGGTTTTTCAGGTTAATTTTGTGTCGAGGTGAAGTCCTAAATATTTTATGGGTTGTGAAGGTGGAGTCCAGGGGATGGGCAATGGCCAGGTGGTGGAGCGGCAAAGGTGAGGACAGGGGCGCGGCCAAGGGTGAAGTGAGGGAGCTATACTTCGGTTTTCTTTCTTGGCGCACGGGCGGGGGGGGGGGATGTCATCAAAATGGAATATCTCGCGGTATTTCGCGTCGTTCTCCGTTGTGCCACCAGGAACCGCATGATCTCCAGCAATGCTCGATACAGACGCGATCATGCGACTCCTAGCCGCACAACGGACGACGCGAAATGCCGTGAGATATTCCATTTTATTGACCCACCCCCGTGCGCCAAGAAAGAAAAATCGAAGAATAGACGGGAGCGCGGGGCCAGATGGAGGACGAAACGGAGCGAGACAAGCCAAAGAGGGCCAGGCGTGAAGAGGTGGGGCGAGGGGAGAGGGCGGGAAGATGCGGAACAAAGCAGAGCGATCGATTGATTGATACTGCCAAGTACGCCAACTGCTATGGTCATTCGTCGCATTAGCCCAGCGAATGATTTTCGTGTGATCCCATGGACACAACGCGTGGACCGAGAGGAGATCGGAAGCGGAAACGACGCGGAATGGCGGGAGAAGGTCGCGTGCGAGGAACAATGCGAATACATTCGGAGTAACCTATGCAAAAAAAAAATTACAAATCTAGCCACCAATTTTTATTATAATCTACCTCAAATCCCAGCCCTTTCACCTTTCATACTGGCCAAAACCCTCCATTTCCAAATACAAATAAAAACAAATATCCATACAATATATTCCTAAAATATTTGCAGCTTTAGATCCAGGCTGAGGACCCAAAATGGGATATCCTCCCCCTTGTAATAGCATGTAAGTTTATATTTAAGTTTAGCAAGTAAGTCTGTAAATACGTATGTATAGTTATATTTACTGATCTATGTACTTTCTTCAAGAAAATAAAATAAAAAAAGAACACTCGGAATAAACGAGCAACGAGAACGGAAACAAGCCTGGATCGGTGGCGTCACGAACGCTGTGGTGAGTCGAAAGCGGGAAGTGTGGGGATGGACGGAGAGGAGATCGGGAGCGGAAACGAGGCGAAATGGCTGGCGAAGAAGGGACGGCGAGGTTTTGGAGGGATGGAGGGAGTTTGGTGGGCAATGCGAATACCCTCGGAATAAAGGAGAAACGAGAACGAAAAACACGCCGGGATCGGTGGCGTCACGTTGTGGCGAGTCCAAAGCGAGAAGTGGCGGGGCGACCGTGACAGCAACACGGGCATGCGACGCAGTGGGGATGGACGAAGACGAGACCGGGAGCGGAAGCGAGGCGGAGGTGGCGAGGGAGAGGGACGGGTTAAGTTAAGTTAATGCGTTATTTTACGTGGTGAGACTCGTGCAATGAGGTCTGCTCTTCCGTCTGACCACGCAAATTTCTCTACGCTCCTATCACCATCTAGCGGAGAAAGAAGGTATTATCTCGGCGAAACAGGCGATTTGAATTTAGCTCAGAGGCTTCCTTTAGGCTTGAGGTTCTTTTATATGCAGTAAATCTACTACATGGGAAAGCCGGCTTTACTTCCCCTCCGAAGGAATGCGTACTAAGTATTTTTTCGCCCTTAAATATCCACGGCTTCGATCGGGATTGAACCCGCCATCTTGGGTACAACAACCCGATATACCATTGAATCCGCCGACGACCGTAATACCATCGAATCCGCCAAGGAACGAGTATGGTGGGGTGTGTTGGGGCGGAGCTCAGGAAGCAGAGGAGCTACGAAGGAGAGGGCGGCCCTCGACAAAGCGCCGGGGGCACCGCCCCCGCCCCTGCCTCCACCCCCGCCCCGCCCCCGCCGCGACGCGCCTTTTCGCCTCTTTGACGGAGGCGGTCGCGGCCGGCGGATTCTCCGCGGCGCTTCATTAAAACTTGGGCGCGCGCGGGCGTGGGCGCGGGGATCGGGGCGAAGCGGGGAAGAGGGCGGGGCAGCCGCGGGGAGAGGAGCGTTTCCGCCGAGAAGCGTTCGCTCGTTCCAGGGCCAGAAAAGCCAACGCCCAGGGCGGCGGCAGGCGCCGAGCGCGTTGTTGAAGCCAATGCCCCGTCATGGAGAGGACGCACGCATTAAGACTGGCAAAGGTGGCTCGAGGTAGCACTGATGTCCCTGCAGTGCCTATGACCGTCTCACAGTTCGCGTCCAGATGGTGGTAGGATTTTCGAAACTACCTTGTCAGCTGGGTAAAATTCAGTCGCTGGCTGAAGGAAAATTTTATCGGCTGGTTGCTCTCATAGGTAGTTTTCCGTGCTTTCTCCGATCAACACAACGCGGTGGTGGCCGCTAGGACGCCCTAGAGTTCGCGTTCTGGTGGTGGCAGGATTTTCGAAACTACCTTGGCAGCTGGGTAAAATTCAGCCACTGGCTGGAGGAGAATTTTATCGGCTGGTTGCTCTCATTGGTAGCTTTCCGTGGTTTCTCCGATCAACCCCACGCCAATGCCCAAACAGTACCTTAACAAACGCACCATGGATCTCGCGCGATCTTTCCTTCCTTTTCCCTGCCCTATCCGCACCCCTTACTTACACATACTTACACTCACATGTACTACACTAACGCACTTCGCGGAAGACCAGTCGAGAACCTAGAGCTTATCATGCCTGGGGTGTGCCACGCTGATGGAAGATACTTGGCTGTCAGTGCCGGATCGCGCCATGCAGTGATGGAAAATGATCGCCGCCTCCCGCGATAAAACATGCCCTACACTTAAGGGATGAGGTGACCTTGACAACTGACGCTCTCGTAATCCCTAATAAATCAATCAACGTAGATCTGAGTGTGGTGCAGTACGGCACAGTGAGGTCTGGACTGTAAATGGATGTGAGCAGTTACAAGCCGTATTTTGATAGTTAATATAAATTAATGATGTCAAGGTAGTTACCACCAGTAAGGCTCGGTGGTTCAATAAAATCTTCATTTCACACAGTTGACTATTCACCGTAAGGGAGCAGTAGTGAAAACGGCTCTGAAACGTACTCGTCAGTTACGATGGGGCGAAAAATAGAAAAATCAATTAAACTAGGTTAATTGTCGTTTTTATTAACAATTTTGCTTTAATTATTTAACTGAGCCCCTTTTACTTAGAAAAAAATTCACCCTATCCTGTGACATGAATTAACCTTTGAATTAATTAACGTTGTTATGTTCGACTTCTCACTTTTACGTTCCTAAGTGTACAAATAGCGATACCAATACAAATACCAATTTTCAAATGAATGTGACCCACAACTGATATTAAACTTAACTAATACTTTATTTGCTAACTAATATCTTATTATATTCCTTATACCTTATTATTTTTTTGTTTTTTATTACCCTTTTTTGTTATTTAAGGTCGCATCAACTTCTAGGCGATTAGCGATCACAATTGGATGTAACGTTATGGCTTTTACGTAACGTTACGAGCTTTTATGTAACGGCTGCGATACGTTACATCGCATGAAAAGACGAGAAACGGAAATTGTAAATTGAAATTTTAACACACAAGAGGTGAAACTACAGAAAATTAGAAGGGGAGAGAAGGATAAAAAGGGAGCGAAGGAGATGAAGGTTTTTAGAATTATCTGTTTTTTGTATTATTTGAAATATATGAGACTCGCCTCTCCATCAGACGAGTAAAACGATCAAATATAGAATTCAACTCACATTTAACAAAGGCATATTATTTTCTTCCAATAATCGAGTAATCATATCTGAGAAAATGTAGTTGGAATTCTCCAGAAATTGAACAGTTGCTATCATCGCCTTTTACCTAACACCCAGAAAGGTTGTTACAAATTACTTCCATGACATACCTCCACTTCATTCCTCCCTTTCCGCAATAGTGTGCACGCGGGCGAATTGTACTTTCTGGAATTCACCCCATTATTCCGTTGTTGACTTGGCTGCGTGTGAACAGGTGTATTGGATAAATTCCCGCAATAATTCCAGGCATCCATGCGTAGTGTGAATTGTGCAGGGAAACTCCAAGTATTCCTCTCACAGCGGCTTATAAACCAGAAGCCGGTGTACACCGAGAACTAGTGAATACATTTCTCGGAACATGGATCCTAATCGCATACGTGTACACCGTGAAATTCAAATTGTATATCCAATAAAGTTGAATCGCAGACTGAGAATGAAAAGCATTGCAACTCTGAAAGTGTTCTTAAATGATATTCTCAAATGTAAAACAAAAACAAAGCAGTCATGGTAATAATATTTACTAGTTATGGAGAAGTTGTCACAAATGATCTTAAATTTAAGAAAAATACGAATACTATATTTAAATATTAACATACTTGTGTAATAGAAGTACACATTTTATGTTCAAGAAGTCATAAAGTGGTGTCAGTTTATACATTTTGAGAAACTAAAGGAATTTCACTGGACCATTATCTCTAGCAACCACAGATGTGTGTGTATCAAGAAAACTAGTTGATGCAAGTTTAGTTGCTATAAATAATAATAATAATAATAATAATAATAAATAATAATAATAAATAATAATAATAATAATAATAATAATAATAATAATAATAATAAGTCGGCCCCGTGGCGCAGATGGTTGCGGCAGCCGTCGTCTGAACCGAGGAGGCTGCAGGTTCGAGTCTTGCTTAGGTCTTCTTCACCATCATCATCATCATCATCATCATCCTATCACCTCATAATTCACACTTCAAGGCATAACAACTTTGTCGTACTGAGGGATACAGCTGTAAACTTGATTCTAAAAATTACACACGTTAATCGTGCAGCGTGGTAGACGGTAGGTCGGCGCCGGATCTCGCCATCCGGCGGGGGAAGACCACCGCCACCTCCACAGAAAAAAAACATGACCTACACTTCCGGGATTAATGCCCCTAGTCGTTGACGCGCCCGTAATCACTAACAATAATCAATACGCACCAGCTTGGACATATGTTTCTCCCATTGCCTGAGGTCTCCAAGATGAAGATCCGCAGACTCGTAGTGTTCGTGGCGTTGTTCCTCCCGGTTTCGGCGCGCCATCGTACGCTGACCATAGGGCTTGTGACCCAGAGGCGAATCTACGGTATGGCAGACATGGCACGTGCCATGGGCGCCACTCACAAAGGGCGCTATTTAGAGTATACTGCTAAAACATATAACAATAACCCTAATTTGAGCTATCCTGACAGGGGCGCAAATTGTATGCTTGCCATGGGCGCCTGAATACCTAGATACGCCTCTGTTGTGACCACGTGACTCCCATTCTCTTCCTGCAGCTTCAGCAGTACCAGCAGTAACAAGAATTATCCCACGGCATTAGAGTTCTGAAAAATCTGCTATTCTTCGCAGATTAACATGACGCCATGTGACTTCCCGCGCTCATCTCCCGCAGGGCAAACAACGTGACGCTGCACTTGCGAATGCGAGATTAAAAATAATTAATTTTTTTTCGATTTTCCCTTCTCCAGTTGCCCTGGAGGGCGGGAATTTATTCAGTTTAAGGACATATACGATCTCCAGGCGATTTGGCTTATGGAGAAATGAGGAGGGCTGTAACTTAAATAACTGAAACAGCATTTATACTCCGATTGAAATAAAGCGGCACTTGCAAGGTCACGAGCTGGAAGAAAAATCATCCGATTGGATGCTCCTGTACCAAAACTTGAAATCATAACGAAGCTCCCGATTGGAAGACAGTGTCTCCCTCTCCGTTCAGCTCCTGAGCTCCAAGTGCCACTACGTTTAAGTCGGAGTACAGGCCTTCTTCCTCGCACCACTGAGCGACGCGACCCTCGCCATGCACGGGCGCTCCGCAGGCACGTCGCGTCGCCTCTCAGGTCCCTCACAGCCTGGCACTCTCTCGGAGCGAGCTGCCGCGCCGCCTCCTGGCAGCTGACGACCCCCCTCCTCAAGTCCATCTCTGCCTTCTTCCTCTGAACCTCTGCCCTCCTCCGCAAATGCCATCGCCCTCTCCACGCCCCACGTGCTCTCGCTGGACCGATCGCCGCATGCCGCTACGCAGCCCGACCCGTGCACGTCGCAGGCACACCTCGCGAGAGCCCGAGGACGAGACCGGCTGACTGGACGTCGGAGCACGGTGTAAGGTGTGTCAACTAGTCGCCTTTGGGGCGAATTTTCTGAAGCCAGTTTGAGACTAGTTCCTCGCTTGTCCGTACGATCGGTTTGGGTCTGAAGAATACCCAGCCAATCTTCATAAACCAAAAACTAATTGGTTTTCAATACTCAGTGGACCAAATCGACCAGCTAGACATCTCCTCTCTTCTGATAGCTCATTTTTTATATAGATGACTAGTCGTTTCAAAATAATATTTATTTTGACTAATTAAATCACATTAAACAAATTAGTGTGCTTTTGAACTGACAAAAAATGAGCTTGCACTTTTACGTGCCAGAAACAAAACGAATTACAAATCAACACTTTTAACATGATATGACTACGATAGTCACTTTTTCGTTGCCATGCTATTGAAGCGACACACAGCAGCAAACAATTTTTAATACAGTAATTGAATGGTAACAGCACCTCATTAAAATAATTTCATTTAATGCATTGGCTTCCAACAGGGTCACGGTGTAAGATATACATCTTAAGATGACATCTTAAACTGTGGGTATTACACAGCTTTACAAAACATTTCCTACCCATTTTCCTAACTGTTCGCTCTAGACTTTACCAATTCCACCGCGAAACGACAAATCACTGACTTAAAATTAGAAATCAGCTGGCCATAGAGCTGTCGAATGGATCACGACCAATCACGACCTTGCCAAATGAGACCCAAAGATCGCAGCAGCGCTTATATGCGACAACTGTGAGAACTAGCCTCACATAAACTTCAGTTTTAGACTGGGAGTGAACAACACACCTATATATCTTACACCGTGTTTCAGAGCCAACACTGACGCTACATCTACAGCGATACTGACCGGGACGTACTACAGTACCGGCAGCGTATAAGCGACTCTGACACTTCAATGCGTTGTTGCCACACAGTACTGCACACATGTCACCACCTACATCACAGATCCATTAAATCTCAAAGCCTTAACATGTACTACCAGGTTTTGACACATCTTGATCATCTTCATAACTTTCGCCAAAACCGAACCTCGCCCCCCTCGCGACTTCGTGTGAATCAGTTGAGCGGCAACGCTGAACCCTGTCTGTGAGAAAGTAAACAAATCCTTGCAAACTGATTGCTTCAGAGCAGGTCACATGACTTACGGGAGCACGTGGCGAGACAACTGTCATGAGTCGTTTACACGCTGCTGATACTGTAGGGTTGGCGCAGCGACGATGGCGGATTTTCAGCTCTGGAAATAACCTTATCGAATTCAGTTGCTGTCTGGAGGAAAATTCTAACGGCGGTTGCTGTGATCTGTAGTTTTCAGCTGTTTCTTCGAAAAAAGAATCCGGAGCAGTACCGTAACAAACGAACCACGGACCTCGTGCCATCATTCCCTCCTCTTCCTTGTCCTCACCTCTCCCCTTACTTACCCACACTTATGCTTTCATCCATTACACTACCACACATCAGGGGAAGGGACGGGAACTTTGTTTGTCCCTTGTGATGGAGGAGATACCATGAAGGGGAAATCCTCCGCCAGCCGACGTTTGGATCGGCGCCTAATCTCACCCTCCAGCAAAGATGGAATCACCGCTGCCTCCGGAGGTAAAACATTCACTACACTAACGGGACAATTGCAGTCGACGTACTCAGAAATATCAATCAATCGAGTATGAGATATCTGTCGCTCGTCCCTGGAATATCGACGCGCTTGCGTATAATTCGAGAACACAAATAATGTAAAATTAAGATGATACAAGAGAGTGTTACGAGGGGCTTGCATGTAATTGTTGGAAATACCGTGTCAAAGGAAGAGAGGTCGCGTTGACACAAGGACGTTTTAACGATTTCTTTCACTTATTAATTACTCACTCATTGATACGTGAATCATTTCTTTATCATACTATTATAAAACTTATAGTCATCAAAGGGTTAAAGTGTAAACAAAAGCTGTTTACGTAAAGCAGAATGAGCCAGGTTTTTAGATTTTCCGTTTTTTTCACGTGATCCAATAGCAACAGCGTTCTTCATTAGAGATCAGTTTTAAATTGCAGACACTCATTGGGTAAAACGATCTTGAAACCTGCTCAAGACATATAGTCTAATATACTCCCACACGATATTGATTCCGAAGTAGGCCAAGGTTGTTTCTAGGTAGCCGATGGTCACCCCCTCTTCTCTAACCTCTCCTCCCCAAATGCCATCGTCCCTCTCCGCTCCCTTGTCCCGCTGGACCCATCTCCGCACGCCGCTACGCAGCCCGCGGTGGCACGTGGCACGCACGCTTCGCGGTAGCTCGAGGATTGGATATCTGTCGCTGGTCCCCGGAATGCTGATGCGCTTGCGTGCACACATATTGCGTGTACTATCAAATTATGTTTATGTATTTATTTGTTTATTTACGTTAAAAAGTTTAAAACTGTGTGTGTTGCGAGCTATGGGGAAGAGTGAAATGTGTACACGTTTTCATAATTCTGTGATCTCTATCTTACGCCATATTCTAGTCGAATTTTGAATACAGAAAGAAAGTGTTTTTTTTTAGTTTTGTTGACAAAATACTCGCTCCTATATAATAAAATCTATTTTCAAAGGTAAATTAGCTATAAATGTGTGCCCTTAACCCTCAACATGCTCTTCATGAAAGAATAATACTTTTTGCCGCGACAATATGGAGCACGATAATTTGAATAACTACATTTCACACTGAAATTTAGAAGACGTGAAAAAAAAAAAGTTAGATTTATGACCAGAAGCAAAGCAAGGGGCCATCTCAGCATTTACTCAAAGGATCAGAGAAACTGGACGAAAAACCTGATCGAGATGGGATTTTTATTTGAATAATATCATCATTAGAGGCGGATTTTGGTGACCCAAAACATCGCCAAAAATGATTTTAAACATGCTCCTAAAATGCTTTAAAACAACCCTAAAAGAAAATGAAAACGTAAAAAATGTTATCAAAACCAGTTCGGATGAGCAACTCAAGCTGTTAAATACGTTACTGATGTAATCGAGGTTTCTACTTGTTCAAGCTTTCATTCTTTGGCTTGTGCTGTTCTTTATCATGAAAACTCTGTCATTAGTTATCCCGAAATTGGCTGAACCTTCAATGGCGCTGACAGGCGTTACAATAATATTAGATTATATACAATGGCCGACAATATTTCTGAGTGAAGAAATCGACTAGGCTACCAGGTATAGGTAGACAGCAATTCTGTGGGGAACATTTGTTGCATCTCGTAAATATATTTGAAGCAAGTACCACTAAAATGACGTAAAAATTGAGTAAATCAGCGAAAAAATGCATTAAAAAGTATGGAAAATGTAAAAAATGTCTTGTTAGTCGAAACTGGTGAAAAAATGACGTATAAAAATGAGTCGTTTCCTGTTGTCAAAACATAAAATGAATATATTAACTAAACGGTATTTTTCTAAAGTGAAAAGAAAATAATGACATTGCATTAAAATGCTCCCCCTAGCCATCATGCACATTTAATGGAACGTTTGGTGATGCGAAAAGTATTATTGTTGGAGAGTAATACGGTTTACATTGTGTCTTTCTGGCCTTCATTTCTACAGTAGGTTTCAGGAATGTTTTGTTTTTAGGAAAGGTTTTAGGATTCTCTTCAGGAAAGTTTTTAAGAATCCTGTTGTGGTCATGTGAAAGAGTAGACTGGTCAATAGCCTTCTTATTCACAATGTAAAATGTCAATAGTAGCCATGCATTAAATATATCGAGCGCGAACCCGGTTCAAGGTTTTTACTGGACACTCGTGTATTGCGAAGGTTCTTTAAGGAAATATAGCCGTGCCAGTTGCTAATTAAATATTCAATTATTATTGAATTTTCAAAAATTCATAGGTTCAACGAAAAAATGGTCTGCGTTTTTTGGAAGGTTCTTTGGTCTATCAACAGCAAAACTTTTAAAGAAAATTTGGAGCAGTTTTGAGAAAATATTTGTTTTAATAAACTACGTTAACGTTAAGCATAGTTTATGCAAAAACTAGTTTTTCAAAAAGTTGTACAGGATCTTTTTAAACATTTGACCTTTCCGAACAGATTTATTTATATGACGCCGGAAAAAATTTGAACTTTTGCAATTTTCAAAAAAGAGAGATTTTGGCGGAAATGGAACTCGAGGCGTTTTTTAAAGACGTCTATACTCTATCCGAAGGCAAGTTCAATAAAAAATGATGGAGCCATTTTTGACACAATTCCGAAAATATCGACGATTCATGTAAAGTACTGTCAAAAATCAACATTTCCGTTTCCATATTTCAGGGCCACGAGTCCGTTCTGATTTCTAGGAAGACCTTTCCGGTCAGGGTCACAGGAGAGAAAATTGCAATACCGGCTCTGAGCTAATTTTATTCCTTTATTTATGTCAAAAACAGTTAAAAACTGTGTGACGAGCTATAGGGAGAAGTGAAATTTGTGCTCGTTTTCATAATTCTGCGATCTCTATCCTAAACCATATTCTAGTCGAATTTTGAATACAGAAAAGAGCGTTTTTTTTTCAAGTTTTGTTGACAAAATATTCGCTCCTATATAAAATATATTTTCAAAGGTAAATTAGCTATAAATTTTCGCCCTTAATCCTCATCATTTTCTTCATGAAAGAATAATACTTTTTGCCGCGACAATATTGAAAACGATAATTTGAATAACTATATTTCCCACTGAAATTGAGAAGACGTGCACCAATAACGAAGTTCCATTTATGTCCGGAAGCAAAACAAGGGGCCAGCATTTACTCAAAGGATCAGGGAAACTGGACGAAAAGCCTGATCGAGATGGGGGCCATCGACCCAGAAGTTGTGGTACAATACTTGTTACAGGTTCTTTAGAATTATACAATCCAAATGGTAAATAATTACATTAACTATCATTGTTAAAAGTAGTGTTACTTTCCGTTTGATGGTCGGTATTGTACAGAAACAGTTATGCGGCAGAAAAGATTTTACTTGGGACTTAAACTTTTCTATCGAATTTTAATCGTTCAATGTCATTTGGCAAAGTGTTGTAGAATAATGTACTAAATCCGCGGGTGCTTCCTCTCAACCTGCTTCGTTGTGCAGCGGAGTATCTGACGGCCTCCACCAGTTTCCTACATGTTCCCAGCTCCTGTCCAAGGCATTCTCGCGGCCAGCATTTGGTTCTCTGTCCCGAAACAAGTAAAGATTCGCGCGGACGGCCCTTTCCACCAAGCAACATCTTCCGCCGCTGGCCGGCGTCGCTCGCGTGCTGACCGAGAAGAGAATATTAGGCTCTGGGCCAAGTCGCCCGCAATTTCTTCCCGGCATTTCTTACGGGCGAGCTCACTCCGGCGGCGCGGGGCGGAGCGGGGCGGAGCGGGGCGGGACGAGGCGGGGCAAGGCGAGGCGGGGTGGGGCGAGGTGAGGCGGGGCGGGCCGGGGAGGGGCGGGTCGGGGGCGGAGTGGTGGCGGGCCGGGGGTGGGGCGGGGGCGTGGCGGGAGCGGTGCTGGGGTCGTGGCGGGGGCGGTGCTGGGGGGCGTGGCGGGGCGTGGGCGGGGGGCGCGCCGGGGGCGTGGCGGGAGGACGTGGCGGGGGCGTGGCGGGGAGGCGTGGCGGGGGCGGGGCGGGGCGGCGCCGACGGGGCAGGCGAGGCGTCGAGGACAGGCCAGGGCGGGTGCTACGCCGCAGCTCGAGGGCTTCACGGAAGCGCTCCCTTCAGAGTTTACCGCCTCGCTCGCCAACGAGCTGCCGCCAACAGTACACCCCCTCGTCCCTCCCCGCCGGCAGTCTGGTCTCGTATATAACTCGAGATGGCGGTGGTGGAGATGGCGAAGATGGTGCGGGCGGCGGGGGAGGTGATGGAAGGGACAGTGGATGTGGCGACTATGAGTTCTGCGGAGGTGTATGCCAATTCGAGTGTATCCCCACTCCCCCTGCTACCACAGTCATTAGCCTCCGACACCGCTTGCCTTGTGTCCCATGTGAATGTCTTGTGTTCCCATTACCACTGTTGACACACCCGCTGCAGCAACCTTCGCATCGCCACTTCGTCACTATCGCCTGGACCACTGTCAGAACTGCCCTTGCCGCCTCACGGTCATCGTCACTGTTTGCACACAACCACCGCATTCTCAATTTTCGACTCGAAAACCACATCTGCCACCTCCGCATCCGTCGCAGCCACCTCCACTTTAGCAGTCACTGCCTCGGCAGACATCACCTCTACCGCCACTATCACCACCTCGGCTATTTCCAACTCCTCTTACTCCAAAACCGCCATCATCTCCAACTCCGTCGCCATCTCCTACACCGTCGCCATCTCCAACACCGTCGCCATCTCCAACACCGCCGCCATCTCCAACACCGTCGCCATCTCCAACACCGTCGCCATCTCTAACACCGCCATCATCACCAACACCGCCATCTCTAATACTGCCAGTACTAACAAAACCATCACCTCTTCCATTTTCTTTTGCTCCTTCATCGCTAGCGTTACCATCACTGGCTCCACTTTAGCTTTTGCCTTCGCCCCCACTTCCAGTACTCCACCCCGACCGTCACCGCCTCCACCAATGCAGTCGCTTCCGAAGCCGCCACGTCCGACCAGTGCTCGCTCCGCCCTTTCTGTATAGAGTTTGTTGCGAGATGAACGTTTTTTGACAACTACTGCTTGCCGTCCAGAGAGTAGGCGCTCTGGGTAAAGGATCTCAACAGCTTTCGCTTCCACTCCCCCGAGATTGCTTTCTTCCCTGCGGTACATCACGTCGCCTTGATGAGGTTTGCTGTCCAGATGAAAACACGCAGGGGAAATAATGCTCAAACTCGACTAAAATACTGGAAACATATTTTTGTATCGTTTATATTCTTCTCATATTGCTTCCACCAAATCAACAGTACATTTCATAATTGTGTTACGTTTTGCTATTGCACGGCAGCGGCAAATACTGTCTATGAATAACACGTGTAGTTTCGTGCCAGAGCACACATGGAAATGTATATAGATTTTAGAGCATGTACAATTTAGATATGAGAGAATAATTTGCAAATATATTGGTTTCAAATAGTGTTTGGAAGTGAGAGCTTTATAGTAGGGAAACAATATATGAGATAGGCAATGGAATTGAAAATGAAGGAGATAAATAAATAGAACACGCGGGACAGAGAAAAAGACAAATAAACAAGTTATGAGGGAATTTAAAGAAGAGAGATTAGTTAAAAAAGAAAGAAAATGATCGATTTGTTAAAAATAATACAGTGTGTTCTAGAGGTAATTAGTGTTGTTTGATGATTTGAGAAAACACGAAGAATAATACCAAAAAAGAAGATATTGGCATGAAAATAAATATTAGGTTTAAAGGAACTAAAGAATCGAAGAGAGTAGCATTCGTTTGAGAAACCACTTATACAACGTTCCTATTATACTAGAAACTCTTAATTTATTTGAATAGATCTCACATAATGAAACAAATTTATCTTGAATCATGTATTTTATGATAAACATTGTATTCTGGTGACGTTTAGACCCATCGTCTGGTGTTAACTGAAAATGGCAATAAATTGGAACGGTATGAAATAGCTACCTCATAATATGTATTAAACTGAACACTTTTTTATAATGCAAATTAGAAAGAAGAAAATATTGTACTCTATATTTCGATAAATTATTTAAACAAGGTTATAGAAAACAATGAAATCAATTTACCTAAATTTTAAAAAATGCACACGCGTAACACGTGAACCCTGAATACGAAACAAGTAGCATTGTATGCAGTACGGATCAAACGGGAGTACGAAGTAAAGAGCTTTTATTATACAGGAGCGAATATTTAATTTATTCTTGCCAAAAACACTCTTTTCCAGTTGTATTCAGAATTCACTGTGTATATGAGCTAGGCTAAGGATCCCAAGAAAACGTGAACAGAACACATTTGTCTTCACAGTACGTCAACAGTTCATAACTCGACGATAAATAAATAAGCAAACAACAAACAAAGATATTTCTGCTCACCTAAATCGTCTTTCATGAAACATACACATTATTCATAATTAAAACACATTCATTGTGCCAATGTGGACGAGCACGTACCAAGCTTCGTAGGGGCAAAAATGAAGACCGAAGTACAACGGTAAATTCTTAGAACAAAGTTTAAGAAAACGGGATGGGAGGGGAAGGTTGCAGTAGAGGAACATGCAGTGAAATTAGAACTGAGCAAATTATTTTTTCTTGAATAGAAATAAAAGGTTGTCATCAAGGATGTGTGGTGAGGAGCTCTAGGAAGCAAGCTCTCCTCAGAAATAAATGCACGAAAAAATATTGCTTTTTCTTTTACAAATTTTCTATACTAATCAATAGAGACCGGAAAAATATATTGTATTAAACATCAAAATATGTACAAAAGTATGTAATGAAAACAGAATATGAAATAAATATGTAAAATTCGATATAATATGTAATTTTAAAATTCTCTAATTAAAAAACAATTACTTAGCAAGAAATTACATTTAGAAAAACTGCTCACTTTACATCACACAACTTTCTCGGGCTTCATCTATTGTAATCCAGGACCGTAGTTTAGCAGATGGACTAATCGCAATAGAAGCCATCGCATAAACTGGCGA
>JAHLJT010008446.1:283318351-283335504 GCA_031308135.1 Acheta domesticus | reverse complement strand
GATCTACGACCAACAAACATACACTGTAGCATCTTCATCAAAATGTTACACGTCGGCGATCGCAAATTTTTCTCGGAAATTAAGGTTACAGATCACAAAACGGGATGTCAATAATATTTTGGACACCTAGATTTCCCCAATAATGTAGGGAAAATGCTGATTAAAAAAACATCCTTTCATAAAAAATATGGAATTAAATTGAAGAAAGTTGATAAAATTAGAAAATATATTGTGAAAACAGCAAAATATGTAAAATATGTAATATAGTAATAAATATGTAAAAATATGTAATGAAAAAATTCGATATTGTGTTAGGAGGGCTATGATTCGCCAACATTACAATTTTGAGAACGGTAAGTAGAAAGACAAAATATTTGTAATTACATAAAAACCCGGTCTCTACTAATCAAAGTTATTCCATAATTCAATATTTTACGCAATTAATATTAATGCCGAGGTGGCTAGGGTGTGCGCCTTCTCGGCGCCTCTGTCTGAAGGGTCGTGTCCCGCCTTGGACTTGGTTGTTTGTCACGGAAGGTCTTGTGAGTCTTGTGACCACAGATCGAGGATTCTACAAGTGTGTCTAGTGTAAATGGGTGAATATGTGTCCCCATGAGGGACTTAGCGGGCCATTTTCTTAAGAGCGATTCCAAATTAATCAATGAAAATTGCTATATAGGAGTTTTACTCTTCTTTAATATTCTAAAAGTAATATTTCGCATCTACCATTAAGAAGCTGAAAAACGAGAAAAGTTCAAAAAAGGTATTTTGGGCAGCGATAGATGTCAGCTGGCAAGAAGACTGGCCCAGACCGAAGAAATTAGAATGCTTTACTACGAGAAAGTATGAGCAATTCTGTTGCACCACTAGTTCTAATTTGTCCTAAATTACGAAAACGTTTTAAAAATTCGATTCGGCTATTTTACTTGGAAAAATGGATTGACCAGGTGAATTCTATCAAGGTGACAAACGACGTTTTGAAATGAAAAATTGAGTCGTAGGATAAAAGAGCTCTTGCGTTATCTCTGCTCGCTCTTTCCGGTAGTGGAATGATAACGGAAGATCTTAGAAGTAAAATATCTCAAAGACGACGCGAGGAGATGGAATATGGGTGATATTTACACAGATCAATTTTCTTTTTGAAATCAGTTCCAAATCGGAATCGGTATTTTGAGTGACACTTCTTTCTTACGATAGTATTCGAAGGAAAGCGGAATATGTGAATAAGATAATAGTTTTATACTACTATGAAAGATGATACGAGACCGTTTGCCTATTTTACAGCATCGCTAGTTTCATATGTGGGGAAAATATATTGAGATGCGAAGTGACAAAAGCATGAACTGAGTGCCTGGCTTGCTGCCCCCGAAAGTTCGGCCTCCTCGGCCGCCTCCGTGCCGGCTCGTCCGGCGTGTGCCGTCCACAACACGCGGATGACGCGGCACGCGGCGACGTGGCAGGGGGAGTGGGGTGACGTGTTTTTCGAAATTTGATTTCACGACGCTCCTATTTATTTGATTTGCATTTTTGACACGGCGTTGGATTCTGGAAGCTTGTCGCCGTCGCGCTACAAGCCCACATTTTCGAAATTGTTCCCGGAAGTACGAGAAAAAAATCGAGTTTCTACTAGTGTTTTGGAAAAAGGGCTTCGTAGCGTAACTTCTATTTTAACACGGAGCCATATGTCGTTTACAGATCGAACATCGGACCATTTGTTCAGACGTTATCGGTAAAGTAAATTTACCAATGTTGGTGCTGCCATGTGGTGGTGACAAATTGACTAGTGTCGGTACAGTGAAATTATTTTAGCGTGGCCGCTCAAGGTCAGGGCCCAGAGCTGCCGGAATAGTCCATTCCTTAAACGTAACGCTTTAGGGGGGAGCGCGTCCCTTCCAAGGACGTGTTGACAGCCCTACTCCAGTTGAGTAAACATTGACCCTGACTATTTGTCTTCGCAAAGTGCCAGTTTTCAGTTGCATTTTCCTAACAGAGTACAGCTATTTGTATGAAGTTCTGCATAAGTGATTATTATTTTGTTGTGATCATTGCAATGCGTCCTGTTTAGAACAACTTGCATAAGGACGTCCTTCACATTCATACGCGTGAAGTTGTCGCCAAAGTACATACATCAATTTATGAAGAGAAGGAAAAGAACGTAGGCCTATTGAAAATATCAAAGCAGTTCTTAATGCAGAAATTGCTGCTTCGGGTGTTTTGAAAATATCTATTTGCAAAATTAATGAGGAAATTAATTCTATTAAATCGGGAGAATCGTGTTCATTTTCTACATCTAATAAAAAGAAGAGAAAGGACGGGGAATCTGCGCTCGACAGTATCAATTGGAGTGTGATTTGCCGCACAATGATTTAATGCACCATATCAAGAAATCGTTATATTTACAGGTAAAGACGCGAACGATAGTAAAGACAGTGATAGTGATACTACTTATGATAGTGAGGTAACGGGTATCAGTGACAGTGGAAAACATATGGATGATGAGAACAAGACACAGGCCATGCCGTGAATTTGGTCTTTCTCCATTACCGAGCGAAGACAATACCGCAAATTAATTTGCAAGACCATTCGCTCGCATGTACACTAATGTTTTGATAAGGGCTTTTTTTTTTTTTTTTTTTTAATTTATTTTCTTCCTGTTCGGCAGTTTTGCCTTTCAGGGGTTTTAAATTTTACATAACATTACTTACATAACATTTTGGGCAAACAACCTCTTATTATTGTATTTTACTACTAGCTATTTTACAGTTTTCATGATTATATTTCTATCACATGTAATCAATTTACATACAATACTCAATTTTTATCATTAAACATTCTTAAATCTAGATATTTCTATAAACATTGAAGAGAAAATTTATTTTTAAACATACAAAATTATTGAGGATACTTTTTTTTTTTTTTTTTTTTTTTTTTTTTTTTTTTTCATGGGGTTTTATACATGTCCTTCGGGTATCTTGAACGTATTCTCTTGTGATTATTCAATGTTTTTCCCATTGTAAATTTTGTACAGCAAGGAGAGGACGGAAGAAGTGTAAAAAATTTATCACAGTTCTTTCTTATATGGTCGATTAGGGGCTCAATTTGAAGTTCTCTTTGAATTTGTGAATTTGAGATGAACCAAGGAGCCTTTGCACATTTTCTTAAAAATTTATTCTGTATTTTCTGCAGTTTTTCAATGTTGCTATTTGCTGTGTTATTCCAGACTGGACAGGCATATGTGAGCGATGGCCTAATAATCGATTTAAATATTAACATAGCACATTCCAAATTTAAGGCTGAGCGAAAGTTAATTAACGGATACAGTTTCGATATTTTGGCATATGTTGCACTGGTTATTACTTCAATGTGCTTTTTCCAAGTTAATCTGCTGTCAATGTTAACCCCAAGATATTTTACTGGTGTATCAGATGCTAGCCATGGGATGATAGTATTATTTACTACTAGTGGGCGCGGACACTTTGGTTTACAGAGAGTAAAGATTTTGGCCTGTGTTTTAGTTGGGTTTATTTTTATTCTCCACTGATGAGCCCACTTTAGAAAGCATGAGACATCTGCTTCTATGTTATCCTTCGCTACATTTATATCTGCATGCGTTGTGTATATTGCAGTATCGTCTGCGAATAATGCAAGATTTGAGTCACCTAATTTGGGAATGTCTGAAAAATAAACATTGAAGAGGAGCGGCGATAGCGCGGAACCTTGCGGTACCCCTGCTCTTATTGTTCTAGTTTGTGAGAGTGCGCTGTTTACTTTAACTCTGTACGTTCTGTCTGAAATAAAACTATTTATAATGTCCTGTAAGTAGAAGGGTACTCCCAGATGTTTCAGTTTGAACAGTAAACCAGTATGCCAGACTTTATCAAAGGCTTTCTCTACGTCTAAGAACAGTCCAATTGTATGCTGTTTGTTATGGAAACCATTTGCAATTTGTTCTACTAGGCGGATGAGCTGATGAGTTGTACAGTAATTTGCCTGAACCCGAACTGCTCGTCTGGTAATGCCCTTATTTCTAAGAGGTATTTGGTAAGTCTTTTTTGTATCAGTTTCTCAAATACTTTGGACAAAGATGATAATAAGCTAATTGGTCTATAGCTCGTTACTTCTTTCGGATTTTTGCCTGGTTTACTGATTGGAAGGACAATGGCCTGTTTCCATGATTTTGGATAATACCCAATTCTAAGTGCAGAGTTATATATTGCTGCCAGGGTTGCAATCGAACTTCTTGGTAATTCTTTCAAGACTCTGTTTGTTATACGGTCATGGCCAGGAGCCTTTCTAATTTTGAGCTTATTTATAATTAAAGCTATTTCGTGGGGGCTAATAAATTTAATTTGCGTGGGGACTCTGTAATTTATGTCTGTCATACACTCCTCAATTTCTTTATTATGTTTAACATCAATCATGGGGTTAGGTGTAAAAGTATTTTCAAAAGTTTTCGGCGATGTAATCAGCCTTTTCTTGGTCTGTGTGTATATTATTTCCTGTTTGAGAGTTCAGAGGGGGGATATTTGTTTTTTCCCCTGATATACTTTTTATTGTTGTCCACAGTCGTTTGAATTAGGATGTATTTGGGATAAATGAGTTTGGAAGTTAGAATATCTTAAGTTGTCTAATTCGATTTAATTATCCTCGCTAATTTGTTTATTTTTCTTTTGGAATTTGCGTTTCTATTTATTTGCCATTCCCTTCTTAGTTTTCGTTTTTCATGAATGAGATTCAGTAGTTGGTTTGGCAATTTACTACAAGGTCTTCGTGCTGGAGGGGATGGAATAATGCTTTCATCTAAACTTGTTTGAATTGCATTATTTAGTCTGGTTATCTCTAATTCAAGTTGATTATCATTTTTAATTGAATTTGGAAATTCTAGGTTTTGAGATATTAGATCACGGAATTTACTCCAGTTGATGTTTTTGTTTATTGTTTTATTTACGTTGTCTTGTATTGAAATTTTCCCTTGAAAGGAGGCAGATCACTGGATTATGGTCCGAATCTAGATCCGGGACAACTGTTTGGTAGATTGGGAAGTTTGTTCCTTGAGAGATTATTATATCTAAGATATCTGGGGTGATTCTATTGTTGTAAGGGTAGTGAGTTGGTTCAATGGGTGCGTGTATATCTAGATTGTTATTAGTTATTAGTTGTAACAGCTTTCTACCATGTGAGGAGGTAGAATTGCATTTCCAAGCTATATTTTTACTATTTAAGTCCCCTATTATAAGAACTTTCGAATGCTTCTGGAAAATATTTTTATAGATGTCTTGAGGGAATGGGTAGTTAGGTGGTTTATATGCACACACAATCACTGTTTCCCTCATTATTTACGTAAGTTACAATTGCTACGGTCTCTAGCATTTTGTCAGATGGAATGTCTATTTGAAAATGTTTCGTACTTTTGTGAATTAAGATTGCCACTCCTCCCGAAGCACAGTGCGTTAATCTATCGTTTCTGTATATTGCATATCCATTAACTTTAAATTTTTCCCCAGGCAATAAATGGGTTTCGGTTATGCAGGCAATTTTTATTTTATTTTCATTTAAGAAGTGAATGAATGAGTTTGTTTGGCGTTTTATGCCATTGGCATTCCAGTTTAATAACCTCATATCATCATTATTATTATTTAATGCCATTAATAAGAGCAGGAACTAACGATTGAATCATTGTTTGTAACTGAGGAACAATTATTGCTAATATTTGATTTACTATTGTGCTAATTAAATTGCAATTATTAGCATTATTGGGGCTTTGGTTTCTCCAATTTGAATTTGGATTTACGTAACTTTGAGAAGGCAAAGGCATATTTACATTACTCAGCGGGGGGAAGGTTTGAATGTTATCAACTGGTGGCGGCCTCACTGAAGGTTGCCTACTCCCAGTGGTTTTATCAGAAGTTTGAGCGTTGTAATGGTCTTGCCACTGCTTTCGTCCTCTTTCTGCCTCTTTGAATTTTTTGCAGCCACGATAATTCGCTGTGTGGTTTTCACCACAGTTACAACAAATAGGTTGTTCTCGTTTGATCTATTACATTGCGAATAATGATGTGATCCATCACAACGAACACATCTTGGATTTAGTTTACAGTTAGCTTGGGTGTGTTTGAATCTCTGGCAACGTTTACACTGTATTACCTTGTTTGGAGCGCTTCGCATCCGTACTTTAATTACAGAATGGAATAGTTTAGTTTCATTAAATATTGATTTAGCATGTTCAGTATTCATTAAATCTACTGCACAGGACCATAGAGGTTCTCTATTTTTACTATATAGCCTTGTTACGCCAGTTACTGGATACGTAAGCCTTGCTAATTCGTCAAATATTTCTTTCTGAGAGTAGGCTACAGGTATACCATGAATTATAACTGAGAGCTTAGAATGATAGGGGTCTCTGAAGGAATGATATTGTATATTATTTCTATCACAAAATTTTCTATAACCTCTGTAGTCTTCAATTGTTACAAAGTTCACTTGGTAAAAATCTTTTTGGTGTTTAATAGTAAACTCGTTTTGGCTACTTTTTTAAGGTCATTAACTAGAAGTAGATATCCATAGTTGTTAACATTATGAATGAATATTGGTGGAATTTTACAGTTTTTATCACTTACAAAATTATCACTATTGTCTAAATTTCGAAGCAAATCATAGCGTGAACTTACTGGTACGTTGTATCTAATATTCTCATCTGAACCATGGTCAATGCCAAACCTTTTTCTCTTGTTTGAGTCGGAGCACGCATTTCCGTTTGAACTCACGTTCTGTGATGCGTTTTCCTGATGTTCACCCACTGTTTGTGGAGGTGGTGATGGTGGTGGCGGTGGTGGTGAAAAGACGCCCACTGATGGCGATGGGAACGCCTGTCCGTAGAATTCACCGCCGTTTGGATTTTCATTGATCACTTCCATTGACTGCACAATTAACCCTGAGGTTTCAAGTAGCCCCCCAGTGGGGGCACTTTCCACACTCATTTTAACGGATGAATCGTTGCACTATTTGTTGGTTGTTGCTTTACTTATAGAACAATACAGAATATCACTCAATATCACTGCTGAGAAACACTGTTGAATCACATCGCACAGTCACCTCGGTCACCGCAGTTATAACTGAACCAAGACTACTGAGCGGAGCGCGATCTGCACCGTGCCGTGGTCAGCAGAGGAAAAAAAAAAAAAAAAAAAAAAAAAAAAAAAAAAAAAAAAAAAAAAAAAAAAATTGATAAGGGCTGACGAGCCAGGCGCGAGCGAGCGCCGCCTCCTGACTCCCTCCCCACCACATTCAGCATCACCCTCTACTCGCGAATCGCAGCGGCCACCCTAGAAAACTTTCGCTGTATATTTAGCCTTAATAAACAGAAGCAATCTGAAACGTCATGTTCAAGGAACATCTATGAGCAATAATCTTGGTTTAATACAGAGCACAGGTGACAGAAACATGCAAGTAGCCCTCAAAACATCAACGTGCTTTCCCGATTCCCCGTCGTGCCCATGCCCAGGGCGACGCAGTCTGGTGCAGCGCGCCCAAGCATCAGCCTCGCTGGACCCCGTCGCCGCCCCCCTTCGTTGACGTCTTCAGGCCGCGCGCCGATTCCCATGGCGGTCACGCACGAGTCGCTTTGCTCGCCGCGCGGACTGGCCGGGGACGGAACGGGGGGCGGGGGCGAAACAAAGACAGAGAGCGGGGATACGTGGTGGTGGGGGAGAGTAGTAGGAATTACACACCGAAGCACGGAATGAGGGTGGGAGGGGTAATGGGAGATGGGTAAGGAGAGTGGCGATGGGAGAGGCAATGGGTGAGGCGATGGAAGAGTTGACGGAAGAGGTAGTGGGAGAGGCAAAGGAGGAGACAATTTCATTTGATTGATTTGTGATTCCGGGCGCGTCAACTACAGAAGTAAGTAAAGTGCGTCTTTTTCCCTCGGGAGGTGACGGTGATCTTTTCCCCGCTGGACGGCGAGATGCGGCACCGACCTACCGTTGACTAGTGGGATTGGGGTTTCCCCCAACCAGGTATCTCCCACCAGCAGGGAATCGCCCCAGCCGGGACAAGCTCTAAGCTCCCGACTGGTCTCCCGGCATGTGTCGTAGTGTAATTGTGTGTGTAAGGAGTGAGGATAGGACAAGGAAGACGAAGGAAAGATCGCGCGCTGTCCGTGGCCCCTTTGTTCGGGTACTGCTCCGGCATTCGCCTGGTGTTAATCGAAAAAAAACACGGAAAACTTCGCATCAGAGCTGTCGGCCGCTAGAATTCTCCTGACCAGACAGCGACTGAATTCGACCTAGCTGACAAGCTAGAGTCGATAATCCCTGCCGCCGTCGGGACTCGAACCTAGGACCTCCCGGTCAGAAGGACAGCAGTGACATCAGTTGCCGCACTCAGCCATCTCAAGAGGAGACAATGGAAAAGGCAAATGGAGAGGAAAGTTAAGAGGACATTCGAAGGCAGAAGAAACGTACTATGCGCAAAACCTGGGGCAGGGTCACAGGCAAATCCAGGGACACGTGGAGGGGCCGAGGCAGGAGCAGAGACAGAAGCACGAACTGAGGCTAAGGGCGAGGTGGATGTAGAGGAGAGGCCAGCAGCGGGAGCGGGGATGAGGCGCCCGGCCACCCGTTACAGCAGCGGCGGAGGCGGAGGCAGTGGTGGCGTTGCGGAGCGGGGGGGGCGGGGCGGGGCGGAGCGCGTGGGCGGGAGAGGGCGTTGGTTTAAGCCGCGAGCCATGCGGGCTGCTGGGACCGTCAGGGCTTCGCGTCGCCGCACCCACATCTGCCGCCTCATCGCGTCACGGCGCCCTCGCCACCCTCTAGCAAGCCCTCATCTCTGACCTGCCTTCGCCATTCTCACGCCTTGGAAATAATATTCATAAAGGAAAGATCTTGTGTGTGGCGATGGTGTAACGGTTAGCGTATCGGACTGTTCTACTGTTATATGTTCGCGGGTTCAATCCGATCGAAGCCAGGGATTTTAAGGGGTAAAAAATCCTTCGTACGCCTTCCTTGGGGGGGGGACACGCACTACACTTACGGGACTGATGATCTAAATTAGTTGACACGCCCGGAAACACGAATCAACCTTCTTTCGGAGGGGAAGTAAAGCTGGCTGTCCCATGTTAGTAGATTTATTGCATGTAAAAGATCCTCAAACCTAAATGACATCTCTGGGCAAAATTTAAAATCGCTTGTTTCTTCGCCCATGCCTTCTTTCTCCGCAAGTTGGTGAAAGAACCGTAGCGAAATTTGCGTGGTCAGACGGAAGAGCAGGCCTCATGACCTAAGTCTCGCCACGTAAAATAAGGCAATTCAAATCAATTCAATCTTGGTTGTCCGTGTGACGCCGCGTCGAAGGCTGAATTGCCCACGTTTCGACCATCTTATCGTGATCTTCCTCAGGGCTTTGTTTTACATCTGCTTTATTTGAAATTTGATCTACTCGATCATTCGGCAAATACAATTGTACATACAATTACTAACCTGCAAAGAAACCAGCCAATTTTGGTTCTTTCTTCCTCAGGGCTGGTCTGCGAGAGGAAGACCACGATATGATGGGCGAAACGTCGGCAACACAGCCTTCGACGCGGCGTCATCCGGACAGCCAAGATCATTCACATGACTCCGGTCGCGGAGCCTACGACTTCAATATTGATAAAGGCCTTCCACAGAATCTATCAGACTAAATGGTACGAACTTCTACAGCAAACAGGACACGATATTCCAATACACGTTTATTGTCAAGAATATCTTACACACCATTTTATGCCCTAGAGTTTTTGTTACATTTATTCTGAGATGCCTATCAGTTATAATAATCGACAATCTTCATTCAATATTTATGAAACACTTTATATTATAATGATTGCACTGTACTGTATATTCATTCTATATACTATCTAATTTCTACATACTTAGTGCGCAATTAGTAAAAAAATTACGAATACGCCTAACATTCTCGAGCACAAGAAGCTTCATATCTATAAGAGTAATTCGACGTCAAAATAGGATAGAAATACAACTTTTGTTTGTTTCACATTCAATACCAGATCTGTGTTATCTTAAAAACCAAACACAGCATAAATTGTAAACGATTCTGAAGTAAAACAAATTGCTTAATATGAAATAACCTTCTTTAGAATCAAATTTCACACAAAATATTATTCAGCGCAAATAACTAGCGATAAAACGCGACGTACGCCTTCGTTCCAAAGACGCGAGCGGAAGAACACACGGCGTGTTAAAGATCGTATGTCAACAGACCAGCTGTTATCAGACGCGTGAAGTTGTTCACTATCCGTTTCGCAATACTCTTGCAGACTAAGAGGCGGAATGGTGTCGTTGCATTTAGGATGGTATTGCTTCGCGAGCGATAAAAATAAGCGACTCCTTTCCTCGTTGCCTCTCCAAGGATATGCAAATTCTCAGTTTGAGCGCGTATAATCGTGTTGCAGTCAAATACGCGTGTATTGGAGGGTTAAAGGTTATAGCGGGATAAGAATTGAAAACTAGTGGTGCTAAAACAGCGCATATTTTCTCGTATTGCTGATAACGATTACGTAGTATTATCTTACTGAACGATTAACCCAGTAACATTAAGATATCACTTAAAAAACCTAAACAAATAAAGCATCAGGGTTAAAAAAATATATATACAGTAAATCCTCTTTAGCACGAACTCGCTTAACACGAATTTCGCCGTATCATGGGGAGAGGCAGGGTGGGGCGGGCGGATAAATACATACTCGGACAATGTCAGGTTACTTCAGCCAGTACCAGCATATATCATGGGGCATGTGGCTTCAAGTTGACTTGCTGAAATGTTGCCTCAACAACGTTTCCACCGAAGAAATGACCACCCGAAACTAAGACATCATCAGTCAACCGATTACAGCTGAAACCGCGCGAACTACCGGTTGAATCGTTCAATCAATAGCTTTCAGCATTCGCCGGTAGCACTAGTGTGGGCGTGCGACAGCGCACTCTTTCTCTTCGCAGTGCCCCTTTCCTTTGCCTTTCCTCTTTCCTCACCCCTCCCGCGACCCGCGTCCGGCGCCAGCGGCGTCGACGACGTTCTGCTTGGCCTCCTTTCGAGCGTGGAGCGTGGAGCGTGCGTCGGGGGAAGGAAAAACACGACCGCAGAACCCGCGGGCTGCGGCTCGCCAGCGCCTCGCAGACGCTCCCGCATCCGCCCACGGCCCCCGCCCACGCCTCGGCCCCCGCTCCCGTCCGCAACCCTGTCCCCGCTCTCGCCTTCGCTCCCGCCTCGATCTCCACCCACTCCGTTCCCTCTCACGTCCCAGCGCTCGACTCCGCTCTCACCTCCTTCTTCTCCCCGCCTTCGCTCTCGCCTCCGTCCCTGCTTCCGCTTCTGTCTCAGCTCTCCGTCTTCCCTCGCCTACACCTCCGCCTCTGCCCCGACTTCGATTCCGCCCCCTCCGTTCCGTCCCCGCCCCCACCTCCGTCTGCTCTCACCTCCGTACCTCCCCCGCCTTCGTTCTCACCTCCGACCCCGTTTCCGCTTCTGTCTCCGCCCTCCGTCTTCCCCCGCCTCCGCCTCCAATCCCACCTCCACCTCCGCCTCCGTTCCGACTTCGTTCTCGCTTCCGTCCCCGCTTCCGCTTGTCTTAGCTTTCCATCTTCCCCCACCACCGTCTCCGCCCCCGCCTCCACCTCCGCCTGTGCCCTCGCCTCCGCCCCCTTCCGTTCCGTCCCCGCCCCCGCCTCCGTCTGTTCTCGACTCCGTCTCCAACTCCGCCTTCGTTCTGGCCTCCGTCCCCGCCTCCGCATCTGCCTCAAATATCCGTCTCCGCCCCCCGCCTCCGTTTCCCCTCCGCCCCGCTTCCAACCCCGTCTCTACCTTCTCCACCGTCTCCACTACTACCCTCTCCCCTACCCCACACCCATCCCAGCGGCTGCTCTTGGCCACGCCCACCCTGTCCTCGCCGCACTGCAGGCCGGCGCGGCGCCGCGGAGATACTCTATCTTGTAAATCTCGACTACATGTCGCATTTCACCACCAGTCGTAAAAAGGAATACGCGCCTTGAATCGACAATACGCTAGCGAGAGCGGCCTTATCTCGCGAGAAGAAGCCTCGGCCGGAGGTCGCCGCTTGTCGTATTCCGCCCACGCGCCATGGAGCCGCGCGCGCCGGACAAGCAGACGGACGGACCGACAGACGGACGCCACGAAAACAAAACTAATTTGATATCTCGCATCTATGACGTGGCTGGCGCATGGACGGGGTCTTCCCCGAAGCGAGACCGGCCGAGAAGCAGCAGGCCGACAGCTGTTGCCACCGCAGCGTCTATGACCGGGAGGTCGTTCGTTTCGAGTCTCGATGGAGGCAGGTTTTCCACACTAGCCACAAAGCTACGTCGAATTCACCTGTCTGGAGGAGAATTGAAGACCTTGGGGCAATAAAAATGACACATTTCTGATGAAATTGAAATATTAGTGTATTTCGACGCCCCATAGATGTATCTAGATGTTGGGTTTTTATTTTAAAGATTCGCTGCAAGGTGGCAGTGATATAAATTAAAGTTCTTTATCCCTATGTGTAAAATGCAATGTCTAAACATTTACTCTCTGTTTTCTCAGAACTTATGTATTGCGGCATAGCATGTTAATGCCCCGAGGTCTTTAATTCTAGCGGCCGGCTTATCTGGACGATAGTGTTCTGTGGTTTCTGTGTTCAATATAAGGTGAATGTCGGAGCAATCTCTTAAGAAAGACGAAACACGGTTCGCGCGCGATCTTTCCTTCCTTAGCCTTGACCCTTCCTCTCCTCTTTTACAAGCATACACTCACACACATGCATTATACTACCGTATGTGTCCGTGGGACTAGTCGGGAGATTAGATAGTATTCCCGCTGGGCCATTGGCTCGCTGGCTAAGATGGAATATCAAGCGTGCAAGTCGGTGCCGAATATGACGTTCCTGCGGGGGAGGAGCACCGCCACCTCCCGGGACATAATATTCACTACATCTACGGGACTAATGTTCACAGCTCTTGACACGTGCAAAAACACGAAAGAATAAATACATCTTCGGAGCGGGGGCGGGGGTTCTATTCATACGCTGTAAACTTTTGTTTTCCCGAATTACAATTTTCAAAATGTGTTTATATGAAGGAGATGTTCACTCTCTTGAGAAAAAAAACAAAAAAAACAACAACACAAGAGTAATGCCTCAGAATTATAGCCAGGAGCTGTTCCAGGCTGCATCAGGCAATTTCTTCGGCGCGATTAGCACGAAACATCACGAAAGGAAAGCATCGCAGAATTTAGAGGTCTAGCTTTCTACGACTTGCGTGAGAGCAAAACTACTCGTATTTTAAAATCCCTTATCTTCGATGTGTGCGCCTGGGGATGGGGACCTTCGCAGAAACGTTTGTTTTCATGACTGGTAGCGAGGAGCATAAACGTATGTTTTCATGAACTAAAATCCTCAACGTGCATTACTTTATACGAAATGATCTCACTGTTTCCCAATAATACAGGAATAAGACACATAAAAGCATTATCAGACAGGAGCTGTTTTAGGAAAATAGTCTATTTCTATTTTCTTCATCTCGCGTGCCGGGTACATGACACTTGTCAGGTAGGGCGAATTCAGCCGCTGTCTGGAGGAGAATTCTAGTAGCCGGCTGTTGAGATCGGTATGTTAACGTGGTTTCTCCGATCAACACAAGGCGAATACCAGAGTAGTACCCTACGAAATGGGCCATGGACCACGCGGGATCTTTCCTTCGTCTTGTTCTATCTTCACCCTTATACACGCTTACATTTATATGCACTACACTACCACATACGCCGCGAAACCAGTCGAGAGTTTAGAGTTTGTCCTAGCTGAGGAGCCCGCTAGTGGAAGATACCTGGTTGGAGAAACCCCTGCAAGTCAACGTATAGGTCGGCGCTGAATTTCACCAAGCTGGGAAGATCCCCGCTACCTTCCGTTATTAAACATACACTACAATTACGAAACCAATATCTTAACAACTGTCGCACCCGAAATCGTTCATCATTCAATGACTTGTAAAGCCGGTAGGAAAATGGGATGTGTAAGGTTGCTTATTGAAAACTAATGGAGAAACACGCACACTATGCTGAAACTTCATCCTTTTTCAAGTAAAGCAATTAGGGTGTTCCTAACTCAGTGACCCACCTATGATCCGATTAAAATAAGTTGGTGATTGACAGATGCGTTTGGAAAGAAGCGACGTTGACAAGTAGCGTACCACTGAGCACGTGTTCCCCCGGACACGAAAAGAAACACTTGAAATTAATATTTATAAAAGTAACCAAATCATATTGTATGAAGTTACAGCTTCAGAAGCCCAACTGCCAATCACCAACGTTTTTTTAATCGGACTGTACCAGGGTGGTTTTCAATTGATTTTACTACTCACTTTATTTTAAATGAAAAAAAACAGAAATTCTTTTTGGATTCGGGTATAAATCGGTTCCGGTTGCACGCCTCTAGCCAGCAACCGAAGAGGAAGCTCTGTCGTGCAATACGCCGGTTATACTTTCGCTTCCGCGAGCCACGAAACCAGGCCCACTTCCCGCCGGCCACTCCAGCAGTCCGGGGCGATTCCAATAACGCGGCCTCTGTTCCTGGGTCTCTTCTCGCGCTCTCCAACTCGCTAATGAGTAGACTTTTTGATGAAATTCTTCGGTTTTGTCTCCGATTTAATCGGATTTCTACAAAAGGCCATCTCGTCCTCTTACTCCTCCTAGACCCCTTCCGCGTTCCCTTCGTCGTCCCGGCAAAAGAGCAACGGAAGCACACAAAAAAAAATCCGTTAATCAGGGCATTTGCTTCACTTTCCCCGCATTGTGCACGGCGGGAATGGAAACATCCCCTCGTTTTATAGTTTCGAAATAAATTTTAATCTTTTAAACCTTTCACTCACGCCTCGGCTAAAAAGTGGGGCGTGCGGGTCCGGGGCGAGGAGCGGATGGGAAGTCGAGCATAAGGAAGTTGGAAATTTCATAAATTCAGATCCCATGCCCGCGCGACCCAAGTGAGCTTTAGAGCGATATTAAAAAGGTACTTCGAATTAAGTTATCTTGCGACGAAAGGTCTCGGCCGGAGCAGCCGAGGTGGGCCGGGGCGGGTCAAGGGCCTTCCGGTTTCCACTCTCACTCACTGCGAAGCTTCTTCCAGAGCGGGAGTGAAGGTCTTGGAGTGGAGTAGGCGTTTCCGGGACGAGATGATAAGCGGGAAATGGGAGCAGAGGATGGAATGAGAGATTAGTTCGGATGGGCAGGAAAGCAAGTAAAAAGAAGCCAGATGGAAGCAAGACAATGGGAAGGCGAATCATGCATGGCTTTAAAAATAAGGGAATTTTAAGACCACCTACGAGAAAAACCTAGTCATTGAAAGAACGACACACGGGAGGAGACAAAATGTGAGGTAGAGAAGTAGAATGAAAAATAGAATAGAGAAGAAGCGGAAGCAACAGAAGTAGCCAAAAAGAGAGAGACAAAGGAGGCAAGGGGGAGAGGTTTGATTAGATTTAAGCAAAGGCGAGAATGCGAATTAACAAGGAGGACTGGAAAGTGAATGTGGGAAGCAGGAAAATTATGGCCCTCAACACGAAAGAGCTAAAACGAGATTGGCGAATCCAAAGAAAAAAAATTGGAACAGAGAAGTATAATACTAAAAAGATAGTTGTAGTGATCGTAGTAGTTCACGTAATTGTAATAATAGTATTTCACGAGTACTATAGGAAAAGGGAGAATAAAGAAGTACAAAGGAGGAAAAAATAGCACTGTTAACATAAAAGGTCTTACAATGGTAGGCAAGGCATGCCAGCATCAGATTCTGGGAGAGGCGTCATGTCTTCCCCAAAGAAACAATATATTTTTAACAAAATTTCTCAATTTATTTAAAACAATGATTAGTGTTCGCATTTCATTCAAAGGATTATTCCAAATATGAATATTCCTTATCTATTTCAAGCTAACAATTTAAACATTGATATTAATGAAACTACTACCGAAGGGATATTTGGCTTCTGAACGTTATGTTCGAAAGTTACGATGTCACGATGAGCCGAGTACGGCAAATTTGAAATGAGACACTTTGTAAAGTTGTGCAAATTATTTTCAGTACGCATTCTGTGAAACTTATAAGTATATACCCTTGGTGTCATTCACAATATGTATATGCAAAATAACACCTACGTTTCACGAAACTCGAGTATTTTGTTTACTTGCGTAACGTGCCCGCTTCGAACCACGTACGTTTACCGCAAAGTGTAATTTTCCTATTATACTGTAAACGGGTGTAATGATGTCGATACGATAATGCTTGGAAAAATATTACTTAAAAAATATTTATGGAAGCGGAGTTCCAAATGAAATTGCCGTCCTCCCTGAAATACTTTCTGAATTCGTTCCTACAATGAGTGCAGGGACATGAAGAAACTATCGAAAACCAGAGAGAATGGTAAGGCCGAGGGCGGGGTGTTCCGATTTACAAAGTTAAATACAACGATCGGATTTACTATTGAACAGGCGTAGTATATACGGAGAGAAACAGTGAGGTATTAACGTCACTGCTAGGTCCATTGGGTAAAGATTAGGTGACCTTTCGGTCTGATGTATCAATGACGAGGTCGGTCTCGAATTACTTGAAATTATTATGCCAAGTATTTTTCTCACCTAAGATTATTTTATTTGTTTACGACATAAGGATGTGTTTAAATTCATACTTTACAGAGTCTCGAGGATGTTTATTTATTTATTTACGTCAAAAAAACAGTTAAAAACTGCGTATGACGAGCTATGGGGAGAAGTGAATTTTGTGCACGTTTTCATAATTCTGTGGTCTCTATCCTAAACCATATTGTAGTCGAATTTTGAATACAGAAAAGAGAGGTTTTTTTCGAGTTTTGTTGACAAATTATTCGCTCCTATATAATAAAATATATTTTCAAAGGTAAATTAGCTATAAATTCCTGCCCTGAACCCTCATGTTCTTCATGAAAGAATAATACTTTTTGCCGCGATAATATGAAAAACGATAATTTGAATAACTATATTTCCCACTGAAATGTTTTCTGCAAAGTAAAGGGTTTCTCGGAAAACACAGACTTATTGACAAAATGGAATTAGTGATGCCACCTTATAGTTACCAACTTTTGTCC
>JAHLJT010008446.1:283126483-283318251 GCA_031308135.1 Acheta domesticus | reverse complement strand
ATGACACAATGTACTCAATAATGATAATAATTATGACGTTCATAAAATGAATAAAACTTTAAAAACGGGCACCCTATTTTGAAGATAAATGATCATATTTTAAGCAGTTGATAATATATTAAGGATTGAGACATTTGTTTATAATAAAAAATGCTAATAAATTAAACAAATATATTTTTCTTCAAAATAATATTTTCTTTTCTTTCATATTTCACATACTGCAGGAAGAACCAATAAATAACCATTCTGCACACTGTCGCGATGGAATCTTAAAAAATACGTAAGTTATTAAATAAAAAGTATACGCGAATTTTGCTCTTAAGGTTGAAAGTCGCGTGCCTTTGCCCAGCAAGGGGTGACGCAAGGTCGTAGGTAGGCACCGCCAAGTTCATTCCCTAGGGATATCCATCGATGCCTTCGGATCATGACATTAGTTTACAGGCTTAGTTTTCGCGTGTTACTGTTCAGTGATACATCGTTATAGAAAATGCCAAAGATTGTGAATAAATTTAACAGGCTTTGGTGTTGCAATCCATTCGGACTCGAGAAGCACAAAAGTCGGGTGGGTAAGAGAAAGATTACAGAGGCGATGCGGAAGAAAATATCGAATTTAGTGGTAGGTGAAGCAATATGCGATGTGTCGTCACAAAATATCCAAAATGCCCAATGCAGATCTTAGTGACTCAACTGAAACAGTGAAGTGAAAACGTCAAGTGAAGAGGAGTACGTAGCCCCAGGAGTTGCAGAGGAAGCCACTATCAGTAATGTAAACATTTTGTATCCTCTGGGTCAATCACCATTGTCATTGCGAAAACAAACCCAAGAGATATCGTACGCAAGGAGAAAGGTGAGTGCCGTAAATAAAACAGTTTGTGAATTATTTCATGTGAGTACAGAAAGCAATGATGGAGAAGAAATGTTGACACAATTCAAAGAAAAATTTTCAAACGTGAAAACAGCTAATGAGAAATACATGATTTTAACGTATTTACCAAAAAGTTGGAGTGAGCAAAAAATAATGGTCGAATTTGGCGTATCTCTTCATGTAGCTCCTACGGCAAAATTAACACCTAGAGAAGTAGTTTTGCGAAATCCACCATCGCGCGGCGGAGGAAAACTGTTACGCCGAGCGCTGACGAGGAGCGCTGTGGCACGGCGGCTGTAGCAGCTGAGACGAGTTCGTTAATGGAGCGCCAGTAAGATACTTTTATTCATAACTTTAAAACCATTCAAGATTCCATGATGAAATTTACAGAGTAGCTTGAAAGTAGTTTCAGCAATTTTTCTTCCAAAATTCAAGAATTTAAAAATATTATTTTTCCATTTATTGCATTTTTTAAAATTTGTTTACTTCCTAATTGTTAAAGACTTCACGGTAAAAAAATATCTTTAGCGTAAAATTATCCTTTACATTTCTTCTACAAGTGGTGTCACTTTCATATTTTTTGCTTGTTTGCACATCGGAAAAAAATCATAACCGAATGTCTACAGATTGCTAACCTAATATTTCAAGTGCCTATTGTTGCTAAACGATGGATGATGAGACAAAAATATTGTACCTGGTTCATGCAGGTATCATAATAAGTAAGGTGGCAAAATATTTTTAAATTCTGAGATGTAGTGTCAGATTTCCTACTTTTTTGCATGGAATGACCCATTTAAAAGTAAAATACAACAGATTTCAAAGAGAACTCCAAGCTCAGAAATGCTAGGATCAAGTAAGATTGCAAGCTTATTACAGGAAAAAAATATTGGTGATTTTTATTCACCATTTAAATATTCATGTCCGTTTTCTGCAAAACTCCTTCTCACGAGTTCCATTTATTCTCCATTTCAGCACGTGCCTCTTCCGAGGCTTCTACTTACTGATTGAATATTTGCAAACTGCCTGATGCTATTGATGCTTCCTCCCTTCGGCTGAAGCTCACTAAACCTCCAGGTCAGATTACTTTGACACTTTACCATGGTTCCCCCACTTTCTAAGCAAAGTGGCCACAGAACCGCATGTTCGGAGGGTACCTTGCGAACACGCACAAGCGTAGTCCATTTGCCCCAACGTGCGCTCGTGCGGACCATGGCCATACATAGGTAGCGTTCCGCTCTGATCCTTACGTCCATATGGGGAGCACTGTGATGTCTCCAATTCTAGTTTTACGGGTGAGAGGGCAAGTATACCGACATACGCCGTCCATGTGAAACGTGTGACAGCCTAACACTCAGCTCCTTCGTCAAAAAGAAAAGGCAGAAACAGGACAGGGGGTCTTGAAATATAGTGTTGGAAAGATGATGCATATTTGTGCATGTGTTATGAACGTTTGTATGTAATTATGTATAAATGTATGGACCTATGTATGTATGCCTGTATTTCTACTTTTTCGTTACCGCCGGCGAAAATTTTTCTGCTGTGAATTCGCCATTTTCCGGCGCACGATCACATACCTTTCTCTTCCTACGAAGTAAGTACGGGAGAGTAAAAATTAGTATCGCATCGTTGATCATTGGGGGAGACAAATAATGCCATCTGTCGTAATTAGCGCGATTAAATGAGGTGGTTCAATTAAATAAGAATTTCTTGTTTCCAGCGGTGCCTACTACTTTGCTCATTTGTCTGTGAGTGTAAAGAATATTACGGCTGGGAGGGTGAGGTGTTTCTTTGACGGAACCTGTAATTCGGCGCCGACCTTCACGACGCCTTGTGAGTTTTCCTCCCTCTTGGTATCTCCTCCCAGGGGGGCGCTGCGTCACCCAGGATTAACATTAAAATTCTGATTCGTCTCCCTATATGTACGGTATTGTAATGTACGTAAGTATAAGAGCGCGCACGCGCGCGCGTGTGTGTGTGTAAAGAGAGAGGAGAGAAAAGGAAAATCGTGGCGCAGTTCGGGCCCATTTGTTAAGATATTGCCCGGCATTGGCCAGGTAATTATCGGAGAAAGACGGGAAAAACTATTGATCAGGTCAGCCGACCGTTAGAATTCTCCTCCAGACAGCGGCTGGATTCGTTCTAGGCTTGTGTGAAAACGTCGAGTTCCGAATCCTTGGACAACGCGGTCACAGTTTGCTAGAGCAGCAGAATAGTGGTTTATTAAACCTAGAATTCAGATTAACACATCTTTTGGCTGGAGATCGAGATCTAAATATCCCTCACGCCAGAGTGGGAGAGGCAATCATCTTTCAAAATCGCATTTCTTGAGGGGAATTAATGTTCATATCAGGAAGTCGTGGGAGAGGATTGTCAATCCTCCTGAGGGAAACCCCTTCCCTGAGATACTTTTCACTCATAAAGCGAAACAGTCAGAAACACACTTCAGTGTTCAGAAAGCAGCACAATGCGAAGCAAAACACGTGCAAGACGGACAAGAGAGAAACAAATTTATCGAATATTTGGTAATGTTCCTCTTCTTTTCGCTCTATGGCATCCCAAAGGCGTGTGCTGAGGAGGTTCTTATTGTCTTTCATTTAGCTACGAATTTGGTAACATCTTTAACACAGCACGACGGAGAGAATGGCAAGATCCCTCAACAATTTCATGAGGTAATGAACGAAGGTCTTTCTATGACTAAATACACAGAACACAGCTGAGAGACGTCGATGAAGCTCGTGTTTTTCTCTACAGCAGTTCTGCGACAAAGGGACAACCGACATTACGACCCATCCAAAAGAGTTCTTCCATCTTCGCGGCCGACCACACTGATCGAAATGAAACAATCAGACTCTCTAATCACTACACCAACGAAATCCCTTTTATTCAAATACGAATACAAAAAAGCTTCACGAAACCAGACGCGTGGAAGGTTTCACGCTTGTCGACCGCTGTTCGAACGCACGGAGCGCGGAAAGAAAGCTGGCGCCACCCACGTAATACCGGAGCGGCGCCCGCCCCAAATTGGACGGCGGGTCGTGAAATCTGTCGGCGCCGGCGGGGGCGATGGCAGCGGGGCCGGCAGCGGGGGCGGCGGCAGGGGTGGTAGCGGAACGGCAGAGGGGACGGCACCGAGGAGGCAGTTGGGGGCGGCAGCGGGTTTGACAGCGGGGGTGGCAGCGGGGACGGCAGCGGGGACGGCAGCAGAGACGGGAACAGGGGGTGGTAGCGGAGGCGGCAGCGAGGGTGGCAGCGGGAGCGGCGGCGGGGGCGGCAGCGGGGGTGGCAGAGGGGGTGGCAGCGGGACGGCAGAGGGGACGGCACCGAGGGTTGGCAGTGGGGTTGGCAGCGGGGTTGGCAGCGGGGGTGGCAGCGGGGGTGGCAGCGGGGGTAGCAGCGGGGACGGGAACGGGGGCGGTAGCGTGGGGCGGCGGTGGGTGGTGGTAGCGGGGGCGGGAGCGAGGGTGGCAGCGGTGGCGGCAGCGGGGGTCACAGCGGGGGTCGCAGTGTAGGCGGCAGCGGGGGGTCGCAGCGGAGACGGCAGCGAAGACGGCAGCGGGGGTGGCAACGGTGGGCGGCGGGGACGGCAGCGGGGGCGGCAGTAGGAACGGCGGTGGGGGTGGCAGCGGGGCGGTCGCGGGGCGCGGATTAAGACGCTTACTCCACGCGCGCGCGCGCGTCGCGCCGGCGGCTGCGATGGGTCCCGCACTCACGCACCCGCGCACGCGCCGGGATGGACACGCCGCGTCGCCGGATTTGCATCGCGATATATTCATGTCGGCGCCACAGGCGCTGCAGCCACCACCGCTACCACTCGACCGTTGCCAACGCCACTGTTGCCACTGTCTCCGCCGTCACCACAACCGCGATCTGTCGTCACCGTCGTTGCCGCCACCGCCCCCCCCACACACCACTACTACCACGATCACCACCCCCTCTAACACTATCAACCCAATCACACAAGACATCTCCACCACTACCGCCACCAGCAGCGTCAAAACTCTCACAACAGTTCGCACCACCACCACCATTACCACCATCGCCCTCACTTCCACTATTTCCGTTCGCTTCTGTCACCACCACCGCCTCCCCTGTCGCCACTGGCGCTGCCGCTGCGCCCGCCCCAAGGAACAATCGATGCCGTCGCATTAGGCGGCGCGTAACACGGCCGGCGGCTAAGTATGACAAATGAGCTGTTTACGCGCGATTGGGGCGGCCGGCAAAAATGGCCCAGCCACCGCCGCCGCCGCCTCCGTCGGATCGCTGGTGATCTATAGCCCGCGCCCCCAACGCCTCGGATGCCCCGGCCTCGGAGGGCGGGGGACACGGTGGGCCGTTGGACGCCGTGGCGGGGCGTGGTGGGTGAGGGCGGGGAAGGGTTGGGATGTGCGAAGACGGGCGGGAAGGATCCGTCGGGGTGGGGAAATAATACAATATTTATTGTGTCCTGGTAATGAGCTTTCGCTCGGTGGCAGAGTTTATACAGATAATATAAAGGTACAAATATAATTTAAAAATACATATTAAAGAAAACTACAACTAAGTAAGTGAGAAATAAAACACACACAAAATATTTTGCATCACACGCAGTTCCCTAGATGATTCCGGAAGGAATGCACACTAGGGGGAAAAGTCGGTAGTGCTGCAGCAGGTAGACTGTTCCAGTCAGTTATTGGCCGGTTTGCAAAAGAGTATTTACCTGCATCGGTTTTTTGATTCCTATATTTAATTTTGTATGGATGGTCTCCCCTTCCGAAATACTGAGGGTGCCCTATCCTAGTTCGAATGTCGTTTAACGCTTTACATCTAGTGTACGTTTTGAAAAGATTTTCTAGCCTAGCCATCTCTCGACGGTAGTGGGGAATGGCGGGGAGTGGCGGAGATGGGCGGGGTGGGAGGTCTCCGAAGGAGTCGGAGGAGGCGGAGAGGCAGGAGTGGCGGAGATTGACTGATTGATTGTTAGATTCCGGGCGCGTCAACTACTTAGGTCATGCGTTCCGTGAGTGTAGTTCGTGATTTTTTCATCGGGAGGTGGCGATGAGCTTCCCCAATGGATGGCGAGATCCGGCGCCGACCTACTGGCGACTATCGGGGTTTTCACAAGCAGTTATCTCCCACCAGTGACACCGCCCCAGCCGGGGCAAGCTGTAAGCCCCCGACAGGTCTTCTGGCATGTGTGGTAATATAGTGCAGATTAGTGTGTGTGTGTGAGTGTAACAGGTGAGGATAGCAGAAGGAAGAGGAAGGAAAATCGCGCGCGGTCCGTGGCCCGTTTCCTACGGCAGTGTTTCCGGCCATTCGCCTGATGTTGACCGGAGACCCCACGGAAAACCACCGATCGGAGCAGCCGACCGCTCGAATTCTGCTCCAGACATTGACTGAACTCGACCTAGCTGAGAAGCCAATGTCGAAAACACTGCCACCTGTGGAACTCGAACCCAGGGGCTCCCGGTCTGAGGGACGGCAGTGACATCAGCTGATGCTCCGAGCCACCTCCCCGGCGGGAGTGATGCGAGGAGGGAAGGGTGTACGGCGGCGGGAGGGGGGAGGGGCAGGGAGGGCGGCGTCAGTCGGGGAGGACAGCGCAGTTGAGGCATGAGCGATGGCTTGCAGCGGCGTCGCTCGTGAGCCCGCACATCGACGAGCGCTGTGATGTGACGCTGTGCTGCCTGCCGTGGACGTGAGAGTCTCGGAGGCTGCGGCTCTTCCTCGAGCATGGGGTGGATTGCAATTTTCACGACAGAAAGGTGAAAGATCGTCGCACAGGACACTAAGCGATCTGAAACCACTGACAACGCACATCTTGCAGGTTCTAATGTAACTTCATTACTTGTCTTCTAGACTTCAGTGGAAATATAGTTTATTCAAACTGTCCTTTCTCCATGTTGTCGTGGTAGGTAGTATTATTCCTTCACAAAGGACATGAGGAGTAAAATCCCAAATTCATAGGTGATTTACCGCTGAAAATATATCTTATGACATCGGAACGAATACTTAGTTAACAATCCTTGCAAAAAAAAAGCTCATTTCTTTCTGTATTCAAAAGTTCAACTATAATATGTATTAGGGTAGGGATCACAGAATTATGAAAACGTGTACAGAATTCCCGTCTCCCCGTAGTACATCAGACAGTTTTTAACTGTTTCTGACGTAAAATAAATAAATAATCACGAACATGTGGTTATAGAGCGGAACGTCGAGACAGGCAACTATCTTATCGACATACTCCTTTTTAATCTACCTATTTATCGATACAATTAACGTCCCACTACACATATTAACGCAAAATGCTTCAGGAAATAAATACATCGTAGCTCAAAGATGATAAATCTTAACGTAAAAATCTAAAAATAAAGGTAGATATCTTATCTGCAAAAGTTGCAATGGATGATCTAATAAGATACAAACAAATTATCTATCTAAAGGAAAATATTGAATTCATACAGCAAATTCGTTTCTTGAGATAAAAAGAAGTCTGGGCTCGAACCAAAGTGATAAAATCTTAGTTACACGGGAATCGGTGTGGCAAGCCCTAACAAAAGGAGCTGTGCGAGGCGAGGAGAGGCGTGGCGAGGTGTAACGGAAAATTCTGGGGCAGCTCAGATGTAACTAGTGATGGCAAAATTTAGCAAAACATCAATACTTCGATACATCACCAAAATGTTTTCGATGTGGATGAAACATCCATGTTTCAAATATGAATATGAAACTGATGGCATTTTTCCAGCATTTTTTCTATTTTTAAATGCAGTACTAAATGAGTTATAATTTATTATTTGGTATCTTATTAGAAATATGTTAATAATAATGTTTTTCGAATGTGAAGAACGAAATAAAAAAAGGAGGACATCATGTTTTACTATTTTTCCATTTACTCACTTTCATCCATAAATCATCGAAATAAATGTCCTGGTTCTAATGTGATATACAACATACCAATATTAGTTCAAAGTATATTCTGCCTTAAATCTATCATCTCAATTTTCTATTAATGTTCTATGTAGTCAGAGTTCAAAATTCAGTTCAACGGTATTGCCACGTACAAAATTATCAAAAAAACGTAACACCGGAGAAAGGTCACGAATAGCAAACAGTGTCGTGTCGACCGTCTGGGGATCGACAACAGTGACAGGTGTCAGTGGCTGTTAATTGCGAGAAATACACAAAAAACCTATACTGGGAATTTTATTTAATGCTATGGTCGACTCAGACGTTTCCATACATGTCACGCATGTCCCTGTAAATTTCACTAGGATTATGCCCTTTGGCCCACAAATTTCACACGGCACTTCTCTGGTCCTCACAATTTGACGTCTGTAACATGCGCGCCATTTTCATTTCGTAGTTCAGGCTACAGTCGCTAGACCTACTCATAAAAACAAAATACTCTCTACAGCGCGTACTTCACACTATCTCGTCGAGCAATGTTACCATTGCACAATGTCGCGAGATTTCTCGCACAATTTTGCGAGAAAAAAATTGTGCGTTACTTTCCGGATCAGCCCTCTTATATCGATCTGAAGAAAATTTCGAAACCAAAACATCTATGATAATATATCTATGTTTGTGCTCCAAAAATATCGATGTTTTAAAAATGTCGATTTTTTTGCCATCTCTAGAGCTGAAGGTGAGCCGTGGCGTGGCGTGGGTCTCATATATTACACCGCAGTAAATACTTTCAATACTGTAAAAGAGAGCTCGATATTTTGGGGCGGGAAATCACGTGCGCAGATTTTACATCTCCTCCATTCGCCACATACCTTTTCATGTTTTTGACTGTAAATAGAGAATATTTATGTACATAGAGAAAGACAATGCTAAATACTGTGCAATCTTTAATTTTCATTTAGCACAGAGTAAGAAGAGAAATTATTTCGTTGGGACTAAGCAGCTCCTACAGAGCTCAAGATAATCTTCGAAAAGGATCAGACGTCTCTCAGGACATCTTTACAGAGCAATGTAGTTATCTTAGAGAATCGAAGTGGTTTTTAAAAACAGTCTCAAGAGATAAATTAGAAAGTACATCTATGGAATTTACAAACGAACCCACTCATTATGGATTAATGGGCAGAATAACGTTTTGTAGCGAAGTAGAGAATCTTCCGTAATATTATCCACGAGAAATTTATTATTCCTTATATTATGTCCATTTTCTTTCTAAAGAGCATCAACTTTTAACGCCTGCCAAACACGCTACTGCGACAGTCGAAGCAACTTAGTGGAACGAAGTGAAAGTGGGGAAGAATATAGAGTATCACGAAAATAGATCGCCAGGAACTGAAAAGTTCGAAGATGTTTAGGTTAAATCAACTGAAAATATCCCAGTATTACTTAAATACCTTCACGAAAGAAAAATTCAATAATGGGCCACTCAACCGTCTCCGATTCTCAAGTTCAAAGACGTTTTATTCTGAATCACAATATGGTACACCGCATGGTTCTCCATTCATTTCGAAAATTCGGTAATAAACAAGTCTTCCGTCATTATTTTACACATGCAACTCATAATACACAAAGCGTCTTCTGAAAAGTTATCACAATACAAAATTAGTAGTGATACAACAGCACATTCACGCATTATATCTAACTTTTGCAAATTTTTAAAAATTCACAGATGTCTACGAAAATGAGACCTGTGCTATTTTTTAGCGCCCTTTGAATCTGTGGAAAAATATAACAAAATTTTGAAACACTTTTTTTATAAATCACATTAATTGAACTAGAAATTTCGCTCATTTATTTATTAAGCTTATTAAAATTGAATTTTTTTTACAAAATTGAATTTTTTAAATTTTGTTAATTTTAATTTTTTAATTTATTTTTTAAATTGTGTTTACGGAAAAATCTATACGAATATTTTAAATATTTTACTTCTGCGAAGCTAATATTTTTCACTTTTTCAAAATACAGAGACTACCGAAAATGTGACCGTCATTTATACGAACGAGAAGAAATTATAAAAATAAAAATTGGAGTCTTTTTCAGAAAACAACTGTTTCAAAATTGCCCACATTTCACTCAAAATTACAGGAAAACTATTCATATTACCCCAAAATTGTAAATAGCCTGATTTAGAGATGTCTTTGAACAACAGATTTCATTATGGAAAAATCTCTATCTTCAATATTGTAATCGTAAGAAAACGACGAAAAAATGTTCAACTTTTCTTTAGGCTATTGGAGGACAAAGTTTATTTAAAAAGTTTGTACGCATTTTTCAATCTATTTTGAAAACGTTGCTCAGGTTTTATATGATGTACCGTAAAAATATCCAGTTTAAGTACAAGCGTTGACCACTCGCCGACGGATGAATGGACGGACAGACACGATTCGCAGTCAATATATTTTTGAAGGACCCAAAAAACATGAATTCTGACTACATAACGTAATAAAAGAAGTAATTCACTAGATATATACAAATAAGATTTATACACTTTCCGTTACCAGCGCCCAGCAATACGTTTTTCTGCCGAAAAATCGCCGATTTCACGAACGCAAGATTTCAATATTTTGTGTTCTTACAAAGTAACGCGAAAAAGTAGAAACTTCCATGAACACTTTTGAATATTGTGAATCTGACACAGTGTCGAAAATGTTGCCAATACTTGCATTTCTCCTGGTCGTAGTCTTATGGATAACCAAACATTTCAACTGAAATGTTACCTCATTAGCACAACCGTTAACAAGGTAGTATTGAAATTGGACTGTCTTCGTGTATACAGCTACGTCCAATGTATTACCGATATTTTTGAAACTTTTTAAATCAAGAGCAATCAGTCTCAACAATCAATTAATTGACCCTGTCTCATTTATCAGCTGAAACTTTCGAAATTATCCTACGAACGTCGCCGGCCCAAACACGTTCCAGCACGAATGATCTTATTTACAGTATTTTTTCCGGGTGGATCGTACAGTCAAGAAAACAATGACTTTGGAACTTTTATTTCACTTTCGTAAAATTTTGCATATATCCGGTGCTTCAGCTCTTAAATATATTATGTGGCCCCTAACACAATACACTTTTCAATTCTAGCATGTCCTGAACTTCAGGCATGAATTTTGCTGAAGAAAAATGTTTGGGTTTAATTAACATAACCGATAATTTATTATATGACAAGTTATGAATTTAATAATACTACGTAGTTGGAGTAGTAGAACATCAATAACGCGAAAATCTTGATTTTTCGAATGAAGTTGCTTCCTGTAGATGTTATTCATAGATTGAATCGTCCCTACAGAGCAATATTTGATAACTCAATTTTGTTTTCACAGCATATTAAAGATAAATGGACGAACCACTTTATTATGTACTTTTGTGAAAAGTCAGATTTATAGCAATGACACTGAACAATCGATAAGTCGACCATATCGCGTTTATCGCCACCACCTATCAAAATCCTCGGTTATCCTGCCGCCCAGACACGCACTAACACAACAGATCTTCATTATTTCGGCCTGGACGTTTCGAACAGCCACGCTCAATTGATCGATTAGTCATTCCGGGCGTGTCAACTACTAAAACAATTGGTCCCGTAAGAGTAGTACATATTTTCGTCGCGGGAGATTGCGGTGATCTTCCCCAGATGGCGCCGACCTATGTCGGCTTACGAGAATTTTCCTCAACCAGGTATTGTAGCGTCGCGAGGTGGCGTCGCACGTGCCGTTTCGCTGGAAAGCCCGGTCTTAAGCCGGATGGGGGATGGGGGTTGGAATGCGGCGGCGCCTCGCCGGCGCGCGCCGGGCAGGAAAATCCCAGCCTCAAAATAACCTGGACAACAGGGCGTGCCTGAGCGCGAGTCCATTCATGACGGTTGCTCGCTGCTGAGGGCTGGCTTGCGAGCCGAATGACGCCCGCCGCTGGTAGAGTGGGGGACGAGCCGTGGGGTATTTATTGCGGCGCCGACATGCGCTCGCGGGATACGCTAGTGAGTCGAAAGACGTGAGGTATCTCCGTGCAACCTTGCACGTTTTGGCATCCGGCCATGTAACATTCTAGTTACGGGGACTTTATGTCCGACAGCTCGCACTTCGCGCAGCTTCTCATGCTCTCGAGCAGAGGCACTGGGCTAAGCCTAGGGACGGTCGCGGGGTTTCGCGGCTTAGAGAATAGAAAGGTTGCCTAAGGTTTTCAATTTTGTAACATTATCTTGTAATTTATTATTGTAAATATACTGTACATACTATTCAGAATCTGTCGTCTGTGCTTTTCATGTCCAGTACGTCACAGTATCTTCCACCAGGGGGACACCGCCACAGCCGGGACAAGTTCTAAGCTCCTGACTGGTCTCCCTGGCAGTGTGGGGCATGCGAGTGTGGGTAAAAATAAGGGATGAAGAAAGGACAAGGAAGGGGAAGGAATGATCGCACGCCGTCCGTGGCCCGTTTGTACTGTTGCGGCACTCTCCTGGTTGTTTATGGGGAAAACCCACGGTAAACTACCGATCAGAGCAGCCGACCGCTAGTATTCCCCTCAAGGCAGCGGCTGAATTCGACCTAGTTGACACGTTAGTGTCGAAAATCCTGCCGTCGTTGGGTGCCGAATCCTAAGGCCTCCCAGTCAGAGGCATTGCAGTGATATCAGTTGATGCCTTGATCCCGCTTTTGCCGGTCCCAAGCTCAACATCACCAACTTTAAGCACTACTGCATATATAGATCTCAATTCGACCATTTGCACATTATATTGTGATATCTGTGTGACCTTGAATGAAAGGTGTCTATTTAGTCGCACACGAAGCCTGAGCACGGGACCTGAAGGTATTAGGAAGCTCATGCGATACCAATTAAGAAATTTACCGGAACGCAGTCCTATTGATTTGGGTCAAAAAACCCTGTCTTTAAATACAACGACAATATCATCAACAATAACTTTATGTTGAGAAAATTTTGCAAACGACAAACCAGCGCTGTGAATCATATGCTCAGTAAAAAGGCCTGCATAAAACTTCAGCCTTCTCCTACGTTGCGAAGTATGAACCTCATCATGACCTTTTAATTGAATTGCCTTATTTTACGTGGCGAGACTCAGGCCATGAGGCCTGCTCTTCCGTCTGATCACGCAACATTCGCTACGCTCTTTTCACCATCTACGACGAAACAGGCGAATTGAATTTAGCTCAAAGGCGTCATGTAGACTTGAGGATCTTTTACATGCAGTAAATCTACTATATAGAACAGCCGACTTTACTTCCTCTCCGAAGGAAGGCGTACGAAGGATTTTGTCGCCCTTAAAAATTTACGGCTTCGAACGGTTTTGAACCCGCGAACATGGGTGAAACAGTCCGATACGATAACCGCTACAGCATCGCCGCCGCAAACGTCTATCTTCATCACCTCTACTTCGCTTGCACGAATCCTGAAAAACATAGTGTCAACCATAGTACTTAATTGTTTTGTGCGTCATATCACGAAAGAGTCGTCGCATTCAAACGCAATGGGTGGTGTCGGCGATCGCTTCGCGGCCCGTGTCTCATTTGCCGTCAGCCTCCGTCGAATGGCCGACAGAGCGCGCGCCAGCACAGCCGAGCGGAACTCCGGCGATCCGCTGGCAAACGGTGTCCTCCGCACCGCGCGCGGCGCTGGTCATTTGAATATATATTAAAAATAAACGAGGGGGAACGACTTTCGCAACTACCGCCGCCGGCCAATTTTAAAACACTCCGCCCCACCGAAAAGTACAGCGGACAAAAAAAGAGGACAGCGCGAGACCTACAGTGCGAGGAAAGGGCTGATGGACGGCGAAATTGGAACCAGTACTGTCGACGACGCGAGGGAGAGTGAGGACAGTGGGGAGAGTGGGGGCGGGGTCGACAAGCGGAATCGCTACGTCGGACAGAGTCTCGCGAGAGCGCGGGACAGCGAGGGGGTGGGCAGGGCGCCCGCGGGACACTGCGAGCGCGCGGCGATGGGCAGGGGGCAGGACAGGCGCGGGACATGGCCAGTGCGGGGATTGACGGGTGCGAGGAATGACGGGTGAAGGGAATGACAGGCACTGGGAATGGTAGGAGAGGGGAATATGAGTGTGGGGATTGACGGGCGCGGGGATTGACGGGCGCGGAGATTGACGGGCGCGGGGATTGACGGGCGCGGGGATTGACGAGCGCGGGGATTGACGGGCGCGGGGATTGACGGGCGCGGGGATTGACGGGCGCGGGGATTGACGGGCGCGGGGATTGACGGGCGCGGGGATTGACGGGCGCGGGGATTGACGGGCGCGGGGATTGACGGGCGCGGGGAATGACGGGGGCGGGAATTGACGGGCGCGGGGAATGACGGGCGCGGCGAATGACGGGGACGGGGAATGACGGGCGCGGGGAATGACGGACGCGGGGAATGACGGGCGCGGGGAATAACGGGCGCGGGGAATGACGGGCGCGGGGGATGACGGGCGCGGGGAATGACGGGCGCGGGGGATGACGGGCGCGGGGGATGACGGGGGCGGGGAATGACGGACGCGGGGAATGACGGGCGCGGGGAATGACGGGCGCGGGGAATGACGGGCGCGGGGAATGACGGGCGCGGGGAATGACGGGCGCGGGGGATGACGGGCGCGGGGAATGACGGGCGCGGGGGATGACGGGCGCGGGGGATGACGGGGGCGGGGAATGACGGACGCGGGGAATGACGGACGCGGGGAATGACGGGCGCGGGGAATGACGAGCGCGGGGAATGACGGGCGCGGGGGATGACGGGCGCGGGGGATGACGGGCGCGGGGGATGACGGGCGCGGGGGATGACGGGCGCGGGGGATGACGGGCGCGGGGGATGACGGGCGCGGGGGATGACGGGCGCGGGGGATGACGGGCGCGGGGAATGACAGGCGCGGGGAATGACGGGCGCGGGGAATGACGGACGCGGGGAATGACGGGCGCGGGGAATGACAGGCGCGGGGAATGACGGGCGCGGGGGATGACGGGCGCGGGGGATGACGGGCGCGGGGAATGGCGGGTGCGGAGAATGACGGGCCCGGGGAATGACGGGCGCGGGGAATGACGGGGGCGGGGAACGACGGGCGCGGGTAACGACAGGGGCGGGAACGACAGGGGCAAGGGAGGGAAATAACTGGCGCAGGGAATAACGTGAAAGGCGAAGCACGGGCGTGAGGCAGACCGTGCTTGGGACATGAAAGCGGGTAAGGAAGGGTCACGCACACGCGCGGGGCAGACGATGCGGCGTGCGTGTGCTTCCGAGAGCGAGGTGCGGGGAGGAGGTGAGGCTGGCGCCCTCGCGCGAGAATTCTCCAAACGAAAGCGACCGCGCCGGGTTCATTCCTCTCCTCGGAACGCGACCGCCGGCGACGCAGCTTCGCGACCCTCGCGGGGGTGGGGGCAGGTGGAGGAGAGCGACGAAGCGGGGGAGCGGGGAAGACTGAGAGGAACTGACAATGGAAGAGAATAAGAAGGGGAAGAAGAAACGAAGCGATGGGGGAAGCGCCTTGGATGAGGGAAGATGTAGAGAAGGATGAGGAAGGAGCTACGTAAAGGGTGTGTCGGAATGGAAGACGCGATTGCAACAGGGGGAAGGATTAGACTGGGGAAGGAATCAGAGCAGAAAGCAGGGGAAAGAGAACAATCAAGCGGGTTAAGAACAAAGGCAGAGGAGAAAGTCAATATGAAGAACAAGGGGTCAACCACTGATGAGGGAGACAGGGGAGAGCAGGGGTAAAATATATACGTAAAAGGAATGCAGGAGAACAAGACGTGTTGGAAAAGAGAAATGGGTGGGTAAGAGGATGATAGGGAAATGGAATAGAGAAACGACAGGTCTATATTTGTGCAAAGGAGGTAACTGACGGGAAATTAGTGGAAGAAGCAATGTTAACAGAGGTTGTTGAGCAGTGAAGTCGTGCATGGGAGAGAGATCGTGGTGCGAAACAGAAGTAACAGAGTGATGAGAGAATCGCGTAGAAGGTGTGTATTCAGTGAAGGCGGCTGCCGAGGAGCGAAATAATTGTGAGAGCGGAGAAAGAGAAGAACAAGGAGTACCTATGAGATGGGCGAGCCATGGAAGGAAGAGTATGAACGGGAAATGCGGAAGAATGGGAGATGGATGGTTGCGACGAGTGAGAAGAAAAGTAGAACAAGAGGGGGCATAGACGGAGGGGAAAACGGAGGCAGACGAAATGCGGAAGAGAGACGGTTGTCAATAGACGAAGGAGGATATGAAGTGAAACGCGCAAGGAATGAGTGCTCTACGAAAGAGGCGGCTACATGTAAAACAAGAGCTAAGTAGACATGAAGGAGGAGAAGGAGGCAGAAGAAAATGCTTGGAAGAGAGGGACGGGTCATCGAGTCGATGGGAAGAAAGAGAGTGAGGAAGGTGATTGCGCAAGGGTAAGACGTGAATCGAAGCGGCGGGAGCATAGGGGGAGAAGAAGGAAGAAGACAAGGTGCAGGGGAAGCAGATGGGACAAAGCGAAGTAAGGAGGGTAAAAGCAGGAGGGAAAAATGGCGGGGAGTGGCAGGTAGAAGGAAAGCAAGAGCACGAGACGTGCGGAGGGAGAACACAGCAGAGGAGGAGACGTGGCCGCGAAGAGCCCGCCGGGGTTGGACGTGAGCGTGGAATGGGGGTGGGCGTGGCGTGGGCGGGGCGGGTGGCGTACAAAACTCGCTTACAACCCCCCAGGGCGTGCGGAAGTCCGCCGCGTTGTTACAAGCTCACACCCCCGCGCGCCGCACACCCGCCGTCTGCCTCTTTCGACGGGTGGTGTGTAAAAGGCGTACCCGTCCCCACCCCACCCTCCTCCCCCTCCCCACCCCCGTCCCCCCTCCGGCCGCGCCCACGAAAGATGTACGGCGCGCCGGCGAGCCGGAATCCGACGAGTCGATCTAGCCACGTTTTGCGGCCTTAAAACCTTTGTACGGACTCGCAGGGTGGAAGTATTACAGAGAGCGCGTCCGCTGAAAATTGAAATCCGGCATGTTGCAGCGAAAATGTATCCAGGCTAAAATTTAGTACTTCGTTGTGGCGTATGAATCTTCACGACAGTTATCCGCAACTTTGTGCGAAACATGCTTTATGCATAGAGAAATTTATTTTGGTCAAACCAATTTTTGCATGAACCGTAATTATTCCAATATAACAAAAATATACAAAAAGCCTTATATTCACTGATTTGTTCATTTTATTTCTATTTACTGTATCAATATTTTGGGGCTGTATCGACGCGAGGGGAAGAAATAATAGTAAATTCGCTGGCATGAAATCGTACTGGAGGATCTACGAAAAATAGGACTATTGATCCATCGGAATTTATTGTTCTTAAGATTTAATTAACTCACATGTTTTCATGGAAGTATACTGTTATTCCTGTACTATTGAACAAGTCACTTCAATTGGCTGTGAATCAGAGAAGGAAGAAACGACTGATGGACTGTTCTCTGCAACTTGAACTTGTTCAACTTATTGTCGCAGCACCCATTTCCAACACTTATGAGAATGGTACACAAAAATGAGAAAAATAACTTTGGGAATCTTAGAAAATTAACTGACCATGTATTAAATTTGACGGCGATGAAGTAATTGTAACGACGAAACCTAACGGCAGCATAAACTTACCCGAAGATTTACAGCTAAGTCCACAGCTTTCCTACGAATCCTAAATGTTGTGATTATAGTGTGCTACGTATTAAATTACCTTCAAAGTGGGGTTGTTCCTAGAAAGGTAGGATAATCGTCTCTTACCAACATTACGAGCTTGGCTTCTTCTCTCTGCAATAGGCAAAGGATAACCCATGATAGTCGTTCCTTTTGACCCAAGGCTAATACCTGCCCTAAAGCAAATGTTTTATAAAGCCTGTCACGTAGTAATCCTGTCATCGGAGGATGTTGTTCGAGGTGAAAACTGGAAAAGTGAAGAATCGGAAAGAATAATATCTGATCCTGAAGTTCCCATCCGTACGTGTGACGCAATCAAGCTCAAAGCACATCAACAGTCACTGATACCGTGCGCGTGGCGATATCACCTTCAATTGTAGTGGGAAGAGGGGACGCGTTTCATGGAGGGGAAGTTAAAGTTGCAGTCCCAGTACACACAGGTGGAATATGGATGCGGTAGTACTGCGTCACACCTGTCCTTGCAAAACCCACTGTTCTGTGACAATCCTCAGGCGTAATTACCTAGAGCTTTCCGAGCCAGGGAGATTTCACTTGGATAAGTATGGTCAAGCACGTCAGATCCCATCGCCGAATCACTTGGATTTCACACCAAATTTCTCAATTAGATGCTTCCTTAATTGCTACTCCCGGACTGACAGCTCAAATCGACAGCTGGTCGATACGTACAGCGCTCCCTTTATTCTGGTAAGTACTGAAGGGAAAGCACAGGATAATGAATTCACCGAACTTCAAATGCTCACTACCCCCAAAACCTATGCGTTTGGATATTGTGGACCAAGAGATCCTAGGGTTCATATTCCGACCAAAGAGAATTTTTGACACTACTTAAAAAACTGGGTCGAAGTCAACGTGTTTTTTGGAGAAGTCTGGCGTCCAGCTTTTGTTCGGATATTTTTTGTTTCTCCCACCAACATCAGGCGAACGCTAGAGTAGTACCTTAACCAACGGACCACAAATCGCGTGCGATCTTTTCTTCTTCATCTTCGCTCCACCTCTCTCCTTCCACACTTTTACATTTACAATTATTACACCGCCGCATATAATTTTATAGAAATTGACGCTAAATAGGAGACGGCCAAATGTCCGTCTGAAGCATTCTCGTGTTCCACCAAATAGTACAAACGATTGCAAGTGGGAGGTTTAGAGTTCTGATTATGGATCTTGTATGAAAACATGACTACCATTATTTTCCTGTCGATGAAGTGTAAAATACAAATATTTTCACTGAAGTGATTAGGCGACAGTTTAGATACATATCCTTGATTTGGTTTTCACTTTAAAAAATGTGTTATATTTTTTCATGGTTTTGTAATAAGTTTATAGTTCATGGTATTGTTTATATACTCACACTACCAACAAAGCCAATAGCGGGAAACTTATAGTAAGTTACCCAGAATTTTGAAAAATGCAAATTAATAATATAACATATGCTGAAAAGTAACATCACAAGATACTAGAAACCCAACTTGCGCACTGCGCAAATAGAAGAAACCACGAAGGAAAGGCAACGGATGAATACGAAGCTAATTTACAAGCGTCAAATTTTGAACACTTGAAGTTTAGACCATTTGTTGCTAATTCATTCAAATGCACGCGATTAATATTTTTCCAACCAAAATACTACTTAGATTTCCGACATGTAAGTAGTATCCGACACGTTATTAGACCATTGAAAAAAATGAGATCTGTGAGAATTCGTCACCGGTTAAGCTTCAGGTCAACTCCACTGCGTCACGGGACCCCGTAATCGGCTGAAGTAGGACGGGTCGGATCAAGAGCAGCTCTCGGAACACTATCGGCGACCCGTTACGAGCTCTCGCAGCTGCCTCGGGGACCCTGGCATCTTCTTTTTCCAACGACCGTCAACCCGCTTTTTCCTCTCACAACATTCCGGTACGCCCTTCCCCGCGGAAGGGCGCTCGCCGCCCTGGTCGGCTCACCCTCCCCTGCCTCGTCCTGCCCCGCCCTCTCTCATCCCCTCTCATTACGTCCCATCGCAACCCGCCCGAAAGCGCCCTACCCTTTCCCGTCCTTCTCCTTTCCATTTGTCCTTCACCTCTCGTTGCTCTTGCCTGCGTGATATGCCCTTCCTCTTCTTTATTCCCCCTGGCCCACCCGTTCATTTCCCATGTCCCATTGGTAGTTCCTTTCTCGCCTCTGTTTCTTTCTCCGTCTCTCTTTGTCATTTCTATCCTCCCTTTGTCAATTATTGCCATTATTTGCCATTTTCCACCTCTCTTTGCCCTTCCAAAACTCTCTCTCCTCCCCGTCTCCATTCGCTTTTCCTCGTCTCTCATTACCCTTCCCCGCATGTCTACCCTTCTCAGCCTCTGTTCACACTTCCCCGCTTCTATACCCTTCCCCTCCTCCGTTCGCCTTTCCCGCCTCCCAACCCTTCCTGGTCCCCGTTCGCCCTTCCCCGCCTCTCTTCCCTTCCTTGTCTCCGTTCGCCCTTACCCGCCCCTCTATCCTTGTGTGTGACGAGCTATGGGGAGAAGTGAAATTTGTGCACGTTTTCATAACTCTGTGATCTCTATCCTAAACCATATTCTAGTCGAATTCTGAATACAGAAAAAAGAGAGGATTTTTCAAGTTTTAATGACAAAATATTCGCTCCTCTACAACAAAATATATTTTCAAAGGTAAATTAGTTATAAATTTGTGCCGTATCTATCTGCCTATCTATCTCCTACGTCCTTCTAGCCCCACCCCACTCGCTCAGTCCCCGTCCCGCCCACACCACTTCTCTTCGGAGCAGTCCGCGCGGTGCGGCGCGGCCCGGTTGTTACGTCAGAGAACACGCCGGCTTACGCCCTTCCTCCCCGCCCGGCGCCTCCGCGCCCCTCGAGTACACGTTCCGTTTCGTTGCGCCGGGATTTCACCTCGCGATCCGTTGCCGGATTCCACGGCAAGACAATGAAAGCCCCGCCGCGAGGCAGGCGGCGGGGTTTTGTTTGGGAAATCTCGCAGAAAGACGCTGCACCTCTATAAAGCAATAATACGACCCATACTTTCTTATGCTTCCTCAGTCTGGGCTGCTGCAGCCAAACAAACATAAACAAAATGCAAATTTATTAAAAGAGATTCCTACGGACCATCACTAAAGCTCCTTGGTACATTCCAAATGAGCAGTTACATATCGAACTTGGCATTACACTCATCCCCGTCCCACTTCTCCCTTTTAGCCGCAAAATTCTATTCTAAAATATTAAAGATCCCTTCAGCCATTCACTTTCATATAGATAAGCCGAATCCTCATCGCAAAAGATTAAAAAGAAAGCTTCCAAGACAATTTTTCGATCCCCCATAGACTAGAATCGATGAGTCTTTTCTCATGACAAATCATAGAAGCACGCAATTGTATTGTATTTAAAACTAGAATATTGTGTCTAACGTATCAGATTATTCATGTATATATCTCTTACTAATGTACATATCTTATGCGGCTGCAGAGGGCCAATGGCCAAGCTAGAATAAATAAAAAAAAAACACTGCGTTCAAACGTCCGCTTGAGGCTTTTGCTAAGGGTAACGGACTGTAGGCGGTTGCTTCGATACATCTCGCATTCAATTTGCACGACTTAAAAATTGAAACTTTTTATTGCCAATTTCTTATTAACGTAAATTTTATGTACCTTCGTATCTCCCAATTTAACTTTTTGCACATTTTGCCACCGTGAGTTTATTAATCAAAATTATCGTTGTCGGTGTTTTAACGCTACTACTTCTTGGAACTGAGAAATATATCATCAAACTCGTTTGAAGTAACTCATCAATAATTTAGTATTAATGATTTTACTACTGATGAGTAATGACTTATCAGGTGAAGCACCTATACTCTCATTCGTGCCATCCCTGAAGCGGAGCTTTCCTTAATTTCCTGATTCGAAAGGGAACGGATTAGTTTACGTTTTGCAGAAAAAGAATCGTTTGATTTTGAAGCGCTAGAAAGCAAAGTAGGAGATCCATTGAGAAGAGACAGGTGTTTAAAAACTCAATGTCTTGCACTGGGCTCGATATTTGGTTCCGTGTAACGCAATCTGCTCATTGACAAGCTAATTTGCATGTCGGTTTGGAACTGGCTTACTCGCTGAGTCAGAATACGACGATGCCACATCGTGTCGACCGACAGCTGCGGAAGAGTCTGTGATCGCCACCAAGATGGTTCTGGTGTCTCCGTCCACACCATAGCACCAGTATCACCACCGCAGCTGCCACCATCATTCACCATTCAGCATTGCAGATTGTAACCGCCACCGCTAATACTGCTGCCATCATCCCCAGCATCCCATATCCCCGTCTCCTTCACTATCATTTACACTGCCACGGGCATAGACGTGGTTATCGCTGCTGCCACTTCCACTAGCACCGTCACTTGTCGTCTGACCAACACCAGCGCTATCACGTTTTCCTCACCGCTTCTGTCGCTGCATCCGGTACATCTGCCACCAACATTACCTTTGCCGCCGCCACCGCCACCACGACCACCACAACCCCCGTCCCCAGGACTGCCAATACCAAGCAACGCCACCCCCTGGAACCACCGACACCAACCTTGCCGATGCATCCACCGTACCACAGCCATCACCATCGTCATCACTACCACCGTCACCCTCACCATCAACACCACAACCCGCTAAAATGCCGTTAAAAACCACCATCACAACCACAACCATTCCAGCTACCAGCAACACCACCGTCGACACCACAACCACCGACAGCGCTGCTGCTTCCGTCGTCACCGTAACTGTAACCGTCGGCACTGTTCACATCGCCCGTACTTGCCTCCCTACTAGGGATGCCAGAACTATGTCCATGGTTTCAAAAAAAAATATGTTTTGTGAAATCATCGATGGATTTAACATCGATTTTTTGAAGTGGATATCTTTTCAATATCATCGTTTTCACGGGCAGATCCACCCGATCATTTTGGTGGGGGACATCGTAGATTTTTGATAAATAATAAACTATTTTGTTATTATACTGTATATTACTTGTGTACTGTAGATATGATACTATAAAATATTGTTTAAATAAATATAAAATTCGAACCTAAATATTTAAATCAATTTTGCGAAATAAAGGATGGGAAACGAAAACTCAAGGCCTTTTGGGGCCGGGCTATGGCCCCATGCCCCCCCCGTAGATCCGCCAGTGGTCGTTTTGGGTTTGATGTTTTCACATGTGACTATTATATTTTTGAAAGAAAAACATACCATCCTAATAACAACCTGTAACAATTTTCAGACAACAATAAATTGAACATTCTTCGCACGAAAGTGATGAGTGAAAAATAATTAAAATCAAGTTTTCGTTCATGTAGTTTCTTAAATAATCTAATTTTGTAATAAAAGTTTTGTTAAAGATCCTAATCATTTTGACAGTGAGGGTTCAGTAAATCTCAAATAAAATTAATAATTGAGACTACCGTCAAATGAATCCCCTTCCCCGCGTCAACAGTAATGGTTACTAATGCAGTTTTAAAAAACCGACGTTTCGGGGGCAATGTCTAGAAATATCGCTGTTTTGTTGGCGATATCGCGTCCCCACTGCCTCCTCGCCGTCGGCCGCGGCGCCAGGAGGTAAAAGCCAGCGCGCAGTCATTACCCCGACCGCGGCATTAAACGAGCTCCCCGGCCCCCAGACGCGCGCTGTTTATACAAAGTTCCATCGGCACTGTCAAACGGAGCACGGCCTCGCCCTCCTCGCCGGCCGCCCGGAAAACGAAGGCGAGCGCGGTGGGGGCGGAGGCGGGGGCGGGGAGCGAGGGCGAGGGCCAGGGCGATGCAATGAAGAGGGAGGAAGCTGGGACGAGGGGGGTTGGGAGGGTGAAGGCGGAGATAACAGCCGAAGCGGAGGCATGGAGAAGGAAGGAGGCGTGGTCGAGGGGTGGGTGACGAGAGAATGTGCATGGATGTAGGTGGAGGTAAGGACGGGGCAAGGATGTAGGGGAGGATGGAGCGGAGGCGAAGACAGGGACGAGGATAGAAGGAGAACAGGGCGGAGGCGGACGCGGGGAGCGAGGGAGAGGGCTAGGGCGATGCAATGGCGAGGGAGGAAGCTGGAACGCGGGGGTTGGTAGGGTGAAGGAGGACATAAGAGTCGAAGCGGAGGCAGAGACAAGAATGGAGGCGTGGTCGAGGGGTAGGTGATGGCGAGGGTGTGGGTGGGGCGGGGATGAGAGTATGTGCATGGATGTAGGCAGAGGTAAGGACGGGGGCAAGGGTAGGGGGAGGATGGGTGGAGGCGAAGACAGGGACGAGGGTAGAAGAAGAATGAGGCGGGGGCGGGGGCGGCGAGCGAGGGCGAGGGCCAGGGCGATGCAACGGCGAGGGAGGAAGCTGGGACGAGGGGGGTTGGGAGGGTGAAGGCGGAGATAACAGCCGAAGCGGAGGCATGGAGAAGGAAGGAGGCGTGGTCGAGGGGTGGGTGACGAGAGAATGTGCATGGATGTAGGGGGAGGTAAGGACGGGGGATGTAGGGGGAGGTAAGGACGGGGGTAGGGGAGGGTGGGACGGAGGCGAAGACAGACGAGGGTAGAACGAGAACGGGGCGGAAGCGAAGACAGAGACGAGGATAAAAGGAGAAAGGGGCGGTGGCGAAGACAGGGACGAGGGTGAGGGAGGGAGCGAGAGCGGAGGAATGGCGCGGTGGAAGGCAGGGTGAGGAGGGCGGGGCGGGGGAGGGAATGGGGATGAGGGCGGGGCAATGGTAGATGCAGGATAGACCGAAGGCGAATGAAGCAGGGGAAGGGACGAAGGCGAAGACGACGTCTGTGGCGGAGTCTGTTCGAGGATGGGGACAGAGTGGAGGCGATGGCAAGCGGGAGTGCGGGGCGGGGGAGAAGATGGGGATGTGAGCGGGGGCAATGGTAGACTCAGGACGGGGTCGAGGCGAAGGAGAGGGCGGGGCGGAGACGCAGGCGAGGGCGAAGTCGGTGGCGGGGTCAAGGGCACGGGCGAGGACAGTGGCAGTGTGGAGAGCACGAGCGAAGGCAGCGGCGGGATAGAGGGCGGGCGCGAGGGCGGAGGCGAGGACGAGGGCGCGGGCGAGCGCGTGCGGGGGGAGGCGGCGTGAAGGGGTGAAGGGGCGGGGGGTGGCAACTTCGGCGCCGGCGCTAATGCGGCTGTTTAGTGGAGGCGATCGCGGGTATTGAGCTATCGATCACGAGGCGCGAGGGATGGGGCGCGCAGCGCGCCGACGTAGCGCGGCGAGGGCGGGGCGGGGCGGGGGCGGGGGCTCGCGGGCGGCGACAGCGGCGGATATGACGAGGCGGGTGATGATGGAGGAGGCGACGACGGTGACGGGGCTGCGGAATTGATGGAGCCTCTGGGGCTGGCGGTGGCAGAGAAGATGACAGCGGCAGCGGCGACAAAAATAACAGGGAACACGGGAGTCCTGACAAAACTCAGCGGTATAAGCAGGCAAGTAGGTCTGAGCGCTCTTGATAGTTGGGAAAATCATTACATTAAAAAGAAAATGAACGCGGTTATAGTGCGAATTTTGTAACTCTGCCCCTCAAGCCCTATGGTGGCGATGAAATATCACACGGCATTGCGCGTCTTTCTCCTTCGTGCCGCTAGAAGTCGCACGATCGCAAACACTGCTTGGGACAGTCGCGATCATGCGATCTGGCGGCACGACTGAGAACGTCGCGAAATACCGTGACATATTCCACCGTGAAGACGGGCCTTGAGGGGCAAAGTTAGAAAAACCGCAGTATAAAGTTTCTAAACAGAGGAGATAACCAACCGAGTTCGTTATTTATGCTCTCCACTTGTGTGCTTTTCACCTTTTTTTTATTATAGAATCTTCAGAAAACATTATATAAATATGACATCTTTGCTTTGAATAGTACTATTTAAAGGCCTCATTTCGCTACAACTCATTTGAATCTGGACTAGATTTTAACGAAAGCTAGTTAAATCCGCAGTCCGCATCAAGCGTTAATACTTTATTCCTCCGATTGGTAGCGTTACGTTACGCAGAGGAGTATCTACGGTATGGCAGACATGGCACGTACCATGGGCGTCACACGCAAGGGGGCTCTATTTAGAATACATACGCTAAAGCAAATAGCAAAACCCCTAGATTTAAGTATTTTGACAGGGGCGGTAATTCTGTTTGCCATGGGCGCCTGGATACCTAGATAGGCCCCTGACGTTACGTCGACATCAAGATTTAGTATTACGTAAAGTTATAACGTCACACAGGCAGGTATTAAATTCTTGGCCTTGATATATTTTTCTGTAGAACTCTGAATCAACCCTCACGATCAATCGTCCACGTGAATCCTTTCACCACCTCTTGTAGAAATGTTTCATTTTTCAATACTTTCTTCCTTTTACGAAGTAAGACTTTTCTTAATTTTCTTCACAGAGTTATTGACGCACGTGTTTGGTTTTTCTTTGTTTTTCCTCTTTGAATGTCTCATCTTTGTACTCGTACATTTTAGTTAAATTGTGCGCTATTGCGTAGGCAAATGATGACGGCAAAGCCATCGAAAGGCCAAACGCTTCAATAAAATGATTCATACAGAATGCGATAACACCTCCTGCCCTCGAGAGTTCGCTCAGAAACTCTTCAAGTAAATGACCACAGCACATGCCCACGGAGTGTGCTCCCACAGGGGCCGAGGAGGGTCTGAGAGGGATGTGGAGGTGGGTGGGTGGGTGAGAGAGATGAACGCGCTGTCAGCAATGGAGGTGACTGCGGGAGGTTGCGGAGGGCTGCGTGATAGGAGAGGGGGCGGAGGGGGCGGGGCCCGGGGGCGGCAGCGAATGAGGTATTGGGGCGGCGGAGTGGCGAGGGCGTGAATCGCAAGGTGTGCATTGGATGTGCCGGGGAGAGGAGGAGGAAACCAATCACAGTGATCCGGAGAGCTAACGTGGAGGGCCAAATTCATGTTCGCATTGAAAAGATGGTTTGTTCCAGATATTGGTTTTGTGGTGAAATGTCGTTGGCATTTAAAATTAAATGATCACAGGAGTTGTCATTGCCTACAATGCTATTTATTTCAAGATCAGCTTTCGATGACTTAGCCATCATAATCATGTCTTCATCATGATTATCTTCATCATCTTAGTCATCATCATGATCACAGGTGTTGTCATTGGCAACAATGTTATTTATTTTAAGAGCAACTTTCGATGGCTTAGCCATCATCATCATTTTCTGCTGTCTGCTAGTCGTTTTGTGGCTTCCAGGCAGCAGAAACTGATGATGATGGCTAAGCCATCGAAAGCTGCTCTTGAAATAAATAGCATGGTAGGCAATGACAACACCTGTGATCATTTGTTTCAGATACCCTAACATTTGGCTGCGACAAGGAGTTATTTATAATGCCAATGGCAAATCATCGGTAAACCAATATGCAACAAAGAATTTTCAAATGCACATATGAACTCCGAAGCAAGCGGTTTTTCGCAATTTTTCGAATGTTGGTAATATGTTCAAATGGAGTCAATAGAAAATGGGAAACGAGCACGGGGCCACTCGAAGAAGTGGAGAGATAGTGTGAGGGAAGATATGTGTCAAAATAGTGTAACAGTGGATATGGCACAAAATAGAAATAGCTGGAGAGTAGCGATCTGAAAAGCCGACCCCAGCTAACTGGGACATGTTATGAAGAAGAAGAAGAAGAAGAAGGTAATGTGTTCGTACATGAATGGCAATACATCGAATATGTCCTGAGATACTGTATTCTTTTTGGTGCACTATGTCCTTGGTCTATGTTTCTCCTGATCCTGTTTAGAAAGAATTCACGCTTTGTGGGTCAATGATATCCAAATTTGAATTTCTGCAAAACGTCTGTCTCACCATCATTAAACATAGTAAACCATCTCTCACCGACACCGTAAACATTACCGCCAAACCGTGCAAACGAATTTCTCCAATATTGATATTCCCCCACCGATCTCGGCGAACTCCAGGACCTGTGAGTTTGAAACGGATAGTATTAGCTTTGGGGGTACTGGAGAAGCGTCTACAATGTCAAAGTTTTCTCCAAAATAGCTACAATTTTTTAATTAAACTTTTCCCTCACAGAAAAGAACTATTAAAAAGGCGCAGGTGTGTTTTTCCTTGAAATCTGAATTGTAGAAAATAAAGACTTTTTTGTTGATTTCATACTGCAATATTGCAGATACACATTTTTTTCGTAATGAAATATGTTTTTTCAATAATAGATCTTTAAATTAGGTCGGGTACAATGTTTCGAAAATATGAGTGGTTTCCGCGTATTTTGCATTAAATTAAAGGGAAATTTAAAAACAATTTTTTCTAAAAAACCGCTAGTAAAAAATATCACAAGTGTTCCCAAACTTTTTCCCTGAAAAGAAAACGTAATTTAAAAATAACCATGTTTTCTAAAGCAGCACCAAATTTTCTTTAATTTTGTTCTCGAAGCGGGTAAATTACGCTTGTAAAAATTGGGCAGGTTCCGTTTTCACTGAAATCTCAAAATTTTTGAAAATTTAAATAATTAACATTGCAAAAATTTGATATTGATAATAGAGATTTTTTTCTTAATGAAATCTCCTTTCAAAAACAAGATCATTAAACAATTTCAACGAAAATCTCTTAATTCTTTTAATATTACAAACGTAAACGTTGAATTTATTTAAAGCGGCGGCCAAATTTGTATCGCGCGAAGTTGATAAGCAGTGTGGAAAACTCCTGCGTGCAACACTAGCGCCCCCTATTCTGGCAGCTTCTGGATTTGGGCGCAGGGGCATACCACTGTGCGCCTCAACCAGGGCGGAGATGAGGGCCGCGTCAGTAGCTTTGGTCAATAGCGGGACGTGAAGCCGATATGTCAAGGTGCGCATATATGGCTTGTGGACAGGCGAAGGGCACTCAGACGGTTATTAGACAGGATCCTTGCGCTGGACATAGGGAACACGCAGGAGAGACGGTGGTGAACGGCAAGCGAGACGATGGTACCGACGTATTTCGCGAGTATTGTGCAAGCCTTATGTCTCACACCTTATATAGTTTGGTTTTGACATAAAATAAGTAATATTATTAAAGTCAATGTATCTCTAACATTTACTTTCACACAAAGAGAGAGGTGAAATCACTGGGATTTTGGCATATTCATTGTTTCATGCTACATTTTAATATCTTTATTGATTTGAAACGTTAAAGATTCAACATATTTGTAGTGGTTTTCCAATTTCTTTTAATAATTTTCAGGTTCTAAATTGAAAACATAAAAAAGCATTTTAATTTATATTTTTAGTAGCAGCAATAACACTTTAATTGTAATTTTGAATTCGAGAACCGAAATTTGGAATCGTATTTGTTTTCATAACCACTGGCAATTCATTAAGTGGCAATACTGAGTAATAATCAAAACTCAATTGAGACAATGCTGCAGAATGCCATTAGGAACTTTCAGAATTATTTAAAGCTGCGTTTTCTCTCTTTACCAGACAGGACTGCCAACGCTTTTTCAATGTGTTGTAAGATAGATGACGGAAATACATTCGTTTCTTACAGAGAACAGAGTTTTAACTAGAACCGGAATTTATAAGGCAAAATTTTAAAACGTGCACACAATATACAGCTTAAATTAATAAGACAAGTAGTTTTTACTTAATCAACACGCTTAAAAATGTTGACTGTGGTAACTACGTATCTGTATCACATGGTTGGAACATGGCGTAACAAAGGTTTGATTGGAAAACACGTTTACGAAGCGATATTGTTTTTGAAAATATGTTCTTTTTGGAAGAAAAAAATTGTATCTACAAATTAGATTGCTATATGGCAATCAAATTGGTATCCAGTCTTATAGATTAATTCCAGTCATATAGATTGATCATGTCATAATAATTTGTGGCGTGGAATGGAGGCAAATAAAAGAAATAAATCTTGTTCCATTTCAAATGTTTATCGTTTGAGGAGGAACAAGAAAGGGATAAGCGTTTCGGTGATTTTTTTCCGAAAAGATGATTAACGTGTACCTTGAATTGATAATAAAGACAGCAATAAAATATTAAAAGTGAAACCACTTTAAGAGTGAGCTGAAGATTTTATCTTTTACTCATCATGCCCCCAATTAACCTTACAAAACAATGTCCAAGGAGTTAAAAAATAGGCGTTCACTGAACTGTACGACACATTTAAAGATTTTATTTAAACGTACGACTTGAACATGCTTTCATTTTCTTTTAAAAATTTTAAAAACCAAATAGAATAAATATTTTCATTGAAGACGTGTCATTGGCTCTGTTTTTCTTGCAACGTAGAGACTACAAATTACAATGTTCCGCAATTCGAAAAAGCATTATAATTATATTTGAAAATAATTTTGGATTTTGTAAATTCTCTATTTCTTTAAAATTTTCATAAGACATATTTTTACTTGTAAATCATTTAGTTTATTTACAAGTAGTAGTTAATTTAATTTATTTACTAGTAAATAAACCGCAGTAAATAGCAATAAATACAAAATAATTATAAAACTGTAACCAATTCTTGTTTTAAAATTTCACCTATAGTCTTAAATACTGAGAAACTTCCAAATTCCAAAATATGTAAACTAAAATTTGTCAGGAAAGCTCTCAAATTTCGCCTCGACTTGACTCTCCATTGGTCGCCAGGAGCGTCGGGGGGGGGGACATAGAGAGCGACTGCGTGTCGGGAGAGTAACACCGCAAAGCTGAGCTCTCTGCGCGTAAACGCTAGAGGCAAACCGCAGCAGCGCCGAACAATAGTCGTCTCTGCAGCAGTACGGCTCGCTGGAGGGGAAGTAGAGGAGGAAAGCTAGGGGAAACCGTTGCCTCTGAGACCACGACAGGTTCAATTGGGATGGAGGGGATGGAGGCGACTGTGTTGAAAACAGCTTTGGGGTAAATGTAATAGTTGTGACAGTGGTGCAAGGTACGCATTTGGCAATACAGGTGGTAGTGGTACTGACTGCGATAGCTCAGAGGGATCATCATTACGTCTGCAGCATCGTTGATCGCGAAGTACTAGAGTACGAGAGCCCACGGTGACGTATTTTTGGGACTACCTACAGTTTTTTTTATTTTTCATCCTTGCTTTTCCCCCCGTTTTTTACGGGGTCGTCGCTAATGAGGCCAGGCTCAGTTTTTATTGATTTTCCGCACACTCCATTTTCACCCTGATTTGGAGATGTTTTCACAGCCAGATGCCTTTCCTGACGTCAACCACAGGGGACTCACAAGCACATTACACATTGACAACACTGCGATTTTTCTAACTTTGCCCCTCAAGGCCAATCTATGCGATGGTATATGTCACGGTATTTTGCATCTTTCTCAGCTGTGCCGCTAGATTTCTCATGATCGCGACCGTATTATGCAGTGCTTGCGATCATGCGACTTCTACCGGCAAGACGAGAAAGACGCGAAATGCCGTATGATATTCCATCGCGTTCATAGGGGTTTGAGGGTCTGAGTTAGAAAAATCGCACTATAATCACGAATCACACACACAACCATACCAGAGGGAGGATTCGAACCCACGATCCTTCGGCCCGAGACCGTCACAGCACTCCTGTCTTAGCGATCTCGGCTACTTGGATCGGCTGACATTACCTACAACCCTAACTCGAATTCAACCACCGTCTAAAGGAGAATTCTCGTAGCCGGAGACTCTGAGCGAAAAATTTTCCGTTTCCCCTCTCAACACCCGGTGAAAGTCGGAACAGTATTGTCGCGTGGCCGCCGACAGCTGGTGCCCGCGTAAGCATAATGACGTAGCTCCGCCGCGGAAAGAGCGTCTCAGCAGTAAAGGGCTATATAACAGCTTGACCTCCGCTTAGCGGGGGGAAGAATGCTACTTGTGAGCTCGTCGCCCGCGTGCACGGACCTTCCACTCCTCCGTCGATTCATATCGGCCCAAACTGGCCCTGACGACCTCCCTTCACCCCTAGTCGGTTCAGATAGGTCTAAACTGGCCCTGCCGACCTCCCTTCATCCTGTTAGTCCAGAACGACCCTCCGGCGTTCTGACAGCAGCCTCCTGCTCTCGCCACTGACCGCCGTGCTCTCCGAGTGTCGCCATGGCCGCTGTAAAGTCGCTCTTCCGGAGAACCGTTCTCGCCGAGGCTGGGCTGCGTCAGGTGCCCATTTAAGGAACACTTCCCCAATAAATTGCTTTTTGCCATGACTGGGGTCATCCCTGTTTTTATTACTTCCTCTCATCCGCTCTAGGCCATTAAGAGAGTAGGGAATGGCCAAAAGGGCACCTTCTGCTCTTACCGTCCCACTCCCCTACACGTGATGCCAGACCCCTTCCTTCATGACAGTATCCTACTCCTCACTTACAATAACATGCCCTACACTACTGCACACGTCGTGAGTCTGTCAGTAGGAAGCTTACAGCTAGCCCGGGCTGAGGAGGAGCCCCGCTGGGGAAGAGACCAGAAGAGGAAAACCCCTCAAGCAGGAGTAGGTCGGCGCCGGATCTACCGTACCAGCGAGGAGGGGGGAGCTCACATTTCCTGTGACACAACATCGCGTACGGGACCAATGATCCCAGCAGTGGAGTAAGAGTTGTTGGCAACGACAGATGCACGGGATGCAGACGACCCGTAACAAGCGGTCAGGGCACAGAGTAGAAAGCGGGTGCGCGGTAGGTTTTCTCGCCGTGCCCCATTAATCGCTACCTCTCATTGTCTATCATCATTCATATCATTTCATAATCAGAGGAGCTTCCACTATTTTTCTCTCGAGGGGACTACATGTATAGGTGTACATCCTTGATGATTTCTTATAAATAAATTTTCATTTATTCTGAATATAAAATATATTTGTTTGGTAACTAATTTTTAATATTTTAAACATAAACAATGGAAACAGTGAATGATTTTTGTTCGTGTACAAAATTAGTGATAGCTATATTTTTAATAATTTATATATCATTGGCTTCGGGGGAGGGGGACTGACGTCCCATATAAGCCTCTTCCCTCTTGGGTGCGCAATTAATCATAATCATCTATCCATTAAATCTCTGACATAGGCAACTATGGGCATAAGGTTTGGAAAGGAACTGGAAATTATATTAACGCGATAGAGGGAAATAGATTCTGAGATCAAAATGGTGGTAATGACGTTAGTAATGACAGAATTGACGGCCGTACAGGTAGTCGCGTTTGTGTGATAATTAATGTGATACTGTGCGTAAGATAATGTTTAATTCTGTGCATCAATTGTTAAAGAAATAAATAATCAATTTTTCAGCAACGTTCCCGCATTATTTATGTGGATGCTTCAAAATACCTTATTTCGCAACTACGTTCTTGAATTAGGAGAACTGATTCTTATTCAGTAAATAGGGGATTTTTGCACGCCGTAGCGGACAGCATTATCGATCTTCTGCGCATGCGCAGTTTCAACTTTCATATCACTTTTGTGCATCTGCGCATGCGCAGTAATTCGATAGTGCTGTCCGCTATGGCGGACCTCGAAAATTAAGCACCATCGATCTTCTACGCATGCGCAGATGCACAAAACTAACGCGAAACTTGAACTGCGCATGGGCAGAAGATCGATAGTACTGTTTGCTATGACGTGCAAAATCTCCCAATTGTGAAGTATCATTTGAATCGATAATCCACACAACGGCTTTATTTGGCTGTTCCTGGGTGACGACAGTGTTGGCGACGATAGATAGGAGGATGACGTCTTTAGTGGCAATGGGGAGGGGGTAGGGATAAATAAGAGAATGCGAAGACGACAGCAAAAGGGAGGCGGATGTGATGACGGAGGCGATAACAGTTAAGATGAAGATGACAGAGATGGTGGATGAGATGGCGCAGCTGGCCTTTGCGGTGGCGATGGCCAGGGCAAATACAGAGTCAATGTCATGGGGAAGGTGCTGGCTGAGGTGATGACAGAGGCAAGGGAGCAACTGCGCAGACGCGTAGTAGCGCAACTGCGCTGCGCAAAAACGTAGTGCATGTTTTTTCAGGACGTGGCGATGATCTTCCTCCGCTGGATGGTGAGATCCGGCGCCGACCTACACGTGGACTAGCGGATTTTTATCAAAATGGGATCTCCCACCAAATGGGCATCGGCCCAATCAGGACAACCTCTCAGCTCCCGACAGGTCTCCTGGTATGTATGATAGTACGGGCGAGAAAATGGAATATTAAGGAAAGATCGCGCGCGGTCCTTTGTCCATTTGTTAAGGTACTACTCCGCCATTCACCTAGACTTGATGGAAGAAAGCACGGAAAACTACCGATCAGAGCAGCCGGCCACTAGAATTCCCCTCCAGACGGCAGGTTAGTTATCGATGCGGTGGAGGTAGCAAAGACAGGGGTGACGGAGCGGTGGAGGCAGGTGAGTGACTGGTGGGAGCAGGGAGGGTTTCATCTTCTTTTAAGGGGGGTGAAGGGGGAATATGAGCAAAAAATTGATTTTCAGTTTTTGTTCTCATATTATTCTCTATAATATTTAGTATATTCTCCCAAAATTTGAGACCAATCAGATCGCGGAAAGGCCTTTAAATTTTAAATATCATCCCGGCAGGCGGTCACGTTAAAAGATGTTGTCATGGAGCTGTTTGACAGGCATTCGAAAATCTCTTGTTTTAGAAGCCTGTGATTGTTTCTTGTGTTGGAAACGTGTGTTTACATATTGTTTTGAATCATGCTTTTTTTGTGAACCCAGTTTTACGTATTGGCAGTGTTTTCTTGGGAAATAGTTCAGGTGTGACGAAGTCGTAAGAGTGATGTGATGGATAGAGCCAACGCCATCTATACTTAAGTGTAGATAGCGTTGGTAGAGCGAGTAGTTGGCTTAAGAAAATGAAAAAAGCCAAAATATTTAACATTTCTTCCAAAAGATTAAACAGAACAGAAAGTGAGATTAATAATTTTGTAGCATATGAACTGGAAACGTGTATCTCTGACCAGGAAACCCCGCCTAGGGCATCAAGACAAAAAGTCGGTGGTGGTTAATGTAGTGAAAATGAATATGAAAATGAGAATGTTAACAATAGTTGTAGAATAATATACTTGCAAATGCTTTCTGAAGCATTTAATACATTTTGTTGCTGTGTAAATTGTGGGAAACAAAGGCTAAGATTAGTGGATAACGGTAAAAGTATAGGCTTTGTTTGTAGTTTACATATCATTTGTGAAGGTTCCAATACTGCTCTTCAATGTTTGCAAGCAATTTCCCGTAACCTTGATTTTTTGTGATAAATGTACCTTTTTCTCAAAACTATTTGGCGTACATTTTTCAAATTTAATACATAGTTGCAGATAACAAAGACAAGAATTTGTGTGTAAGGATTTTTTCAAATATTGTTTAGATTCTTCATAATGATTTATTAAACTAAAATATGCATTGCATCTAATCATATGACACGAATTCAATACTTAATATTTAAAAAACTATAACTAATCCCAAAATTTCCTTACACTTATTTGTTTATTAGTGTTTCAGGAGCAGTTATACAAAATTTCAAATTTTTAATGTGATTGGTTTTCAAACAAAGTGCAGTTTTGTAAATTTAAACATTAACAATTTCAAATGTTTATATTATAAATAATTTCTATTTTTTCTACAAAAATTAATGATAAATATTTTTTCACATATATCTTTCTTAAGATTGCAAAATATTGTTTTACATCCAATTCTGACTGTTTAAAAAATTATTATACTACGTTGTGTAAATCCGCCTACATCCCCCCTTAAACTAAAAAAACACAAAATAAATATTTTCAGTGAAGACTTGTCATTGGCGCGGTTTTTTCTTGCAAATACGTGGTCGGGGAAAATCTCGCTAGTCGACGGTAGGTCGGCGCCGAATCCCGCCATGCAGCGTGGAAGATCACAGCCACCTTCCGACGAAAACGCATGCACTACACTTACGGGACTAATGACCTCGTTTAGTTGACGCGTTCTGAATCACTAACAATCAATCAATCGTCATCTCACTACGCTACATGCGATTGCCCTGGTTGCGTATTGCGATTGCCTGGGAAATGAGGTGTCCTTGTATCGGGTTTCTGGGCAGGGGCTGTTTGAGGGAGCACAATGGTGGAGGAGACGAAGGCGTGGCAAGGCAGCGTGGAGAAACAGCGGTGGGGGATAGGGAATTAACGGGGGCACAGCAAAACAAAGGAGTCAAATGCTCAGGGACAGCATGGCGGATTCTGGCGAAGTGGGAGGGAAGGAAGAAGCGAACAGGGGAACAGCCACACCGAGAGGAGAAACTGGGCAGAAGGACGGAATGAGAAATGCAAGATGGAAAAATGGGTCGGACAATGGAACGTAAAAAGAAAATGGGACGGGACAGAAAAAATAGATAATGAAAATATGCGTCGGGAAAATAGCATGAATATGGCAAAAAGTTGAGTGTGGGTGTGGAAACAAGAGGGCAGGAATGAGGACGAGATAATGATCAGAGAAGAAGCGAGTGCAAAGAGCAAACCTACACTACACCACGGATAATACAATCTGCGGCAAAAAGTCATTTTCAAGAAATCCTCAGTAGTCTTACTCGTGTCACCCGTCCATCTCCCCTTATCTGATTAGCAGCTATCGTCCAACTGCTTACGCGTAAGGGAGGAAAATGCAACTGGCTATGCGGTTGTGACCATCGAGTATAGAGTGAAGAGTGTTCTGCTAAATAAATCACCTCCTCTACAGACAAACGTCGAAAGTAAGCGCGGAAGAGGGAATAATTTTAAAATAATTTTAAAAAATGCTGGAGAACGGGAATGAGGACCGGAGATTCGGTGAGGAGGGTACCGGAGAGGTGAATGTTGCGAAAAGGGGCAATCGCGCATACCAAGTTACCATATGCATACTTTATTTTATTCCTTTTATTACATTTATTGAAGCACCTCGCACTCGCAAGCTCTTTCCAATGCTTGTGTTGCAATTTCTGTTCCACGGAAGAACATGTCACAACAATGTTTCTTCAGCGCAACGCAAGGCAACGCTGAAATTCTCGGCTTCGAACTCCGCCTCAAACTGTTACGTGTCAGCCCGTTATATCCGTTATAACATATAAAACATTTTAAGATTCCACTGTCAGTCACATTTGATGGCATAATTCTTGACGCGTAGTGAGATGACGATTGATGATTGTTAGTGATTCAGGGCGCGTCAAACTACTGAGGTCAAAACTCCTGGTAAGCGTAGTGCATATGTTTTCGTCTGTAGGTGGCTAGGTCTTCCCCCGCTGGATGGCAAGATTCGGCGCCCGTTCTACTAGAGCTCTGCAATCAGGCGAAAACAACCGCTCGAGACTCTCGGGCTCCGCGCCGACGCTCGGCGAAGGGTGGGGGACCTTGGTTGGGGGGGAAGAGATAGCTGTTTAACGGACATTTCGACCGGCCGCCTTGCGGCTCCCGCCGAGACGCGGGAGTCGCCGAGCGCCCGGGCGCTCGAGCGCTCGAGCGTCTCGAGCGCTCGAGCGCTCCGCCAAGCGCCGGATTGCACAGTAGCTTCGCCCCCTCAATGCATGTACGTGATATAAAAGTCGCCGCATGTAGTGATCGCAATACTTTCAATTCATTGTAATCGAAAGAAAATACAATTTCAATTAAACGATTAATTTGTTGAAAAGTAACAATTTATCGATTGGAAATAATTTTATAGTGACAAACAATACATTTTTTTGAAAGAATTAAGGCAAACAAAGACTCTGAAAATAAATTTTTATTGTTTTTCTATATTTATAGTGCTTGAGGGAAGATAATTCGTTGCGTACCAATTGTAATGTCATTGAAGTTTCTTACAAACCCGAATATAAGGCATATTTATTAAATACAATGAATATTTGGTCATAATTTCACGAGTATATAAGAAGAAAGCATATGCTAAACAAAATGAGGTGAGTACTATTTTCCTTGCATCAAAACGTCTTGTCATTGGGCGTAGTAATTTATTGTGAAATAGTTTATGTAAGCCGACATGGCCTTTGTATTTGTCGACTCAGTCGGCGGCCAAACAACAGCGGTCACGGCACATCAGCCTATTCAACTCAATAATTCAAGATACATTATTTACTATTATATACACACGTTTAACATTATTTTAAATTCGTCAAAAGTATGTATACATGAAATGATGCATATAAAGTTTTATATGTACGAGTACAATGTTTTTCAATTATTCCATTATTTTTCGTTTCAATACAAGATAAACGATTAATTGTAATTAAAAAATCGTAAAAGCTGAATTTGTGAATCATTGACTTCTGTGGAGTAGTATTGAAGCTCCACGAGACCCCATTCCTTTGGGTGAACTACTGAGAACAGCGTGGCAGGAAGCGATAACAAAGGTTGTGCGAGGTGACTCGGTGGCTGCCACGCAGCGCGCCATCGCCGTTGCGACGAAAATTTCCAGGAAAGGACAGGAAGCAGTTGAAAGAGAAGGGTCGAGATATGTGCACAAAGCTTTCCTCGAAAGATATTGAGAAGCCCGCAAGATTATAAATAAAACTAAAAGTACAATGAGCTCAAAATAATGCTGAGGTGACTGAGGCACCCCGCACGCCTACTGCCGGGTTAAGAAACCAAGACCTGCGTGTCAGATGCCTGAAAATTACAACAACACCAACAACAAAAATATTTGGAAAAAGACGGCCAAAAATACAAAATTGGAAGGGAAAGGTACTAATATATTTCATAGCACTTGCATCTAAATTTAGCAAAGCATTTGTATTTGCTCCATATTGCACCATATAAAATGAAGGAAAATTAATAATTTTATGTTCATTAGAATAAAATAGGCAATTTCCGAAGCATCCGATACCTAGTCATTACAAAGAACGGAATTTATCTCTAAAACTTCTGAGTGCCTTTTCTTTGAAGTCACAGGCAGAACTGCAATAGATCCACTTGAGGTTCTCCCGTGCGTCCGAGGAGTCGATTTTTAAAGCATTTTTCTCTTTTTTTTATACAATTTATTAAAATTATTTATTAAAATTATTTATTACAATTAAAATTAAAATTATTTATTAAAATTATTTATTACAATTAAAATTAAAATTAGTATTTATTAAATTATTTATTACAATTATTAACATTATTTATTACAATTTATTAACATTATTTTATTAAAATTTATTATTTGAAAATTAATATTAAAATTCCTCTATATTTTAAATTTTGAAAAAACGAAATTATTGGTCATTTATTTAAAAAGCCATTCAATACTCCTTCCTTTTCCTGAAACGTGCCATTAGATATTTACTCCGACGTGTCGGCCGATTGTTACGTGGCGCAGTTCGCCTGAACGGGGTCCGCCGGTTGTCAAGTCTCGTCGGTTGGAGGCCGAGTCTCGGTCGGGCGCCGGCTCCCGGGAGTCCGCAACCGGCTGCGAAGGACAGTCGAGCGCGTGGTCTCGAGAGAAGAGAGGCGAGCGAGCGCTGGTCGGTAAAAATCGCGGAGAATGCAGACCTCTACGTTCTACCGTCGACTATCGGGATTTTCCCCCACCTGGTATCTCCCGCCGGCGGGGCACCTCCCCAGCCGGGACAAGTTCTAATGTCCACACCTGTCTCCCAGCATGTGTGGTTGAGTAGTGCATGTGAGTGTACGTAAGGGTAAAGATAGGACAAGGAAAAGGAAGGAAAGTTCGCGCGCAGTCCGTGGCCCGTTTATTAGGGTAGTGCCCCGGCATTCGCCTGGCGTTGATCGGAGAAACCACGGAAAACTACTGTTCAGAGCAGCCGCCGCTAGAATTCTCCTACAGACAGCGACTGAACTCGACCTAGCTGACAAGTTAGTTGGGACTCCAACCTCGGCCGTCCCGGTGCGAAGGACTGCAGTGACATCAGTTGATGCACTGAGTCACCTCTCGGTATGAGCTGGCGATCTGAGGGGGTGGGGCAAGGGCCCTGGTAAGAGGATAGACCTGGGACAATGAGGGGCGTAACGGAGCGGCGCCACCAGGACAGGAAGGACAAGAGATATCGACATCAAATGAGGCTTCAGGACACAGGCGGCTGCGGCCAAGGGTGATGTCAGGAACCAGAGGCAACGACGAAACGCCACATGCCGGAGACACGACGGGTATGGAACGCGTTCGGGGACAGAACACAGATGCCGGTGGGACGGAAATGGGGACGGGTCGCGGACGGGGTGAGTGCGAGGGTAGGAAGGGAAAGGGACGGAACGGGGCGAGATGGAGCGGTGACGGCGAAGGGCCGGTGCGGGGAAGAAGCCAGCCCGGGAAGGGCGGGGACGCGGCGGTGGTGGATCTGGGGAAGGGGTAGAACTGGCAGGGGCGGGGCAGGGTAGAGGCGAGGAAGAGGCGCCGACGGGATGGCACTGAGCGACTCGAGGTAAGGAACAGAGCGAAACGCAACGGGAACGAAACGGAGAAGCGATGGGACGGGGAAAGAGACGGACGGAGACGGGGTGGGGACCGAGAGGAGGAGGGGTTGGGGCGGAGCGGATCGGGAGCAGACCCAGCACGGGGCGGGGGCGCAAGCGGGGGCAGAGTGCGAGAGGGCGTGGCCCAGCCGCCTGGCGTTATGTGATATGTTTACTGAGGGCCTGACGGCGCACTGCTTCTGCCTCGCCCGGTCCACCCCCTCTCTCCCCCCGCTATTCACCGCCTCGTTTCGCTCCATTCCGCACCTCCCCTCCCGCCCTGCTCGGCTCCGCCCCGCCACGCCCCGCCCCGCCCCGCTCCGCGACCCTTCTCTCCCCCGCGCGTCACCCCGTTTCGTACCCCAACACCCGTTCTCCCCACGCCGAGCTCGGAGAAGCTATCTGGGCTCAGAAACAGAGGGGATTAGCACGGTCGGAGAAGGGGCAAATTTATGCATGGGCAAAATTATGTAATTTATCATCTACAACGCGCAATACATACTGGACTTTGTGTGTTCCATACAATCTTATGTGATAACGCTGTACAAAGCACTATTTCTTGAAGTTCAGTTGTTGACCTAGTCGTACAATTTGCATTTCATTTGCGCGTTGTCAGTTTGCCGCTCCGTTATGCTCAGCTCTCCAAGAAGAAATTAGAGAAATCGCCTTTAAGTGTAAATTATTTTTAATAGCTTCCCATACTTTTCGTTTCAAAACACGTCAGAACAAGACAGAATCACTTATTTCAGTCTCTTGAATTTAACACACACATTTGTATTTACAAATGAATGGACTTCACAACTCTAATTACAACTTTTATTCTGTAATGTTTCGTTTCATAAATTTTAGTTTCCGCAACAGTTAGAACGAAACTAACTTTTGAGAAATGAGAAGTGGAATTTAAACCAAATCAATAAAGAGAACTTTAATTTTATTCATAAAACAGTTTGTGAGATGTCCCACACGGGTCACGTTTAAAATATCCCACACGGGTGTTTACACGTCGACAGTCGTTTTGAGTTTTACGCTTACCCCCATGTTATACTTTATCTTAATTTTTCTCTTAAGGACAGGTCCCTTTAAAATTATAGATAGCAATCTCTTCAATTATTTTATTTCATAACAATTTTATTTTTATCTTATGCGTATGTTTTCCCATTCTTCAACTTCGTTTCGAGAGCATTTTCGCCTCCATCTTCAGGTCTAATAACACAATATAATTAATCTTAATCCCTAAATGTTTACCTTAGCCTGAATTGAGTTCTAGATAATTAAGATATATACACAAACTTTTTTTCATATAACACGATTTTCTAAGTTTAACAGAAGATATGTCATTATCTGGTTTTAATAACCCGCCGGGAAGGTTTCCATGTTTTTACAACGCCTAAAAGTTTTCAAAAACAATTGTTATGAAATAAAATAATTGAAGAGATTGTCTGTTGTCTATAATTTTATAGAGGCCTGTTCTTAAGAAAAAAATGTCTACTCAAGAAGGACAGTATAAAATTGAGCAAATATATATACCAGATGACCCGGTGAACTTCGTATCACCTACATCTATCTATACATACAAAAATCAATCGCTGTTCGTTCGTCTCGCAAAAACTCGAACACTGCTAAACCAATCTGGCTAATTTTGGTTTTAAAATATTCGTGGAATTCCAAATATTTCATTTTCGTCCCGTCATTCAAACACGTCACGGATTATCTAATCATTGTGTTACAGATAATTACGTCAACAAAGAAGTGCCTACCAACAATTTTATTTCGGTCAGTACCGTTTGTGGCCAATCATGATTAAATGTGGTTATTAAATATAACTTGCTTGTAATTCAAATGAATAAAATATCTTCATCTACATTCAATACAACACAGTTACAGTAGAATTCATCAACTTCAACTTTTCTGATGAACTATATTTTTTGTCAAATTATATTTTTTGCGCTGCGTAAATATACAAAGATGACGGTTTTCCGACGCGTGAACATGCGAGTGTAATTGTCCGTGTGTGAAACTGGGAAACTCCAAGTTGATTCCGCAAACTTCTAACGACTGAACTTGCGATTTCTTTACCGTCATCGCAAAAGCCAGATCAACCGGAAATTGTAGACGCTTAAAAATGAATGGTAAATCTGTTCAAATTAGCGGTATACGCGGGATCAAAACATCCAATTCTTTGTATTTTACCTTAATGACGTTGCCTCGATGACGTTAATCATTAGCTTTTTCACAGCCAGCCTGATTCCATTGCAGAGTCAAGGTTAATTTATGTAACGCATCATGATTACCACTGATCCTACTTTCAATTGCAAATTGTGAGGTGGTGGTCCAGACAATTCCAGTGAATTCAAAACCTTTATGGGATAGTTGACTACGTCATCCTGATTTATAGCCGTGTCAACTGATTTGAAGGAAAACAACTCTCCTGGGAGAAAATTCTGAATAGTCGCATTGAGATCACAGACTTATTTGTTTTTCGCTGACAATATGGCTCGTTCACTGAACCAATTATTGTTATTGAACAGTTGCGCTATGTTCGGAGAAACACTTTCAATAAGCTACTCTTTCGAGTCTGTGAAGTGACCGAAATCTGTGGGTTATGTGATGAATCCGGTGGGGGTGTCAACTGCGACTTCACCATTGCAAATGTATAATAACTGCTTCGAAAATGCAATTGATCTTGTTGTCGCTCGCTTATTACTTACGTATTACTTACTTATTACTTACTACTTATTATACTTGCTTATTAGTTGTCAATTGGAGCGTCTACACGTGCCGCCAAAAATTTGATTATTTTAGGCATGCATTTACATCGCCAACAACAGTTGTTCGGGGAATAACTGGAAGAGCCTGACGAAAGTCACCTGACAACAAAATCATGGCTCCACCAAAAATGTTTTTGGTTGTCACGAAGATCATTCAACGTTCTGTCCAGTGGCTTCAATGACCTCTTATGTGCATCGTGCATTCGTCCAAAACGATCAATTTGCATACCTGTAGAATTTTGGACAGTTTTTGGCGACGTGCAAGCTGGTGTTTCGTTGATTTGCATGTTCAATCATAATTTCAAGGCAGAATGTGCAGTTCGTCCGCTTTCTAACAAAGTCGCAGCTATTCCAGATGATGCCAACGCTAGGGCTACTTCATTTTGCGATCTAATCCTCGCCAGCAAGAATGAAATTAGAAACGTTTTTCTAGTCCCTTGTGGAGCATCAAGGAAGTAAATTCCACCAGATTCACTGTTCACTGTTCTTTTATCGAAGTAGCGTACGCAATCCTTTGTTGTTTATTCAATTTTGGCACATTTGTGAGGACTGTTTCCGCCAATGCTTCAGTGTCATACTATTGTTCCCTTTGTGACTCGTGGTTAAAAGCATCGCGCATTGGACGATTGGGTGCGGTCATGCCCAAATACGACAATTCTTTATTGCCATGCCATCACTTAACACATGCCTTCTATCATGATCAATGTCTTAGCGTAAATTTCTGCGGGAATTGTTGTGTAGGATTCAAAGTTTGACAGCGTACACGATGTAGAACATCCTCAGACATGTCATCCCTATATTTCACCCACAAATCGTCTGGATTCGAGGAGACCTGTCTATATGGTAATTGCAAAACACTGAGCGAACTTGATGCGGCGATGAAGATACGACGAAATCCTTGAGTGTATCATCCCAATGCGAATCGTTCTCGAGCAACTGTAATAGATGACACGCCCATCAATTTTTTTCAGTTACAGTTGAATGTAATTAATAAGTTTGGGCGGCCATATTGTCTAACATACGATATCGCATCTTGCGCGAACTCGTCCATGGTGTCGCGGAATTCCAATGTAAGTAGCCCGCAAAATTGTCATTCTTCCCACGTTGTTTGCATTGCTATCGGCATTATTAGCATCACGAAGATGAATATATTCTTCAGATCTAAGCTGCTGTTGGTTCAAACGGATATTTTTCAATCGTTCAGTCTCAATTTTGACATACATGTCAACTGCAAACTGATGTAAAAAGTCGTCGGACACATCAAAATGTGATGTACTTCACCTTCACGGATCTGATGAGTCTGTATAAAACACTAAATTTCAGAGCACTAACTTTTCTATTGATTTTAGCGACTGCAATCATAAACTATTACATAGATGTATTGAATTAAAAAAACTATTATTTTACAATGATAATCTAGTTTCCTGTTATTTCATTAACCATTTTGATATTCATATAGTATCTTTCTTCCCCCTACCAGAAGATTAATGAATATTGTAAGGCGTCATAAGTTCTGTGCGTTTCAGACACACGATTCAGTTCATTGTTCCGACGATGAAGCACAAAATTTTCTCCGACAATCACAATAGCCAGGATGACGGTGAATTAAACCTCCTTGCGAGCTCACCGGCAGGTGTTTTGTCAGCTCTAACGACGATAGTATGGGTGTCGCATGGCATCCGATCCAATGCTATTTTCAACATTTTGACTTAATCGTTGGTCTGATAAAGAAACGTTTATAGTTTTAGAACAATGGTTCGCTTCACTTTTGTATTGTGAGCACAACGCCTATCACCTTCCGCATCTGAATTGCCCATGAAATAAATTTGTAAGAATTGATTATCTCCATCTGGTAGTGGTAACAGTGCTCCCAGCCAAGTGATAAATTTGTCTTTGTATCTGCAATTATTCAAGATTTTGTTAATTTATTTCTGATTCGAATACAAATTTCAATTTTTTCAACTACTATTATGGTACAATACCTTGTAAGTGGGCATAAAATTGCGCTGCACAATATGCGTTGCGCCAAATGACGTCATTTGAAAACAACTTTTATATTTTTGAATGTCCAACAAGACGTTTTTAGAACCATTCCCATTCCAGAAACTAATCAGCGTAATGGGTGTGGTGGTGGCACCCATTGGGGCAATTTTACTTTTACGCTAGCACAACGTAATCCAGTAGATTCACCGCTGTATTTTAACGCCTTACAATATTGACAAATGGTTTTCATTTCCCCAATTATTACTGATTTGTCGGCACTATTATCTACTTACGGATCGTAGTTGAATGATGCTCGTTTGAAGATCACAGGAGCACTGCGTCTACCGAATCGTTCAATTTAATTGTGTCGTGCTCTCTGTTGTTGTGTTTGATGTGCACAAACACGTTGCACAAACTAAGCCAATCCGCTTCATTTTCAGTCACTCTAGAACGCAATTCTGCCATACCAATACGACCATGATTATTATCTGTCTCTCGCTGGTCATCAGTACAGATTGCACCTAAGGTAGCTCGTTGCACATTTGATCGAATTCAACGACCTATTTTAGGTCGTCTTCTCCTTGGAATTGTAATAAAAGTAAAGAAAGTTCTCGCGCACTTAGCGGTAGTGTTACTACCACAAAGAATTTATGTAGTGACTAAATTTAAAGAGAGATGCCAAGCTACATAAAAAATGACTCTTAACATAAACAATACAGAACAAACATCAAATGTTTTACAAGTTGGCAGTTTATACGGAAAAATTAAATTGTTGTTAGTACTATTTTCCTCGAAATTTTTCTATAATTTTTCACCTTTTAAACTTTACCTGGACTTCCTCGAATATTTTAAAACCAAAATTAGCCAAATAGGTCCAGCCGTTCTCGAGTTTTAGCGATACTAACGACTAGCAATTTTTATATATATATATATATATATATATATATATATATATATATATAAAATAATCGCAGAACTAGTGGGAAACGCTGGAGTGTTACTTAGCCGAGTCATGCCAGGGGACGTTTTAATGATATTTCCAGGCGTTAAAAAAGTCGATGATGTGAAGAAATATATAAAGGAATGTTGGATTTTTTCTAATATCCGGGTTAACAGCGGGTTTCGCATTGCAAATAAGTCTATGAAAGAAGTATCGCAATGTGTGGTTTTCTCACGAGTCTTGGCGCTTACGTCTTTACAACCACAAAAAGCTTGCATCACGTAATTTTACTGCGTGAAATACATTGTATGTTGCATCTACATAGTCTCCCGGAGATATTAACTTGCCCACTTAAAATGCAAAAGTTATACTGTGTATTAACAAACAAAATATTTCATCATGAAACCACCTTTTCATGCAAATATATTTTTTTCTGCCTGTAAAGTGAGACGCATCCGAGGAGTCGGCCGTATTTTTTTTTCGTGCAAATATTCGTTTGCGAAGTTGTATATCAGGGCAAAGCGACATTGTAAGCCAGGAACGCTGAGAGATAACTAAGGATTTCGTATTTCTGTACTTTTACAAGTGTAAATGAAACTAACGTAGCAAGTGTTTAAAAATTTAGCCTTATCTCGCTGCCTTCGTCGTCAAGATAAAGTGAGTTGTTCGATGCGAGAAAGGAAACCTGTATGTGAGATAAATATTGAAAACTGCATATGACCAATATGTAAGATCTAGAATCAATAGATGTTTTTCTGTTTCCTGTCTGCGAGGTGTTAGTAAGTATTAAAGATATTTCGTTAGCACTACCGTAAACTATATGGATATTTCATTTGCCAATCCAAGTACTAGTTACAATTGCACAGGAATTAATTATTATGGTTTTGCAGATTTTGACAGTTTTACATCGAATTAATAAATAAATCTTTTGATACTTTGTAGATACAACCAACGTCACTCATAAGTTCCTCTCTTTCCTCTACTAGTTTAAATGAAAAATGTCATGGAAGTATTTTTCAAACAATGGCATATTCAAAATGGGGTTTTCATCTCCTAAAAGCGCGTGCACAAACAAAATAACAATACAAAGTGCTGTTCAATTATATTTCTACTTCAGTTCCCCTCGGACCTAGCGATAAAATGGCCTGAATGCTTTCACCACAAAAACTCTCTTACATTATCGTTGCAGCCAAGAAAACATTTCATTGAGACTAAAATTTCCCTTCGAACAACAGGCGTTCCAGTTCAGAAACTTTTGTTCTCTGACAACATGCACGAAAGGGGATCGCTGTTGCCAACTCCACAGCCTCCTCGAATAAAAGTATTCCAGAATATTTATTTCTCGGAAATGTCAGCGGTGAAGAATAGTCTACATGTATGAAATGAATCCAAGGCAGATAAAAAGCATCAAATACCACTAAGTCTACTTTGTTACTACTATTCCACTTCGCTTTCTTACTTGTCACTTTGGTTAGGTTACACTGCCCAACAATGAATATGAAAAAAACATATTCTTATGCATTTCAACCCGCTGGATTCAAAAATCGCCGTAAAAATGACCAATTAGCTCGTGTTTTGAAGATATAATGACATTCCATTTTTCAGAATCAATTTTCACTTTTTACTGCACATTTTACTTATTTTACATTTTCACTTTAGAGGAAATTTTTTTTAGAGTTGTCACCCGTGTCAACTGACGAAACATAATATTTTCTGACTCTCTGTAGCTAATAAACACTTTTACTGTTGCAGTGACTGAGCGTTTTATCAGGCTTTTTTTGATAATTAATGCATGATTTCTGGTTTTTGAGTACTTTTGAAGAGTACAATGTGTTAAATAAAAATGCCAAGTAAATGGGTAAATTAAGTGAATCATTTTTGTTACATTTGTAGAGAAATAATATTTTTGTAACTGAAACGCAATCTCATGTCTCTTGTGAATACTGCCTATCAGTATTATTTTGGTAGAAAGAATGGAACCAGTGTAAGTCATGGGTTCCACATATGTTGCAACTCTCGTTCAGTTTTTACTTCGAGAATGGCTAAAAAAAAACAACAAAAACTTCTATGGCTATTGCTGTGCCTATCGTTTGGCAGGATCCTTCAAATCACACAGATGACTTATTTCTGCTTAACTCCACCTGTAACGGCAGAATTGTCAATGAAAAAAGAGGAAGTTCAATATCCTAATATTCCTTCTGCTGTCATTCCATATTGTTGTCCTGCGACGTTAATGGCTTGTTGATATGTTTAAATTTGTACAATGATGCAACTGAATGGAGATATTTCATAGACTCTTCCAAGATTGATTCTTCTCCATAGATTTATTCATAAACTCTTCCAAGCTTAGTTTGAACGCTCTATTACTTCACAACGGCAACCGCCTTCCTTCTACTTCCATTAGTCATGCTGTTCACAGGGAAGAAAATTACGCAAACACGACAGTTCTCCTTTAAGTCAATCAAATGTGCTGAACACAAGTGGAAAATCTGTGGCGATCTAAAAGGCATCGCTGTGCTCTTAGGATTGCAACTGGGGTACACTAAATATTGCTGTTTTTTATGTGTGTGTGGGACAGCAGAGACGAAATCACATTATTAGGGAGTCATTCATGGATTTTAGGCAACAAAAAATAAGATAACTACACTCAGTTGGTGGGAGTACTTCGTCACAAATTCCATGAAATCGGATGCAACATGCCCCTTAAAATCCATTTTCTGTCCTCCCACCACGACTTTTCCCCTCCTACATGTGGAGCAGTCAGTGAAGAAAACTGAGAAAGATTTCATTAGCGAATCTCTTTAGTGGAACAAAGATATGAGCCCACATATGGACTGATCTGTGGTCACACTCCATAAATAAAATGCAGAAGATATGGGACAACTACTGGAGAACATTCAAGTCTAGCAATTTGCACAAAAAAATTCGAAATTTTTACTCGTTGAAAACCTCCAAAGACTTTTCTAAACAAGAACAGGTGATCTTATCAAGAATAAGAACTGGCCATTGTAATTTTAGCCACAAGCATCTTATAATCAGAGATCCCCCTCCCATCTGTGTGCCTTGCAATACCTCTCTCAACATCCATCATTTGCTATACTACTGTAATCTATTTCAGGACAACAGACGCGAGCAGAATATTGATGAGCATGATGAAGAACTAATCCTAACATCCGAGGATTATCAAAAAAAAATACTACATTTCTGTAAATCTTGTAATTTCCTAATTGACATATAATCCTCTTAAATGTGATTCAAAACTGTTAAATTATTCTGTATAATTTTTCTGTTTATTTATTGTTTATTATCATTGTCATTGTGAGATTATTGTGTCATTGTGTATTATCATTGTCATTGTGTACCATCAATTATCATTGTTTTTATAACTAAAGAAAATATTATGTAATGTACAAATTTGTAGTCGCTAATAACCATAGCTGTTGATGCGACTTAAAATAAACAAATTAAAAAAAAAGATATGAGGACCGATGGAACGAATCACTGCTTACGGATTACTGCTGGTCTGTAAGTAAAGATGCTCCGGAACTCACCTACAAGACGGAATCCAAAAAGACGGCGATCTCAAGAAGCCACCACATAATTTTCTTCAACCCAACCATCAAGTGTTTTCCCATCAATTTAAAACCCTTTGCATGTGGCCTTCATATGAAAATATTAAAGTGACCTTTCAATGTTGTTTTTACACACGGTCTGATTAAATTGTACAGGTTCTTGTTGGTTATAATTAATAGTTCCATATGTTGGATATCACAGAAACAAGAGCGAATACATTTTTTCCTCGTCATATTTGTTTTTTCTCAACCCCAAATTAGTAATGTTTGGCTCATCAAGTGAAGGAAACATAAAAAAAAAGTTTTTTGTTGACCAGTGTTATGAGTCAATGACCTAAACCAACGCCTCGATCGGATTTTCGTCCAGTTTTGCTTGATCGTACAGAAAATGCTGAGATGTTCCCTATCTTTGCTACTTGACAATTATATGCAGTTTTTCTCCCTTACATGCATTCTAAGCATATTTTGTCTAATAATCTACGTGGATATTCCGAATGGTTAAGCCGCAATGAGCACTCAAAAGTTGGTTTGAAAAAAGGATTTCTAGGCAAAAATTTGCATTATGGAAGTATAGAAACACTCCAGAAATATGTAAATGGTTTATTATTTACAAAAGAAATTAGTATATTTCCCCAGACAGCAAAATTAAGCGAGAAATAAAAAAGCAGTCGAATTGTGTAAATTGGGTGCTATTTTATTTCTCGCTTAATTTTTCTTTCTGAACAAATATATTCTTTTCTTTTGTAAATAATAAACAATTTGCATGTTTCTGAAGTGTTTCTATGCTTCTATAACGCAAATTTTTGCCTTTAAATCAATTTTTCAATCCAACTTCTGAGTGCTGATTGCGGCTCAACCATTTGGAATATCCCCGTAGTTTATTAGACAAAATATGCTTAGAATTGTCTTAGATTATATTCCAAGTTTCGACGTTTCCTCCCCGGACACCTGTATATAGTTCAGGAATAGAACATATAACGTCATGTTCAAATTTATGTATTGTTCATATATTTGAAGAGAGTGGGGCAGTAAGAATGTGAGTCACTTAGACTACAATTGAGATAACATTTACAAATAGCACGACGCTCGTTATGGCTGGTGTAGCTTATCTTTATATCGCCTGAAGCACTTCATATAAAAGAACTGCAAGTTCATATAATGTGTTGTGCATCACTTTCTAGTCACGTTAATGCACTCTCTGACAGGAAGCGGATAATGCAGCTGCATCAGTGGAGGACATGAGAAAATTCATGACAATTATGGTCGCATTAAACTACTTCCTCAACGAAGTAATAATTGTCTCCAAATGATGTGAAAATCAGATTTTGACGTGTGATTAGAAGTTACTATCATATCACCATATATTAAACGATATTATACTGACTGGCACAAGTTAATTGCTTACATAAGTCAAACGATTTTTTCTTTTAACACTGTAGAGAATAATTATTGTTTTATAACCTGACAGTATTGTTACGTGAGAAAAGATGTAAATGAAAGTATGAAATCACTTTAAAATAATCCCTGCAAAAAACACAATAAAACAACTGGAGCCAAAACAGCACATACTTCTTTGCAATATTACGATATTTGCGATATTGCATTTTGGCAATGTTAAATTTTTTGCAATTTTTTAAAAGACAGTTCGCCGAAAATGTAACCAGCACTAGCATATAGTCTTGATTATATGCTTGATTATACGCTAATTATTACTGAAATATTATGATGAATCTACTCAGTAGAATGAATCCTGCGAATGTAAAGTCCTAGAGAACATGATTAAAAGCTTCAGATCATAAAACTAACCACTACGCTGCTGCATACAGTTCTCTTCCTCATAATATTTTGAAAATTCACTGCGTGCAAATATACGAATACACATGAAAGCAAAATTAAAATTTACAAAATGTTGATGTAAATGAGAAATTATATGCAAATTATGAGAAAAATAATATTAAAAACTTGCAGCGAAACGGCTCGGAGATTCAACGACAACAATAAGCAAGAAAATAACCAAAACAAACAGAACGCAAACAACGGCGTGTAAACAAACCAACGGGAAAGACAGAACGCGCACAAAAAAACACGCACGCCCAGCTCATAAAAACAGGAGAAAGTGCGAGAGGGCAGAGCTAAGCGTGACGCTGCGGCCGGTAGTAGAGAGGGAGCGGATGGTCCAGCTCCAGACGGCGGAATGAGCGACGAGTAACGGGGAGCGGCGGGGAACGGTGGGGGGGGGGAGCGGTTGGGAGCGGCGAATGGCACAGAACAGAGGAGAAGGGCGGGGAGAAACGAAGAGCCAGAGGTCCTCGAAGCGGGCCGGAAAGAGCAGGGGGAGACAAAGAATGGAGGGACGCAGAGGGGAAAGGTGAGACGTTGTGGAATGAGATGAGAGAGGTAGATTGAAGAGGAGAGAGAAGGAGGTAGATGAGAGACAGTAGACGTGGAATGAGATGAGAAGGAATGATGAGGAGAGAGAGGTAGACGTTGTGGAATGAGATGTGGCGAGACGAGAAGTAGCGTTGAATGGCGAGACGCAGACGAGAGAAGTAGAGAGAGACGTTTATTTATTTATTTATTTATTTATTTATTTACGTCAAAAACAGTTTAAAACTGTGTGTGACGAGCTATGGGAGAAGTGACAGAAAGACAGGCTCGGACTCGTTCAGGATTTCGTTCTCATTATATTGACATTTTTGAATATCTGCAGAAATTCGCATCGCACGGAAAACGGCAAGAGTGGGTATTTAGAAATTTTAGATGAACAGTCCGATTATTAGTGCAGATTGACTAAGCCGTTCATTAACCGAGTTCATATGATTAAATATACGACATTTAATTTCGGGAACGTGCAGAGAAATGTATCATTTGCCAGATGCCAAGACTACAGTGAATCACAGTTGCTCGCGTATTCTGCCTTGGAGCGGCCTCACGTCAAATGTGACGGGCGGGTGCGAGGAGTGGGGCGGCGGGGGACGCAGCGAATGGCATGAGGCGCGGGTGGGGGCAAGGAGGTTGGGGAGGGGCGCGGTAGGGTGCCGTGCGGGTGGATTGACAAATTGATGCCATTGCGGCGGATATAATTTGCAGGGCCGTAAAGCCAACGGCGCTAACGCAATCGCGCGCCTCGTGCCGATGGGTTGAGGCCCCGCCCCCCCTCTCGTTGTTCCCACCGCCCACACTGCTCCCCACCCAGCGTCTCCCGGTTGCCTACGCATCTCCCCACACACCCACGCGCCTCCCTGACACCCACGCGTCTCCCCGACACCCACGCGTCTCCCACACACACACGTGTCTCCCCCACACCCACGCGTCTCCCCCACACCCACGCGTCTCCCCGACACCCATGCGTCTCTTAGGCCAGCCTCCCGGCTCCCCGATACGTACGCAACATCCGAACACCCAACCGTCTCCCCTCCCAACAGAATTCTCCCTGCCACTCACGCGTCACCCTACCACCCATGCGCCTTTCAGCTATCCAATCGCCTCCCACACGACACCCCATCACCCAACCGTCTGCTCGTCACCCAACTGTCTCCTCGTCACCCAACCGTCTCCCGCGACCCAATCCTGTCTCCGTCACCCAACCGTCTCCCGGTCACCCAACCGTCTCCCCGTCACCCAACCGTCTCCCCGTCACCCAACCGTCTCCCCGTCACCCAACCGTCTCCCCGTCACGCGTTTTTTTTCACTCAAATGTCTCCCCGCCACCAAGAGTCCAAGATGGGTGCGCTTCATTTGAACAACCACGCGTCACCCCTCCAGCCAAGAGCCCTCCCCCCTCCCTGAAGAATCCTTGCCTTTCCAACCACGCGATCCTCCACGACCCAGTCGCCTAACCGCCACCCATGTTGCTCCCCGTTCCCGCCTCTTGATCGGTTTCCCACCACCCACCAGCCTTTTCACTACCCTCCTGTTTCCCACCACCAACATTACTCCGCTTGCTGCTACTCCCGCATCTCCTTGCTCCCTGTCACACACGCTGCTCCAAGTCTCCCACACTGGTCTCCGCCTCCCGCTTGGTTCCCAGTCACGCACGCGTCTCCCCGCCATCCACCGTCCCCCAACCAGCGGCGTTTGTCCTGCTACGAAACCTCCCCTTGCCTCCGCAGCAATTTCTCACCCCCTCCTAGCACAATCTGCTTTGCTTATTAGTCTGCACTAGCTCCCATCGTCACCATTGACTGCTAACTGGCCCCTGCAATTCTACACCCTGATTTCCACCTCCCTATTCTCCTATTCAATTCCCTATTCAATCTGACATTTCCTTCTCCTAGTAGCATATCTCGCCCATTTCTCGGATTTTCATTTCCCAATACACCTCTCCGCTGTGTTGCACTGCCGCGCACCTTCTGCAATACCTCGCTTGTTTAACAATCCGCTGATATTAACGCGTTCCACCAGATATTGACCGCCCTTTGTGCAATCTGCCCTCGTTTGTTTCTCAAAACATGCAAGCCATTCGAACAAAAAAGTAAACCATATTTATTTTAACAACTTTACACATTGCACAATGGATTAATAAATAGGGCCCCGATGTTTATGACATGTCATATTTTTTCTTTGCGTTATTTCCATGGAAAGTGTAAGATAAGCATGATTTTATCTGTAATGACTAAAATTATGCAATTTGCAAGTCACATAAAGTCATATTTTGCCTTTTTTATCCTTCGGTCATCTCCCGGTAATTTTTCATATTACGGTCATATTTGTTCATGAATTGTCAATTTTCGTCATAGTTTTATCTTTTTGATTCCATTTTCGCAAACGTGCTAGTAGTCGTCTCAAAGAGATTTTTTTCTTTCTTCTAATGTTATCGAATTTGTAACATTTTTGTTGTTGTGTATAATTGTCTGTCTTTCCTACAAACATATATGTATGCGAATTAGGAGGGTAGGCTATATAGACGGAGAAAAAGAAAGCATAAAAAGCACCAGATGCGAAGGAAGTGTTAGTTTAGTTTTGTCAGGTTTTGAGACAAGGCCAACCGTTTCTATAAAATTCATTTAATTACTTAAGTAAGTAGAATTATCTTCATGGGGCGCCAAAGGAGAAGGGGTGAATTGTGAATGCGCTAGCTTTTAAAAGTATATTTTCAATATAATGGTTATTTAAACAGCGGAAAGATTTTAAAAGTTTCGAAAATTCAACCAAAACATTTTAAGTCAATTTATGGTCATATTTGCATATATTTTTAGGTCACAAATGCATATTTCTAACATTTTTAGGTTATAAACATCCGGGCCCTATTAATAAATACATTAGCAAACTTTTTCTTGATGACAAAATAGACTTGCTCAGTACCTGAAATTCTCAATTCGTCCTCTCGATTAGTTTTTTTCGTCAAGTTTCGCTGATACATTCACCACATGTTGAGATGGTCCTGTTTTCGTCTTCCAAACAAACATTTTCAAACATTATCCACACGTTTTCTTCAGATCTCCTTTTCCTTTCTCGCCAGAGACGAAGTATTGCAATCGTCTGACGGAAATCCGCGATTTTTCGACAGAATATTCGGGTCCTGGTAACGAAAATGGGGATACATATTGCTCCCATATGCACTTCTTCTAACACGTTGTGTAGTCGGAATCAGTTTAGTGGGCCCTTGATATCTAAAACTAGATTGATGGAAAATCGATTGATTGATGTCCGTCCGTCTGTGCTCAACACTAGCGCCTATGCCGTTCAGGGGAGTTTTCCAAAACTGATATACCCCGATCGATCTGACCGGACCAAAGGCCATGCGAATTTGAAACATATTTTGATTCTTGGAGGAACCATACATGAAACAACAGCATTTTCAAAAGTTGCTCCAAAACGGCTCTTCATTTTTTATTACATTTGTCCTCCATTAGCGTAAATAAATCTTTACGAAAATGGTGCGGGTGTCACTTTCGAAGCGCGGCTGCTGGCGTAATGTTGTCTGGAATATTAACCGTAAGCGTAGGAGTTCCAATATCGGAGCGGATAAAACATTTTTGCCAGTTGGAAACACTTTTCCAGGTTCATGTAGTAATATAATACTTCTCTTACTGTGCGCAAACCCAGTACGGCTATACGCTGCCCGGGCCTAGACCAATAAAAATAAACCCTCAATCATTCAAAACCAATACCTAAGGAAAATTACCAACTATGGTACATACCCAATAAACATTTTCATGAAGAATTCAATTTCCAACCCATAACCTAGCACATTATATACCTATCCACTCAATTCTATTGTAACCTGACGCATATTCCAAATTTAACCGGATTCAGCCTAGTCAAAAATCCAATCTATTCCGCAAGAATATAAAGAAATATCCCTTCCACATATTCTTAAAAAAATTTCCGAAATGCACACTAAATAGCGATAACCAATCTGTTTTCTCAACCTCAATGCTAGTTGTAAGTTTAATTTTAGCTTTAGTTAATAAGTCTATGAAATATGTAAAGTAAAATTATAACTGATATATGTCCAAGTCACTAAAAGGGAAACAATAAACGAAAAAAAGTGATATTCCGGTCCCTGTCCTGTGCTACTGACTCTTCCGATGGCTGTTCACGTAATTTGTATTCCCATCGTCTCGGCTAGAGTTGTCGTTCCACTTCGCAGCTCTATGATTCATTATGCATTTGTTGCCTAATGACTGGTTTTTTCCCTTCGGGGTTTCTCCCTCGCCAAACTTTCCCGGCGCTTTACTGCGATGCAGATATCCCCAGGGATGAATAACCAGAAAGGAATAACAAGGGAAGAATAAGAGGTCAGGAATGAAGTTGGTAGGTTTTTACAGTGATTAAAAGGCTCATTAGCTTACTCACATCTAAACACATGCAAGAATTATGGATGATAATCTGCTAAACAAATATAAAAAAATAATGAATCACGTTATCGTTTTCCGGGGAGTGTTCTATTGAGTTTATGTGAAATTATGTAAACCACTGTTTTAAATTGTCAACGTTTCAGATATTATTAATCCTTCCTCATGACGAAAACAAACAATTTACATTTGCCATGAAATATTGCGTGATGTGCACACACGAAAAGGAGCGGGATGTTTGAAAGATACAGGTGATTCCCTTCATTTTAAAGTGGTACGGGAATCCTTTTACCATACAAACTTAAATGGTTATGAGTAAGATTGGTCGCCAGGTAAATGTAAATTGTTTGTTATAGCCCTCAGAAAGGCTTAATTAAAGGCAAAACGTTAGGAAAAAAATAGATGTTCATCGTTTGACCTAAACTCAACAGAATACTTCCCGGTAATTAATCGAAGGCAAGAAAAGTATTACGTGTTATTGCTGTCATTCGCTCCGGCAGTTTCAGATCACTTGATGCTTTCTGTCTGTCCGATAGTTTTTATGAATTCTCTCGTCGCACCGTCATGTCTATTCGTTTTCTCAGTTTGTCATAATTTTGCAATCTTGTTCCCGTTAATCTAAGCAGTTCCCTGCAACTCTCGTCGCTTGATAGTGCTTCTGAAAAGTTAAATCTAAACATTTTGTAAACAATTAACATGAAAACAATAAAATGCTTGTTCTGCCGTAAGAAAATGTACTATTATTTTTCTCAAGGGAAGCACAGCGTATGCTCAATAGAATTATTTTTGAAAAATCCAGATTTTATTTGTACAAACAATCTGAAACAAAATTAGCGATAATACACAAAAAAAACCTTCTCATTTCTTTTTAGGATCACAGTAATTCGTAATTGATAAAATAATTAATCAAGCCAAAATGAAATTACGCTAAAACAATTTTTTTGCTCGTTTAGAAGTACTTTGAGTTTTATTTTCGTTTCTATTTACACTTCAAGGGACTTTTTGCAGCAAAGATATTTACCGATCAGCTATGCTCCTAAAAAGTAGGTGACGTTTATGATATACCCATTGATGAAGTATGCAGTTACACAAGAAGTCAGGTCATTTTCCTTACTAAATTTCAGATGTTTCTGCTGACAGATAAGGATGACTGACAGGCTCAAATGAAACGACGGGCACCAACTCCCACGGATTTCAAACAAAATTAAAAATTGCCAGCCAGTTCATAAATGGGATAATATTTTTTATCATAATAAAATTCGTCTTCCTTCTACCACAAGCTTCCCACTCCTTTTCCGTAAAGGAAAGATTTATGGGTGGAAATATGTTACCTTTTATTTTGGAGAGATTGTATCAAGAGGGCGGGAGACCCTGTGCTCCATTTTTCACGGGAGTGCTGCAAGTTCCTGCACTACAGCTTTTACAGCCCTCATTTCTCGTACGTAATGACCGCGTCCGTTTCAGCACTTAGGAAGAAAACTCAAGTGATCAATAAATATTTGGAAACTGGATAGTTCTGGTTCTTCAATAATAACCTCGCGGTAGGTCCCGAATTTCTTTACCGATGAAAGGAAATTTATATTCAACATCTATTTATCATGAGGACACTTGGATGTATTCCTGTGTAAATAAAAGTCGGTAATGAATACCTATCAATTTCATAGCACTCACAGGGAATATTAAAGGCAAAAGAGAGCAAAAATCTTTCCACAAAAAATGTAATACTGAGGCACATCAAAATCAATTAACAATGAAAGAAGTTCGCGAAAAACAACAGCATTTTCATTTTTTCATTTCATTTCATCAGCAGCTCATTCTTTCTCACAATTTCGCATTTTCTCATCACACGCATACAAAGACGTCAGGCGTAGGGTAAAATTAGGTTGTAATGGAGTAAGATGAACTGTTTTCTTGAGATCTTTCGGGAATGTAAATATTCGAATAAGCGATTTCCATTTTATCGCAGCAATAAGTCGATTCTTTACGTAAAGCTTTAGGGATAATAATCTAAATCTGTAGATGATTTGCCTTCGCAAATAGTTTTGAGGACCGGAGCACATAAGTTATTCGTATAACGCTCGTTGCTATATAAATTATTAATTCAACTTAATACGTTGAAAAGCGCCGTTGGCGATGGAACTAACGCCCACAAGGGCCCAGGGACTCCCTTCCGTCGCTTCCCCACCCCTCGTCTGCGCCACGCCTCCCGCTTCGCCAACGACAATGCCGAGAGCATCTCTCAAATGACTCCAGTGCCTCAACCGCCGCCTACCAGCATGGCACAGGGGTTAACGATGGACCCGGGAGGTATCCTCTTCTCCCTCTCTGCTTCCATCCTAAGCCCCAGGCAACAGACTGTGCACTGGGGAGATAATCCCATCCACACACGTCCCGGCGGTGCTTTTACTTTCTCGCCATACTACGTACTTCCGTAGTACAGAGTTAGTATAATAAATAAATAAATAATTTAATTAATTAATTAATGTATTTATTGGTGGCGAGGCTCAGGCCATTTAGCCTGGACTTCCGCCTGACCACTTTAAAAAAAAATATTTTTTTTACAATTTATTTTATGATAAAAAGAAGATAATCCATGTAATGTGGCAGAGGAAAAAAGCGAGTGTTCGTGGCAAAAACTCGTGTAATGAAGCGCTTATATCGAAGAAGTGGATAAATGATCCGTTGAGAGCAAAAGTGGTTTAAGGCATATTTTGGAAGAATTGAGTTAGATACACTGATAGGTGGTTTTAACATTATTCGACCACGGGCTAAAATGGTATCAGTGAAAGTTCAATTCACTAGAGGCCAGCAAAATGCGGAAGTAGCCAACAAGTCGCTCATACCGCTGCATGGCATTGTGGTGTGTCACAAGTGGGACGAAACAACAACCGTCTCGTACTATCCTACTTTCAACCAAAGCCCCATGCAAGAGACTCTTCAATTGGGAGGTAATCCCATCGACAGACGTCCCGGTGTTGCGCTGGGAGGCATTTCTCCTCTCCCTCTCGCACAATCCTACCTCCATCCTAAGCCCCATGTAACAGACTTGGGAGGTATTCCCGTCCACAGACCTCCAGGTGTTGCGCTGAGAAGTATCCTCTTCTCCCTTTCGCACTATCCTACCTCCATCCTAAGCTCCATGCAACAGACTGTACACTTGAAGAGTAATCCCATCCCCAGACGTCCCGGTGTTGTCCTGGGAGGTATTCTTCTTCTGCCTCTCGCACAATCCTACCTCCATCCTAAGCCCCATGTAACAGACTAGGGAGGTAATCCCATCCAGATCCCATCCGGTGTGGCGCTGGGAAGTATCCTCTTCTCCCTTTCGCACTATCCTACCTCCATCCTAAGCTCCATGCAACAGACTGTACACTTGAAGAGTAATCCCATCCCCAGACGTCCCGGTGTTGTCCTGGGAGGTATTCTTCTTCTGCCTCTCGCACAATCCTACCTCCATCCTAAGCCCCATGTAACAGACTAGGGAGGTAATCCCATCCAGATCCCATCCGGTGTGGCGCTGGGAAGTATCCTCTTCTCCCTCTCGCACTATCGTATCTCCATCCTAAGCCCCACGCAACACACTTGAGACGTATTCCCCTTTCTCGAATTCCCCTGCCCTCACGCCGAGCACCCCGGAGCGAACCGTCTCCAGCGATGAGCTCGTGCGTTCGCCGCCACGCAACCGGTCTTGCCAAGACGCCGCGAGCGGGTCCCGCGCGACCGAAGCCGTCCACGGCAACTTCCCCGGTTGCGCTGCTGCCTCCGCACCACGCCTCGCCTCACCGCGCTGGCGAAGTAGGTCACAAGAGCAGCCGCGGGAGCGGCGCCGCCCGCAAAGATACCTACTTTTATGAGGCGGAGTGGCGCTTTGAAAGTTTCTGCGGACTGACGACGGCGGCGGCGGCGGCGGCGGCGGCGGCGGCGGCGGCAGTGGTGGCGGTGCGCGAGCCTGCGGTACGTATCTTCCGCGTTGAATGCATCACGAGAATTCGCCCGGTGCTCGGCGGCGGCGGCAACAGCAGCAAAGGCGCGGCGGCGGTGTGCAACTTCCCGAAAAGCGGGGGCGGGCGCGGGTGGAAAGACGGCGACGACGGGAGGGAAAGGGAAGGGAGGGGGGAAGTAGCGAAGGGACGGAAACGGCTGTGTGCCACTTCCGTAAACAGGGCGTTTCCTAGTTGTTGCGAGAGAACGTCGTCGTTGGCGGCGGCGGTGGCGGCGGCGGCGGCGGCGGCGGATGCGGAGCTGGCCGTCGCCGAACGCGGGGGCGTCGAAGAAGACAGCAGGAGGGCGGCGGGAGGGGAGGGAAGTGACTGCAAAGCGAGGAGAGTTCGCACACGTGCAAGGACCGGCACGGTGGACGTTGGTGCGGTGACAGGGATGATGTGTCATACAGGGGAGCGCTGCGCGAAAGTGGTTGCGCACAGGCGCAAGGTTATGATACAGAAGGTTATTGACGTGCGAAGACATGAGCAGAGGACGGGAGGCGCGAAATAGGAATGAAAAGGTGGAAGAATTGCGCGATATCCAGCGCATGAATGCCGACACTTTCGAATTGAATTGCCTTATTTTACGTGGCGAGACTCAGGCCATGAGGCCTGCTCTTCCGTCCGACCACGCAAATTTCGTTATGCTCCTTTCACCAACTAGCGGAGAAAGAAGGTATTCCATGGGCGACGAAACAGGCGATTTTGAATTTTGCTCGGAGGCGTCATTTAGGCTTCAGAATCTTTTACAGCAGTAAATCTACTAACATGGGACAGCCGGCTTTACTTCCCCTCCGAAGGAAGGCGTACAAACTATTTTTTCGCCCCTAAAAATCCATGGCTTCGATCGGGTTTGAACCAGCGAACTTGGGTATAACTATCCGATATGATCCGGTAACCGTTACACCATCGCCGCCACACTGGAAATAATGTGTTTCTGAGTCGAGAAGGGGGGTTGTATCGGGGGATTAGTGAGGTGAGGTGAGGTGAATGCTGCGAGGTTGGTTGCAGGAATGTAGGTCCGTGTGAGGTAGTCGGTCTGAGCGCCGTACGGAAGATGGTACCGCGAAAATCACAGATAATGGCAGGAGTGCTTCGGAAATTGTCCACAAATTCCCAACTCGGGAAGTGAGGAGGGGATTTATCTGGAAATTTCCAAAGCACGAGTGGTTTTGAAAAGAACTATTTCACGAATGAAATTACGTCAAACAGAGTTCCAAGACGCCCCAGATATTGAAAATAACTAAAGGCTATCTTAAAATCAAAGAGGTTATGTTTTTGTACATACGCGATTTATTGGACAACGACTAGCGATCGATGTATACCGCCTCCTAAGACAAATGAGTAACAGTTTATGATTGGTCAATACAGACAAGCGGTAAGAAAAATAGGATAGAAAAAGCGATCAATTTTTTGAGAAACACCTCCGTGATTTGGGCATTTGGAATGTAGAATTAAAAACTATTGGTTTTAATTGCACGAGTGAACAGTCATGACGACTCTTGTGCTGGACGCGGAATGCTGGGCTTCGTGCCAGAAGCAGCGAGAAACGCGAACAAGAAGAGGAGTGCGGCAGGTGGATACGGGGATTCGTGCGCGAAGGAGCGAGAGAAGTTGGGGGCGGTGGGGTCTCCCTCCACAGCGGGGTCAGGGACGCCGCGTGGCAGTGAGAGGAATTTGGCGGGCTGGGGGCGGGAGAGACGGGGATGCAAGGAGCAGAAGGGGGCGGATCGGGGAGAGGCGGAACTAGGAGGCGCGGTGAGAAGAGGCAGCGCGGGGCGGAGCGAGGCGAGGCGGGGACAGGCGACAGGGGACTGGCGAGAGGGGCCAGGCGAGGCGGGGACGGGCGAGGCGGGAACAGGCGAGGCAGGGACAGGCGAGGCGGGAACAGGCGAGGCGGGACCAGGCGAGAGGGGCCAGGCGAGAGGGGCCAGGCGACGCGGGACTGGCGAGGGGGGACAGACGAGAGGGGACTGACGAGAGGGGGCAGGCGAGGCGGGGCCAGGCGAAGCGGGGACAAGCGAAGGGGGACAGGCAAGAGGGGGCAGGCGAGGCGGCGACAGGCGAGGGAGGACAAGGGAGAGGGGACAGGCGAGGCAGGGAAAGACGAGGCGGGAAGACCGCGTGGGGAGACAGGCGAGAGGGGTCAGGCGAGGCGGTGCGGGACGAGGTGGCGCGAGGCGGGGAAAGGCGGGGAGAGGCAGGGAGAAGCGAAGAAGGGCGACGCGGGGCAAGACGGGCGACGCGGGGCGAAGCGGGGAAAGACGGGGTAAGGCGGGGTGGGCGAGACAGGGCCAGTACGACGCGGGGCGAGGCGGTGCAAGGCGTGGCAGTGCGTGGATGTGCGAGGAGGCGTGGTGTGGAGCTGGTCGAGCCACGGCGAGTCGAACTGGCGGGGCCGCGCCGACTGGCTTAGAGGGTCGGAGGGCGCGAGGCGCCGGGCGCGGGGAGAAGGCGGAAACGAGGCTAAGAGCCCTGGAACGAGGGCGGCCGGTGTTTCGCGGGGCTGATGGGGATTGCGAGCTCGCCACTTCGCCACTTGGCCGCTGGGCCGCGCCAGAGGGCTTGCCCCGGGCGGCCCGAGGAAACGGCCGGCCTCTCTGGGCGCCGCCGCCGCCGCCTTGGCAATGATGCTAATCCGGCCGCGCCAAACTTCTACCCATGCTACGCCGCTGCGCCGTTTTCAAAGTCAACCCTTTTCTCTGCGGCAATAAAGGGGAATTCGCGTAGTTACAAGCATTGCCTTTTTTTGTGCCAGTAAGTTGTAATGTGCCGCCTTAGAAGGCGAGGTGGTTAAAGCGCGTAGTATTCGACGTCTCGGTAGAAAAGGGTACAATATATACATAACGTCTATATATATAGGTTACTTTACGTAGTCATAGCAGTTTGCTTCATGTGAAAAGTTGACAATGCGATAAGTCTTCGCAGGACTATGAGAGGGAATTGGTTCGAGGTCAAGGAAATTGACAGGTGAGGACGGTTTTTGTGACGAGTGAAGCCAAACAACTTCATGCATTCTTAAAACATCAATTAATCAAATGATGTTATACTGATTTCTTGATATATATAAAGGATTTAAATGAGAAGAGAAATGTTCAATTCCTACATTTACATTGGATGTTCGTGGCTTGTCTTTTGTGTGTACGATGTGACACGAGAGAGTGTGGCTGTTCTGCTCCCAAGTAGGTCTGAAGAACCCGCAAGTATGTTAGGGTCTACTGTACAATTTCAAATTACATCTCCTCGGGGAGACACAGTATAAATAGCATCAGCTGAAGCCATAAGAAATAAAATAAGAATGTACGGCTGATATATTCCCTACATTCCTGAATGTATCTTTTGATCTGGGTTCAAATCAATCCCAATGTGTTTTCACATAATCCCTCTGTCAACAAATTGCGCATTATTACTCGCGCCACTTCAGTATGCTAACGTTCACTAAATAGGGTCTTCTTCCGTCAATAAAAATATTTAACAATAGTAACAAAGAAACAAGTTTAAAATGGACATAATGTTTCATTAAATTGAATCAAAGGTGAATCTTTGAAAATTTTACCTTCGATTGATACAAACTCGAACATACAAACAACATATACAAACATCGCGTCGTAAAAAAATTAGATACAGTGGACGTCGCTTTTTGTAATGACGGTTAATGTCATCATTCGACTCCTGTTATCATTCTTATAATTTCCCACACGGATTGATATTACATTAACAAAATTCTATTCATCGAAATCAGATTTCGTTTGATATTATTATTATTATTATTATTATTATTATTATTATTATTATTATTATTATTATTACTATGAAACCTATTTCAATTATGCACATATTTGATCCTTCGTGTGTAGAAATACCGCGCACTCGACCAACCAATAGGGCGGAAAACGAATTTTGAGTTGTAGATGAAATTACTGCATGTGCTTGGCAGGCACGAGACGACATATTACTTTCACCAACTCAGAAGAAGCGGCAGGAGTTTGTGGAGAACAAAATTACGACGATCCCGTGGACACGTCTCAACTTCCAACAACAGCCGATACGAGCCAGATATTAGAAATATTGGACCGTGGTGTTCAGCAATCAGTTAATTTACAGAAACATCAGGAGATTTACATTAATTGAATCCTCAGAGAGAACCATAAGTAGGCCTTAATCGAGGACGTTTAGGTATTATAAAAACCTGACATCGCAATAACATTTTTATTTGTTTTAAATATTCATTTCTTAATGACAGTATAAATGAATCTTATTATGAACGGATGTTCCTAGTAGTAAACTACAAAAGTAGCGTTCTTTTTTTATATCATAATCTTGAATTAGAATTTTTCGCGTATTGTAATCAATCGATTTTAGAACTAATCAGACAATCCCAACTCGTTTTGATCAAATCACACGGTTGGATCTCGATCAATTTACGTGTAATTTGTGGTGGACATAGTAAGCCCTGAGCAGGATTTCTTGGAGTGCTACCAATTCCACGGACTCTCATTTCATCATTTTTGTATCATCAATCACATCATCATTATCATTACCATTAGCGTCTTTCAGATTAACCATGGGCCTTAATGACGTAAGCGGCCAAAGGGTCCTAAACCCAAATAAATAAATAAATATATAGATAAATGAATAAATGAAGTTACGTTATCTCGGGCCACATTTTTTAAATATACATTTGCAACAAAAATTTGTATATAAACGATTTTGGAGCACTACTTTATTCTACCTAATTTTTAATCTCAATTTTGCATAATCTTCTCTTCATATTCTTGTTACCTTTAAAATGTTTAGCTCCCAGCTTTTTTGTAGATCCTTTTCTAGTTCAGCATTAGTGTATTGCTTCAAGCTACATGATACTCCCAATTCGTGTTACTTCTATTCTTGGATATTTCTTCTACTAACTTTAATACTTTTAGTTTATTCAATAAACCGGTGTCTTATCTCTGAGACACGCCATTTTTCTCGGTTTTGAGTGTTTAATTTTCTATTCTGAAATACACAATAAAATTTACATAATAACAATAATGAACATTGTACATTTTAAAATTTAAATAAATCAGCAAAATGTAGTGTGGAGGGTCCCGCATAACGCAGAACGAAAGAAATTATGTAATGAACAATAACACCAAATTAGAAGAGCATAAACTCTTGGCTGGTTGGGTCACGCGAAGAGAATGGGTGCAGTGCGTATGCCATTAAAACGTTTAGCTTTCGATAGAATGGCGGAAGAACTGAGGGCCAGCCAAAAGCCAAGTGATTGTAATGTCAAAAGTGAAGCGCGAAAATAACAGGAAGTAATGGACTGCAACGGGAAGAAAAGGCTTTTAAAAATGTAGTGTTGATGATCTCTAAAGATTCACAGACCATATACAAAAGTTATATAAATGTTCTTGAGTAGTCTATAGTAATAAATAAGAACATGAAATTGAGTAACAGAGTTTAATGGTCAGAGTTCAAGAGGCAATATACTATTAGACGTAACTTCCAACACGAAGTACACGTTTACAGCCCAAGAAAAACGTTTGCTACCTTTCATAAAGTGATGTTCAACATAATACTTCCTTATTGGATTCATGGCTTCGTGCTTCAAATTGAGCAAGTAACAAGCGCAGGTTCGATTTTATGAAACAAATATGAAGAACGAAGCAGTCAAGGCTAACGATATTTACCAGGATAATGAAAATAAATGCACAAAATACCAATGCGGATATGCACTGCAAAGGTTTTCAAGTCCTTGAGAATTAAGTTATGAAAGGAAGCCGTTAAAATGACACGGTACATGTTTAGGGATACGAGGAAATAAAAATGAAAACAGGAAAAAAATAGTAGAAGGAAAGGAAAAATGAAAACAAAAAAACATAGAAACTGGAGGTGCTAAAACGGCATATTATCTTCCATTATTGTAACTGCTACTAATATTACAACAGTTGAACCTGCAAAAATGTTTCCAATCCACTAAAATATTTTCCCCAACTTGGATTCTAAACCAGGCTTGAAGAAAAAAAATTGGAGCCATTTATGAGAAAATGGCGTATGAGCGTTTCTGAAAATTTGGAATTTTGAGCTAGTTTTCAGAGAAAACGGTTGAGTTTTCGAGAAACTTTGTAATAATGTAAGTATTAACGACATGAGAGACAAGTCAAAATAATTACATTTTTGTAATTTTTGAAAAACAAAAGAATAGAGCAAACTGAGGTTTATTTCATCCCATAGAATACATTTAGTACTATCCAAACCAAAAGTACAAAGAAAAATATTGGAGCCGTTTTTGAGAACATCTTGTTTTTGTTATTTTTTTAAAATTTACATATTGTATGCAATATTGCGCGAAAAGTACTAAAATTGTTAAAAAAATTTACATGACCTTTTCAAAGAATTCACTATAGAGCACAAAGTTTATTTGAAAGAAAAAATCGCTATCTTCAATTTTGTAGTAGGAAGACGCTGAAAAAAAATCAATTTTCATTTCAAAAATTTTTTTCAATTTTCGAAAATGCACAGCTAACCGTGAAAATGGGACCTACGTCACCTTTATAAATGTATTTTACTCTATTCTTACAAGAAATTTAGAGAAAAAATGGGAGCCGCTTTTGAGAAAATTTTGAAAGTGTGGGGAGGTTTCATGTAAAGTACACCAAAATTTTAAAGAAAGATTTTCAAAATCGCATCGCCTCGAGTCGAGCGAGATTGACAGGGGAATATCCATTTTGGAAAAAATCCTACGTACAGTTTAGGCGGTAGTCGCGTTCATAGACAGACCGACAGACAGGCAGACGGCAGAAACACAGACAGACAGACGTTTTGAAAAAAACAACACTTTTCCTGAATCAGAAGACCCCAAAACGTATATTTCCGTATGTACACGTGAAAGTAAAACGGTATCTGACGTTTGGGGAGTAATATAATCTCGACACGTTTTCTTGAGCTCCAGAATCCTTTTCCCTCTGTTTTACTATACACATTTGAATGATCAACAAAAGTGCCAACAAAGCGAGGTTAGCCACATTTGAAGATCTAGACATTTTCGTTCCCAAGTTATAGAAAACTTGCATCGGTGAACGAACTACTGACTTGATTTTATTGTATTGCTAACAAAATAGTAACGCCCGTCCCCAGCTCAACTCCTAACATAGTCGACAAAAGGAGATTTCAACAAAACGTGTGCATGGTAAGAGAACACTTATGTTCCGAAGCAAAACAATGTGCCATTTCAGCTTTTGCTCAATGAATCTGGTAGACTGCACGAAAAACCTTAACGAGATCAGTGTCAGAAACCCAGAATCAGTAATAATTACTTGTTTCAGGTATAGTTTAGCAGGTAGGTTTAGCAGTCTTTTCAAACGATGCAGTAATAATAATAATAATAATAATAATAATAATAATAATAATAATAATAATAATAATAATTTTATCCCCAACTTGTTTTACAGAGATAATTTACATAGCATTTACTAGGAATTACGTACCATCGAAAACCACTTGTGATAGCAATACTGAGCTTATAATTTAATGACTTAATTTACACATTTACACATTATAATTTAATTACTTAATTTACACATTTACACATTATAATTTAATTACTTAATTTAATAATGGCTTAATTTACACAGTCACAGTGAAGAGTTAGTTTACATAGTTTTAATGCAGTATTTCAGATAATTTGTTTACATGATTTTCATCATGTTTTAAAACCAAAATCTTTATCCTGCGTTTGAAAATATTCAAGGATTTACTGTTTTTCAATGTCAGCAGTAATTGATTATAAATGTGATCCCAATGGAGGCCCAATGGAGACCAAGGTTTTTGATATGAGAGATTTATGAATTTTGTTTTTTTTAATTTGATTAGTAGCTTATTTATTTACGTCAAAAACAGTTAAAACCTGTGTGTAACGAGCTATGGGGAGAAGTGAATTCTGTGCACGTTTTCATAATTTTGTGATCAATATCCTAAGCCATATTCTAGTCGAATTTAGAATACAGAAAAAAGGAGTTTTTTTCAAGTTTTATAGACAAAATAGTCCCTCGTACCTATATTCGTAATTGGTAAATATTCGCTCCTAGCTTTGCTGCGTATCATTGCTACGTAATTTGATTAGTAGCTTTGCAGTACACACGCTAACTAATGCATTATATAGCATAGAAGCCCACGGCAGCTCCTTTTTCCGGAGCGACCGTGATCTTGGCGAGTGGAAGGCCACGTGACGTCGCATCGGCAGCGACCTCGCCTCTCCGCTTTTTGCGCCGCGCGGGGCCGCTCCCACTCACGGCCAGAGCGCCTCCGGTGGCCAGTGGTCGACGGCACACACTTTGCCACAGCCCCGCTTTTTTTAACATTTTAAAACTTTTTTTATTTACTGTATTTTACAACCATCCGTTGTAGAATCCATCAAGTTGTTCGTGGGTATTGGTCCATAAATTAATGTAATAATTCGGCGGAGATAGTGCCAATAGTAGTGGGTGCCCGCGGAGCATGGGACCCAGTTAATGGTAAGCTCCTCAAGCCGCTTCTGCACGAAGACTATACTGCGATTTTTCTAACTTTGCCCCTGAAGGCCACTCAAATTCCGTCTTCGCGATGGAATATGTCACTGTATTTCGCATCTTTCTCAGTCGTTCCGCTAGATTTCGCATGATCGCGACCCAATTAAGCAGTGCTTGCGATCATGCGACTTCTACCGGCAAGACTGAGAAAGACGCGAAATGCCGTGTGATATTCCATCACGAAGATGGGCTTTGAGTGGCCTTGAGGGGCAATGTTAGAGAAATCGCAGTATATCGTCCTGTCCTACGCAAGAGGCTGATTAGCGCCGCTCTACGCGGCTCTCACGACATCTACAAGGCGCACCTGGTGTGAACCGCACCGGAGGATCTGATGACAGCAGAGCTCTTCGTACAGCCTTTTTCAGGGCTAAGCCACACCTTCTAAAACAGTACATTTTAGGGCTTGTTTCATCTCGAACGGCCGGAAACTCCGCAGCCTCTGCCTCAAACTCCGCAGCCTGCATTTTCATGCAACATTAATATTTATAATTACAACACACGTCGTAGAAATCTCGTTCATCAAGTATCAACAGGTCAGTACAAGAAATCCACATTCATGTACGTTACTTTACAACGCATTGCCAGATGACATTAAACAATTAAATTGGGTACACAAATTTAAGTTAAGAGTAAAATCTTTCCTGCTGGATAACTGTTTCTATAAAATTAGAGACTATAGTGATCGCCAAAAACAAAAATAATGTTTATTTTAACAAAACAATGATATATAATGAATTAGTTTACATTTGTATTGTATACATTTCAAAAAAGATTTAATACGCCAGCAGCAATAAAGTACTTCAGCTTCCGGGGCCAATGACCCCTCATCTCGATCAGATTTTGGAATAATTTGTATATATCAGGGCTGATAATTTGAAATAAAGTGCATTTTAAATCAGTAAAATCTAGAGTAAATAAATATTGTGCATTTTAAAGAAAGATTACCATATGAACCCATTGCAGTCCCATTTTTAAACTTGCAGCATCTGTTTGGAAACATACAAGGATTATTTTAGAATTTTTTCAATTTTTTTGAAGAAAAGCATTTTGAAAAAAAACTAAAAATCAAAATTTTAAATTCAAATTTCAAAACACTTTTTGAACGCAACCTCTATTGAGTTGTATATCATATAAAAGTCCATAATGAAAGCTGCAAAATGACACCTGTTTCAACTCTCTATCTAAGTTTGGTGAGGTTCTGCATCAATTTAAAACTTTTCGGGAACCCAATTTTGTAAAATTTTACATGGCTGTATTTCACAAACGGGTGGAAATATTTTACTCAAAATTTGTGGTTTTCTTATTCTTCATTCATACTACCTATGTGTCAAATTTTATCTAAATCTGAGATGGTGATGTAAAATGGCTGTGTTGATTTAATATGGAATGACCCGTATCACCCACCAGCGGGGCACCGCCCCAGCCGGGACAAGTTGTAAGCTCCCGACCGGTCTCCCGACATGTGTGGTAGTGTCGTGCATGTTAATGTAAGTGTGTGTGTAAGAGGAGAGGATAGGACAAGGAACAGGAAGGAAAGATCGCGCGCGGTCCGTTGCCCGTTTGTTAGGGTACTGCTCCGGCATTCGCCTGGTGTAGATCGGAGAAACCACAGAAAACTCCCGATCAGAGCAGCCGGCCGCTAGAATTCTCCTCCAGACAGCGACTGAATTCGACCTAGCTTACAAGCCAGTGTCGAAAATCCTGCGACCGCCGGGAGTGGAACCTAGGACCTCCCGGTCAGAGGAACTGCAGTGCCATCAGGTTGATGCACTGAGCCATCTCTCCCGGTGCCGCCCGAGGGGGTGTTGTGGGTGTGGGGGAGGGGGAACCGGTTTCTGGGAGGCCCCCGCGCGGGCGGACCGCAGCGCTGCGTGCGACGCCGTAATAGCCGCTCCGCGCGCTGCGGCCGGCGCGAATCGCGCCCAAAGGATTGCACAGTGGTGCACACCGCCATCACAAGTGCACCAAACTCCCAGAAAAAAATGCATTGTTAGTAGATCCCGGAAGAATATGTAGTATAAAACATCAAAATATGTACATAAATATGCAATGAAAATAGTAATAATATGCAATAAATATGTAAAATCGGATATAATACGTAATATTAAAATACACTAATAATAAAATACATTTACGAAATACGAAATTAGATTTATAAAAACTGCTCACCTCACATCATACAACTTTCTCGTCAGTAGTAAGAGCTTCCTCTATTGTAATCCAGGACCGTAATTTAGCAACCGGACTAATCGCAATAGAGGCCATCGCACAAACTAGTGAGATCCACGATCAGCAAACATACACTGTCGCATCTTCATCGAAGTGTTACACGTCAGTGATCGTAAATTTTTCTCCGAAATTGAGGTAACAGATCACAAAACGCGGTGTCAATGATGCTTTGGACACCCAGATTTCCCCAATAATGTAGGAAAAATGCTGATATTTAAAAATACATCTTTTCATAAAAAACATGGAATTAAATAAATGAAAATTGATAAAATAAGAAAATATATTGTGAAATCAGCAAAATACGTAAAATATGTAATATAGTACTAAATATGTAAAAATATGTAACGAAAAAATTCGATATTGTGTTAGGAGGACTATGTTTCGCCATGATTACAATTTTTAGAGCGGTAAGTAGAAAGAAAAAATATGTAATTACATAAAATGCCGGTCTCTAATTATTAGTATTGTAGTAACTATTAAATTCATTATTTTATTAAATACATCATTCTATTTTAAGTAGTATTCTTATTGAAGTGTGATGACGTGTTGTGAAGTGTAGTAAAATACTGAAGTAGAAAAAGAAATGAAGTGCAAGTGTTGTGAAGTGAACTGAAGTGAAATGAAGTGAAGTGGATTGAACTACAGTGTCATAAAAATTCGTGTATTTATTGGTGTAAAATATCTGTACAAGACAGCCACAAAATGTAGAATTAATGTGGTTATTCTTGTTAAAGCCTTTATTGGCATCATATTATTATTATTATTAATATTATTGTCTTAAAATAATTTTACGTTACAGTGTATTTAATTCCTAATTATAATATGTAAATTTTAGTGTTCTGCCATCAGGTTGCATAAACTTATCTGCGAAAATAATAAATATCTATCTATCTAAAAATATTTCAGATGTGATAAAATTATAATCTAGTAATTGAATTATTCTGCCCTTCATATTCAAAACACTATGGTTAAATTTTAATATTTTTTAGCACTTTTGCCGTAGTACATCACATAGTTCTTGACTTCTTGGCTGTCTGGGAGATGCCGCGTTTCTTGGCTGAGTGGCCAACGTTTCGCCTGTCAAGTCGCAGGCTTCTTCAGGGCAGTGTGGCAGGGAAGCCTGCGACATGACAGGCGAAACGTCGGCCTCTCAGCCAACGCGGCGTCTCCCGGACAGCCAAGAAGTCATGGACTCGGGCCGCGGAAGCTTACGTGTACACATAGTTCTTAACTTGTTTTTGTTATTCTAGGTCGCATCAACGTCTAAGTTATCAGTGACCACTACTGGATTTTAATGGTAATTTTTATGGTATCTATGAAAATGAAACGATATGGGATGGAAGGGGGTGAATGGACGAACGCGCGAGCCTTCGGTCCGAGATCGCTACGGCACTACTGACTTAGCGATCTCGGCCACCGAGCCGACAACTATATTTGATGTCATATAAATTCAAAATTAAAAAATAAAAAGTTTGGAATTAGCAGACACTGGAAGGTATTTAGTAGCCAGAAATTTTATTGATGCTGATGCAACAATTCTGTTGAAGTTTCTATTTAGATCTTTTTTTCAGAACACGTGTTCTTCTCAGAACATTGTAAAAAGCAATAATTAAGAAGTAAAAGTATTTAAAATAATGCTTAAAAATAGCAAGTATCAAACATTACTTGCACTTGTATATTTGTTTGACATGTGCATCACTTGAGATGTAATGAAACGGTAAAATATTTCAAATTAATAATTTTTGTTTTGTTTTCAGCTTTAATCACATTACTTTATTATTTACAATGTTACTAATTTAACAAGAAAATAATAAAGGCTTCAGCAAATTAAACTTTAATGCATGGAAAGAATAAAATTAGTATGAACAGTCAGTGAATCAAATGAACTCACGAACTTATTTACTCCTTCAACGAGCCGTATAAACTCACTATAAACTCAATCATTCCTTGCTGTCTTGTTTTCAGGAAATACGAACAGTTTTCAGGTTGTTAATAAGGATTTACGGAAACAGCCATATTTTTTTCTGAAAGATGCCGCTTCATCAGCAAATCATAATGAAACTTCTGTTGGTATAAGATTAAATCTGTCAAAACATTTGACGTCACTGATCATAACATTTTGCTTTCAAAATTACCAGTATTTCTAATTCGAGGAATGGCTCTATATTGGATATATTCGTACTTTAAATAATGATCTCCGAGAGAAGATACACCGGACTGAAATGAAGGAACATTATTTACTCTTCTTTCCGTTTCAATGCCAATTGAACACGGTGTTTCCTAGGGTCCGAAGTTAACCCAAACCTCTTTCTTCTATAGGTAAACGTTATGCCTTTGCCAACTAGAAATGGAAAAGCAGTTCTCTTCGCAAAAGATACGAATATTCTTTACAAAAAATACACAATACGTATGATAATAGATTTTTTGAATAAGTTCCGTAATAAACAAAATTAATAATAACCAAAGGAAAACTGTTTTAATGCAATATTTCATTTCAAAGAAAAAATAGCAAACTACATTTAAAACGAACGGCGGGCAATTGGCTGAGGTTTAATGTAACATTTTCGGGCGTCGCATTTCAGTCAAATCTAAAATGAAACGTCCATTTAAAGTAATTGAATATTAATTATTTTCATTGATTATCATGCATTCAAAACTAAAATATCTTACATCCTTCTGTAAAAGCGTCGAAGGCTTGTGTAGAAGCCATAATGCACCGTTTTAAAGAGGAAGGACGTCAAGAAGCGCTACTCATGCACAACTGCAGGTTCTGAGGTAGCGCTTACGCACAACGAGAATCACGATTCTGCCCATAGCGCGGTGCATTCCGCATAGAGTATGATTGCAGAGAAGCCCGAACCACACACACGCAAGGCGCTCGGAGCCTCGGAGCAGTCATTAAGGAAGACTGCAGAGACGGTGGGAAGACCCTGCTTCTGCCAGCGGCAGGGAGAAGCGCAGCCTGGTAATATTCCCGTAACGTTGTGTAACTCCTCCTGCCTCCTCGGTTCCATTGTCTAGAAGCCAGCAGCCGCTCCTAGCACGATACAACTCACGCGGCGGAAAATTGCCGCTGAATTGCCGGCGACAACGGAGATTTCTATAACGGACAACCGCCTTACCAGCAGTAGACCGAAATGACCCAGAACTTTCATGGAGCACGGGCGAGGTCCTTCTTTCACACACAAGTATGGAGACGTCTTTCATAAGTTTGATATTCAACTAAACCAGTGTTCACAAGGTCGATGCCACAAGCGGGAGTCCGTGGTACGAGTGCCACGACGAAATCGCCCCTCCACGCAGTTCATTACCCCGCCACCAGAGACAATGTCCCCCTATTGTAAAACGGCGGGGATATTAAGAGTTTCCTTTCTCGACGCTAGTGGCCCAGAGGAGCTCGTGGCATGCTACGGTGCCACGACGCGTGCCACTGTCACCAGTAGAAGACCTTGACACCACCGAACTAAACTGGATGGATTATTTTTGGTGAGGAAAGGAATATCTTTCGATAAATAAGAATGCAGCACAGAAAAATTGTGTGTAGAAGAAATTTAATTAATAATTAAAGCATAACAAAACAATACACAATATTACAATTACTATAAATTGTAAGAATGTAAACTAAATTGGAAAATAAATTTGATAACATGGGATCTACAAGATCAAACGAATCAAATATCGACAGTGTGGGATCTATGAAGTTTTAAGAATTCCCTTTGTAAAATCAATCTCCTTTCCTCAACAGTCCACTATAATGACGTAAAAAGCATGCATTGCCCTTGTACTCAAATTCTGGCCGACATCTATTACCCTTCCGTAACCACCTGCTCCTTCTGGAAACTTTCGATTCGGACATTTAACGAGCGTAGCCATGCATTCGCTACGACAGTTGTTGTTCAAGCTATCTTAAAAAGCTTGTTTAAAATGTGACATTCGTATCTTTTTTCCATATGGTTTCTATTTTTTCTTGTCAATATATACTTTTGATTTATTCATCTTGTTGCCAATTACTGTGTTCAAATACGTCGTATCACTTATCTTAAACGATATTCCAAACCTGTAGAATGCTATCCTCAATTTGAAAACTTGATTTGAATGCACTTCGTTCCTTTAAAACAATCTTGAAATAAGGCCTTCAATTGTGACACATCGGTTTTTGTTTATTTTGTCAAAGGACAGTAAAAACAGTCTGCGACGTATGGTGGAGAAGTACACAATGCGCATGATTCCATGAGCTTTGGAATCACTTCCCCACTATTTCATCATAATTAGTTGAATGATCAATAAAAGTACCAACAAAGCGAGGTTAACATTTGAAAATAGACATTTTCGCTTCTAATTAATGGAAATCATAATTGCATCAGTAAATGAAATACAGATTTACATTTTTAGTATTTCTAACAAAATAGTAACACTATTACCACCGTCTCTACTCCTACTACATCTAATAACTAGTGGGGCTATAACAGCTCGTACATTCTCCCCTTCATCATTTAGCACGTCGTGTAGCCAGAATCCATGTTTCGTGGGTCCTTGATATCGAAAAATCGAATGGCGGCAAAACGTATGTCCGTCTGAACAACGCTAGCGGCAAAACCGTTCAGCCGATTTTCTCCAAAATTGATATTTCCCTATCAACCTGACTGATGTCCTGTTGTCACGGCCCCTTGAATTTGAAATCAATATTTCAATTTTTGGGAGTACTTAGGACATTTTCAAAATGTTCAAGAAAATGGCTCCGTCGTTCTTGATTAAATTTTGTTGTTCGATAGCATGAAGGGCGTTTAAGAGAATGGTGCAGGTCTCATGATCGTGATCTCATGATCTGATTTTTGGAATATTGCAAAAGTTCAAATTTTTAGCGGAGTCTTCCTACAACTTAAAATATTAAATACAGACACTTTTCCCTTAATGAAATCTGTTCCTTAAAGATAGATTTTGAAATAAGTTCAAGCACAATGTTTCGAAAATTTGAGTACTTTTCGCATAATTTTGCATGAAAATGCGGGGGACAAAGTACGTGCTGTTTTCGCATCATGAGTTTTACAAAGCGGTAAATCTGTAATAAGGGGGTGATCCGTTCCGGTGATATAAAAAACTTCTATCGTCTTCCTCATAAAATTAGAAACGAATTATTCTTGTATCGTGTTGGTATCAAAAGCTTAGTTTCCACTTGAAAGTATTGTAATCATGCGCTGGAAAACGGCGACTTTTCAAAAGAAGTCTTATTACTAGGATCTGACGACGAAAAAGTGGATAACCCTTGTTTCTATATATAGTAAATTTCTTCCTCTAACACGTTGTCTAGTCACAATCCAGGTGTTTTGGGCCCTTTATACCGAAAAATCGATTGACGGAAAAACGTTTGTGAGTCTACGTACGAAGCCCCGAATTTGAAACGAATATTTTAATTTGGGGGGGTAATTTACATTAAACCTCAACATTTACAAAATTTTCTCAAAAATGTTCCTACTTTTTTTATTATATTTGTCCTCGGATAACGTAGAAAACGGTGAAAAGAATGACGCAGGTCTCATTATCATTTAAATTCCTGCCAGTTCGAATATTGCAAAACTTCAAACATTCTTCGGTATTTTCCTACAAGTACATATAAAATAATATTTTACTTAACGAAATCTGAAGAACATGCAGGTTTTTGAAACCAATGTTTTTTCAAAAAAGTCTGGAAATTTTTTCTTGAATTTTTGCTCGTTTATTGCAAAGCACGCAAAAAAATGTCGCAGGTACCGTTTTCGATAAACACTATTTTTGATTATGGAAAAAATTAACAATGCAAAACTATGATATTGAAAATGGAGAGTTATTGCTAAATGAAATCTGGTATTCGAAGATATCTTTAAATTAGGTCATGAAGAATTTGCTGTAAACATGAGTTGTTTTCTCATAATTTTTGCTTGAAAAGAAGGCAATTATAAAAATTTTCAACCACGGATTTAATTTTGTTGCTTAATTATTTTTATTTTGTTGTTTGATCAAAGTATTCTTATATAAATGGAGTTTTGCACAATTCTCTGAAGTTTCGAAAATTTCAAATGTTACAAATAACGCGAGAAACCACATGCTGTTGTAGCACAACTAATTTAACATTGGGGACTACGAATCGTCACAGAAGAAACGTTTTCAACGAAGTTACACATTCGTTGTGAATACCAGGTCCATCCCCACTGCTATTGAAGACTACTACTACGACTACTAACGCCACGAAACAGCACGCCACTTCTGGGGGATAGACGAGAGCCTACGACGACAATCTGATAGTGATTGATTATTAGTGATTCTGGGGGCGTCAGCTAATGGGGGGGGGGTCATTCTCCCGTACGTGCAGTCACTGTTTCTCATTAGGGAAGTGGTGGTGATCTTTCCCCGTTGGATGGCGACCTAATGTCGGCTAGCGGTATTTTCCCCAACTAGGCATCTCCCACCAGCGGGGCACCGCCCCAGCCGGGACAAGCTCTAAGCTCCGGAACAGTCTCCCGGCATGTGTGGTAGTATAGTGAATGTTAGTTTGTGTGGTGTAAGGGGTGACGATAGGACAAGGAAGAGGAAGGAAAGATCGTGCGCGGTCTGTGGCTCTTTTCGTAGAAAACTGCTTCGGCACTCTCCTGGTGTTGATCGGAGAAACTACCGATCAGAGCAGCCGGTCGCTAGAATTCTTCTCCAGACAGCGACTGTATTCGACGTAGCTGGAAAGCTAGTGTCGAAAACACTACCGCCGTCGGGACTCGAACCTAGGACCTCCCTGTCATAGGCATTGCGGTGACAACAGCTGATGCACTGAGCCACCTCTCCCGGTGGATCTGACCGTGCCCACGGGACATCATAGGCAGCGTGCGCGTTTTTTGCGGACGTGAGCTCGGGGGCTGTGGAGTTGGTAGCCGCGGGGCGAACGGTCAGCAGCGAGGCGGGCGGGGCTGGGCGGGGCTGGGCGGGGCGGGGCGGGGTGGGGCGATGCGCGCGCTGAGTAACGCTCCGGCAAGTGCGTTTGTCTGGCATGGGCGCCCGTAGGCGTGGACAAGGGCCGGAACCACGTGGGCGAGTGCGAGGTCGAGGGGGGAAGTGCGGAGAGAAGAGCGTGAGCGGTTAAGGGGTGCGAGAGCGAGAGGGGAGTTGAGAGTGGGGACTGATGAAATGAATAAGAAGAAAATTATATATATTTTTGTCAATAGGCGGAGCGGTTATTTTTCCATATGTCACGTAACGATCTCTATTCTTTATTAAAATTAAGACATAACATTATTATACATTAACATATTTTTGGCTCGCCGACAAAGCTCTAACAGCGTAATGTAGATGATGATGATGATGATGATGATGATGATAGATGTTTAGATGAATAGATGTTTAGGTTTAGAACAAATTCTGTGGTGGCAGCAGAGATCTTGTGGTAATCCACGATATAGATCTTTTAGTAATCCAATATAGCCATGGTTAAATTCTCTACATATTACTAAAATAGTCTACTATTGTGGTTGATACCTCTTTATCCTTGGAACTTTATTATAGATTTAGAGCGTTTATCTGATCTCGTCATTTATATTCAGAATTGAACGTAGAGCATAATTATGATCTCCAATAAACTTTTCTAGTAATATTGAAGTCTTTTTACAGACGTCGCAGACTATGTTCTTCTGTTATAAAAGCTAAAGACTTAAGATTCGATTTCCGTTCACCGCGATGCTTTGCTCGCCCCATTTGGTAGATGATCTCAAGGTGAGTGCGCGGCAGAGTGCAAGGGGCCTGCGGGAGGGCTTGTGCAGGGATGCGCGCGTGAGCGAGTGCGGGGTCGAGTGCGAAAAGAATAGCGTACCCGGGCAGGGAGGGAGTGTGAGAACGATGGCGGAAGTGAGTGTGGGGAAGAGGATGAGAATGAATGCGAGGTAGGGATGCGACGTTTGCAAAACATCGATGCTTTTATAAAATCATGGATGTATTCAACATCGATATTTTGAATCGGAAGTTTTTTTACCCCGATTTTGTTTGTTCAATGTTTCTACGCGGTTGATATTTTTTAAATAAAAAACGCAGCACCATAACCAAATTCTATAATAATTTTCATATGACCTTTAACTGAAGATTCTACAGACGAAAGTGATAAAGTGTGAAAAATAAATAAAATATAGATCTCAACAACGAAGCTTATATTATTTTTGAATTACCGAATACGATGACATTTTTGTTAATTATCCTAATGTTTTTGACTTCGTTTTGTGAGGTTCATATCGATTAAAAATTAATAAATATGACCAATTTCAAATTCAATACCTCCTCCCCATGAGAACTTTAATGGTTACTTATCTAGTTTTAATAAAACATTTTATTAAACATCGATGTTTTTAACATGGATGTTCTAATTTTGAGCATCGATGTCCAGAAACATCGATGTGCTGTCGATGTCGCGAGGACGGAGGCATTGGCAGGGATGAGTGCGAGGGCGAGTGAGAGAACCACTACGACGGAGGGGGACAGGAGACGTGTCCGAGCGGTGACGTTTACGGAGACGGCGGCGGAAGCGCGAATGCGTGCGGGAGCCGAAGCAAGAGAGGTGGTGAGAGAAGGGGCGAAAGCGATGGCAAGGGCGATGTCGTAGACGGTGGTGTGGGTGGGTAAGGGCGGGTGACAGGCAGGCGGCAGGGCTGGCGGCGTTGGTGAACAAGCATGGGTGGACGTGAGCGGGTGCGGGAGGGCGAGGGCAGGATTGGGCTGGGACCGCGACGGAGGCTGTGGCGAGTATGTGAGCGAGTGGGGGAGTGGGGGCCACGAGTGGCAACAGTGTGAGTGGGGGGCGAGGATGGCGGAGGCCGTGGGTGAATGAGGGGCGCAGGTAAGAGCGAAGGCGGGCCTGAGTTTGGGACCGTGAACGAAGCCGGGGATGCGTGCAGGCGCAGAAGCGAGAGAGCTGGTGATAGCAGGGGGCGAAAGCGATGGCAAGGGCGATGGCGTTGGCTGTGTTGGGGCGGGTGACAGGCCAGCGGCAGGGCTGGCGGCGTCCGTGGAAAAGCGTGGGTAGACGTAGACGTGGGTGGGTGCAGGAGAGCGAGGTCAGGATTGGTCTGGGGCCGGGTCGGGTGGTGCGGGTGCGGATGCGGGTGGCAAGCGCGTGGCAAGCGCGGGTGGCAAGCGTGGATGGCAAGCGCGGGTGGCAAGCGCGGATGGCAAGCGCGGATGGCAAGCGTGGATGGCAAGCGTGGATGGCAAGCGCGGGTGGCAAGCGCGGGCGGCAAGGGTGATGGCATGGGCTGTGTTGGGGCGTGTGACAGGCCGGTGGCAGGGCTGGCGGCGTTCGTGGACAAGGCACGGGTGGACGCGGGCGGGCGCGGGAGGGCGAGCGCAGGATCGGGCGAGCGGGGCCGCGGGCGGATATTTATGCGCGCAATCGCCCCCTCTCGCCCAGTGGCCTGCTTCCCACGCGCGGTCCCCCGCCGGCCACGCCCACCGCGCTCGCCGCGCGCCCACGGGTCACGCGCGGTCGTGCCGAAGCAGAGGAGTTCTTATTTGGCAGGTAGGCGGAAAAGTTAATTTTTTAAATAGGTAATTACAACATATTTATATATAATTTCAATACTACGTGGCTAGGCTGAAGGCCTATAAGCCATTACAATACCTACATCCTACCGCATTCTAACCTTTCGAATTCTGGCATTCACCCCTAATGGTCTCTTCATCGCATCAAAGCCGCGGAAAGGAGACCATAAGGTACGGCTGAGGAAAAAACCCCTGAAGGGGGAAAAACCTGCCGTCAGAAGACGAGTACATGCTAAGCTACTAGATTTTTTCTAAACTATTTATTCATTTTCTAGCGTGGGAATCTTCTCCATCAAGTCTTTGGCCTCCTCAGCCCCTGAAATCAAACACCGCCACAGAAGATCGCCCGCGCCACCGCCTCTCCGATCAATTTACTACTGGGAAAAGTTAATTAGGGTGTTCCCTTGACAACTCCCAAGAATTCTTCAAAAGTTTGGAAAATTAGGACAGAGGGTGTCCCTGAGTAAAGTTGAAATGTCCTCAACTCATGAAATACTAGCCGTATTAAATGATTCAAGAGAGCGACACACATCTTCCTGGTAAGGGATGTTTTTTGAAGTAGGCAAATAATGGATTCTTTTGATGAAAATCATGCACAAATATGGCACCAAGTTTCCTTCCATTAAAGTTTTTGGTCACGACGTTTTTTCTGATGACCTCAAAAAAAGGTTTAAACAGATTTGTCTTGGATTACTAAAGCTTGTAGAAAGCGTACAGTTGTATTTCTACTTTCAAAGTTCTAGAATAAGATGCGCTTGTCAGAATTATAGGAATAAAGCGTCACCTCAAAACATTCGTTTCTTCGATTTTTAAACTTTTTGATATAATAATTATCAGATAAAGAAACATGTTTATGCATCGTCAGTACCCACTTTGTCTAGTTTCATTACAAATATGTTTTTATATTGTTACGTTAATAATATTAAAAGCATTTAATAATTTATAGAGGGCCGATATGGGAATAAATCACCCACGTTATTCTTGTACACTTGTTTCTTAAAGTATCCATTTCTGTACTATAATGCTGATAGTATAAGAACTCGTTACGGACGACGTACGGACAATTCATTTTATATGACAAAATGTTCGTAGATCCATAACCAAAATTACCGAGTTCATTCGACACCAGGAATTGTGAGATGTCTTGGAACAGTTCAGCCAACTAAGGCGCTTCTCATCGCTGCAATTTTATCGATTTAGTCAGGTACAATATTTCCGGCCTAGTCTGAGAAGCATCAATTGATTGATTGATGTTTTCAAAATTTCGGAGTCTAGCTACAACTAAAATATTAAAAATAGAGATTTTTCCTTAAATGAAATCTCTTCCTTAAAGATAGAGTTTGAAAATAGGTCGTACACAATATTTCGAAAATTTGAATACTTTTCGAAAACTTTAGCGTGAAAGACGAGCGAAAAAGTACGTGCTATTTTAGCACCACTAGTTTCTTTACCACGAAGTGTAGAGATGAAACAAATAATGATCAGTATTACAATGATGTTTCCAACATGGAAGAAAAAATATATTTAGTGAGCGATGTGATCACTTCATGATTTTTTTTGTCTCGACCTCTCCATTTAGACAAGAGTCTCAATCTTCTTCCTGCAGATAAAATTTCTATAACTTCATGAAAAAAAGCGATTTTAATTCTTTTTACGCGAAACACTGTTTCTTTTACTTACTTTTAGAGTGTGAAACAGAAATTTTTCCCATTCTAATAGTGTGTGCAAAACATCGAAAAGCGTGTACGAGAGATCTTTCGTGTTAAAAAGCAGCACTAGTTTTTTGGAAGCCCTCGCTAACCTCAGGCGACAAATTCGACTCTTGAGTGAATCACCATGTCTGCGTATTTCTTACGTAACTTACTATTTTTGTTCTGTGGCGGCACCTTGCGAACATCTTTTTTGCCTGATATGTAGAATAGCTCATTTTAATCGTAGGAAAATAGTAATTTAAATAATTTACATTACAAGTCACGAAAGTGGATCTTTCCATGACTAGACAGGAAGTTCCCGGACGAGGCTGATAGCCTCGTGTCAGAATCCCTCGTTCCAAGGGTAAGAATGACGTCGTGTTATGAAAAGTCACTGCTCCGAGTCGAAACCGCTGCAAATTTTTTCTTTAAATTTTCTCCTTACATGTAATAAGGGACGGTAAAAATATAGTGCTAGTACCATTTTCGTTTATGGTTCCTTTTTTTAGAAAATGCCAAAAAGTGAACATTTAAAAACTACAAAATTGAAGATAGCTTATTTTTCTTTACAAGAATTCTGCTGTAAAATATCACATTTGGAAAAACGGAAGAATAGCCGAAATGGGATTATATCATATTTTTTACCGTCCCTTATTACATATGAGGAAGAAAATATAAAGAAGAAATTTGAAACGGTTTTTGCGAAAAATATCCTATATTTCCCGCAAAATTACACAGAAATTACTCATATTTTAGAAACGTTGAACATGAACTTATTTAAAGACCCGTTTTTACGGAACAGATTTCATTAAGGGAAAAAGCTCTCTCTTCAATATTATAGTTGTAAGAGACGCCCTGAAACATTTTGAGCTTTTTCAATTTTCAAAAACTCTGTTATTCCAGACAGTGAGAACAAACATTCAGTAAAACTTGTATCAAATTTAACTGAAGTGCCTAGGGACGTTGTTCTTCAAAAGACACCTACGACTGAGCAGTCCATCAGCTAGCAGAGGCGATGCGACAATAAAAGTTGTAGCGGGTTGCATACTGCCCCTTTTGGCTCATGTGAGTTGATTTAATGATAATTTTTGTTCCTTTTAAGATATCATTAAGAAAATTTAATAGCTTCTAGAACAACCTAAATGCATTATTATTGCAGAGTTTCATTATTTTAGAAAATTTACTTTCGAGAATCTGCGATTTAAATATTTTTTATTGTTGTATGTCAAGAATAACACGATATAAATTTGATATTTAATGAATACTTTATTATATATAATTTATATCTTAAAAAGTATATATAATAAAGTATATAATTTTATTATATATACTTTCTTATACATACTCGCAAATTTTTAGAATTTGTAGAAACGTTTATATGAGGTAAAAAAATGAATGTAAGGATGTTCACAAGAAGTCTTAGATGTCTTAGGTTTTAAGACTTCTAAGACTTCCAAGACTTGTTGCCGAATAATCCGTTAGAAAATTTAAAAATTGTACCTCGACGATGTAGGCATCAAGGAGAATAATATCCCAAAATATTTTCAGGTCTGAAGAAGTAATGTCATAAAATCTACTTTTTTGAATGACCCTAGAGTTATTATGCACTAATTTTCAGCAAGTTACCGTAAGTCGGTAATAGTTACTCCAATAAACCCGCGATATCACCAGTAAATATCAATAGATATCGCTACGTCTTGTTTGTTTGTTTTGAAAGAAGAAAGGTAGTGACAAACATTTCGTCCCGAGGCACCATTTTTCCGTCTCATGTGATCCACGATATCCCATCCCCCGCCCTCAACATTAAGCGGACAAACCAAGCGAGACTTTGAAAAGCTGCCTTATCAGTATACTTGTGAGCGGAAAGCTAATGGATTAAATGCAAAAAATGGTACTGATTATGAGATTCTAATTTCCCATAAACAATTACAAATCCCGAGAATGAAAGGTAATAGAACTGATCGGATTGCGGAATTTGGTTTCGTCATTCAGGTGAGACAAAAAATTCCAACATTCCAAATTTTTAAACAATTTCCTGCCTTCACAAATCTAAAGCGGGCCGAGTCCCTCAATGTAACATAGCAGAAAACAGAGAATTAATAATTTTGCAAGAATTAAACATTTTATTAAAAATTACGAAATATGAAATAGGAAGGGTCCGCAAAATCTATTGAACATTTGAAAATCTCAATTTGAAAGGAGTTGCAAATAAATTGCTTTACGTTAGTTTAATAGTTGCTAAACTGCTAAATATTCACTTGTATATTGACATGAAAACTCCACCGAAAGCACACTCACAAACATTTTTTCATTATTTCGTATGCAAAAACCAAAAACCTACCGTCGAAAGCGAGAAGTGAATATGTTTCCGCCTCATATGTATACAAACGAGGCCGCACCCGCAGGGAGGTAGTGTCTTTCTCGTTCCTTGGGAATTTTCGCTAACCGCAATGACACTAAGGTTCCAAGTTCTAGCTCTATATCAACGCGCTCCTCCCTCGGACCGACGATAGTCCACGATTGCCTGCACGTTTGCGAAGATAGAATATCATATGAAATATTTTCTTGGGTCGAGATTACAATATGTTACTCGAGACCTCAATTTTTATGACAATTTGCCCGTGTGATATACAAATTTAATTGACGATCACAAGACCACACAAAGTATATTTTTCCGTTCAGGAGTTGGTACGATTTTGCTTTCTAATTGCGTAAGTATGCGTCACTTTCAAGACGATCTCGAATAAAAAGTATTTTACATTATTTTGACCCTAACGACTCCCTGTTTCGAGTGGCTGTAGCGCGACGCCAAGTCTACCTACGCCACCAGCTCTCGGTACGGAATGCAGAAAGGCCGGAGGCTGCGTCTTTCTCGGCGGCGCTGCGGAACCTCTTATCAGCCGTTAACGCCCCGCCCCGCGCCTCCTCCCCCTCGCTGTCCCGGGGCCTGGAGGCCGGAGGCGGCCGTCCGCTGCTACTTTATGCGCCGCCTCATGAACCAATAATGAAGTTTTAACGGGGCGGCGCGTGTGTTCGGAATTAAGAAATTAACCGGGCGCGGGGCCTCGTTAAGCCCTCGCTCCCCCCTCACTCCCCCCTCTCTCCACCACTCACTCCGCGCATCAACGACCCCAGATGCCTCACGTTCGTGAGGGCGAGAGGGCGCGCGGAGGACACGAGGATATGAAGAACAGCAGATATTCGGGCAGAGGACGAGAAGGCCCTGGGCGCGCTGAATTCTGAGCGGCAACTCTTTTAAACCTAGCAAAAAGAACAAGGGCAAAGACACTAGAAGTGTGTACTGCACTGTTGTCAAAGTCGATGCCACGAACGAGAGTCTGTGGCACGAGTGCCACGACGAAATCCCCTCTCTACATAGTTCATAACCCCGCCACAAGAGACAACGCCATCCATATTCTAAAACGGCGGTGTTACTAATAGTTTCCTCTCCCGACGCTAGTGACGCAGAGAATCTCGTGGTATGGCACGGTGCCACGAGGTGTGCCACTGCCACCAGTAGGAGACCTTGACACCACTGGTCTACTGCCTTAGGAGTAACCTCTTAAATCAGAGAATTTGAAGAATACGTTTGAAGCTTCTCATGTCCTTCAATCGTGCATAAAGGAAAGCATATATCTTCTAGTAATGAGGAGTAGAACGAAAGTGATTGATTTCTTTCATATGTAACGAACACGTTGAAAATAGTTATTAATATTGGCATTAAGTATCATGAACGGATACTTTTTTAAATCCTATGTCAGGATGTCCAGAAGTCATTACTCTATAATCGATTTCGACGCACCTGACGTAAGCCAGAACAAAAGAATACACCGAGGAAGGACGAAGGAGAAAGGCAGAGACAGTCGTTTGAGGTGGAGGAAAACGTGAAGAAACTGTCGTGTTTTATTGATAAAAGTGACAATAGCGGCGCCGGGGAAATGAAGGCCGTTGCACAGAACAATAAAACATCAATACAATAATAATGATGATAAAAATAAAATTATTAATTTATTATAGTAATAGATGTATTATTAGTATCTGGTCATGAATTGGCCATCCTAGGACCTCGCGAACGCGCCACTTGTACCCACCGAGACCCAGTCATATTCTCCTGGGGGCAAATGCACGTGACGAGCACTTTAATGCCGAATCAATTTTTACGCCTCAGGGTTGTTAGCCCTTGGGGGATGAAGTATGAGATGATGTTGTTGATGATGATGAATGGTGAATGAACAATCGCAAACATACGTACACAAAAGAAACACAACCACGTGGAATTCGAACCCGCGATTCTTCCAGCCGAGATCGCCACGACACAATTCTCTTAGCGATCTCGGGTATCCGGATCGTTATTATTGTTTTTTGTTGAGTTTTTTCGCTAATCGGCCGTCATGTGGCCACGCGATACGTGCATCCCACGGGGGCTCAGACTTGATTATCGGGGTAGGTGCACGTTACTTTCTCTGCAGGGAGAATCAGCATTTTAGTGCTGTCCATTTTTATTTCTTAGGGTTGTTAATCCTGGTGGATAGAATAAAATTATGATGATGATGATGATACTTTTTTAATCCTATGTCAGGATGTCCAGAAGTCATTACTCTATAATCGTTTTCGACGCACCTGACGTAAGCCAGAACAAAAAAATACACCGAGGAAGGACGAAGGAGAAAGGCAGAGACAGTCGTTTGAGGAGGAGGAAAACGTGAAGAAACTGTCGTGTTTTATTGATACAAGTGACAATGGCGGCAATGAAAAAGACACACACACAATGTAACCATGCCCGAGGCGGGACTACAATTTGCAATCTCTTGGTCCGAGACCGCTACTGTTCTACTGGCTTAGCGATATCGGCCATCGGAGCGGCGTTGTTATAAAAATAAATATAATAATAATCATTATTACCCCTAATATTATCATTAGCTTTGTAATAGCTGGTAACCTGCTTTGATGGTATAGAGGTTATCGTGCCGGCTAGTTCGCGAGCTCAAACCCGGTCAAAGTAGGGGGATTTTTTGAGGTGTCAAAAATCGACGGCATGCATGCGGACGCTTGTCGGTATGTAAAACAGATCTCAGGAAAGTCACATTCCTGATCCAAACAGAATTAAATCCTTTAGCAATTTAGCACCAATCAGAGTTTCGATAAGAGAACTACTGGATAAGATTGCGAATATTGTATACAGGCCTGCGCTATCTGGTATTCAAATCAAACGCCGAAAGTGGCGAACTAGCGCCCCTAGCGGAAGCAATAGCAAACTACCCTAGGTACACTTGCCCAGGAACAGTCTCACCAGAAGGCGATAGGGGCTTCTGAACTGCCAACCAACCACATGGCTGTTAACCAAAGAGAGAGAGAGTGGCGGGTACTCGATGGAAAACCTCTTCTTCTCTGCCGTTCTTTACCTCTCCGTCTCGTTATTGGCCTACAATTTTTCAGGGTCCTTGCACTCAATTCAGCTCTTCACTACCACTGGCGCCTCTCGCTCGCTGCCAACAACTGCCGACTTAATGGCTTAGGTGACCCTCGTAAATCTTGTGATTTCCTTGGCTCCACAAATACAATCTAGTTTTGCAAAGAGTAAATGCAATGGAACTACTACATACTTTCAAGCAGATATTCTGTGTTGTATTTCATGTTCTGCAATTCCTTTACCTGCCATCTGCTTACAGAACATGGAAGTTTGATTTAGTAGTCCGAAAAACAGACTTAATTGTTACAGCGTATGGGATCTAATGAGGCCATGCTTTGACCATGGCCCCTCAAGTTACATTTAGATTCATGTATCTTCCAACTGTTACTTTCGCATATCCATTTTGTCTACTTGCTTCAAAAAAATGTTTTTTTTCGAGCAACATAGTTTCCATTTCCAAGCCAGCAGGGCTGCCAACGAGTAACATTGCTTCCGAACACGCTCGAACGCGTGGCAACGCCGTTTAATTAATTTATTAACGTCAATCAACAATAAAAAAACTGCGTACAACGTTTGATGGGCGGAATGAAAGTCCGTTATTGTACAGACGCAAACAAACGCAATACGCGAATTGAATTGCACCAAATTTAAATTGCTTTCATTTCAAAAACACACCAGCTTATAAATATCTGCGAGTGCGCGTGGATGCTCCCATGGAAGCAGGCGTCATATCGCTCAAAGGCAGTGGGGAAAGAACAATTGAACAATGCGTCAGGACGCACACAGATGACAAACACAAATATACAACGTAATGAATAAGTGAATTCTATTGAGCTACATTTACGTTTTCTATATTTCAAAACAACAGGTTACAAATATTCAGCGTATAGAGAGTGCGCGGATGACCGTTAGTCATTGACGATTAGCCATCACTTGTTTTTATTCGACGGTTAGGAGAAGAGTTAATTGGAACTACAGGTACGAATTCTGTGAAAAGATAAGGAACGGGGGTACAAGAAAGAAAGAGCCGTTTGAGATACAGGAAAGAGGCTTTGAGCCGTTTCAACAAAGTAAAACATTGAATGGAGAGAAATGAACAGTCTTGCACATTGTCAAGTGTCTATAAAATATAGTTGAAAAACAATTCTGTTTAATCATTTTTTCCACTCAAAGTATTTCTTTATTTACTTCTGCCATTTCTAAATCCGCTGATTATTACATAGTAACTACGAGTATATCGGACAATATTTTATCATAATGTTACAATTACAGCACTGAGCACGAGTGTTTCTGAGTCTACGCAGCTTGTCGAATAGCATAACAAAACATAAGAATACTTACTGCGTTGCACCCATTTACATACATGTTGAAAACGCCAAGAAAACTTCAAGTGGAAACTCGAATACTCACCTGGAAAAAGGAAATAAATATTAAACTAATTTTTGAATGCGCAATGTGTACAGAACAACCAATAAAAAGTTTTCACGGTAGTACTTAACTAATATTAATACATATACTAGGAAGAATACGTCCGACAAAATATAACAATACAAAATACACAACATAACAGTTTCAAAATGCATGCATAAAATTTAAATTACAGATCGCTAGTGAAAATTCAACGGTCGAAAACCAGGTTTCATTGAAGATCCACAGAGACTCTGAAGAAGTCTAAACGCTTAGAGAACAAAAGAAGTAAAAAGAAAGAAAGACAAGAAAAGGAGGTAATATAAAAACGAGGATGAAAGGAGTTGAAAAAAGTAGTAACGAAGAACAAGGCAAAAAGTACGCGAAGAAAGTAGAAGAAGAAGCAGATGAAGGACAAAGAATAGAAGAAGAATGATAAAGAGAAGTATCCGGAGGAGGATGAAAAGAAGGGAAGAACGAACAGGAAGTAGAAGAGGAGAAGAAAGAGGAAGAGAAAATGAACAGGAGGAGGAATAGGACGAGGAGAAATAAGGGGACAAGGAATAAGGAGGAGAAGCAATAAGAGGACGATGAATGAGGAGGAGGAGAAATAAGAAGACAAGGAATAAGGAGGATGAGAAATAAGAGGACGAGGAATAAGGAGGAGGAGAAATAAGAGGACGAGGAATAAGGAGGAGGAGAAATAAGAGGACGAGGAATAAGGAGGAAGAACAGCAACAGGGGGAGAATAAGGGGAAGGAAAAGAGGCAGAAAGCAAGTGCAGTAGAAGCCTGTCCGTCCTCCGTGACTCATCCAGTTACTGCGTCCCTCCACCTGCTCGCGCCCCATTACCTCCCGCTCGCCCTCTGTCGCCCCGCTGCCGCCGCCGCCGCCGCCACCGCCGCCGCCCCCGCCGGCGCAACGGGCCACGTAATGAAGGGCACGCGCGGGCGCTGGGTCGGGGCAAGGGCGGCGGCGGCGGCCCAGACGCCATCAGCGCCGATGGCTCCCGTGTCGCCTCGCGCCACGCCACGCCACGCCACGCCGCACCGCATGCACGCGAACGCCCCGCGTTCCGCCAGAGTGCCCGCCCGGCCTCCCGTGCCCTCCGCCCAACCCCACCCCGCTCCCCTTCCCACCTCCAGATTTATCGTTATCAGTAGACTCCGGAAAAATATGTAGTGTGAAACATCAAAAGATGTACATAAATATGTAATGAAAATACTAAGCATATGTAATAAATATGTAAAATCCGATATAATATGTAATATTGAAATACTTTAATTATAAAACTCATTTACATAATACGAACGTATAATATTATACGATTTATAAAAGAAAAATTCTCTACAAATTTTTAAAACAATGCAAACGTTTTAAAATAATTTGGAAAGCACAGGTTGATGCACACTTCCATCATAGAACTTTCCCATCAGAAGTAAAACCTTCACAAATTGTTATCCAGGAATGTAGTTTAGCAGCCAGACTAGATGCAATGGAAGCCATCGTACAAACTGGCGAAATCTACAACCAACAAACAATCACTGCAGCATGGAATATTCTCATCGAAATGTTACACGACGGCGATCGCCACGTTTCTTGGAAATTGAGGTTAAAGGTCACGAAACGCGGCATCAATGATACTTTTCACGCCTGAAGGTAAGACTGATCTGTCGCTGACGCGTACTTCCCGCCTATGATATAACTGAAGCGGGCACGTCGGACTGTGAGAATATCCGCGTCTTCACGAAGCGTACCACGAGTAGAGTACGCAGTAGCACACAGTAATTATGTGGAAAAAATGCTGATTTTTTTTAAATACTTCTTTTCATAAAATACGTAAGAAAGTTGATGAAATAAAGAGAACTATATTCAGAAAATAGCGAAATATGTAAAATATGTTATTTAGTACCAAATATGTAAAAATATGTAACATAAAAATTAAATATTGTGTTAGGACGGCCACAATTCGTCAAGATTAAAATTATGAGAACGATAATTAAGAAGACAAAAAATATGTAGTTACATAAAAATCCGGTCTCTACTTATTAGGGATTCTGCGTATTGAGTCAGGCTTTTAATTCGCTAATGATTTTGAGAGTTTATGTTCACTTGATTTCTTTCTCCAGACAACGATTTTCTTCAAAATTTCTTTATTTAATAAATTTATTTCTTGTATTTGGGTACAATCTCGTATCCTGAACAGACAAAAACTGGACAACTAAACTGCTGTTATCCTTTAGAGAGTTCAATGAGTAAAATCCGAGTTATTTATTGACCCGTTTTATACCAGTGTCATAAGTTGACGTTCGTGTTGTGATTTGACTCGAAACGTGACTTCACTCGGTTTTATCCTCAGGGAATTCTACTAAGACGTAATTAGGTCCGAGAATGCAGTTTCCGGCGTTCCAACCTGCATGCATTGGCTTCACACTGTTAACAACTGATACTTTATTTATTTACGTCAAAAACAGTTAAAAACAGCGTGTGACGAGCTATGGGGAGAAGTGAATTTTGGGCACGTTTTCATAATTCTGTGGTCTCTATCCTAAACCATATTCTAGTCGAATTTTGAATACAGAAAAGAGAGGTTTTTTTGAGTTTTGTTGACAAAAAATTCGCTCCTATATAATAAAATATTTTCAAAGGTAAATTAGCTATAAATTCCTGCCCTGAACCCTCATGTTCTTCATGAAAGAATAATAATTTTTGCCGCGATAATATGAAAAACGATAATTTGAATAACTATATTTCCCACTGAAATTCAGAAGACGTGCACAAATAGTGAAGTTACATTTATGGCCAGAAGCAAAACAAGGGACCATCTCAGCATTTGCTCAAGGATCAGGGAAACTGGACGAAAAACCTGATCGAGATGGGGGCCATCAACCCAGAAACTGTGGTACAATACTTGTTACAGGTTCTTGAGAATTATACAGTCCAAATGATAAATAATTACATTAACTATCATTATTAAAATTAATTCTACTTTCCTTTCTGATGCTCGGTATAGTCTCGAATTGTATAGAAACAGTTATGCAGCAGAAAAGATTTTACTTAGGACTTAAAACTTTTCTATCGAATTTAATCGTTTAATGTCTTCTGTCAAAGTGTTGTAGAGTAATGTACATGAATTGTATGTGAATTTTTTGTAGTGAGCTGTTGATACTGCCACTTGGTAAATATGATTACTACGTCGTGTGTTATACTTATAGACATCGGCGTTTGCTGAAAATATATTCCCGCCCTTAAGTAAGTCATTTTTGACAAAAACTACTGATTCGTAAATCAGGAGACAAGGTAATGGTAAAATTCCTAGATTAATAAAGAGAGACTTACAAGAATCACGTGGGTTGGATTTGCTTATTATTAGTACAATTCTTTTTGTAATCTGAAAGTCTGGGAGCTATAAGACGTGTTTCCCCAAAATATTATGCCATATCTCAGGCGGGAGTGAACATTGGCAAAATATACACAACGAGCTGTATGAATACTGACGGAATTTGAAAGAATTCTGAACGCGTAGCATAATGAACTTAATTTTGTGTTCAATTCATTTAAGTGAGCATTCCATTTGAGGTTTGACTGAATTGATAGACCTAAAAATGTTGTTACATTAACATCAGTCAATGGCACACCGTTCATTTTCAATGGAGTACAGAATTTTTCATTTGATGTGGAAAACTGCATTGAAACAGTTTTCTTTTCATTTAGTATTAATTTGTTATTACGGAGCCAATTTGAAACGTCTGATATTGTACTATTTACGGTTTCTTTATTGCAAAGAATATTTGTATCATCCGCAAAGAGAACTGTTCTTCCGTTTCGAATCGCTAAGGGCATGTCATTTACGTATAATAGGAAGAGAATAGGGCCTAAAATCGATCCTTGCGGGACTCCACGTGCAATTGGCAAAGAATCGGAAAGGTGTGTACATAAAGTTCCATCAATCCAGTAAGGTATTTCTACTCTCTGTGATTGTAGTTTAAGGTACGAACATAGCCAATCTAGAGCAATACCACGGATTCCATATGAAGGTAATTTTGAAAGTAAAATATTATGATCAATGACGTCAAAAGCTTTTGAAAGATCTAAAAATTTTTTGCATCTTGTTTTGTGTGGTGTGACTCATTCATTCTGCCAGTGATTCAGAAAGACAGCTCTGTGGACTTTAAATGTGTGTAAATTAGGGATATTTCTCAATTCTCCATAAATATTTGGAAACAATCCTAAATTTCCGTGGAAAATTTCTGAGAAGTCCGCAGCTTTTGGTGCTCCCCGGCCGACTCGGGACAATAAGGCGGCAGCGAAGGTAAAATAGGCGCAAGCCTCAAACAAGTAGTGGCCGCAAGGCGCTCAAAAGTTCATAATCTAAATTTAAACAGCTGCCTCTATTTGTGTTTCACTGCATTTCAGTTTCAACTACATTTGTTTTTAAGGGGATTTCGTTTTACATTAACTAGTAAGGAATAATTTTTAGAAGTTTTTTAAAACTATTTTACATTCAACTTGAAGTTATCTAATCTAAACAAATTATACTAGAGAAATATCACGGTGAACGGAAATCGAATCTTAAGGCTTAACTTTTGTAACAGAAGAACATACGTCTGTAACGTCCATGAAATTACTTCAATATTACTAGGAAAGTTAATTCGAAATCATAATTATGCTGTACGTTCAATTGCGAATAGAAATGACGAGAAAGGATAAACGTTCAAAAACAAGTCATATCACCATCATCTACATTAAGGTGTTAGGACTTTGTCGCTGAATAAAAATAATTTCATGTATAATAATAGTATGTCTTAATTCTAACAAAGAATAAGCATTATGTGATATTTGGTAAAATAACAACTCTGCCTATTGACAAAAATATATAATTTTCTTATTATTATTCCTCTAATTCAGGACTAAAGATGTTATCAGTCGGTTGATTATCAAGTTTCCTCCGAGTTGCAACCAGCTTCCTAGAGAGCAGATCTAGGGATTGGTGGTGCCTCTACAATACTTTGCGCAAAATGTGGGCTGTTCCCAATAAATCAATATCTTGCACTTCCCATTCTTTTGAACGATCTGGAAGTTGAGCCAAGTTTTTACACAATTTTGCGGACTAAAACCCAGAGTTCTGATAACTATCGGACCAAAACCCGGAGCTCAGATAACTATCGGGCGACCTGTGTTTTTACTAGCATTATTATTATTATTATTATTATTATTATTATTATTATTATTATTATTATTATTATTATTATTATTATTATTATTATACATTTGACCGATCGTTAAAGAGCCCACTATTTCGATACACTGATTTTCATTTGTTATTATTTAGTGCTTATTAAAACTGTATAACTGAGAAGGTACAGCGTGTTGCGTTGTCAACTGGCAGTGACAACGGCGGCGCCCCGCTCATTCTGTTCCGGTTGCTCATCCGCCGCGAAACCGTGTTTCCCACGTATTCCGGGTTCATTGAGATATAACCGACCGATTATGATAATCCAATCCAAGTAACTTGCCAGGTTCCGCTAATCTCATTATTCCCATTGTTAATCTCTTAGGCCGGTTAACCGCTGCCCGAAAATCGCCCGTTGTTCGGGCACGGCCGGGGGCCTCCGCGGGGTTTCTATTGTCCCGGTGAGCGCGGGGGCGGCCCGCGGACAAAGCTGACGGGCGAGCGGGCGCGGGGGCGAGCGGGCGCGGGGGCGAGCGGGGCAGCGCCTGGCGGGGCGGGAAGCGGGGGCGCGATGCGAAATGGGTGGCCGGGCAAGCGAGGGTGCTAACAGTGGCACTGGCGACGGCGAAAGCTCTGCGAACAGAGCGATTGATACAGACGAAAACGAAGCGCAGCCGCGAGCCCAAGAGGAGCGGGTGAAATTAATGTAACTTCATTAAGGTAACGTAATTCAGTAATGTAACGGAACGTAACGTAAAAGTTCAGTAACGTAACGTAACGTAATTCAGTAACGTAAATGTAATTTCTTTGTTTTATGCACGTCTTCTAAATTTCAGTAGGAAATATAGTTATTCAAATTATCGTTCTCCATATTGTCGCAGCAGAAAGTATTATTTTTTTCATGAAGAACATGATGAGGTTTAGGGGCACAAATTTATATCTAATTTACCTTTGAAAATAGATTTTATTATACAGGAGCGAATATTTTGTCAACAAAACTTGAAAAAAAAACGCTCTTTTTTTCTGTATTCAAATTTCACTGTTTTTCACGTAAATAATAAAATTAGATATAGTGCGGATGGGCTTAGTGGGGACGCAACAAGAGAAGACGGGAAGAAGCGGGAAAGGAACAGGAAGGGCAGTATACAATGCGAATGGAGGGGAGAGGAGAGGTAAGAGGTGATGAAAGAGGACTGGAGGGGATGACAATGACTGTGCTAACGGAGACGGGTCACATTGGGGAGGGATGGGAGTCGGCAAACATGACAGAAACGAAGACGATGGAAAACAGAGAAACGAAAATGGTAAGAGAATATTGTGGCGTCATACGGGTGTAATCAAAACACAGACGAGAGTGGGTTGTAATAACAGTGAGTTTATTCCTTAACTAGACCGTAGTCACAAATACAAATTTCACTGCTTACAATTAACTAACTAAATAGATCCCACTACTATGAGAGATTTTAATCGAACGGCTACCACACCGCTCTACATCTGAGACCTAATGCATGTCTCGGTCGTCACGACAATGAATTGCCTGCCCCTTGCCCACCTGCGCCACTCGCATAAATTTACGCACAACTGCCCGTCGATGCTGCTGAGAACAACAAGAAGGGATTCCTAGCTCTCGCCTGTTATATTACTCTTTCGCCGCCCCCATTGCCTCCGCGCTGTATCCGCTCTAGGCAGAAAATTCCCAATGCGTCATCATCTGCGCCTTTGTTCAACTTCCTGCTCTGAGCAGGTAGGCACCGTTTGAACGCGCCACGACGCTACAATATGATAAGGAACGGGGAACTTCGTATTTTCAAAATGACGGCAGAATTGTCGAGGAATGCATAGACGGAAGAAGGAAGACTGAGTAGACTGAAGTATGGTAGGGAAGCAAATAGATACGATAACACAGCGAGTATCAAAGCTCTCCAATGGTGTGAGAAATAACGTTTTGGCTTAAAACAACATAATTGCTTGAGTGTGAATTCTTGCTCGAGGTGGTTGATTTGCAAAGGAAGCGTCAGAAAATCCTCAGTGGCTCGCTCGCGGATCGCAAAAGAAACCTGCCAGGTGCCAGGCAAAATTAAATTCCTCCGGTTAATCATTTTGTACGCTACTAACCCAGATCAATATCTAGCAGTGACTCACCCAGGCGCGACAAGAGTTGTCGTCGAGGCGAGCCTGTTCGAAACATCATTTAGAGACGCGCTAGGTGTTTACTTCAAAGTATAACTCACATCGGTTAAGGTAGTCCAAAGCGTCAGTTGATGTCACTGCAGTAGCTCTAACCGCGAAGTTCGAATTTTGGAGTTTGAACAAGAAAATTGCAAGGGATAGGATATTAATTAGCGGCTGTCTGGAGAAGAATCCACTAGGGTGCTCTGATCGGTAGTTTTTCATACTATCTCCCATCAATATCAGGCGAATACCGCAGCAATATCTTAACAAACAGGCTCGGACCATGCGCGAGCTTTCCTTGCTTAACCGTGTCCCACCCTCACCCCTTATGTACGCTACCACACAATTCGAATGCTTAGAGCTTGTCCCGCCAGGGACGATGCCTCGCTAGTGGGTCGCGCAAGTCAGCGCCGGATTTCGCCACCCATAGGAAAACTATCACAGCCCCTCCCGTGACAAAACATTAACTACACTTACGGAACTAATGACCAAAGAAGTTTACGCACCCGGAAATACAAAATAATAAATCAAAAAACCCAGGATGAATACGGGTATTGCCAAAACTCGCAGTGACGTTGGGAGCGGGTTGTCAATGAGAGATGGGAAAAGGCACGAGAGTGTGATTGAGGCTGGATGGCAGCCGGGATAGTGAGGAGAGTTTGGTCGATAGTCGATGACAGGGAGTGTCCTTAAGGTGGGTCCCGTGGTAGGCAGGAGGGCCCAGAGATGAACCGGATTGAGCATGGTGGAATTTAGGAAAGGCACGAGCGGGTGCGTAGAGTGGGGTTACAAGAGGGAACAGGTAGTGAATGGGCGGGAATGTGTGCGGACGGGAATGCGTGGTTAGAAGGTAGGAGAGCGTGGAACTGAACACTTCCTGACTGATTTCTATAGGCGCCTGTGGTACCATTCGAAAGGGAAACAAAAAAATTGGTCTTTTGCAACCCTAGAGATCTCAAACAACAGTATAATTAAGTTGTGTTTTAAAAACAAAAAAAAAATAATAGGTAACAAAACTAAACTACTGTTTCCCCACATGTGACTTCATAATTGGACGGTGTTATGCATCAACCGGCCATGCGACATCATACACGTTTTGAGATAATCCTGTTCAAAGGTTTATTACACTTTCAGCTCTAATTTAATTATTTCATTCATTGAAGCGTCAACCTACACAAGCATGAGCGGAATATCTGGAACTAACCTGCATAATATGAAATTAAGAACAGCAGATTTGAAGATCTAGGTTTATAGCCGGTTGTTGCGAAACATAAAATCCCTGATGTGACTGATGGCGTTTATTTTTTACTTTCCCGTATACTATACGTACGTACGTATAGTATAGGGAAAGTTATGTAATGTTGCGCGAAAAAAACGGCGTATTTTCGGCAGAAAAACTCTTATTACAGGGTAACGAAAAAGGTAACGAAAAAGTGGATAAATCCAGTTGCTAAATTAAGAAAAAATCTCCTAACACGTGGTGCAGCCAGAATCCCTATTGTGCATGGGACTGTGTGTGTGTGTGTGCATGGGGCGGCGATTATCGTTTGATTGATTGATTGATGTTTCCGGGCGCGTCAACTACTTTGGTCATTAGTCCCGTAAGTGTAGTGTATGCTTTTTATCGGGAGGTGCCGATGATCTTTTCTCCGCAGGATGGCGAGATCTGGCGTCAACATTCCGGTCGACTAGCGGGGTTTCCCCTCAACCAGGTATCTCCCACCAGCGGGGCACCGCCCCAGACGGAACAAGCTGTAAGCTCCCGACTGGTCTCCCGGCATGTGTGGTAGTGTAGTGCATGTTAGTGTAAATGTGTGTGTGTAAGAGGAGAGGATAGGACAAGGAAGAGGAAGAAAAGATCGCGCGTTTGTTAGGGTAGGGTACTGCTCCGGCATACACCTGGTGTTGATCGGAGAAACCACGGAAAACTACCGATCAGAGCAGCCGACCGCTATAATTCTCTTCCAGACAGCGACTGACAAGCTAGTGTCGAAAATCCTGCCGCCGTCGAGACTGGAACCTAGGCCCTCCCGGTCAGAGGGGCTGCAGTAACATCAGTTGATGCACTGAGCCACATCTCCCGGTACGACTATCGTGTGGGTGCTGCTTCCGTGAGGGTGCGCGGACGAGGGTAGACAGAGATGACTATTTACACTATAATTATTTGAATTGAATTGAATTGATGCCTTATATTTAGAGACTCAGGCCGTGAGGCCTGCTCTTCCGTCTGACCACGCAAATTTCGCAAATAAGTTCTAACCCTTGCCATGCAATAATTGCTCCCAGGAGATGTCACCCTCCGATGGGTGCAGCTGCTTTTCGGTAGACAAAGAGAGACAGAAGAGAGAGAACTCTTAGGAAATTCCCTACGAAATCACGAACCACGATTCGTCAAATTATTTCTGCGACGCAGTAAGCTCGGACCAATGACAATTTTCCGAAAGTAGGTCAGCGAGCCCAAGACGAACTTAGGAGGGGGGGGGAGATCCCAAGAGGGACGGATTCCCAAAATCTCGAAGTAAAAAAGAAGACACCGGTGAAGTAGTCGCGAGCGAGTAAACACGAGAGCAGCGACCGCAGGAGAAAACACTTGTGGAGTAGGCGCGAGAGGAGACACTTAAGAGTTAGTTGCGAGAGAACGCACTTAAGAAGTAGTCGCGAGAGAGCGCTTCATGCGTGGTCGTGGAAGCCGTGAACCAGTTTTTTGTTCGAGTATTCGACGAAATAGTAACTCGTTGCCTAATTCGAGCGTACGAGCCGCGAATACCATGATCCGGCTTCCGATCCGCGTCCGCAATTAAATGCTCCCGCATCGCGCGTCCGAGTCGTGATGAGGGGCGACTCCCGACACGTAACAGCGCCGTGGTGAAAGTGGAGAGGAGACCTTCGCGACCTTGTGGTATCCAGCGGCCCAGGGTGGCGTTCGCCCCCGTTCAACATTGCAGCTCATCGCAGGTCAACGCTCCTCGAAGACTCCCAGGCCATCGACCGCGTCGGGCCCATCCCGGCACGCGCCTGCCCAATAGATAAGACTCCTACCGTACGCCCGCGCTTTGGGGCGTCCCGCCTCGAAACGAGACGGAGAATAATAATTTTTTTCTTTTTGTTAGAGTTAAGCGGTGCCGCGCAATGGCATTTTTTTATTGTAACATAGTTGTCTTTAATTATTTTCTTATTTACCGAGCTCACTAGGTAGGGGGTATTCCCACCTCATGGGATTTTTAATGTCACTTCCCCGACCGTAGGCCGGGAATAAATGTCTAATTTTTGTTTTATTGCCTAATTACGGCTAATTATTTTCAATGTATTTTGTTGCCCCGCACCTCACTTCCCCCCACCACGCGAGGAGCCGCGATCATGCTCTACCGAACCGGCTGCCGTTGCAATATATATATATATATATATATATATATATATATGAAGTAATGTATAACACATTAACTCCATATCGCTGAGTGCTGTTCTCTTATTGCGCGTTTTCTTTTCCTTATTCGATGTTTGATTTCCTCTTCACTGCCCCTTTGTTAGATATAGTTCATGGATGTTCAACTGTCGGCCCGCGTTGCCTATTATTGTAGCCCGCGAAAGGTTATTAATCAAAGGTGAAATTCCCTTGCTCTCACGTCAGGCGACAACACTGTGCGCCTAGCGCACGTGTCTTGCCGGGATCAACATGTCCTTAATGGAAAAACAGGTTAAGTTTCCAAATTTCACCAATTCACAAAGAATCAAAATCATACCAATGTGTTCACTGCGTTATGCATGGAACGCTCCGATATCACTCATGCTCCCACCCCCCAAACTGTTTAAGAGCAGTCGGAAAAACAGCAAAGATCAACAATACGGTAAGTCAGGTGTGGATCGCCCGCAAAATGAAAATATGGCCCACAACCACATTAAGTGTTTTAGTTATGGCCCTTGAGGCCTTGCAAGTTGGCCACCCCTGAAATCGTTGTTCCTAAAATAAGTATTTTACTAAATAAATGACTTTTGGGGGATTGGAGTGGACGTGTGTTGAGGTGAACGGAGCAGGCCGGGCCACGTGGCCGGGGGCCGGTCGTGCGCCGCTGCGCAGGCCGTCAGCGCAGAGGCGTCTGAATTGAATTGAATTGTATTGATGCTTTATTTTAGAGACTCAGGCCGTCAGGCCTGCTCTTCCGTCTGACCACGCAAATTTTGCTACGCTCCTTTCACCAACTAGCGGAGAAAGAAGGGATTTCTTGGACGAAACAGGCGATGTGAATTTAGCTCAGAGGCTTCATTTAGGCTTGAGGATCTTTTACATGCAGTAAATCTACTAACAGGGGACAGCCGGCTTTACTTCCCTTCCGAAGGTAGGCATACGAAGAATTTTTTCGCCCTTAAAAATCCACGGCTTCGATCGGTTTTGAACCCGCAAACTTGAGTATAACAGTCCTACTTGGGTATAACACCATCGACACCGTATAATTGTCACCTAAAGATAAATACTTTACTAAATAATTTTTTTTGAGAATTTGAGCTGGCGTGTATGGAGGTGGGCGGAGCAGGCCGGGCCGCAAGGCTGGGAGCCAGTCTGCTGTTACTTCTGTTGTAACTCCACTACATGGCGCTGAAGAACAAAACCAAATATTCACGTCAAATGCAACCCGTAACACAGTCGGCAGCATTTTGAATCTATATACCTACATAAATAAATACATAATATACCTACATAAATATGAACCTACATAAATAACTCCCCTTCTCGAACATTCAATTACATTTTTCTGGTCGGATGCTTTCCGATGTTATATCACCTGCTCAGAGAGGTGCAGAATCTACAAGTAAATATGAATGAGAGCGGCAGAGACAGAAAGGGAGATGGAGGAAACAAAGAGGAAGATGAAGGGCAGACAACGTCTGCCGGGTTTTCCTAGTACATTCCTACATTAATAACTTTTTTGAGAATTGGAGTGGCCGCGCCACGTGGCCAGAGGCCGGTCGTGGGACGGAGGGCGGCGCTGCAGAGGCGGTCAGCGCCGAGGCGTCTGCGCCGTGCGCCGACGGGCGAGGGCGCGCCGAGGCATTGCATGCCGGGGCGTGGAGGGGGCGAGCGGAAAGGGGAGGGGACGGGCGGGATGGGGCGGGGGCGGCGATTACGTGTCCGCAGCGTCCGCCGGTAAGCAGGGCGAGCGACCGGCGTTTCGGGCTGTAGATTACGTTTAACACCTGTTGGGCCTCACCGGCGCGCGCCGCAGCGGCCGAGGCGGGAGTGGGGGGCGGAAGAGGAGGAGGAGGGGGCAGAGGCTGAATGCGGCGGGTGGGGGGAGGCGGGGGCGGGGGTAATCCCGTGCTGACGCAAGGGCGGCTGCGGCCGGGCGCTCGCTGGCTCGAGGGTGGCGAGACGCAGGGGCGTGGACTTGGCGAGCGGCGGGCGTGGGCGGCGGGGGGGGGGGGCGGCGGCGACGCCGCGCGCTCCTATGGCGGACACTATCGGAGTAGGGGAGCACTGGGCATTACACCGTATTCAACTTCGTAAATCTAAAAACGACATGCCGATTTAGTGTGTGTTGAAAGGTGTAAATAAGCAATTGTTCTGTGGACACGGGGTAAAAGTTCTTAAGTGAAAAATCTTAGTTGTGGAGAAAACAGGTTGATTTTGGAGCCAAAGCTTTTTCCAATGCTCAATGCTATTTTCTAACGCGTTTTTCTCATTAAGGAGGCAACATTAGATTTCGGTCGTTTTACTAAAATAAAATATAGACTCTTAACTTGTAGTTTCAAGACTTAACCCAATTTCGCCAAAAATGTACTTAACTTTTACCGCGTGACCATAGAGTTATATCCCAACTTACAGACGTAAGTGCCCCCCATGACCCCGATCCCTGATAAGCTGCAACTTGGCACTCCGTTCCTATCCCACACCCAGATAGGCTTTAGAATATTTCAATTACTGACGGCGTGCCTCTTTGACCTATCCCGATCCCATTTTCTGTGACATAATTCTGAGGGTTATATTGGACCATCTGACCCTTGTGATATCAAGCGCTCTCTCTTGTTCGACGCGCTCGCCTTCCTTACAATGGGCTACCCACAGACCGATTGCGCCAACGTGCGACGCCAAGCACCTCCCCTCTCCACCTTCTCTCTGGAAGCAGAAGTGAGGGTAAAGTGTATATAAACGACTCCGGTTTATTTATTTATTTTATTTACGTCTAAAACAGTTAAAAAACTGTGTGTGACGAGCTATGGGGAGAAGTGAAATTAATGTTATAATAAACTTCTGGGGACTAACGTGTTTTCTTCACTATATCGGAGGTTCACTATAGCCGATGCCAAAATTAAATGGAATTTCTCCACAATGATTGATTTTATTAATATAGAGATACCGCAAAATTCATTAACAGCATGAACTGAAAATTTCAATATCTTCATTTCCACTCAAAAATCAATTATTGCCAGTTGTTTGTTTCGTACATTTTTCATTAGTAATTTCTCTAGTTCTTCTCCAGAGGTCGTGCTTTCTCCATATTTGATTCTGCTTTGTCCTCCGTCTCTCAGCATCGTAATGCAGTCTTGACACCTTTCAATGCCTCTTGCACTGTTAGAACACCGTCCCACTCTCTAAAAGCCGTTTTCCTCGCTTAATAACATACGAGATACAACTAATTTCCAAAACTTATTTCCTACGTCCAGTATAGCCGAGGTTCAGGTTCACTATAACCGAATATTTTTATGCTTGTTTATAATGTACATGAAACGAGACCAGTGACTTAAGTTCACTCTAACCGAGGGTTCACTATAGCCGAGTTCACTATAACCGTATTCGACTGTTTTTTCAAGAAAGTATTATATATGTTCACTACCCGTTTATAATTTGCATTGGAAATTTGTATAACTTTGTATATGTTCACTTCAACAATAAACTCAGGGTTCTTACTCTCTGAGTTTCATTTCATCAAGACTGTCTGAAGAACTTGTCGACAAGCCATCCACATTTTAACTCAAGTTTAAAGAAAAATAATGTGTCTCTAAATTATACAAGGGAGACGCCCTTTTACATTCTGCACGGAGAGATTTTGGTATAAAATGGTGGTATACCATGAATATAGATACGCACCAAGGAGAGATTGGGGTAGTGCGGGTAGTAATTTCAATGTGAATAATTAAACTCTTGAATGTATTATGTAATAAATAATTGAAAACGTTGGCAGGGACGCCGGAGGCAATGTACTCCTAATCAAAGCTGGAAACTAAGGTGAGAAGAAACTTGATGGACGCAAGAAGCGAAATTACCAGAATGTTGATGAGTTTGGGAACATTACGAGCGGAAGCGCTGTAAATACACGTGTGAGGTTCACATGCATATCCTGCACATTTGTTCTGGGATATTCATGAAGATGTAAGTAGAAGCATTTGAATAAAAGTGGTCGAAGTGTTTTCTACGATGACATGAATTGAGACAAGAGTGCTGGAACCTGTGGTATGAGTAGGTTCCAGAAACGTGCCATCAAACTTAATGGAGTGAATGAATAAGAACAAAGATTAATGCTAGGAGAACTAAACCGTTCTTAAATATAATGTTGGCTCCATAAACTGACGGATAAGGACCAAGATAAGAAATCGGACAAGAAATTCATGATAAATAGTCAAATAATGAAGGCGAAATCTTGGGGATGGAATGGCTGGATTAGTACAGCGACAGATGCTACACAAGTTTACAAATCTATGAGTGGCAGATTAAAAGGGATCCAGCTTGGACCACAACGAGCGATAGACACGAACCTGTCGGTTATTAGTCAAACTCATATGAGGCTGAGATGATGGCGACGTGGTGGATCGGTTAGAATAACGATATCACCCAAGATTCTGTAGGCGGAGTTGATAATAGCAACAAAATAGTAGGACAGGGATGAGGGTATTGTAGCGTCGTGGCGCGCTCAAACGGTGTCTACCTGCGCGAGGGCAGGAAGTTTAACAAAAGGTGCAGAAGATGACGCATTGGGAATTTCTGCCGAGCGCGGACACGGAGCGGAGGAAATGAGGCGGTAGAAGGCCCTTATAACGGCGCGATACGATGCCTCCCCCTTCTTGTTCTCACACGCAACACTCACCGTGCTGGATACTCGGATTGACATGAAATTTTAACCAGCTGATAGAACACCATGCAAAACCTATATACGCAAATTTTGAAGTGCTATGGAATATTATAAATAGCGTTTTACAGGCATTTTGTATCAGGAGTTTTCGTGACCCTCGCGCTTCCCGCAGCGGGCAAGCCGTTGCTTCGGCAGCGCTAGGAACGTTACGCGGCGTCTATCAGCCGGTGTCAGATTTCCAAGCGCGTTCGTTCCATCTGAATCTGCAAAGTAAACACCCGTTTTGTCACCCCGCCTGCCTCCAAGTAACTGAGACCTTGCCGATAGGCCGATAGTGCAGGCGCGGAGTGTGCGTAACGCTCGCAGAACCAGCGGCGAGCAGCGTTTCCGCCCTTCTACGGTCGGTAAGGTCAAGAAAGGTCCCAATACTAATTATCGCAAAAACACTACTTGCAATGCTTCATAGCACGTAAAAAATTATATGTAGGGGTTTTGAAAGGTGCTGAACAAGCTGGTAAAATCTCAAGTCAATCCGAGTATCCAGCACGGTGAGTGTTGCGTGTCAGCAGCGTCGACGGGCAGTTGCGCGTAAGTTTGTGCGAGCGGCGGACGTGGGCAAGGGGCCGGCAATTCATTGTCGTGACGAGCGAGACATGCATTAGGTCTCAGATGTAGAGCATGTGGTAGCCGTTCGATTAAAATCTCTCCTAGTAGTGGGATCTATTTAGTTAGTTAATTGTAAGCAGTGAAATTTGTTATTTGTGACTACGGTCTAGTTTAGGAATAAACTCACTGTTATTACAACCCACACAAACACAACTATGTGTTTTAATTACACCCGTACGACGCCACAGTATGATGGACGGACAAAGTTTTGCCAATAAATCGTGTCGATTCGTTAGGAGCAGACCACTGATTAACTGAATGATTAGGAATAACGGTAGAAACTACTAAGCTGACGTCGAAGGTGAGTCTGATAAAACAGAGACACTAATAGGACTTTCCCATGCGAACAGAGAGAGCAACTTTTCGCAAATAAGAGAACAAATTGACGGCACAAGGGCCGCCAGCGGGAGAGGCGGCTGGACGAAAGGCAACGAACGCATCGTCAGAGGGAGAGCACAAACGGTGGCACAGGTGGCGCCACGATGGAAGGGACGAGCAAGCACATCCCGGGGAACGGGTGGTCGCGTCGACAGATAAAGCGCACGGCTGGATCAGAATAACGTGAGCGGAAGTTACGATGCCGTAGTCGGAGGTAAGGGCGAAGGCGAGGAATAGGCCTAGGGCTAAGGCGAGGGACAGGGCGAGAGTGCGGGAGAGGGCATGGGCAAGGACATGGGCGAGGGTGTGGGCGAGGGTGTGGGCGAGGGTGTGGGCGAGGGTGTGGGCGAGGGTGTGGGCGAGGGTGTGGGCGAGGGTGTGGGCGAGGGTGTAGGCGAGGGTGTGGGCGAGGGTGTGGGCGAGGGTGTGGGCGAGGGTGTGGGCGAGGGTGTGGGCGAGGGTGTGGGCGAGGGTGTGGGCGAGGTCGTGGGCGAGCGTGAAGGCGTGGGGAAGCCCGTCAGCGCGAGCGAGGACGTGAGCGTGGGCGAGGGCGTGGGCAAAAGCGTGGGCGAGGACGTGCGCGTGCGAGAGGGCGTGGACGAAGCCGTGGGCATAGGCGTGGGCGAGGGCTAGGGCCAAGGCTACGGCCAGGGGGAGGGCGAGGGCCAGGGCGACTGTGGGCTAGGCAGAGGGCGTGGGTGTAGGCGAGGGCGTGGGCGATGGCGTGGTCGAGAGTGTGGGCGAGGGCCAGAGCGAGAGTGTGGGAGAGGACGTGGGCGATGGCGAGCGTAAGGCCGTGGGCAAGGGCGTGAGCGTGGGCGAGGGCGTGAGCGAGGGCGCGGACGAGAGTCCGAGAGGGCGTGGGCGAGAAGGCATGGGCGTGGGCGTCGGTAAGGGCTTGGTCGACGGCGTGCGCAAGGGCGAAGGCGAGGGTCACGGCAAGGGCGTGGGCGAAGGTGTGGGAGAGGGCGTGGGCGAAGGCGCAGGCCAGGGCGAGGTGTGAGCGTGAGCGAGGGCGGCTTTGGCGGCGGCGGCGTCCGGTGAGCTCAAGCGAGGCGGCGAAGCGGCCGCCCGCAGACCGCAAGTCGATAGAGGCGCGGGGCAGGGGGCGGAGGTGGAGTGTGTGCGGGGGCGGGGGCCGGGCGCGCGACCGGGGTTGACACAGCCAAGAATAACAGCGCCGCGCGCGGACGATAGCGCACCGTGCCCCGCCTCGCCGGCTAATGTAAGAAAGCCGCTGTTCTCGCACCGGCTTACTGCTCGCGCCTGGCCCCGCCCGGCCCCGCCCGGCGGCCCACCTCTTGGTGTTGACCCAACGGCTCGCCTGCCGCCCTCGCTCCCCATCTGCCGCCGACCTCGCGTTTTTCCCCGTCATGATCTTGTCTCCTGCGTCGTTTGCCTATCCCCGCCATGGGCAAGGAGCGAAGTAAAGGCCGGGTAAAGTTAAGGGGAGAGCCTACGAAGCCACTGCTCTGGGTCACGCTTACCGATCTAGCGAGGATGCATCATCTACCGAGAAGGTCCCTGTATACTGAGGGAGCGCTTGACTACTAAGACACCTACAGACTATCGAGGGGAACATAGGTTGCCGGAAGGAGCCTCAGACTACCGAGGAGAGCCCCGACTACCAGGGAAGACACTGATGGGTCATTCCACATTTCATTAAAACAAGTTTTCATTAAAATTGTACCTCACCATTTTACAGTCAGATGAAATTTGACACAAGTAGTATGAATGAAGGATAAGAACACTACAAATTTTGAGTAAAATATTTCAAACCGTTTGCGAAATACAGCCACGTAAAATTTTACAAAATTGGGTTCCCGAAAAAGTTTTAATTGATGTAGAACCGCTCCAAATTAAGATAGAGAGCTGGAAAAGGTCTAATTTTGCAGCTTTCTTAATGGCTTTTATATGATATACAACTTAACAAGGGTTAGGTTTCAAGAGTTTTTCGAATTCGAAAATTTCGAAAGTTTTTCATTAAAAAGTTTGATTTTTAAATTTTTCAAAATGCTAATCTTCAAACATTTTGAAAAAATTCTAAAAGAATTCGTATGTTTTTGAACCGACCATGTAAATTCGGGATCATTATGGGTTCATATGGTACTCTTTACTTAAAATGCACAGTATTTACTTATGCTAGATTTCACTGGTTTAAAATGCATTTAATTTCAAATTATAAGTCTTAATATAAACAAATCATTAATTTAGTGTTTTTTTTGTTTGCGAGTGTGTGGTGTTTATTATTATTATTATTGTTATTATTATTATTATTGCTAACATATTTTATTTTATTGCCAATTACCAATTTAAAATAATTTTACAATGGAAGATCTCTGAAACCATTGACATACAAATTAAATTTATTTAGTGATCGAGCAAGGAGAAGGGATATTTTCCAGGTTTGGTTTGAATCAAAGCTGCATGTTCCTACTTGAAAGAATAAGTCACTTGTCCAAATACCCTCACTGCCATTGGCATATGGCAGGCCTGTGGCATGCATGTTGCCACTTGCATCCTACTTGAATAACTTACATCAATTCAATTATAAAAATTCTAAAAACAAGCCGTTTATGTTTCCAAACAAATAGTGCAAGTTTAAACACGAGACTGCAGTGACTTCAAATTGAAATCTGAATACCTAATAAACCATACAAAAGCGTTTCTGGTTATGACTTATTTTATTTATGAACTAAGATGAAATTACATTGCAGCTCTAGTTCGTTTATAGTTTTTAAAAGCTTCAGCAGTTAGTAGTGTTTCTTCCACTGACAAATTGTAGACTCTCCCTGTTGTCACCGGATTAACTTTTCGCAGGAGAAAGTTCACCGGGAGTCATTGCATATCTTCTTTTCTAGGATATGAGAAAGAATTGGTTGGGCCAGCCGGTGTTAAAAACGACATATTAACATAATCCTTGCTTTCATCTTTTGACAGAACACACGCCAACCACCAGTTACTTTCATAGATTAATGTTATGTGACCGGTAAATTCTGTCAATTGCAGTCGATCTTCAGATGCTCTTACTCTTTCTATAGTTTACTCATTTGAATCTGAGAAGATTCAAATGACTCTTGGTTTTAGATTACTCAAAGGGATGGGAATAAAAAATGAAAATATTGAATTGAATTGATGGCTTATTTTATGTGGCGAGACTCAGGCCATGAAGCCTGCTTTGCCCTCTGACCGCGCAAATTTCGCTACGCTCCTTTCACCAACTAGCGGAGAAAGAAGGTATTCCTTGGGCGACGAAAAAGGCAATTTTGAAAATATGTTTAGATGATTTGCCAAAAATTGTTCTGTTTCTGCATATTCATCTTGTGTAACAAAAATCAATATTTGCCAAAAATGGGATCCCGGTGAATTTGATGCTGTTGCTGTATACAATTTCTAGTGACATCCGCTGATGCCACTTACTGAGAGTAAATAATCTTCTGCTTGTATCATTCGATCACAGCACGTAGAGAGTAGCACACAGCACGTAGGGTCAGGTGACAGGGTAGCGTACCAACTTTGTGAAAGAAATGGAATTAAACATTTATTCACAGAAGTTTCATTAGCCGGTAGGGATTGCTTCGATCAATTTATGAATGGCCACAAGCATGTTTTAGCTTCAATGGCACTCCTTGTTACATCATTTCCTTACAAGGAGACCCTTATGACATCTGGAGAAGATACATGCCTGCAGGTACAAAAAAGCGTAAAAATGGATAGGCGAAAAAAAGCAGACTGGTAAGAAAAAAACACATCAAGATTTCAAACGGAAACTTCTTGAAAATAAGGAATCAGAAGAATCAGAGTACTCTATCACTTCAGGAGTGTCAGTTTGGGAATCACTAGCAGGGGTTGAATGGCCCTGTGATGAGCAAACGCCTTATTTGTTTTGTGGGGAACAATTTTCAGCCGACCATCGTGGAGAACTGTGAGTCCAGGAAATTGTGTGAGATGTGGGCGCACTATGTGCTGGTGCCCAAAAGAACATTTACACATGTGATATTTTAAATGATTTTTTTTAATTTCCAGGTTTTTGTAATAAAACAGCATTTACATATGAAAAGATTTACTTCCTCTAAAAATGTGTTAACGTATTGTAACACCCCCCTCGTACACACGACCACTCATCGGTGTCGGCGGTGTTAATCTCTCTCAGGGCGTGACCCGACTCACCTGTGGATTCCCGTCTGCTGCAGGTTGCCTCATGTGCTCGGCTGGAATCTATTTAGGACGCATGCGTGACTGGGCATATTCATGCACTACACAGTAAAACGCTCTTTCATGATTTCTAAGTTTAATTCACAGCAAAAAATAATCGGGTGAAGCCCCCTACAGTTCTTAGTACTATCTTAACCTAACTTATAACTAGCTTAACTTAACAGTCCAACCCTTCCGGGTCATTGCACGGGCGCTCCGCCCCTCCGGGCGTCGGCATCGGCCCGGGTGTCGGGCGGCAGGGTAGCGGCGCTTCCCCCCGTTTCCTGGGCCGGTCGGGCAGCTGGTGGCCGCGGCGGCGGTGTCGCGGCACGCGAGCAGGCGTGCGCGGCAGGCGCAGGGCTGCGCGCGGGCGGGCGCGCGCGACAGCGCAGCGGCGGCGGCGCGGCGCGTGGGCTGGCGCGGCGGCGACGACGGCGTGGCAGCGGCCCGGCGCGCGGCACTGTTGACTGCGGCGGCGGCGGCCAGGGATCGCCACACCAAAGCGTCTTTTAGCGGCGGCCGGCCCTCAGGCCGCGTCCGAACGCTTCTTCGTTCATTCGAGTATCGGCACTCACACGGTGTTCCGCCTCTCCCTTCGGCGGCACCTGAGCGGGCGGTGAGGTGGCGACGATGCGTTGCCGGCGGCGATCTAGCGTCTCGCGGCGGTCGTTACCATCGGACCCAACACCTCGGTCGTCGCTTACATCGGAAGGTAACACTCGCGGTCGTCGTTCGTCTCGGAATGCCGAGTCTCGCGTTCGCAGCAACCTCCCTTGCTCGCGAGATCACATGTCTCACCCCCGCCTAGTGTTCGACTATTGGCGCAGCCAAACCGCGTGATGCGCGCCGTCCAATTGCCATGGGTCCATCGACGGTTGGAACCCGATTTCGAGTGGGCGTTCACGTCACCACGATTTCCGAGAAGACGCGGGTTGTGCTCTGACGCAGCGCTCGGAAATACCAGAGGTGTGGCAAACGGTCTTTGAACAAAGGGAGGCGCTCCCATCGGCGGCCGGCGGCGACCCTTCGCGCACTCAGGTAGCGGAGAAACGCACATTTTCAGCCAGCTAAGTTTTCCCGGACTCCCTGTTATATAAAATATTCATCTCGCACACGCCGAAATTAGTTCGTGTGCGACCGTCCCATTACAGTATTAAGGGGTTTATAATACCAACACATAACTCTTTTCAAATATGCCTTTTTTTAAAATGATTTATTACCCATTTTCAGAACAGTTACGAACTCTCATATATATATATATATATATATATATATATATTAACGATATGGGGAATATACCCCATATCACCATAAGAAGTCATGGGAAATTGCAAATTTTACAATTTAAGACCAGCGGAAGATTTTGTTTGTGCCGGAAAATTTTAAAGAGGAGAGGAAGGGGCAATGCAACGATATGGGAAATATATCCCTTATCACCATGACCACCCACCTTACTTCAGTTTACGAGCGGCGCGAACACGGAGCGTGAGACCAAGCGGTCAGTAGATACGCCATCTGTCCGAGGCTGGTCAAAGCGGCGGGGCGCGACTTCGTGGAGAGGCTTTTCCGCGGCTGACAACGGGTGGAGAAATGGAAAGGCCCCCTCTCACGTTTTACCCCTATCGACACACCGTAAATACGGTGGACAACGGTGAACAAGCTTTCTCGCCTCTCGATAGTTGAAGTGAAACAAGCTCTTATGATTATGGTAGTAAAGTGAAACCAGCGTTAATAATTCAGTGGCTGAGACGATGGTAGCTCATGCGAGTTTATAATTTAGGAAAAGTACTTTGTGAATACGGGAGTTTTCGGCAATAGTAATGTGAGAATTTGTTACGGTGCGGAGAAAATTGATGTGAGGCGAGTGTGGGCTCATGGAACTAACCAGAAAGAACAGTGTGCGTTGCCAAGATTACGCATCGCGAGCAGAGGACAGGTTTATATAATTTTGTGCAGAGCTAAGAAGTGGTGTAAAATTCGCTGGACGAACTGGAAGCAGTAAAACGTGATTTGGTTAGCGTTGCAGTCACTTTAAAGCGCAATTACAACACATAGTTCACCGACGCAAAAATTCAATTTGCAAAGCCCGAGAGATTGGTGCGTGGGCGCGTACGTTCGTGCGACTGGAGACAAGAGGGGAAAGAAGAATTCAGGCAGAGGAGGAGCAGAACTAGACAATGGCTTGGTGTGCACGCATAGCGGACGTCCCGAAGGGTACGTGCGAAGGGCATGGAACGCCGCGGGATGTGAAAATTGGATTTCGTAGCAGCGAGGCAGAGGAACGCCGGCGAGGTGACGCGAGGGCAGTCGAAGCGTTAGAGACCGTGACGCCCAAACCAAAAGAAACGCCGCAAAGGTAAAGGAACTTGCGACATTTTTTTTCTTGCACTGTTGTACGAAGAGTTAGAGACTTCATGAACTGTTATTCAGAAGGCAATTAATTAGGCAGAAAGTGAGAAAAATTTAAAATATCTACGGACTAAGTTGATCATAATTCATTTCTCTGTTTTAAATTGAATTTCTTGTACTGTTTTTGCTGCAATTGATGTAAAATTTCATTTCATTCACGTGATCGGGGAACATTAAATTGTGAAATTGTTTTATGAAAAGTATAAATGTAAAGATTAATTTAATGGTAAATTGGTATGCTATAGTAGACACTTCAATATTGCTGAGATAATTGTATTTTTTTATGATTTGGTAATCTGCGAGTGATTCAGAACTCAGTAGTAGTGGGCTTCGCAGAATCAATTAAGAAAATAGGTTCATTTCAGGGTCCGTGCACGGAGAATGTAAGAATGAATATAGAAGCAAAGGCAAAAGCAAAGAAAGCCCGAGGGTACATTTTCTTCTTAAAATTTATTAGTTTGCAGATTTACTTTAAGTCGTCGAATAAACGGCACTGCAATTAGTTTCCGTTTTTACAACCTAGGTTAAGTCAATTGTACTCGAGAGCGATCAATAGTAATTAGGGAGCGTATGTGTATGATTTTTGTACAACTTCCTATTTTTAGAATATATGTGCTTTGGTTACTCATCCACTTTGATTTCTGTATCGAGGGTTCATACCTTGCTCATACCCCAAAGATCCTGCCTCCTGAGAAAAGCTCGCTTCAACGTGAGCATTCATTCGAACACACCCGCTTGGGACCTATATGTTGTGGGGGGCAAGAGGCGTGTTATATATATATATATATATATATATATATATATATATATATATTGTAACCGAACGTGACGTCGGTTTCAGGGGGGGGAATTTAGTGGGAACGTGGCTCATTCGAAGATTTCAAACTAAGAAAGAAAACACAAAGCCGTGACCACAGAAACAACATGTAATTGGACACACGTTGCATGCAAACACAAAATTGCAGAATGACAACATTGGCCATAAAATAGAAAACAAACAAAAATCCTTTAACAGCAAAAAAATGAAGAGGATAATTAACTGCAAAATTAGGAATTTCAAATAGGCACTAATAAAAATCCTAGTAATGTCTTCTCAGACAAAAAGAAAAAAAAATGAATTGAAATTCATTTTAGTGAATTAAAGATATCTCAAGTAAGATGAGTGCACAATGAAGTTACTTCACAGGAAATAGTACAAGTATTTCAAACGTAAAATGTCGTGGTGCTATCAGTTTACAGAAATTGCAGGTAACCATCTACCCACATACACTGCATAATCACTCTTTAGTAGATTCTTTGCAAAGAATTCACTGGAATTACCATGGAATATTCACATACAATTGAAATGAATACATAGTTTTAAGAACACGAAATGTTACCAAAAGTTGCATGGAAACAAACTAAACATTTATCACAACTGAAATGCAATAAATTAACCTTATTTACAACCTACACCTTTGATTGAAATTGAAAGGAATATGCATTGTTTCTACTCCAGAAACATCCAAGTTTCAATAAATGTTTAAAGACATCTAAGTTCATTTAACTTTTCCAACCATTTATAGCAAATACATTAATACTCTGCGAATTATTCACAAATGGCACAAGTTGTTTTCATAACGACTGGAATTTAAACGTTATCATTAAAAGTTTGAAGGTAACAGCTGCACTAGCATTTCATTAGCATGAGATTCTTTCGCATTTCAGTGACGTTCTCTCCTACGAAAAGACGCATTACTGTTCACTTATATTCTTCCACAGTTCATAGCAATTATGTTCTCATACCCATTTAATAATTCACAAGTATCACAATGTGTTTTATAACTCGACTCGAATTTAACACTATTATCAACGTTTTCTTTTAAAACAGAAACTGCACTCGGGTATTATTAACCAAACAAGTTTCTTCCACAAATCAATGCTGTTCTCCTCTAAGAAAGGCACATTACTTCTAATGTCTTTTGAAAAAGTAGTTCACAATGACCAGGGAAATACCAATGGCCTAAAATCGATCCTTGCGGGACTCCACGTGCAATTGGCAAAGAACCGGAAAGGTGTGTACATAAAGTTCCATCATTCCAGTAAGGTATTTCTACTCTCTGAGATCGTTGTTTAAGGTACGAACATAGCCAATCTAAAGCAATACCACGGATTCCATATGAAGGTCATTTTGAAAGTAAAATGTTATGATCAATGACGTCAAAAGCTTTTGAAAGATCTAAAAATATTCCAATAGTTGCTTCGTTTTGATCCAATGATGAGGCAACATCCTTAAGAAAAGAAAAAATGGCAGTTTCCGTAGATTTTGATTTCCGGAATCCATGTTGGCAATTTGAAAACGCGTCGTGTTTATTGAGAAAGGTTTCCATTCGCACATAAAAAAGTCTCTCTAATATTTTTGAAAAAACTGACAAAAGAGAAATTGGCTGATAATTTTGAACTTCATTTTTATTGCCTTTTTTGAAGAGCGGCTTAATCTTAGCTGTTTTAAAAATATCTGGAAAAATTCCGGTGCATAAGGATGCGTTAAATATGTGAGTTAACGGGTGTATATTTGTGTGAACACAGCTTCGTTATGTTCAGACATTTTTTGATTAGCACGAAAATAGATATATTATAGATAATTTATAGAAATTTTACAGTAAACTCACAGTTTCATTTTTGTTTATGAACCTAATACAATAGCCATATCCAAAGAAACCAGTAAAAAAACAATCTCTAACGATTCCGTGAAGAAAGTTGCCTTTTAGAGCGGTAGTCGCTATAGTGGAAATTTTATAGATTTTTTAAAAGGTCCATTAGTTCCAGACCTCGGATGTTAAAAAAAATGACTAAAGTAGCGGAGGGAGTAATTGACCGTGTACCAGTAGTTGACCATTTAGAACAAAAGTCTTTTAATTAATGAGTGTTTCAGTGAAATACGTTCACAAATCGCGGAAACTTAATGTCCTGCCTTCTGGTGGTAATAATTGAAAAGCAGAGCGCATTTGGCGGCACGTGTTATTAGTTGGCGAACATTGAATGTTGATGTGTGTTTTTGCCGCTGTATCACGTTGTTTTCTTCCAGAATTTGCTACGCGAGTGTTACAGATAAACCTAACAATAAACTATAAGTATTTTATATATCATTTTAAAATAATTGTATGTCGAAATAATAATACCTGATAATAATTTTATGATCTTGGTTACATGTTTAATAACATCTGAAAATATTTAGAAGCGTGGCCAAATAATGAATCAAGAATTGATAGATTTCTAGTAATTGACCACAGTGGTTTATTACTAGGTGAAACCTTGTTTTTATTGAACTCCTAATTAACTATCTATTTCTTTGTATTAGCATCAACCAAAACATTTCTGAAAGTTCGGCACTCGGCGCAAAGAAGCACTCGGCGTGGATCTTACTTGATTCCGGAGATGAAAAAGTATTCAATATTTTTAATGTAAATATCTTGTAAATTCATACTAAAATTCTATTAAAATATTGTTTCATGTTGTCTGTACTGTGTATGTCAATATAATTTTGTTAATAAAATAACTTTTTATTTGTTAATTTTAATAATTATGTGGTCAATTTATGAGGGGTCAACTACTGAAAAAACACCATGTTTGGGTGGTCAATTTCTGATTCAGAATAATTGTTTTGAAAAATGAACCCCAAAAACTGGAAAATGCAGTTTTTGTTAAATGTTGTTGTATTGCATGTTAGCAGGAAGTATGGTAAGTAGTGTAAGCTATTCAGATTATATAATTGGAAAATGTAAATAGTCAGGTGGATGGAAAATGATACATTTTTTACTTAAATGGTCAACTACTGGTACGTTTACCTAATTATTTCAAATGTTTACGAAACGTTTTTAGTAAATGAGCACGAATTATGAAAAACGTCACATTTCGAGGATGTTTTGTTTTGGTGTTTTGATTTAATGGATTTTTTGATTGTATACTATCTCTTTTAATGCATTTAAAAATATTTATATCTCCTCTTTGGTAAGAATAAATGTTTAAATCATTTTCAGTCTCAGCAAACCCAATTATTGTCTATCGGTAATGAATCTTCATTTCCTTGTGCAGACTCAATATGCCTTTTGTTTATGCATGACACATTCTACGTCTTAGGAGGATAACATTCCCTTTCTTGCACATCTTCATAATAAAAATAACAACATCAAGCGATTGTCTTGCAGTGCTGGGCTCAGATTTTAGATGCAACCTAAACTCTTGCGAGTTACGGGGTAAGTCGATAGCACTGACTTCCGATATCCATAATCTGGCGCACCAGATGTCTTCCTGGGGAGGAAGGTAAGACGATTCTGTTAAATCAAACCATTAAACGTTATATCACTTTCATATTAGGTGACTCATTAAAAGAATAAAACTGAAATAAATCGAGCATGATATCATGTATATTTTAGAGGATACCACGATTTGGAGGGATGGCCATGGTATATTGTTACTCGATTCCCGGATCTCCCGCTTTCCGATTTCCTCGATAATGAAGCTGAGGCACAGGCCATATCGCGCGAATGATTTTTACAACGTCTACAAATTTCATTTTAACACCTAAAAATTCAGTGTACTGGTATACTTACATTTTTCCTGAATGTTATCTCTTAAAAGGGGTTCTGATCTTTATAATTTTGATCTATTAATTAATTAAATATATAATAAGTCACACATTTTGAAGCCAATCTGATTTTAATTGTTATTTTGAGATTCTATTTTCGTTTTAATTTTCCAGGGAGTGTGTTGCTGAGGTTATCTTCTCGACAAACTCAGTAAGTACGAGTAAGAGGCTTTGATTGCTATATTTAACCAAACCAACAATTGTAACGTTTTGACAACACTCACAAAAATGAAACGAAAACAAACAAAAACACGCAAGTGCCACATGATGCAACTCTAAAGAAACACCCGAAAGGATTACAACATACACTAAAAACAATTTACATTCGTGTACACAAAAACCTATTTCTCTACTCAAACAGTGTTTCTTGGACTTCATTTCTACAGGTGAAACCCTATTTCTTTTTCTATGAACTCCACTTAATGGTTCCTCATTTGTTATCTTAGTATGACATTACAAAATCTTTCAATAGTTTTCACGAAGTTTCAGAGGTATACGTATTCCTAAGTTCCTTTCTTTACAATATTAACAACGTTCAACTCGACAATCATGGGTGTGCAGAAAAAATATCGATAGATTAACATAAGTTTATTTTTTTAAATTCTAGCAACCTATTTCCCCCTTGAATCGAAATATTTCGTAAGCAACTGTAAAATAAAATGTCCTTTTACTTGACTCTCCCGACGTCGCCTTCGACTGCTTTTCGCCGGCGCTTCGCGGGGCGAGCGGCCGTTCCACTTTGGCAACGCCTTCCCCTCACAGCGTCTAAAGTGCTGTTTTTATAACTCTGCCCCTCAAGCCCCTATGGCCACGATGAAATAGCGCACACCATTTAGGTTCTTTCTCGCTCGTGCCGCTAGATATCGCATGATCGCAAACACTGCTGGACACGGTCGCAAACAAGTTAAATCTACCGGACAGACTGAGAAAGACGCGAAATACGGTGATGTATTCCATCGTGAAGACGAACTTTGATGAGCAGAGTATCACACTATAATCTTTGTTCAGCCTAATAATGATCCCGATGTAAACAAAGAAGCATAGTATTCATCCGCTTCTACTAATCTCATTGGTCGATTGCCCCAGGCTCCTTAATGGTACGCGTGTATACGAACTGTCAGAAGCGTACGCGGCAGCAGCATTCTCACCTGCGATAAAAATGAAGTTCTGATTTCCAGAAGTGACACACGCATTCCGGTTCACAATTCTCACTCCTACTCATTGCCGACGCGTCCGGGAGAGGTTCAACACCAAAATCGTTTATTTCCGTGATGTGACAAGTTTTCTGTGTGTACTCACCTCTCTGCGTGCTTTCATTAGACGAAGAACTTGAAGACACTTCCGAGGTCCGCGATGTGCGTTCGGCAATCTCTTTACCGGTCAATGCAGGATTTTCTTCATCCACACGAAAAAACACGTAAAATTACATTTTTTTCAACCCGAATAAATGGATTTCCTCCCGTATGTTTTGTAAAAGACTGCCCTGCCTCAGCATCCGCCATTATAAAATAATAAGATATGGCTAAAAATTAAGATTATTAAAAGTTGCTACACCGATCTTGCTGCACTAAGGGAAGAGAACTGACTGGTCTATTGCTCACGGAACCCAACGAACACGACGTTTGGAACTTTTGTTATGAGGCAACCGCCGATAAAGCTGTCTACACCGGACGACGGATATAAGGTTTCTTCGCCGCCATTACTGACGCCTCGGCCTTCGGCGTATTTCGGAACAGTGGTCCCATTCCTAGTTTCCAGTAACCGTTTTCTGGATTCTACCATGGTTTTCCTTTCTCTAAATCTCTTGTTGTATTTTAAAACTTGCATATAAACAAGGAAATTTATAATTTTGCCAAGAACTATTTTCAGAAGTGAAACGTTTCACGTAAACACCCGCGAATTCAAGCAACCAATAAGGCTCTATTATGGAGATTTCCCAACGTGATGCTTTCTTCTCCGCGACGGCCACGTCACCTTGTGCAAGGTCCTTGCCACCACGAACGTGGAAGGGTACGCAATGTACACGCTTTGCAGATACGATTGAATTACCTGAGCGTGCGTGCTCCATATTTAAAGCTTAGGCTGATATTTGATATTTATTTGGTCAAAAAACAGTAAAAACTGTACAGGACACATGGGGGAGAAGGTTATATGCGCACATTTTCTTGAAGTCCGGAATTTTTAAAAAAAGCCCGAGATTAGCAACATTATTTGAAAACCTACACATTTTCGTTCCCGAGTTATAGAAAACATACAACGGTAAACGAACCGCAGATGTGATTTTTCTGCATTGCTAACAAAATTGTAACTCACCCTCAGCTCTACTACCACTGAAAGCAAAAGGAGTGCTCAACAAAACGTGCGCATAGGGAACTTCATTTACGTCCAGAAACAAAACAAAGGACCATCTCGGTATTTGCTCAATGGTTCAAGGAAACTAGACAAAAACCTGATCGAGATGGGGGTCACTGACCCGGAAGTTGAAGTACATTACTTGTTACACGCGTATTAATACTTTTTTTTAAATATACAAGACAAAAACTAATTCATTATATGTCATTGTTTTGTTAAAATAAACATTGTTTTTACTTTTGACAATCAGTATAGTCTCTATTTATTTATTTATTTACATCAAAAACAGTTAAAAACTGCGTATGACGAGCTATGGGGAGAAGTGAATATGGTACTGATACTGAATACTGAATATGATACTGAATATGGTATTATCGAATGGTCGGATTTACTTCTTAGTTGTGATACCAAATAACGCACGTTTAAATTCAAACTTAAAGCCAAGATCAAGAATATGGAATACTATATTCTTGTAAAAGTACAAAAGTACAAACATACAAGAAAAACAAAAAGGAAAAAAGTAAAATAGAGAAAATACACTCAAATTTGTAACGTGCTTATTTATTTCTCAGGCACTTGCTACACACCGAATATCTTTCTTATTTAAGTATTTCTCATAGTTAAATAATTAAGATTGTAAAAGGTATTTACCTCCAACCACTTGGAGCTATTCTTCCTTTCTCAGGCACGCGTTACACACCGAATGTCTTTATTATTTAAGTATTTCCCATAATTAAATAATTAAAATTGTGAAAGGTATTTACCTCCTTCTAATTGCAGCTACTCTTTCTTTTTATGTTCTGTAATATGCGATTCCCCAGGTAATGTACCGTTGACATAATTCTAATATTTCTGTACAACGAATAAACTGCTCCCCTAATGTCATGGCAGACCTCAGACGAAAGTTTTATTTTTTATTTATTTATTTGGTCAAGAAGAACAGTAAAAACTGTATATGACGTGTGGGGAAAGAGATTATCTGCGCACAAGTCTTCACGTTCCAGTTCTAACGAAGTTGAGGGTTCGTCTTGGTTCCTGATTGGTGAAATTTTATGTGGTGGAATTAAATGTCTGAAGGTTATAATTCAAATAAAAACACAATTGTCTTCAAAGTTAATTTTTGTATTTTATTTCAATTATAAGTCCCATTACTCTAAAAAAACACCAGATATAATTAAGTTTTAGTGTAACCAAACATACCGCACTGGGAATAATATTAATATAATGAATTGTATAATATTGAAAGACGACTACAGTTTTGCAAATCAGTCATAAAAGGCAAGGTTTTGCAATTCAGTCATATTCTGATAATTAATATTATCAGAATAGAAGACGTCTCTACACAATATTTGAGTAACCCCTCTAGCGTGCCTGAGTGCAGATGTGTTGTCCCGTCACGGCTAGACCACTCGAGACACATGAGGTGTCATTCGAAGCGTCTCGGTCTCCTGATCGGGAAAGCAATTTGTTTTCGCATCCGTCCGGAAGATTCAAAGAAATTTCCAAAAATGTGTTTTTGCGTGTTTTTGGCGCTGTCATTTCCGTGAGTATGCCAGAAATTAAGCCAATACTACATGAATAGATCTATGTAGGTGGCATTGATTAAACTCCAGTTTTCACAGGGATGTTTTCGCTCAATACCACATCATTTTCTTTCATCACGTTGGCAATAATGATGTTACATCTTTACGTGAACAAATGAAGTTGATTTAAACACGGTGTGTAGAAAGTGAATCGTGCGATATATTTCATTTTAATTTTTATCCGAAGTCCTAACACCGTATTTTTAAAATTAAATTTGAAAAACTGAACGGTATTGCCTTGGAACTTTGATACATTTCAAGTGAATACGGAGAAAACGTTCCTAAGTGTAAAAATACCGATTTTCAAATGAATGTCACCCACAAATTATTTTTAGTAAATTAATATCTTATTCACATAAACAGAAAACAATCGCCTTTTAGTGTTGATACATTAGTGTTCGCATACACAAAGATTAATAAAGCAATAGCAGAAGTGGAAGTGAACACAAATTAGGCACAGTTTGTGAAGTTTTAATCTCTTCAATAATTAGGAGAGAAACATATGCAAGTGTTAAGAAAATCCGGGGAAGAATCAAATCTATTTGTAGAAGATTTTACGACAGAATATTTGGAACCAATTGATCATTATCTTATAATTAGGATTAGAAAATAACTTAGAAGAACAACTTACAGGTGATCTTTGTGCATTATTGTGCATGTTAGCAAAAATCGTAAAATGTGTAGCTCTACTAAACTTTAACTATTCGCATCATCAATACTTTCAAGTATTTCTTACGGCGATCATAATTTTCAAAATTGCTATTTACCAATTCATATCCCATATGTAGGTAACATGCAAGGCCATTGAATGTTGGGAATTTTTGAAGGGGAGTATAACATGATCAGTTACTATGATTCATTAGTCAAATGCCAGATACTGTAAGAACATATTTAAACAAAGCTATGCATGAACGAAATGAAGAATGAAAAATTTTTAAAACATGAAAATACTTTTTAAAAAAGTTCACAGCGTAGTCGACGCCACATTCCATTTGCGGAAACGGAACTCGAAACTGTAAACGCATCCGCGAACACGGAGTAGTGTTCATGCACGGGGTAGTCTCTTCCTCTGTGCAACACCGTCACTGCCTGCTCGGTGCAACATCGTTGCATAACAGTAGCTTTCTTGGCGCATCTGGTGTACGAACCTACAGAGCATTTTGTTCCCACAGCGTCAGAGGTTGAAAGCCTGTCTGATGAGACCTGAACTGGGACGAAACGATTTTGCTACCCTAACTGCTCATCCCTTACGCCTCTGCGCTAGGGTCACCCTGCACGCACACTTGTGCGGTATGTGGATAGGGCACCACGCCGCTATACCCTTTTTCTCGAATGAGAAAAGATGAGAGCAGTTGAAAGTAATACCCCTCTTCTACATCCAGTGGTCGTTGACCGAGTAAGCATAGGTCAGAAGGCCGACTTTCCTGTACGAACAAAGTCATGCATTTTGTCAATCCAACTCTGTCTATTGTTACCTAAGGCCGTGATTTACAAGCGGTAAAACATTACGTTTTGTGAGGTTGTATAAAACATTCCGCGTTCACCACAAAGTATTGTGTGACATACAAATTACTATCTCTATGAATGTGGAATATATTTGTGTTTGGAGCTTAGTCACTGGAGTTAACAACTGTATTAATTGTCAAGTTTCCACAGGCGCTCTGCCTGTTTTGAAGTTCTGAGTGCCAAGATTGAGGTGAAATACATCGATATTCTAGAAAAGGCCTGTCGTTGCAATCAAGCGCCTGCTCTGCTCTGGGAAGTTTTCAGCAAATACTAAGGAGAACAATGGACGATTTGTGAATTGTGCGAGATTTGGTCACAAGTAGACTCACCCCACTTTCTAAACAGGAAATAATGCACTTTCGTTAAAAAGCACTTTTGAAGCTTTTGAAGCACTTGAAATTGTATTATACAGTTCGAGTCCAATGAGTACAACATTTCACAATCATTTCTTTCTTTACGTTGTTGAAGCAATAAAAAATAAAATGATATTCCATATTTGTACCTATTTCTCTACACCAACACATTAATTTACTTCTATCAGGAAATAGGTACATTTTCCAGCTGAAATCATACAAATTTCTAACTAAAATAGACATTCACCATTATTTTGAAAATTATGAAAACAAACAAGGTATATTGTTGATAATGAAACGTAAAAGAATTCTCGACTCATTGCAAAACATTTATCACCTGAAATTACTTTTCATAATTAAGAATAATCGACAGATTCAAAAGAGGTGCCATTTTGATGTGGAGATGTGAGAGACTGTTCGTAACTCGAAGAAAGTATTAAATATCAACACTCAAATGTCGTGAGTGAATTACTCAATTGCTTTTCGATCTTTACTATAACTTGACGATATTGCGTTAAATCTGTAAACGTAAATATTATCAGATTTGAAAATTGTGCACAACAGAAAGGCAAAATATAATTTCAAATTAATATGCACATCAAGTAAGTCCCAACTTAACAATATTCATAAACTGTGTCCTTAGTTTGCGACGCTCATCATGTTTTGTTTTGTGTTTTTTGCTTCAAAATTACAGCAAAAAAAACCTTCAGTGTTTACGTAGCAGAAACAGAAGCCACTCGGTCACGGGAGGACACACATCAAATGAATTCACAGGTCGAGCAAAAGGACAAACGGTAGTCGACGTTTGCGCAAAGAAGGAATTCGTGCCACATCCACATTGCTAATTATTTCCCACAAGCCGCGCGTTATTAAACTTTCGTACAATCGAGAACACGACGCGTGCCCTTTAATCCATACTGCCTCGTGCCGGCAGGAATTGTACGTAACGAGCTGGCAGGTCGCCAAACTTCGAGCATGATGCAGAACAATCTGTTTTCTAGTTTCGCCGCGGGGGCTATTTAATACAGAACGCGCGAGGCTTCTGTACCTCACCTCGACGCTTTGTCAACAGGCGAGCGCGCCGGCCCGCAATGAAATCTACCGTCTGCTCCCATCTGTAGAGCCGCTTTCATCTTCTCGTGCGAGCCGAGTGCCGCTGGGACGTTGGACTGGATGCGGAGGGGATGCCGTGGCTGGGGATGGAGTGGGCGATGACGGCCAAGTTGCGGGACGCGAAAGGATCACGTTGGTGGGTGAGGCACTGGGTGAGGGACGTTGTTGGAGTCGGTGATGGTGGTGGTAGTGTCGGCGGTGACGAAGGCGGAGGGGGTGCCAATGTTGATGTGGTGGTGGTGGTGGTTGATGCTGGCACACTTTCGTCTTCTTTGGCGGAGATTCCCCCACCTGCCGCCATTACATTGATTCCCTTTTCGACAAAGGTTGAAGTACAGGACCATGGTCTCACCAGTGACAATGGAATTCAGAAGAGACAATTGCTCCTCTTCTCAAAACTTCAAATCTCTCGAGTACAGCTAACTCGGTCTGCTTTCTGCACTGCGGACAGAATTTTGGAAATCCAACTTGCACTGACCTTGTTCATGCCCAAATGTTCATGGGGAATTCTAGAGACGAAGGGTTTTCGATATGCCCAGTCACGTGGCAATTTCTTTTGCCTTCAGTCTGACTTCTGTCTTCCAGCACTTCCTCCTGCACACATGTGATGTTTTCATCATTGAACTGTCTTCGGGCGTCGAGAGCGTGTTTGATCTTCCAGAGATTCTCAGCCAAATTTAAAAAGTTTGGCCCAGTGTATCACTATAGAATAAGAAGGAGAAGCGTCTCCATACACATTTTTCAGGCGTACGTGAATATCAGCGGCATGCAGCCTTCGTAAGTCAAAACCTGATCACCGCACGATACTCCATACTCGACATGGTGCGTACAGGTTATGTTTGGTCCTCTTTCTGGTGCGGGAGAAGTGCGGATAAAAACGCAATTATGGGCGCTAGTGTCTCAAACCTTCACCTAAGAAGCACAACAATACAACATTTGTACGCATCCGCTAAATAGGTCAGGCCGTTGACAAAATGAATTTGATTCAACGTTTAGTTGTTTAATATAGTAGTCTAAGAGGAAGTGGCGCTAATGTATTAGGTAGGGATAGTTGTAATGCTTGTATGTAATGGTTGAGCATACTGCTCGTGATTGTGAACGATGATTGCTGAGCGTTACCGAGATAAGGCCCCTGGCGGAAGCTTGAAGAAAGCGACCACCACTTCATTACGTGCGCGGACGGCCAGCGCATAGCGAGAGGGGAGGAGCAGGTGGGGCGGGGAGGGACGTAGAAGAGCGGAGGGTGGCACAGAGAAAGGCGGAACTGTGGTAGAGGCGCGGCCGCCGACGAACGAGGGATGGAGGAGGTGGAGGGTTAGGAAGAGGAGGGGAGCGGAGGGGAGAGCGGGTGGTGGGGCTTCATCGATGTCCCCGCCGAAGGAGGCGCCTCTGACCGCGCCTCCAACTCCGCTTCCTGCCCCGCCCCCTTCTTCATCTCCGTCTCCTCTCTCAGGTCAGTTTATATCCACCCGCACTGTCCGCACTACCGTCCCCGCATTTGCCCTCGCCTGCACCTCCGTCTTCGCCTTTGTCCCACCACTTCCTCCCACCCACCTCTAGTGCCGCTGACCAGGAGGTTCTAGGATTTGGGTCTCGACGGTGGCAGGTTTTCGACACCAGCTGCATACTTCCCAGGGTATTTCAAACAACGGGCCATTTCAGTTCAGACTCCCGTCCCCGTTATCATTCCGTTCGAAACAAATTATAATTTCTTAAAATGCGAATTTCTTCTTCAAACTTTCATTTAGGTCTTTGAAAATACTCAGTTCGAATGAGATACGAGGAAAATGGTAATTATTACAAAAAATTAAAGCGAATCACAAGACATTGTTGCATGCCGCCCCCTGGCTGAATACATATTTGCCCCCTTTTTTACTTAACGTCATTCTACGTATTGTACTTGTATGTGAGTGTTTTAATATTGCGTCAGTGTTTTTTAATATTGCGGCATAAGTGAGGTTGTGGGGTCTCTCTATAGAATCTATGGATACATCTTGAACCTATATATTGTAAAGTACTTCCTCTAACACGTGGTGTAGTGACAATTCACTTTTTCTGGGTCCTTACTACTGAACTTGAGATGCTCCAACAGCACCTCCCTTCTCGCGTTATATTTAACTTTTTCACTTTACGAAATTGTAGGAACTTCTACGAAAAAATTAAACAAATTATTTGGAAGTTTGTAAGAATTTGTTTATGAGTCGTATTAACTTCAAGCAGAAATTATGCAAAAACTACGTTTTAAAAAATGTTATATACGATTTTTAAAAAATTGCCGGATTTTTTAGAACAAATTTTCTTCAAGAAAAAATATTAATATTCTACTATTGCACAGTATTTTCTTCTCTTTTTTGCAATTTTTGAAAATAAAGTGTTCACCAAAAATATGACCAGAACTCATTTTTTACTATCTTGTAATACATAGAGGAGAAATTTACAAAAATTATTTGGAACCGTTATGGACAAAATAATGATTTAAAATTCAGCAAAATTTCACAATTACAAGAAAACAACTCACCGTTTAGAAAAATTGTGCATGATCTTATTTCAACATGTCTTTTAACAATAAATTTCATTCAGAAAAACATCTCTATCTTCAAATGTCTAGTTGTATGAAGAGAAAGTAGAAAATATGTAGAGGAGCAGAAAATAATTGAACTTTGGCAATTTTCGAAAAACAGGGATTTCAAAGAAAATCACATCTGCGTCATTATTTCTCACGTCCGTAGGCTATCCGAGAAGACAGTCTAATACAATACAACTTGTGGTAAAAAATATTTTTTGAGAAATATTGCGAAATGATAAGATTTCATGAAAAGTGCCCCTAAAATCAAAATATCCTTTTCAACTTCGTAGTGTTTCGAGTTCGTTCAGATCCATTGGGGAATATCACTTTCAGAGAAAATCGTCCTAAGCGGTTTAGACGCTAGTGTTGGCACTGAGAGACAGTTGGCCGTCAATCGATTTTTCGGTATCATAGTCCCAGAAACTTGCATTCTGACTACATAACGCGTTAGATGTAATAATTTGCTAAAACCAGGAATATAATTTATCCACTTTTTCGTTTACAGGACTGATAAAACAGGTTTTATGTCGAAAAATCGCGCATGATTGCAAGACTGTTGCAAAAATGGTTTATGGCAAAATATCAGCCACCCGCCCGCCGGCCCATGTTTAACACTAGCACTTAAGACTATTCTCTCACAAACATTCCCCGATCGATCAGGCCGAATTGCAGGTCTTGCAAATTTGAAACACGTTTTGATTTTTGGTATTTGTTATTTTCTATACATAGCCTTTTTCTTCTTCGGTATTTTTCTCTCAGGAACTTTCCGCTTTCACCCTCCTTCAACTCTCGGTCCTTTCGATCTCCTGGTTTGAGGCGTCTATTCTTCATAGCTTCCTGGATGTATTTTTCCCCTTTCTAAAACTGGTCCTCCTCTTCTTCTCTCGGGTGGTTTCCACTTTAAGATCTTGTGTGGGCATCTGTTTTCCAACATTGTCTGAACATGTCTGTACCATTGTAATGCTCTATTTTCCAAGATCTTCGTTATGGAACAAATTATATTCATCATTCACCATATTTATTCATTCCGCACTCTGTCCCTGTGAGTAAGTTGTAGACATCGTCTCATATAGTCCATTTCTACTGTCCTAATTTAATCTTTATTTTTAGTATGTGTTCACATTTCCGTTCCGCTCGGTATAGTACTCTATTTTCTACTATATAATGGAACGTTCTTCTTTTGACATCTTGGTGGATATTGTTATTCTATAAAATGCCATGTCAAGCTTTAGCTGCTTTCTTCTCCATAATTAATATTGCGTTAATATCTGTAGCACATGTATTGTTTATTATATATCCAAGATACTGTATTACATATTCAAGAAGCTTTTAACGTTGTTAGCATTTCCATCTACCTGCATTATTGATTGTCCAATCAATATACATTAATATAAAATTTAAAAAAAACACAGAAAATTATAATAGAAAAAATATTATTTTATAAAAAATATTTCTAATCTCCATTTATTAAATTGTTCTATTAGCTTTCTTGGCATATGTACCACATCCTCTTCACCTTTGACAAAGAATACCTGGTCGTCAGCAAATAGAAGGGAGTGAAAGGAGTCGCCTCCAGGTTTTATTCCCTGTACCAGTTACGTAGCGCTTCTCCTGGTGAGATATTGAACAAAATACGAGATAACCCACATCAACTATGGTCCGATTAAATAAGTTGGTGATTGACAGTTGCGAATGGAAAGGAGCGACGTCGACAGGTTGCGTACCACTGAATACATGTTCCTGGGACACGAAAATACACGCTTCAAGTAGATGGTTATAAAAGTAACTAAATTATATACTCATATTGTGTGAAGCAACAGCTTCAGAAACACAACTGTCAATCGCCAACGTATTTTAATCAGACCATAATACGTCTCCAAACCAGCCTCGTCGACCCACTGTGCAGACGCAGGTGATCCCAGCGCCGCCCGAACGCCACGTGGAGCCAGCAGCCACACGAGCCCGGGGAATGAGGGACGGCGGGCGGCCGCCGAAATAACAGCGTGAGGACAGGGGCGCGGCGGTCAGGGGAGGACGCCCGTTGACGGCTCCGCGACGAGGACAGAGGGGCGTGACAAAAGCCCGAGCCGGACGCTGTCCGGCCAGGGCGAGGGCGGAGGCGGCGCGGAGACACGTGTATGAACAAGGGAGAAGCCGTGAAGGTGGAATGAGATGGAGGAAAGCAGGGCTGGTGGAACGGGGAGGAACGACCGGTGGGGAAGATGAAAGAGTTGGAAAAGGTGGAATGGTGTAATAATTAAGAAATGCGCACGAGTGTGCATGGAGTTTATAGTTCAGTCTTCGGAGCTGAGCTCCTGCATTGTTTTGTTTGTTTTCCTTGCATGAAAGCACATGATTCTTGGGACACTTTTCGTTACACAGTTCGCACACGCATAGATGACTGGCGGTGTGATATGTGGTTGTGTTGCGGAGTTTATGGTGGAATCCGTGTACCGCTAATCTGTTTACTGTCTAATCTGTAAAGGTGGAATGACTGATTCGTGATTCCGGGTGCGTCAACTACTAAGGTCATATTTCCCGTAAATGTGGTCCATGTTTTGGAGGTGGCAGTGATCTCCCACCCGCTGGAGGGTGAGATCCGGCGCCGACATATCCGTAGGTTTGCGGAGTTCTCCCCAACCAGGGATCTCCCAACTGCAGCGGAGCACAGCCCCAGGCAGGACAAGCACAAGGCTAGACGGGACGGAAGTGAAGCGAGGCACGGCGAGGAGTAGCGGGAACGGCAGGAAATGGTGAAGATATTGGGGAGATGCGTGGTGGTGGGAGAGAGGCGGGAAGAAGACCATAAGGCGGGAGGAAACAAAAGTAGCTTGGAGAGAAGAGTGGTGGGAGAGGTGACGTTGGCGGGGGAGAGGTAATGGGGGGAGCCGGGACTGCAGAAGGAGACGGGCAAAAGTGCCAGTGGAAGAGGGTCGACGCAGAGAGAGAGGCTGGCATGAGGAGGGGGATAGAGGAGAGAGAGGGAAGGAGGTGGAGAGAGGGAGGGATGAGGAGGGAGGAAGAATGTGGTGGGAAAGGCACGATAGGGGAGGGGAAGAGGGAGGGCAGGGGAAAGGGGAAGGGGAGGATGAAGGGGGAGCGGAGGGGAGGAGGAGGGAAGGAAGGGGGAGGGTGGAGGAACATTGGTCTGTGGGGAGAGTCGCGGCGCGGCGAGGCGGAATTGAATAGGGCCTCGTCGTGCGTATGGGGGGAGGAGGGGGAGCGCGGGGAGGTGGCGTGGAGAGGGCACAGCAGCAGAAGCGAAGACGAATGAGGGGTGAAGGGGCCCCTCGGGTTTCACCTCCGCAGATAACACATCCGCTTCCGGAGCCTGGGAAGACAATCCCACGCCCCCGACGTCACGCTGGTGGCGGAGCAGATGTCTCGGCCGGCTTCTTTCGTTCCACCGAGTTACACACCATGGGCAGGCACGCTCTGTTGTAACAACGGGTCGACTCTCGACTCCATATTATAATTTTTCAGCCGTCCAGCCGAATGGTAAGATCGAAATATAAACACATATGCCCATCAAGAAGGAAAGAAATTTATTTTCATTTATTTACGTCAAAAACTGTTATAAACTGTGTGTGACGAGCTGTGGGGAGAAGTGAAATTTGTGCACGTTTTCATAATTCTGTGATCTCTATCCTAAACCATATTCTAGTCGAATTTTGAATACAGAAAAAAGGAGGTTTTTTCAAGTTTTGTTGACAAAATATTCCCTCCCATATCTATTTTATTACCTAAAATCTATTTTCAAAGGTAAATTAGCTATAAATTTTTGCCCTTAACAGTCCGTGAAATGTTCTTCGTGAAAGAATAATGCTTTTTGCCGCGACAACAGAACACAATAGATGACAAAATTCAACATTTTGAACAAAAAATTTAGTATATTGTACACACGAAGGTCTATACTTCTTACAGAATTTATGGCTATTGTAAATAATGATATGATGTTTGAGAACGAATTCTGTAGTTTGGATCTGTTTATTTTAGATATAATGTCTGCATTAATGGATAAATCCATTCTGTTGCACACATTTTCAGCAGGATCAGTACATTTATATTTCAGGCAAAGAATATTGTGTTTTTTATCACCATGCAAAATGTATGTCCCTAAACTCTTCTTTTCAAGTTTCTGAAGGACTGTGAAGTTACGTACAGGAAATTAATTGATTCACCAATCCAAAACAAAAACTTCACTCGATCCCTAACAATGGAGAGGGCTGTATCTGGGTTTACTCAATGAATGATAGGAAACTGACCAGAGAGTCTATTGAAATGATGCTCAGTGAACAAAACTCTTGTTCTCCTGAATAATTATCAAAGATATTTCAAATGCAAAGTGTTAGAAATGAAAACAAACCAAGTGACTAGATATTTTTAAATTGCTTACATTTATCATAGTCTCCAGTGACGGCCAATCTTGATTACATAACATATTTCTTTTTACTTTGTACTGGGTTCCGCAGAAAGTAATCAATTAAAAAGAAAACGATCTACGTCTTGATGTCAATTATTCTGAAATCAGTTACTTGTACCACAGTCTCCAATTTTGAAATTTGAGTGAATTGACACATTTCTTTCTACACTATAATTTATTGCTTAATATACTATGCACTTGGTCCTCCTGCAATGGGTACATCAACGCATCAGTCGAGTCTGCAACGATGGCGTCATAGGCCAGGAGGTCCTAGTTTCCGAAACCCAACGGTGGCGGATATTCCATGACTGTCAAAAGCAACGTCGCCGTGGTCTGGATGAGAATTCTTGGGACCAGCTGTTTGCTAATATATTATGCAAATCTACTTCCCGTCCTGAGATATGGTATGATGTTTTCGGGAAACATAATATAATTTCCAGGTTTGAAAATACAAAAAAATTCGTACGCGTAATAAGCAATCTTTGCAATTTTCTCTTTATTGGATTTCGAACACTACTACTGGCTTGTCTCTTTATTGAGTCAAAAAGCAACCTTTTCAAAGTGAGAACAGATCCGAAGTAGACATTCGTAATTATACCACATGAATCACGTTTATCAATGTTAGTATGAACATCTCACGACAAAAAAACCCACACACATACACACACATGTGCATTATTGTACAACAAATAGTCAGATAATATTAAATAATGAAAACCAAATTCAAATATCTAGAAAAATCTTTTCTCCTGTTTCTCTTCCTCTAAACAAGTAGTAACTATACTGAGTAGCAAAACAGAAAATAATAGTTATTTTAGTATTTGTATTACTGCTTTGGTTACAATTTGAATTGAAGTAATAAAATACTAAATAAGCTTATTCTGCAAGCAAAACTTCTGCTGACTTGACAGCTCCAGGTTGATAGGGGAGAGGGGGTTCCGTTATCCAATCAGAGGCTTCAAATTGTGATGATGTCACTACAGAGTTGCCGATGTTTACCAAGGAACAAATGAAATGTAATAGCGCGAAGCAACTGAAAATTGAAGAGCGTCAAGCGCCAAGAGGAGCGCCATTACTTGTTAGGTTATGCATCGTGTGTGCGGTTGTGACATCTAGTGTTAAAGGCTTACTTAAAGGCTGATATACTTATGACACGATATACATGTACATCCACCACATTTCTAATTTTCATCTTTATGCCAATGAGTTCAATAGAACGCCTCTTTGAAAACCATGTAAATAACAGGCAAAGTCAGTAACTTCGAAAAGTCCTGCATTTTTTTAACGTTCTGTGAAAGGTATGTATTCAAACCAAGATGTCTTGCTTTTAGATACTTCTCTCTTATAAATCTTTCATAACAAATACTATTCATCTTCCTTCTTAAAATGCGTCTCGCTCTACTTACTTTCATCTGCTTATGCAAAAATGTTTCGTTATTCCGTGCTTTGGCAGGATGTGTAAAGGACTGCGATAAAATTGTGTAACAGAATTTCATCAAATAAACTAGTGTCATTATTACAATTCTACCAAAAATACAATATGTTGGACGTGTATGCATCAACAGCTGATCTGATGCAAGAAAGAACACGTGTCTGCGGCCCGAGAAAGTGGCAACATCGCTCTCCCCCACTCCCGGCTGTCAAGTTGGCAGAAGTTTTGCTCGCAGTATACAGCAAATATTGTAATTCAGCATCTGGATAAATTACTCGATCACGATTTTTGATCTGTTTCCCTCGTTCCATTGGCTACATGCTGAGATGGTTCCTTGCTTTCCCCTCTGGCTTGCGAGAGAAAGAAATGTAGAGAAACACTGAGGCAGAGAGAGATAAGGACAGAAAGAGAGAGAAATGGAGAGAGAGAGCTATGGAGGCAGAATGATAGAGAGAGATGGTGACAGGGAGGTAAAGAGAATGGCCAAAAGAGGGAAGAGGAACGGAAAAGAGAGTGGAAAGGAGAGAGATAGGCAAAGGCAGAAAGCTTAATGGCAATGCGCGTAGTTTATCTTCCCAACTCTATCCAACCAGAACGGAGCATCCTCTCCTCAGCGAACTTCCACCCACGACATTGACGAACGACCTCTGTGTTAATGAATGGCCATTCGACTCTGTGACTGCCATAGTTGCTCGACCACCTGCCTGCAAACGGTAATAATTCCACGCTCGTCTCATGTGCATCACTTTCACCCCATACAGAGATACAACTGATTTTCGTGTTTTCGGGATCATACGAACAACGAATATTTCGAGCCCCATACGGTGCCCGATTATTCCTACATTCCACATTGAAAATGTGGCACTCTGTCTTTTTTTCCTTCTATCTTTATTATTTTCATCATTATTATTACTTTTCTTCTTCTTCTTCTTACTAAGTGTTTTCTTATACGCAAACGGAGGTAAATTCAGGTTTTAAATGTATCAAAAAGTGTTCAATATTCTATAAGTATACACATATTGCACAATAAAGTCACATACAAGGGTAGTTAGTACAATAATGTGATTCTTATTGAGAACGGTGTAAAGGAAACGGGCTACAGTAAATTTGAAAAACTTCTGGGAATCGGCGAGCGAAGTAATGAAAGCAGGAATTTATCTTTTGAGAATGGTTCGATCGACGTAGGCTGTACATATTGAAAATAAACTGGGAATAGATATTAAATTATCCTATGAGTCATAAAGGGACCGACACAAATTTGAAAAATGGAGGGGATCAATGGTAGATAGTCTCTCTTCCGAGACGTCTTCAACCTGTCGGATTTCATGGCATATCTTTCGCCGGCTAAGATGAGCACTTTCTCCAGTCATGAACACGGTACATACCAGATTCCCCTTTCCATTATCAGACCGACTTAGGTGACTCAGGGCATGAATTGTCACTGTAGTGCGCCTGATCGGAAAGTCCTAGGGTTCCAGTCCGAATTCGAGCAGAAAAAGTCTTTGCGGAAACATTAAGCAAGACGGTTTCGATCCCAGAACCAAGTCCCAAACAAACTCGACAGCAATTGTCACTGTCACGCTCTGGCAAAATCTTCGTAAGTAGTTAGCAACTTTTCAACCTACTCAAAGATTCTACATTCCCTTTAGTACCAAAGACATTGATAGTGTTGAACTATTTCGAAAAACCTAAATGAACACAAGAAATATACCTAGTATTACGAGTATTCTAGGAATGAATTTATTGGATATTCCTTACCTTATCAAACAATTGTAGAATTTTCCATGCTATTCTATTCGTAGGAAAATTTAATTAGTATTAGCACGTTTTACGTACAACTGACTGAAAATTGTAATAAATGCACTTAATCCTAACAACTAACATTCTTGAGACGTTTTTTAATATCAAACTTTGGAAAAACCTGATTTGATTTGAACATCTCATTTTTTCCAGACGTATCTTTTAACAAACTAGAGGTCCTACAATATAACACATTTACTCGCATTATTTCTAAATTTGCAACTACTACACAATCGAAGCGGTGAATGATACGTGAAGTGTCGGAATACCATTGCCTTCCATGCCACACCAAGGAATGCCATACGTGGGATTCGAACTCGCAATATTTCGTTTCGTAAGTGGGTCGTTTATTTGCAAGAAAATTTGAATTTTACGGCACATATTCGGCAACAACCTTACGACACGTTTCGATCTGATCAGATCCATCAAATAAACAGACCCCCCAACCCCCAGACTCAGAAATCTGCACCCTCTACTCCTTTCTCATACTTCATATTGAAGTATCCGAAGTCAGTGGATCATTTGTAGGTGCTCTATGAGTTTCCCCATCGATAGAATACTGTGCTTTGGTCTTGTCTGCCTGTCTTGTGTCTGTCAGTGATGTGTGACTTACTTTGTGTTCAGCTAACATCTGAAAGAGTCGAGCGGCTGAACGATGTAGAATCACTCAATAATATTGTTTGTATTGTAAAAATAAATTATCAGTGACCAATAATCAATGATCATTTGCTATTGTCAAAAACGACCGTCTTCTTCTGTTTCGAAGTGCTGTTCGTCCACATTGTAATTATACGACGGATGTACTTTTAATTGCCAAGACTTTGATATTCTGATCATTTAAAATATAGACAGAATACGTATCGAGAGCTGAGGATTATCATTAAAAGAGGCAACACCAAAGAAACCCTTCGTGTTCCACAGACAGCACTTTTTTCCAACGCACAGGCAAAAAAAATACACATAGCAGCTAGGGCATTATTTAAACATCTCCCAAATGAGCTAGCCGCACCGTCAAAGCGGTCTACGTAAGTACATTATGCAGTCCTATTTTTATAATCCCTTTGCGGCCCGCAATAACGGACTGTGCATATCATAGAGGCGTCTTTTTCACTTTGCCCGTCCGCCCATGAGCGCGGCGTCTATTTAATTTGCGGCAGCCTTGTGTCTTCTATCTGCCTCCCCGGCGTGTACTAGCTCGTTCGCACGCGGGCTGTGGAGGTGGAACGGGGAAGAGAATGTTACACGAAGATCGTGGCTGCTTCCATAAGCCGTGCCGCTTTTATTGTTCTTTGTTGGCGTGCACGCAGCCCTAATTCGTATCTCCGGGACACGTTTCCGGCGGCCTTAGACTAATTACTTAGTTGTCGTCGCCGCTACTAAACACGAATTCGAATACACAATAAGAATGGAAATAATGAAAATTACAATATCCTTAGTATCAATATGATACGGAAGGAACTTCAAGATTCATTTTTACTCAAGTTATTTTATACACGTTAGGAATAAACTACCGTATTAGTTTTAAATTTGGAGGTTGTGTTTACGTTGAGGCTACATTCACTGCCACTAAACGTATTTGTTTATCTATAGAGCGATATATTGCAATAATTTCCTGTTACTAATATATACAATATAAATATTTAATCAAATTGCGCGTTTAGGAAGTTATATTTAAACCTACTTTGGAGATAAAGAAATGTATTTTACATATTCGTATGACACATTCAGATTCAGAAGTATTATACCTATTTCTATCTGGTAATTCTCTTAAAAACATAAATGGAATCAGAAGATTCACAGATCTTCAGTAAAAGCTTTTAGGTATTGTTAGAAGTTTACCAATTCCAACTAGTTCCTAGTTTTACGTATGTTTTCAATTGTACGACTTGCTAAAACTTATTTTTCTGGAGATACGTTGTTTCTGATAGACGACAATTATTACGAACTACGACATTGGATTTTCCGTCTTGCAAAAACTCTCTATTGCGTGTTGCCGGGTGCGTAAACTGCTATGACTATTAGTCCTGCAAGTGTCGTTCTTATCATGGGAGGTAGCAGTGGTCCATCTCTCCACTGAATGGTGAGGTCCGGTGCCGACTGACACGCTGACTAGCGGGTTTTCCCCATTCAGGCATCTCTCACCAGTGGGGCAGCGCCGTAGCCGTGACATGCTCCAATCTTTCGAGTGGTCTGACGACGTGTGTGGAAGGGTAGGGCATGTAAGGGTTTGTAAGAGAGGAATGACGATAAGACAAGGAAGTGGATACTACTCCGGTATTCGCCTGCTGTTGATCAGAGAAACCATGGAAAACCTCCGTTCAGGGAAGCCGGACGCTAGAATTCTCCTCCTGACAGCGGCTGGTCTCGACCTAACTCTGTAGCTTGTGTCCACAATCCTGCCACCGCCGGGATTCGAACCCTTGGACCTCCCGGTCGGAAAACAGTTGTTTTGCTTCTGGACATAAATGTAACTTCATTCTTTGTGCACGTCTTCTGAATTTCAGTGGGAAATATAGTTACTGAAATTATCGTTTTCCACATTGTCGCGGCAAAAAAGGATTATTCTTTCATGAAGAACATGATGAGGGTGAAGGGCACAAATTTATAGCTAATTTACCTTTGAAAATATATTTTATTATATAGGAGCGAATATTTTGTCATCAAAACTTGAAAAAACGCTCTTTTTCTGTATTCAAAATTCAACTAGAATATGGTTTAGGATAGAGATCACAGAATTATGAAAACGTGCACAAATCTCACTTCTCCCCATAGCTCGTCACACACAATTTTAAACTGTTTTTGACGTAAATAAATAAATAAGTTGATGTCTTGAGCCACCTCAGCCTGTCCGGCGGCTCCAGAAATCGAGAATCACGGAGGAGACGAGAAAGCAAAATAATGCGGATTCCCGGACGTTCTGACGTGTTCTGCTCGTCGCGACGAATTTACACGGACACTCATGGATGTGGTCTCGGCAAATATGGTATGTGTGAGGTCTTTACAACTATTTAACACACACTGCTGCAGACATTATTTTCTTGGATGGATATTGTTTATTTGAATTCACATCTTTACTAAGAGACTGATTCCAAAAGTTATGCAACAAGGGAAATCGAGAAAAGAACACAAGAGAATAATAGAAGCAGCAGCTTCGGAATGCTGATGGGTATAAAGAAAGAGCGTGACCTAACCGTGTATGAAAAGAAAACATGTCGTAAAACAGATTTAATTTTTAAAATGCAATGTTCGTGGTTAGAATGTTTTGTCATCATTAGACTTCGGATCTTTGGGTTTTTGGCTATTGTTTTCCTTTACAATTTATTGAGCCTAACATAGATAATATTGACCTACAAAGGTATTAAACATTTTTGATAGTGCCTATAAGTACCTATTTCAAAATGAATGACTATTTTTACCATTTGGTGCCTGTAAATGCCTTTTTTATATTTCCAATCAATTTATTCACTACACTGTTGAATTCAATAAATAATTATTAATTCAACAACAAACCTTTCATTGAAAGGATACTTATTTGATTTATGTTTCATAAAATGCAGCGTAATGTCGTTTGGGATTAGTGCAACAATAAATAAAGCAATTAGTGAAATCTTAAGGCGCCGCACGCGAAATCGGAACTTCCGCAGCGGAATACAATTTCAAGAAATTACAATTGCAAACCACAATTGGCCCACGTCTCGTTGAAAATATTTTTCCAGAATTTAACAACCGTTACTTGTCTGGCTCATGTACTTCACCGAGTAGCAGAGGAGGTTCGACACCAGTTACCCAAATAAATTATTTAATGTCCTCCATAAAGAAAGTCTTTTTAAATTCAAGTTCTACAATTGCAGCTTACAAAGAGAGATGTCCCAATCTGCATTTGCCACCAGCGCCTATTTTGACAAGACGAGATACGTGGCCGCAGGCTGTGAAGTATTACAGTGAAAACATTGATAGTGTTGAAGAGGTAAACAGTTTTTCGGAAGAAGAGTCGCAGTGGATTAAGGTTCCCCAGAATGTCATATGAGAGAAAGGTTTGTGGCAGGATCTGTCAAATATTCACACTAATTTCACTTTTCAGCAGATACTATAGAGCAATTACAATAATCAAAGGTCAGTGTCACTGAATCAATCACATTATTTACAAGAGAAGGAAGTCAGTTAAAGAAAGCTGTTGATGAGCTTGGGAAAGTTGTTTCCAAAAAAAACTACAAACGGTGTTCGCCAAAAATTCTGTATACGCGGTTCTGGAAGAAGTAAGCAGGCATTGTAAGCGGACGTGAGGCAGTTCTCTCTACAGGATTTAATCCGTTTATGGTTTCTCTTTTTAAATGTTTTCCAGTCACCACCGCAGACGTTTTTCAGCATTTAAGATAATTCTGACCGACAAAAGTCATATTGTTCAATTACATTATTCTCTTATCTACCATGCTGTATTTAAGTATGTTTTGAAATAAATCATTGTGTTTAATAAATCACCATGTTTTAATATGTTAAAATGTGTTTATTTATTATGGCTACAAAAACCTACTTCCCTGCTTTTTAGGACCTTTTTAGGCGCCTAAAAACACAATTTTTAGGACCTAAAGATCCCAAATCTACTAATCATAGAGGTCCTAGTTAAGTAAATTAAATACGAATGTACTTTCAACTTACGCCGACGGAGTGACGCAAAGTCTGTAATTTGCATTTATTCTTCCTTGAATAATTTGTTTCTTTGGCCTTAAGCACTTGTTGAAGGAAAGTGACAGTTGTTTAGCAGAATAAGAGGAGCACATCTGCTACTCCAAAACTTAGAATAATATACCGGACTTACGCTCAACATCAAAAATCATCGACGAGAACGGGCGTCAGCGAAGACAACAGCAGTCTATCGTCCTTGGAAATTAACCACACAACTCCTGGCATAACGTGATTTAGGACTGATCACCTTTCCAACTACTGATTGAGGGAAAGAGTCGGTTATCTTCCAGGCCAAGGTTGTTATCGGTACGGGAAGCTCAAACGGCTCAGGAGCACCGAGAGAATATTTTCTTTAGCCGCTACGGAGTAGAGAAAGGAGAAAAAACAGCGAATTTTAGGCAGAAAACTCTCATTGCAGGGCCCTGGTAACGAAAAAGTGAATAAATCCAGTTGCTAAAAGTAAAAATCCTCTAACACGTGGTGTGGTCACAATCCATGTTTAGTGGGTCTTTGATACCGAAAAATCGTCTGTCAGTCTGTGAAGTACGCTAGAGGCTGAACTGTGCATCCGATTTTCTCCAAAATTCATATTCCACAATCTATTTGGCTGATCTCCCGGCACCCTGAATTTCAAACCGATATTTTAGATTTCGGGGGTACTTTACATGAAACCCCTGGGACATTTTTGAATAAATTTCTCCATCGTTTTTGATTATTTTTTATTAGATAATGTAACGGACGTTTAAGAGAAAGATGCAGGTATCATGTTTACAAAACAAATCCAGATTTTTTGCAAATTACAAACGTTCAATATTTTCTCGGAGTCTTCTTACAACTAAAATATTAAAGATTGAGATTTTTCCCTTAATGAAATCTGTTCCTTAAAGATAGATTTTGAAATAAGGTCATGTACAATTTTTCGAAACTTTGAGAACTTTTCGCGTAATTTTGTGTGAAATACGTGTCGTTTTAGCACCACTGGACGGTGTTAAGCATCAACCGGCTAAGCGCCATTTTTGAAAAAAATTAGATACGGACGCCATCAGTTGCATTGGACCATGTTCTAACGGTACGCAAATTTTTGGCGCCAAACTGTAAAGATATCCTTATAATTAATGAAAAATGTAAACGCCATCAGTCATATTAGGGATTTTATGTTTTGCAACAACCGGCTATAAAACTAGATCTTAAAATCTGCTGTTCTTAATTTCACATTATGCAGGTAAGCGCCAGATATCCCACTCAAGTTTGTGTAGTTCGGGGTTGCAATGAATGAAATAATTAAATTACAGTTTTTAGAGCTGAAAATGTAAGAAGACCTTTGAACACGGTTATCGCAAAACTTGTATGATGTCGCATGGCCGTTTGATCTTTTTTTTCGATTTCCCCCTCTCCAGTTATCCTGGAGGGGCGGGAATTTATTCAATAACGGGCATACATTTACACTCCAGCCGATTAGGCTTTTGGAGTTCGGGAGGACTGTATCTTAAAAAGACTAACTTAAAAACTATTATAGGGCTGGCCTCTTTGGGCCTACCCTAGTTTTATTAACAATAATTTTAGATTGTTGTTGAAAAAGTTCTTTAATGATCTGTTTGATCCATAACACCGCCCGGTTAATCCTCCAGAGGCATTCCGATTGCGACGCCTTGGCATTGGCTGCGCACCAGCACCAGCCGGGTCCCACCGAGGCAACCACAGCATCCAGGGACCAATCCGAACAGCTGGCCACCGCGCTAAGCCACCCTGTGGCACTTCCGAGGCCGTCGCCTCGTGCCAGGGCTCCGTCACGAAAGTGTTCGCATTGTATGAAGCATCTTCCGAGCCTCTAGGAAGGCGGCCGCGGGGGCGGGGGCGGCGGGCAAGGAGGGAATAAAAAGAAAAGAAGAGGAAAAAAACTGCCTTCCAAGTTTCCGCGGGAGGAGTTTGCGCAACTCGGGGGAGGTAAAACGCCGAACACTGGAGGAAACTCTTTAATAGGAGCATCTCCTTCTTCCTTCGCGGCGAGGTAGAGGCAGAACCTGCAACAAAGGCGGTCTCGCCGTAACTCTTTGTGTCGCAAGTACATAAAAATACTCGTTTCGGCGCGACGATGCGTACAGACGGAGTAGCTGAGGGTGAGGTTGAGGGCGTGGGCGAAAGCGACTGCGCTGGCGACGGGGGATTCGACGGCGGGGAACACGTGTTGGGGGAGGGGGCGGCGGAGGAGGTGATGGCGACGTGGGAAGTGACGGCGGAGTGGGAGATGATGGTGGTTTGGGAAGTGATGGCGGCGTGGACGGTGATGGCGGCGTGGGAAGTGATGGCGGCGTGGGAAGTGATCGCGGCGTGGGAAGTGATGGCGGCGTGGGAAGTGATGGCGGCGTGGAAAGTGATGGCGGCGTGGGAAGTGATGGCGGCGTGGGAAGTGATGGCGGCGTGGGAAGTGATGGTGGCGTGGAAAGTGATGGAGGAGTGGGAGGTGATGGCGGCGGGGGAGGTGATGGAGGAGGCGGAGACGAAGGCCGCGGGTGTGGCGAGGGCGGTAAGGGTGGCGATGAGAGCGACGTAGGCGAGGCAGCGGGGGAGGTAATGGTATCGGGGAGGCGATGGCGAAGGCGAATATGCGAAGACAGTAGGGGAGAAGGCGTAAGCGAAGGTAGAGGGGGCGGCGAAAACGGCGTCGGCGATAGTGGAGGGAACGAAGACGGCGGGGGCGAAGGTGGAGGCAGGGCAGCATCGGCGAGGACGGCGTGTGTGATGGTGGGAACGAAACTGGCAGCGGAACTGGCGGCGAGAAACGAAACTGGCGGCGAGGGTGGAGAGGGCGGCGCGGGTGGTGAGGACGGCGAGGGCGGCGGGGGCGTCGAGGCGGTAAGGGCGGCGAGGACAATGAGGGCGGTGAGGGCGGCGTGGGCGGCGAGGGCGGTGAGGACGGAGAGGGCGGCGTGGGCGGCGAGGGCGGTGAGGACGGAGAGGGCGGCGAGGACGGCGAGCGCGGCGAGGGCGGCGAGGGCGGCGAGGGCGGCTAGGTCTGCGATGGTGGTGAGGGTGGTGGGTAGGGTGCAGCGGGACCGAGGAATGGGTGGCGGCGGTGTATGCGGCTCGGGCGGCGGCGGCGGGTCCTGGAGACACGCTCAACGAGCCAGAGGCTGCATCTGGAGTTGCCGCCGCCTGCTGCCGTGTGCGGGAGCTGCCTTTCCAGTTTTTCTCGCTCCGTGACATCGCGATTTTTTCCACTACAACTCTGAGGACGTCCCTCACACGTCATAACTCGCTCGTTTTTCGCAAAGTAGGCGTAGTGCTAAGAATGCTGCCGAAATTTTACACACAGTAGCTTGTTTCTTTTACAACTCTAAACATGAGTTGCTTGAAGGAAAGAAGAAAAGTTGAGATGAAATGCTCGTATTTAACGAACTATTGTCACCGATGTTTCAGTGACAATAAACATCAATAATACTCAGGCAATGCAATTAAAGTAAATCAGCCAATGAATTACATTAACTTTTCCAAGACGATATCCAAAATTCGTTTCGCGAGAAGTACGGATAACGGAAATACGATGCTTCAGCTGTTAGTTATATGTAGCTCTCTCTCTGTAGTATATACATTTAATAAATACAAATTTAGTTAATGAAAATAAATAGGTTTTGCAAAACGGAAAATCCATGTCATAATTTGGAAACTTTGCCACCAATATGAAATAGGTTTTTGCAATTCGCTCATATGAAAGTTACGTAAAACTGCGAAAACTACGGGAAAATTAGAACTGAAAACAAATGACAAGATCGAAACGGAAAAATATTCACAGATGTTGTTCAATAACAACATCTACAAATCTGAGACTATTTGTGCTTCAATAAGGCTGACATCATAGAAAAATAATACAAGAAAACTGACTGTATCATTAGGATCCAAACACAACTGGCATGCCATACGTAAAGCAAACCTCCTATAGTAACACGTTTAGTAAGAAATTTTATTACAATGATCAACGCGGATGCACAAAACCACCAAATTCTAAACATCTGCATTTGTTTATTCACATCTTTCAATTCTCTAATGTTAAATTAACCACAAAGCTACTGCCTTGTAATGATGCAATAATACATTCTGCGTTTCTCATTGTTTTTATGAATATTGAATAATGGTGAATTCAGTAGACGTGGTTGCAGCGAAACCGACGTGAAAGGTCCGCCGTTAACACAATGTCACAGAGGGCAAAACCGCGAGAATGACGTAATCTGCCAATCGATGACCCGCTGTTGAAGCTGGAGCCTGCGCAGTATTGAGAGAGAGTGACGTGTTACTTTATTTCGAATTCACGTCTTGCAGAAACTTATGTTTATGCCCATGTTTTCAGATCATAGTATACAAATTTATTATGGTAAAACCATATTAGTGTACATTCAAATTTCTACCTTGACCACCAGTCACCACATCAGGTGACATAATTTGAAGTTCATCATGTTCAAATGAATAATGTATTATGTATAATTATATGTATTATGGATTGAAAATCAATAGGAAAGCAATTGAAATTTTAATTGACTTCCATTCATTTTATGATTGGATATTCATTCATATATGATTCATATTATGATTGGATGATACAGAAAGCCACCTGCGCGCCCAGCTCAGACTACTCAAGGTCGAATTGTTATGTATGTGAACTTCATGAACATAAAATTGTGGGTCGTCTGTTGGGGTTCCTAACGTCAATGGTCGACACTTTGAATATGTGTACTTATGTGCTTTTATCAACACAAATTTGTACACAAGTGTCTGTAAACAATGTCAAATCACCTTAGAGTCACACTGACGTACAATGTTTGCAATTTTTGTTTACAACTGTTACCAGAATCAGAACTTATTCTGTATCTTAGGTACAAACAAAGATCGCTGGGTATGTAAGTACAGACGCCAGAGCTTCACGTATCTACAAAATAATATATCTTATTAGACTGAAAGGAACGTAAAAGGTGCCATATTTTTTTGTCTCCAAACACTTCGTTTGTGTAGTTACGTCAGTCTGACCGTAAGTATATAAATAAACACAAGTCAAATAACACGGACAATTATTTAACCCCCTGTAGAAGCCCTTTAATTATATGGATTCAAACCTTCGTGAATTTTGGAGTTCCCGTACAGGTCTTTAAGGTACTACCACATCCAATAGTAGATCGTGCTATCCACTTGATCGTACAATCCACTTGATGAGTCAGCCTATTTCAACTAGGACATGCACGGAATCAAACGCTTCACGTCCGGTTCAAAAATGTATTACAAAATGAAATGGATTGTGATGTTAATTAAAATTTCAAAAGCAATGTATCTACAAAATTCAAATTTCTTTTCAGGAATGTTAAAATTCAGTCTCGGAACGAATTTATCGACAGCTTTCTTCCCTTATGTTCATCCTCTTCTCACAAGAATTCCACCCCTGACTTAACAAGAAGCGAAGCACTGCGGTTACTCTATTAGTTTTACCAACAAGTGTGAAAACGTTGTGCTGTACAATTAAACAAGATATATGTTCAAGAAATTTGACTGACATACCCAGAAATAATTTTAACAGCTTGAGGAAGTTTTATCATTCATCAAGATGAGCCATGTTAAATTATTATGTCTACACATAAAGGCCGTTTTCCTTCGAATATATAATCATTAATCACTTTTAAATTTTTTGACAGCCAATTTTACATTTAATTCTGTAAAGGCTGTATACTAGTTTTGAAGATTATGATTCTGTTGAATCGAATAAAGGTCAAACGTGAATTATACCAATTAATCATTGTAGGAACTACATAAAATTTCGGAAACGCCTTCCAAAATATATTTCTTTATGTGAATAAAAACATGAAATTGTAAAAGCGACCGGACAAAATTTATGTACCATTACGTATCTATAAAACACATCAAAATCAGCGTTGTCTCCTAACGAAAAGTATTTAAACAAATGAAAGTGTACGATTTCGTGAATGCCCCCTGTATCTACTGAAAAATGTTGAATTCAAACACCGCAAAACCTCACTTTAAAATCAGAGCAAACTTATGAGAAAATCAGATGAATTCGCACCTTTTGAGATGAGGTTAAAAAGAAGTAAAATGTCTGTGGTGCCCAATGTTTGAACGTCTATTAATAACCACGGAATAAAACTGATATAAAAGTTCACATTTCACATAGTACCAATAATTTTGCCCGTCGCAACTCTGTTCTCAGTGAGTTATTTTTACTTGAAACCATTTATTCAATGCTCGAAGCAGTCGATACAGGCATACACAAGTAGTTCCTCATTTGACGCGCGTTTCTCTTTCGCGACTTAACGTATTCCAAACGCTCATTGCCTTCGCGGCGAGAACCGCCTCGAAACCGCAAATCGAACGCGTCATCGCCGCTCGGGTTTCTCTCGTCATCTCCGCGAACTCCCTCCGCGTTAATCCCTCAGGCAGCCCCACACGCACCTCCCTCGTTTAATTCGACGTCACCGCCGTCGGTTTCCCAGCAGCAACGCCCTCGCCTCCCTTGGCCCGCCCCGCCCCCTCCCCCCCGACCGCACGCTTCAACCGCAACCGCCGCTCCCGTCGTGTCAGTCGTCTCCTGGCGGTTCGGCGGTCCCCCGGCGAACAGCGCAGGTTCCCTCCGCATCACCGCGCACACGCCCCTCTCCCCGCCCCGCCCCTTCCCCTCTCGCGACAGCCTACGCACCGCTCGCGTCGCCAAGCCGGCTGCGAAAAAGAGCGACGAGAAGAAGCGGCGAACGGGAAGCAAGGCGAGCACGACGGAGGCGAGGCGAAAAGAGATGAGGCGAGGCAAGAAGACAGAAGGCAAAGGGGGGGTGAGTGGGGTTGGTGGCAACGGAGGAAAACCGAGGAACGGACGCGAGTCGCACAAGCGTGGTGGCGAAGTGACGAGGTGATGGGAGGTAAGGGGAGAAGAGGCGAAAGGAGTGGCGGGAGAAGAGAGGGAGGAGGGGGAGGAGATGGGAAGGAGAGGAAGGGAGGAGAGGTGGCGAGGAGAGAGGGTGAGGCGAGGTAGAGACGGGATGAGGCAGCGAGGAGACGGGGACGACAGGAGGGAAGGAGAGGGGGAGGAGGATGGGGGAGAGGGGGAGGAGGGTGTGGGAGAGGGGGAAAGAGGCGGGGAGGAGTCGGTGAGAAGAGGCGGGGGAGAGAGGCGAGAAGGATTGGTGGAGAGGCAGGCGGGTAGAGAGTCAGGGAGAACAGGGGGAAGGTTTAACGGAAAGGTGAGGCGGGGAGGACGGGAAGAGTGGAGAGGCGAAAACGACTGGTAGGGATAAGAGACAGGGAGGAGGGTGGAAAGGAGTGGCGGAGATGAAACGCAGGGACGAGTGGCATACACAAGAGAGGAGATGAGGGACGGGAAAGAGTGGCGGAGGATGGGCGGGAACTAATTGGGGGGAGAGGCGGGGAGGAATAACGTTTACGAGTCGGAAAGTCGGCGAGGCGAGGAGGAGAGGCGTGAAGGAGTGACGGGGCGAGTCGGGTAGGCGAGATGTGAGGCGATTGCTGAGGGAATGGGAGGCGGGGCGGGTAGGGGCAGGTTGGGACGGGGATGGGCGGGAGGGGCGGGCGGGAAAGGTAGGGGCGGGTGGGGAAGATAGGGGCGGGTAGGGGAGGGTAGGAGCGCGGCGGGGCGAGGCGGGCAGGGCCCTCTCGCCACGGGCGGGGCACGGCATCAAAAGCGAACGCGCCAAGAGCGCGGCTGAAGTGCAGCGGGCGGCGCGCGCGGGCGTCGAGAAAAAGGACGAGTGCGAGGGGGGGGCAAGGTGCGGCGCGGGCGCGGGCGCGGGCGTGGGCGTGGGCGAGAGAGAAATAGGCGGGGTCGTTGCCTGCGGGGGCAGGGGAGGGGAGGGGCGCCGGAAACTCGGGCCGTCGCCCCCAGACAAATGAGGGCGAGTTACGGGAGCGTTCGGTCGGGGCCGAATTAAAACGTTCTGACGACGAATTTCTCTTCCGGCGCCGCCAGCCTCGCCCTGCCTCGCCCTCGCCCTCGCCTTCGCCCTCACGCCCGCCGGCGCCTTCTCGCGCGCTCCGTCGCCCTGCCGACCTCCCAACGCCCCGCCGGCGGAGTTGGCTCGGGGCAGCAGCTGTTGCCGCTGCCGCTGCAACGTCTCTCGCCCGGAGGTTCAATGCGATTCAACCCAGACGGAGGCGGACTTTCCGCATGACCTATACTGCGATTTTCGTAACTTTGCCCCTGACAGGAATCAGCCGTTGACGGTTTCATCCAATCAGGAACGGATTCATCCAATCAGGAACCATAGTGACGTCACTGTAGTGAAATATAAGTTCCCGATTGTATGGCACCGAAACAGCCGATTCCTGTCAGGGGCAAAGATACAAAAATCGCAATATAAATAGCTGCGTCGAATGACGTCGCATTAAGCCACGGGCTGGAGGGGAATCGTAGTGGCCGATTGGACTGATCGATAGTTCCGTCTCGTCGATCAATATCAGACGAGTGCCGGAGCAGAACATTAACAATCGGGCCACGGACCGCGCGCGATCTCTCGTTCCTCTTTCCACCCTCTCTCTCTCTCTCTCACACACACACACACACACTAGGGCGTCATTGCCACCTCAAACGTTAAGTACTATGGATCTTCTGGGCATGCGCAGATGCACAAAAGTGATGCGAAACTTGAACTGCGCATGAGCAGAAAATCGATAGTACTCACCGTTCGAGGTGGAAAAAAACTCCCTACTTACTTCAACAGATCGAATACAAATCTACAGCTTGCCAGGAGACCACTCAGGAGCTTAGAGTTTGTCCAGCCTGAGGTGACGTCATGTAGGTACTTTCACCTGGTGAGGAACTTGTTACATCCCGGCTATAGCATTCACTAGATTTAAGGGCCAATGACCACAACAGTTGACGCGCCCGGAAACACAAATTAACACTTCAATGCCCAACGACCTATCGCAGGGCTGCCCAAATGCAAGAATTGGGGCCTGGCTGTCCGCGGTGGGCCGCACTGCATTTGTTCGTTCCACTTGCATTTCATTAGATTAGAGCGGATCGCGTACGGGCACACCGTATCCCTATCGTCGGCCCGCCTCAATAAGCCCGCACTGATACGCACGGGACAGGGGCACTCCAAGTGGGCTTGGGCAGCTCTGCCCTAAAGCACGGTGCTCAAGGCCAGCGCTCGCTTGGGGGAGAGAGATGAGTCAGTAGAACAGTGTTGTCAAGGTCGATGCCACGAGCAGGAGTCCGTGGCACGAGAGACACCACGAAATCGACCTTCCACGCAGTTCATCACCCCGCCACCAGAGACAACGCCATCATTATTGTAAAACGGCGGGGTTACTAATAGTTTCCTTTCCCGCCGCTAGTGCCGCAAAGAAGGTCGTGGCATGCTGCGCTGCCACAGGGCGTGCCACTGCCACCAGTAGAAGACCTTGACACCACTGCAGTACAACCACATGTTTAGCTAGTTCCAGGCCACGTTAGATACTGATTTCCTTCTTCCCATTTATATTACTGATTTCCAATGCGCACAGAAACGTAATGAAAACAGCCTCCGGCCATGTAACAAGTTTCTGTTTCGTTAGATACCCAGGAACTTGGGAAAAATCCGAAATCAAATAAATACTTTCTATTTTGACAGAAAAATAAAATATTTTATTCTGTTATTCCGCCTGTCCTCATACTGCGCCTAGCGACTGAATTCTTATACGCAGTGCGTCACTCCTTACGACATAGGTCACGTCATAAGACAGCAAGGCTCCAAGCAACGGGCCTCCTTCCATTAGATATTTGTTATTCAAGTGTTGCGTTATGGAACAACTTTCTTCTTGGTATGTAAGGAACTTTTGTCTTGTGTATCAATATACACTACACTAGGTTATTGCACTATATGTGAAGATTTTTTATTGAAATATTTGATCTACACTTCGTTATAAGAGTTTATTTTATTTGTTCAAGGTATGCGTGCTACATTTTGGGAAACTATTTTGTGGGTTTGTCAACGGGCAGTTTCTTTGTTGTTGCAGGCCATTGCCTGCTTATAAATTATGCATAAATACATTTATCTTCTACACAATTCTGATGGGACGACGTCCCTTACTAATAATATGCACAAAAAAGGTCTAATACGGACAGTTATTATTACTCATAACAGGGATTCTTACTGCAACTCATGACGGCTCCGCAGTTAGTTCTCATGTCCCTCCCTGATCCTTTATCTTCATACAAAAAATAGCGATTCCGGGGAAGTTCTTGCATTTTATCTTTATTAATGAGACGCTTCGGCCGGTGGATATGCATCGTAGGCCTTTCGCCTACGCGTACGCCGCGCAGCCAGGAAAACCGTGGAACGTTGTACGGCCCGGGCGACTCCCAGTCTGCAACTCGAGGGAAAGTGATATATTTAATTATGAATATGAGACTTATCTCTTCCTTTACAAATGATGTTTCATGACATGACAAGGTTTGACATCAGTCAAACCTTGCAGCAAAGCTAATATTTGAATCGCACTTCTTTCCTTCGACATCAACAGTCGTTCGGGCAGACGTAAGAAGCTGCAGTTCCCTTCGCAATCCCACGGTGCGATTGGCCTTAAATGTCACAGCATGGTCTATTCAATGGCTCCTAGCCAGGCGTCTTTGAAATAAAAATACTTCCAAATACAAAGACAGTTTTCTTAAACTCCGATGGAATATAAAAAATGATTTTATTACCAAAGTTTTGTACACACAAAGTTGATTCGCTAGATAATTGCAGTAATGATTCAGAATTTATCTTATCTACGGTCGAACTTTTCTATCCTTTCTTCGATTATCGTGGCTGCCAGTGATATAAGATGGGCCTAAAACCTTGGTCGAAGCTCGTCAATGGTCTGGAAGTATGGGTCTCGTAACCAATTATTCGATTCGAGGAATAGATGAAAATCGTTTGTGGCTAAGACGAGCCAAGGGGTGCGGGTGATCAAGCATGTCTCATGCACAGTATGTCCGAGTCCTGGTGCAACTGATTTTTTAAGATTTATACCATCGCCCTATCTGTTTGCGAATGTCATCATTATAAAACTCGAAATTTCTACTATTGCCGCTCATAATTTCTCAGCATCATTTGCAATACGTCCTGCATCACAACGCAAAAGGAACAGTACTGTGTTGAGGCTCGTCGGAAAATGGCGGTGGAGCAGCGAACTAACGTCGAGTTCTGTTTCAGATTTCTGACAAAGACATGACTGAAATTGCTGAAAGATACTAAAATTTTATAAAAAAACCGTGACGGGTGACGAGATGTGGAGCTTTCAATATGAACCACAAACAAAGCGGCAAAGTATGGAATGGTTGTGCCCGAAAAAGAAAAAAACGACGAAAGTTCGCACGCAGAAAAGTGTGAAGTCATTGCTGACAGGGTTTCTCGATTCCAAGGAAACCATTCATAGAGAATTTGTGCCAGAAGGTCAAAAAGTAAACGCCGTATGTTATTTGAATTTCTTAAACCAATTTTGGTTCAGATTAGTCGAATGCGGACTGAATATTGAGAACAAGGCTTTTGGTCGTTTCTGCATATAATGCTCCGGCCCACAAGTCTAAGAAAGTCCGCGATTTTTTGGTTAAGAAATGCATCATTGTGCTCTAACATCTTGCTTATTCGCCAGATATTGCATCCTGTGACTAATGACTGCTTCCAAAATTGAAGATAGAAAGAAAGATAGATAGAAATATGAAAGAAAGGCATCACAAGACCATATAGGTCTTTCTTGAAAGTTCGAACATGGTGGTACATGCAATTCCAAAGAATGATTACAATGAATGCTTTGAACAATTTTTAAATCGTTGTTACCAGTGCGTTGAGTCAGATGCGGAGTATGTTTTTTAAAAATACAAAAGTCAAAACATCATTGGCGTTTTTCTACTTTTTATTAAACCAGTCGCAATAGAACTCGGACAGACTGTGTATGCCCCAGACGTTGTTCGGTTACAGCAGCCATGTGAGTGCGGGCGGTGTAATGAATAAGGCCATTAGGAGGCCAGGCCCCCTCCAAAAAATCCTAGAGTAGTGGTTTATCTTCCTTTATTTGGCAAAATTGATTTAAATAATTACTTCTGTTCGAATTATGTAGCTATTTCAACAATAATTCCACATCTACAGTACATTAATAATATGCAATGTAATAACAAATACGTTTATTATTTAACAAAAATCTACAATCCCCCCCCATGTTCGGCTGGATCTGCCCCCGGTAGAAGGGCACAGGTTGTTCCAGAACATTATGGCAAAAAATGCACCAAGGACCAGCGCACATTCCTGTGGTGTGTCCTTAACCCAGATAATCCCAAAAAATTTTTTTGCTGTTTTAAAAATTTCAAGATATGCAGGCTATTATAGTTACTGAACATGATTGAATAAAACATCTTTCACCATTGTCGCACTCCTAGAATCCTAGAAATGAGCTATCCTTCCAGAAGGACGTTGGGAACATGTGACATAAAAATGAACGTTAGCTGAAATTGATGAAAAAGTTCTTATTCTTACATAAAAATACATTTAGCGTGTGTGATATTTTAAGAAGCAAGACACATGAATGGGATGATCACATTTCAAACACATAGTTGTTGTTTTCTTGTGGCAGCATTTACAATGTAATTGTTTCTTTTTTCCAGTTCTTTCATCTACTTGCGTGTCTGCAACGTAGTGTTCTTTTCCATCATAACGAGAATCATTTTGTCTAATTTGGGATGATTTTCCTCTACAGAAGCTTGTTCGCTTAGATGCTTCCAGAATCGATGTTGCAACATTGCGACGAAATCCCAGGTGGTCTAACAGTCCTCCTTCACGTCTGTACAAATTCCAGGCGTTCTGTTCAGCAACATCAATCAAATGGACAATAAGGGGAAAATACCATTTTTTCCCCCTTATCGATGTGCGATACAATGAGATGTTCTGATCAGCACGATCTATTCCTCCCATATGACTGTTATAGGCATGTATTACACGTGGCTGTGGGACATGTATTTTGCTCTTCTTTTCTCTAGAAAAGCGCCCAACTTGCCGCAAGGGGTGAACAAGGTCAAAATTTGTGGCAACAGTCACTACGCTATTGTCGTTCCATCTCACAATAGATATTCCAGCTTCTCCATCAGAAAAATGTTCATATGTTCCCCTCTTTTCTTTCTTGAAACGATCATTTGGAGTCAAAGGGCAATCTTCTATTCTGTTTCCTCTAACTGTTCCAGTAGCTTGTACTCCTCTCATCTTCAAGTCATGCAATAACTGAACACTTGTAAATAGATTGTCAAAGAATAAACAGTATGGTACTTCTGTTAGTAGCTGATCAGCGTATGTCATTACTACACCGTAGCCCATGCCTTTGTCTTGATACAATTCACTGCAAGTACCAGCTCCCTGGTAAGGTTCCAACCATGTAAGGTAACCATCAGTGGTACCGCCACACCAGAATTTAAAACCATAACGTATTGGTTTACCTTTGATGAACTGTTTGCATCCATGTCGTCCAAAATAGGGTACCATTGATTCATCAACGGAATGGTACTGTTCATGTGGGGCAAAATCTCTGAAAAGTGTGTTCAGCATGATAAGCAACGGGCGTATTTTGGCAAACCTGTCTTGTGGGTGTAGAAGATCATTGTTGCACACATGGAAATTTGACATTATGAAATCAAATCGATTCCTTGACATGGCATTTGATACTATTTCATTATGACAATCTTTATCTAGTTGCCAGTACATTTTTCTACGGGGTAGTACAACATATCCACTAAGCAGCAAAATTCCTATGAATACAAGTATTTCATCCTCAGTACAGTCCCCCAACTTGTTTTTCTTTGCAGCATACTGATTCGTATGTTTAGTTATCATTTCTATTACATCATCGTTCAAAAAGTTTCTGAAGTAAGTGAGTGGGGTTTTCCTTTCTTCAACTGCTAAATGCATCAAGGGCCATTCAATCTTAGAAGCAGTCAAGTCTTTCTTTTTCCATCTATTCACATTCTTCTTTGTTTTCTTATGGGAAACAAAAACTTTACGTTTCTTCGATGGGTTAGCTGTAGGAGAATTACCTGTGGTCAATTTGTTCTCTGAATATGAATTTCTCAAAGTTTCTGCTTTATCAACACAAGTTGCTGACAAAACATTACTACACAATGCTGCAACTGCAGGATCCGTCACTATTACCTTCGCATTCAGTTGCGTAGCAGGTAGATTATTGGGACCTGGATTTTCTTCTGTTCCCGAATCTTCATCGGTTATATCATCATTTGCATTCAGTGGAGGCAGTAATGTTATATCAACACCACTTTCAGGTAATTCATTTTCATGGGTTTCAATTATGTCCATCAACTCGTGTAGAAGCAAGCGCTTTCTGCAAAAGTAAAATTATGTCACATAATCCCAACGTCCTTCCAGAAGGATGTCAAAATTGTTAACAATATTTCGGCCAACACGTACACTCTTTCGTAAACATAACCTCTTCATGTTGTTAATCCAACATTCAACACGATGTATACCAATTTTGAAGAATATTACAGCAAAATTAATCCAATTTTACTCACCCATCACAAATCAAGTCGGTCAATTCGTCCATCGCAAAAGGTCTCCTCTCTTTGATCTCTTTTTTTCTTTATATAAATCAATGAATTCTATAAAACCTTTGGCGGGATACTGATAAATGCACCTTCTATTGTGTTGTGACAGGCACTGAAATCTATGGGTCACTTTTAGAACTACGTAATCAACGGTAGTTCCCGCGAACTACTGTCATCCTTCCAGAAGGACGTTGGGGTTATCTGGGTTAAAAAATCTTTATTTGTAACAAAAAAAGTTAACTTTATTTATAACATAAATCTTGTAATTTAGCGAAAGCGTGGCGCCGTTTTACACTAGCAGTTATGAAACGCACGCGTTTGCCAGACATCGGTGTGTGTGAGGCGCACTGGGCATCAGGAAGCTCGAGTGCGATCGGGTATGCTCGGTGCGTTTCGTGGGGGCTGCAATCGGCGAAGTTGCAGGACCTCGCTTGAATTAAAGCAGTGTTTCAAACGAAAATATTGGTTTTTAATGATAAATTCGTATAGGTGTATGCACACTGAAGTCCGTCATCCTAGTGTAGGAAACGTTTATGCTTCTACAAGCTAATTCAGATTTTACACTATCGTTATAAGTGAAACTATCATGCGATCAGTAAGATCAGGAACAGCACGAACATGGATCTTTCTACTGCAGGCAGCGGCAAAGATGGACACACGTGCATGATTTGAGATTTATTAATGAAGAGTTTTGTCTCGTGGGACTTTAGATAAGAAAAACATTAAGGCAGGACGGCCAACGCCGGACATTACCCTACTACTTCGAAAACCTGCGTAAGAAAATTTTACAGCCAACGTTTTGACTAATGAATGTCTTACTGGCCATGTTACTAGGAAAACCCGGCAGGTGTTGTTCTCCCGTTCATCTCCCTCTTCCTCCCCCATCTTCCTTTTTCACTGCCTCTCCCTCCTTCCCTTACCCTGTCACTGCCTGTCTGTCTCTGTGTGTCTTTGTCACTCCGCTCTGTCCCTCTCATTCACATTTCCTTGCAGATTCTGCACGTCTCTGAGCAGGTGAGGTAATATCGGGAAGCGCCGGACAAGCAAAAAATGTAATACAATGTTCAAGACGGTTTCAACCTGTAGAATACGTTGTGAGGAACGTTTGTTTGAGGCCTTTCGCCTCAAGATTTTAGTTTTTAAGGCCCTAGAACGCCTCGTTTAAAAGTTATTTAACGATATAGATTCAAAATGCTGCCGAGTGTGTTACAGGTTGAATCTGACGTGAATATTTCGTTTTATTCTACAGCGTCATGTAATGGGGTTACAGCGGAATTAACAAAACATAAACCTTCTGGGTGAAAAACACGTAGAAATGCCAACTTTCATGGAGGTCGGTCCAACGGTGTTGGAGTTTAGCTGTTATATATACACCAACATCCAGTTTATATATATACATATATATACATATATATATACATATATATACATATATATATACATATATATATATATATATATATATATATATATATATATATTTACACAGGGTGTCCCACCAACTATGGACCACCCCCATAACTTAACCGGTTCAGGATATCGAAATGCAGTTTTCGCGCAAGTGACAATTGCCTATAATATTTTTAGTTTTCGAGAAATTTAATCATCTTTGGTTTTTTTAAATGGAACTATGCCTTTTTCTAACCAGCAATAAAATGAGGAATAAAATGATGTATCATATGCTAGTGTTTTGATAGTAATTTGCGTATAAAATTAGACACATCTAATACGTGATTTTGAATGAAACGGACTATATTTCGTGTAGCAGCGCTTGCAGCTGTCGCCGTTGGTGAACGGTTGGTGGATATATATTGCTTTTCCAAACTAAGCTCTGCATCACGCGCGCCAATGGTACATTCCCACATCATCCTACTAGTCGCGCAGTTCAACGGCTCGATCGGAGGTAGACGAAAAATACGGGCTAGGCACATGGGAGAGAGCGAGGGGCGCTCCGAGCGAGGCGGCGACCGAGGAGACCGCAGCACGTGGCGCTAAGGGCCGTAGGGCAGCTGGGCGCCGCAGGGCGCGGGGGCGGGCGGGGGGTGGCAGGGCGCCAAGGCCCAGGCCGCAGCGCCTGCCACAGGTGCTTGGGAAACTCGCGCGGAGTTTGCGAGCGGGGCCGGACAGCCCCGACCAGCGGCATGCGACAGTGATAGATCATCTCGGCCGGCTCTATACGGCCCGGGCGCCCGAGCGCTAGTTTAATCAATGTTATGAACTAGGCTCTTCAAAAAAGAATTACACTTCACCTTCTAAGAGTCGGCCGGTGCGGATGTGCAGTTTCTGCGCTTTCTCCACCGAGTCCCGAGTCTCGAGGCGAGTCCAACATTATTTTACAACACATTGCCAGATTTCAATTAATTCACAAGGTTCATTTCATAAGGAAGGAGATGTAACAATGACCTATTGTGATTGGTCACCGTAGAAAAATCGAAGAATAATTGATAATAAACGATTCAATTCGATAAATACGTTTAAGTGCCAAGAAAAATCGTTTCGACTGCATAATAGTTTCTATACAATTAGAGACTATACCGAGCATCCTTCATCCCTCAAGAAAATGTGCGCAGATAATCTCTTCCCCCATACGTCATATACACTTTTTACGTTTTTTTGACCAAATAAATAAATAAACACAGTCATTCAAATTAACTTTCTTCATGTTCTCACGACAGGAAGTCCTCCATGATTTTTTCCAGAAGGGCTCGAAGGGGGATAATTGCGAAAAGCTTTAGCTGATTAGCTGCTTTGCATTTAATTTATATTATAATGGAGTGAATTCTTCTCATCAATTCTTGCCAAAAATACTCATTTAATCTATATTCAGAATTCAATTTGTGTAGGGGATAGGGGAGGGATCCCAGAATTTCAGAAAACCAGCACAGAATACACCTCCCCCATAGCACGTCACACACAGTTTTAACTGTTTTCGATGTTAAATAAGTAAGTAAATAAATAAATAATAAAGTAAATAAATAAATTCTCCCGTGCAAGTGAAGATTTGTCTCTGGCCGTACGTGGACGTGGTGCGGCAGGAGCAGCGATTCTTACGAGGTCTGGGGTTAAAAATTTGTCACTTTGTAGGACATTTCTATCAGTTTGAAAGCGTTTGTAGAAAGTATTGCTTTTGTCTCTGATCTTAAAATAGCTCCATCTTGCCATTAAAAATCATCATAACAGTCTCAATATAAAAACTATTACCAACAGTATAAGAACAGAGAACCTTACAACTGTGTAAGGCCAGAGAAGAATACAACGTTTCACGTAAACAGTAGAGGTACTAAATGCATTTTGTGACTGCAGGATAAGCTCTTAAGATGTTGAACGCTTCCTACTTTACACTAATTTCGAACAAATGAAAAACCCAGTGGCATTTTTCCACTCCCACAATACACGATTTGCCTCAGTGCTCCAGGGATGATAATCTTAACAGGATGATAAACTTTGTTTACACGATTACATGTATCAACTGCCGTTTGAACGGCATAGTCATTTCATAATGTTCTACGTTCAATGCTTGTCACGTAAATAGTAATAATAATATTAATCACAAGAATAACAATGAGAATGGTGATGATTCTGAAATCACCACCGATACACAATTCGTACTTGTGATGTGTAATATTTCAAATATTGTGTTAATAAGAGTTTATGCGTTTCTCTTTGTTATTGTGCAAAAACGTAATAATATACGACGAAGGAAAGTAAATAATGAGTGCGTTGGATGGAGTCTAGCAGAAAAGTACTCGTGCTACGAATGGACGCGCGTGTGAGAGAATATTGGAAATAAAATAGAAACAAATGAAAAATTAATAATGCGATATCGAAAATGCTTTAAAGTAATACCTTAAGTATAAATATTTTCACAGTCGACGAAAATATTCTGTGGCATTGCGTGAAAATATACAAAAAATATAATTATTTATTCACAATTTTTCAAATACACTTTCTAATCGTACTTATAATATTGTAATTTTGAATCATTAATAAATATCGTTGAAATGTATAAATGAAATGAATAACTTTAATATTCAGACAAAATATTTCATTGTTAAAAGTTAAAAGAAAGCATTTATTCATCATTTATTCATAGGGATAAAAAAATTGCAGTTCTATAAAATTAATTGTCGACATCTCAAAACCTGACTGACAGAGCAAAATGGTTTTCAGATTTGAAGTCGAAATGAAAAACGACATTGAAAAATTAACACTATGCCAGATATCTACGCTTGTTTTTCATTGCAAAAAAAATTAGAAATAGAAGAAACTAAACTGTATGTTGGAGTTGAGAGGAAATAAACTACATTTCCTTTCAGAAGTCAGCCAGAGGTAAACTCCGCATTCACTCTCTGGATTCAGATCGCCAAGAATTTGGACGGAAACCGTCTGTTACAATATATATCCAGTTACAATATTACACAACCGAGATGATGGAGCAGCAATATTTACTATTTCAAAGGTCACGTTAAGTTACGTTTTATTTCCGCAAGTATATTTCCAAGAGCTAGCCGGCAGCACGTTTTAAGGAAGTTACCAGCGGGAGTGCAGAGGGAAATATGGAAGTTGGACACGACAGATCTCAGCGCTCTGGTTGGGATTGGGGCTTGGGATTTGAGTGTTTGTTTGTGATGGCTTCCCCCGAGGCGTACGCGGTCGATCTCTCAGATGACTGGGTCGTTCATCCGTTCACAGAGAATCACAGAAATCTTTGAGACCACTATCTTTCTCAGAACCTCTCTATTATTGTTCTCAAATCTCATAGCAATGAGTTCGTGCCAATACACTTTATGGAATAATCTCAGTGATACTGCAAGCACAGCGCAGGCCGGAGCTTTATTACAATTTACAACGGATACAACCTTTTTATCTATATTTTCTTATTATTGAAAAATTATGTAGTTCAATAAAATTTTACATTTTCGATGTTAGCAAATGTGATTAATGTGAGTGTGTGTGTGTGCGTCTGTGTGCCTGAAAAACACAATAGTGAGCTTGTGAAGCAATATAAACTAAAATTCAAACTATATATTTCAGAGATCACGGCGTGTACCTTTTACTAGCGCGTGTGCCGCAGGTTTAAACACTTTCAGCCTATCCACGTAGTGTTAGATAATGAGTTAAATATTTGTAATCTCAATGTAATATCTGTAATCAATTTCTACTACAACTGTTTAAATTGTCTACTTCGCTTCTTTTAAACTGCATGAAATTAGGAAAATCAAGTACTATTATGGGTAGTTGCGCGATCATGTTCTTACAAGTACATTAAACAAAGAAAAATCAGTAATAAACAAATAATATACTTCTAAATTTCAAACAGCATTGCCTTCTATTTTTTTAACAGTGGTACTTCAAGGTCGCGACCTGGAAGGAGTGGGGCAGTGTCATCCAGGCCGGCGCTCCAATATCAGAACTTTAAGTCGTAACGAAGCGATCCCCTCTCCGTCCAGCTCGTCACTTTCAAATGCCACTTTCTGTAAATCGGTTAATAAAATGTCGTACGAGTCGACGTCTGAGCCTCTGTACTACCATCCTGGCTGGAATTTCTCGACAGGGGCGTGGCCGTGATAGGTACTTGGAGCGCGACCGTCGGGTCTACCAAGAAGCGCCCGTCCGCCCGTCCGCCCGTCCGCCCGTCCGCCCGTCCGCCCGTCCGCCCGTCCGCCCGTCCGCCCGTCCGCCCGTCCGCCCGTCCGCCCGTCCGCCCGTCCGCCCGTCCGCCCGTCCGCCCGTCCGCCCGTCCGCCCGTCCGCCCGTCCGCCCGCCCGCCCGCCCGTCCTTCCCCCTGATCCTCACCGCCGCCAGTCCTCCGGTTCATCAATCTGGGCGACATGTCTGATCTAGCTCTGCACTTCCGGCCGCCCCGCCCCGCCCCGCTTTGCCCCGCCCCGCTTCCGCCCACGCGCCGCGCGCGGGCCAGGCTCCGTCGCCGCCGCCTTCGCTTGCGCCGTCTCCTCCGCGCCATGATCTCGCAATTACCTCACGGCGCATAATGGTGGCGGCGGCGGGCGATAATCAATCACGTGACCGCGGTGCAGATTCCAATCTTGGGCCTCGCGGCCGTAAGTGATTCGATAATTGAACAGAGGGAGCCGCGCCGCGGCGGCTGCGGCGGCGGAGGTTGCAGCCGCGGCGGCGAAGGCGAAGACAGCGAAGGCGTTGGTAGCGAAGGCGTCGGTAGTAAAGGTGGCGGTAGCGAAGGCGGCGGTAGCGAAGGCGGCGGTAGCGAAGGCGGTGGTAGCGAAGGCGGCTGTAGCGAAGGTGTCCGTGGCGAAGGTGGTGGTAGGGAAGGTGGCAGTAGCGAAGGTGGGGGTAGCGAAGGCGGCCATAGCGAAGGCGTGGATAGCAAAGGTGGCGGTAGCTAATGCAACGGGAACGAAGGTGGTGGTAGCGAAGGCGACCGTAGCGAAGGCGACCGTAGCGAAGGCGTCGGTCGCGAAGGCGTCGGTCGCGAAGGCGGCGGTAGCGAAGGCGGGTGTAGCGAAGGAGTCCGTAGCAAAGGCGGCGTTAGTGAAGGCAACGGGAACGGTGGCGATAGCGAAGGCATCGGCAGTGAAGATGTCCGTAGTGACGGAAGCGGTAGCGAAGGCGGTGCGTGGTAGGAAAGATGACGGAAGCGAAGGCGGAAGGAGTGAAGACGGTGGTGGCAAAGTTGGTGATAAATAGAGACCGGGAAAATATGTAGTATTAAACGTCAAAATATGTACATAGATATGTAAAGAAAACAGTAAGAATATGTAATAAATATGTAAAATCGGATATAATATGTAATATGAAAATTCTCTAGTTAAAAACCGTCTACAAAGCAAGAAATTACATTTAGAAAAACCGTTCACTTTACATCATACAACTTCATCAGTAATAAAGCTACGTCTATTGCAATCCAGGACAGTAGTTTAGCAGCCAGACTAATCGCAATAGAAGCCATCGCACAAACTGGCGAGATCTACGAGCAGCAAACATTCACTGTAACATCTTCACCAAAGTGTTACACGTCGGCGATCGCAAATTTTTCTCGGAAATTAACTTTACAGATCACAAAACGCGGTGTCAATGATATTTTGGACATCTAGGTTTCCCCAATAATGTAGGAAAAAATGCTGATTTAACAAAAACATATTTTCATAAAAAAATGAAAAAAATTGAAGAAAATTGATAAAATAAGAAAAATTATTGTGCAACCAGCAAAATATGTAATATAGTACTAGATATGTAGAAATATGTAACGAAAAAATTCGATATTGTGTTAGGAGGGCTGTGATTCGCCAAGATTACAGTTTTGATAACGGTAAGTAGAAAGACAAAAATATGTAATTACATAAAAATCCGGTCTCTAGTGATAAAGAAGACGGTTGTAGCGAAGACGGTGGTGAAGATGGAGGCAAGATTTATGTTGTATCGGACGTGATGAAGGTTCACCTCCGTCACGTGATACAGGTCCACCGAAACTCCGTCACAGTGGAGACGGTATTTCGATGGCGGAGACAACCAGCGGATTGGAACGAGGAATGAGTCTCTACAGCCAACTGACAATACTTTTCACCGTGATTATAATAAGACAATTCTTTCACTCACCTAACGAGGTAGAGGAGGCAGACAGCAATATTGGCACGCAGGACAAGCACAGCTCAACCTGTAACATGAAAAACGATAAAAATTTAATCACGCCTTTCAATGGTTACGTAAAATATAATTATACAGTATATTATCTACTTCACCAGAGGAGAAATAAATATTTATAATGCCACACTTGATGACAACAATTTAATATAAGAAATTGTTTATTACTGCACAGAATATCAGACAAGATTTAAAGTAGAGAACATAAACATTCTACACAAGAAATGCTGGACAATGTCGCACTGGAAGGCATTATACCCCATTGGAAACATAATAGTGCTACAACAGCACAAATGTTTTCTCATTATTTTTAACTTTTGCAATCTTCGAAATTCAGAGCGTTCAACGAAAATTAGATCTGTGTCATTTTAGTTCATCGCCTTACTACGTACGTAGTAAAGAAAAAGAATTGTAATCTCACGGTCGAAATCGGCGATATTTTCACAGAAACATTTATTGTAGGGCCGTGGTAATGAAAAATATGGATAAATCTTATTCAAGAGCCCTTACTCTATCGGAGGCAAAACAATTAATGAGGTATTTGAGACAAAAATTATAAATTACTTTACTTCAAGTAAAATATGTTCGTCTGTCTCGGTAAAATTATGCCATCTTTCCCGGTAAAATTATTTGTATTTTCAAAAAACATGTTCATGACTTTATTTAAAGATTACTTTCAGGACATCATTTAGGCAAAAATCTCTATCATTAATACTGTACTTTGCAATGTGGATCTTTTGCTAGTTTCGAAAATAGTGTTCATCGGAAATGGGACCTACGCCATTTTTAAGCTTTTTTTGCTATATGCGAGGTAAAATTTAAGGGAGAATTTAGAGCTGTCAAGAAAAATATTTATCAAAACTACCCATATATCAGAGCAAAACGACGAGAAAATTACTGCATTTCTGATACATTGTCATGACCATATATTAAGATTTGCCTTTATAAAAAGATTTCATTAAAGATAAACCCACCATTTTCAATATTTTATCGCGAATTTTAATGAAGCTGTGCCATTCTTTTAAGTATCCTTTACACTATCCGAGGACAAAGTTCAATAAAAAAGAGGAGCCATTTTTTCAAAACAGTTTGAAAATAATTTTCAAGCTTCCTGTAAAATATTCAAAAATCAGAATATCCGTTTCAAACTTGTAGGACCTCGAGTTTGTTCAGATCGATCGGAAAATATAAATGTTGGAAAAATAAAATCGTGTGAACGGTTTAGGCATTAGCATTGACCAAAGACGGATGGGTAAACAGATACGTTTTACTGTGAACCAATTTTTCGGTATTCAGATCCCACAACATGTGGATTATTACTATTCAACGTCTTGGAGAAGATAACTGACTATGCATAAGATAACACTGCCTCACTATCCAAGATAACAGTTTTTCTGCCGAAATATCACCTGTCGCATTTTTGCAATAGTTTCTCTATTCTAAGTACGTACGTCGTAAGCCAAGAAAGCAAAAAAAAAGTTTATGGATTCAAATATTCCGCAACGCATAAACGTTTCCCCTAAAGAACAAATCATGGAATCATATTGCAAATCACAACTTGTTCAACTTGACTTCTACATCAAAATTCATTTACTAAGTAATGCTTGAATTGGCGCAATTTTGTAAAGCCGCCAAAACTGAAACACGCGTATTATCGCTTTATAAATATTCAACGTCGACGCTAAGTGAATGACTTCGTAATAATGAAGTCTGCCAAGATACGAGTAAGTGGCATGGGAGCCTATGGACGAGTTCATCGCGAGCGCTTTCAGGCACGCCATAGGAGCGCCTCCACCTTCAGTCTCCGACTGCGTCTCCGGCATTCAGCCGAAGAAAAACCGCTCGGCGCAGGCCTCCTCTCCCTACCTCCTGCCCCCGCTCCTCACCCCCGCTCCGTCGCAGGTCGAGTCAAGTCGAGTCGAACCACTCGAGAATTCTGAAGGCGAGAGGCGACTGAGGAATTCGAATCGGCGCCAGCACTACCGCCATTGCCGCCGCCGCCGCCGCCGCCGCCGCCACCACCGCCGCCGCCGCCACCACCGCCGCCGCCGTCGGAAGCAAGAGTAACGAGCTCGTTAGCTTCCGCGCCCCTTCAGGCACCTCGCGCCGCTTTCCACGTCGCCCCCGCCGCCCTCACCGCCCTCACCGCCCCAACCGCCCACGCCGCCCCTGCATCGCCCGCGGGCCGCACCGCTCCCCGGCTGTCCTGCCCGCGTCTGCCATCTGACCCATCCGTCGCCTACCTGCCCAGCCCACGCCTCAACGATTCCCATCGTTCCCACGCGCTCGCGTCTCGCTTCGACCGGGAGAGACGGCTCAGTGCACCAACCTGATGTCACTGCTGTACCTCTGACCGGGAGGTCCAAGGTGCGAGTCCCGACGGCGGCAGGATTTTTGACTCTAGCTTGTCAGCTAGGTTGAATTCAGTCGCTGTCTGGAGGAGAATTCTAGCGGCCGGCTGCTCTGATCGGTAGTTTTCCGTGGTTTCTCCGATCAACACCAGGCAAATGCCGGAGGCAGTACCCTAACAAACGGGCCACGGACCGCGCGCGAATTTTCCTTCCTCTTCCTTGTCCTATCCTCTCCTCTTACACACACACTCACACTAACGTGCACCACACATACTGGGAGACCGGTCGGGAGCTTACAGCTTGTCCCGGCTGGGGTGGTGCCCCGCTGGTGGGAGACACCTGGTTGAGGGGAAACCCCACTAGTCGATGATAGGTCAACGCCAGATCTCGCCATCCAGCGGGGAAAAATTCATCGCCACCTCCCGAGGAAAAACACGCACTACACTGACGGGACTATTGACCAAAGTAGTTGACGCGCCCGGAAACACGAATCAATCAATCAAACCCAGCTGCGCACAGCCCACGCACTCTTCGCCATTATCCTTCGCCGCCCGCCTTCGCGCAGCCACCTGCTCCAGCCATAGATTAAAGAGGTTTACTCTATGCTTCTGCTCTATGCTTTTTCTCCATCTTTATGAACCAACCAGCCGACGCAGGCCCACGCAGCTCCACTCCCTGCCCCATAACAATTACAATTCCATTCCACCTTCCGCAGGCTCCATCCATTCACCTCTAACCTCGATCTCGTATGTGACGCCTGAAGGAGAAGTATAGTCTACGTACGTTCTCTTAAGTTCCCGAACCTCTTTGCACACTTTTTTACTAAACATAGCTCAATGATGAATAAAAGTACCAACAAAGCGAAGTTAGTAACGTTTGTAAACTAGACTATTTCGCTCCTGAGTTATGGAAAACTTATTTGCAACGTTAAAACGACCTACAGATCTGATTGTATAGTACTGCCAACACAATAGCAAGTCGCGGTCCCAGGCTCTACTTCTACCACTAGTAAACCCTTACTGCTCGCACTACGTCTTGGCCGGCCGCCCCGTGTCCCCGGCTCTACTTCTACCACTAGTTAACACCTATTGCTCGCACCACGGCTTGGCCGACAGCCCCGCATCCCCAGCTCTACTTCTACCACTAGTAAACCCCTACTGCTCGCACCACGGTTTGGCCGGCCGCTCCGCGTCTCCGGCTCTACTTGTATCACTAGTAAATCTTTACCGCTCGCACCACGGTTTGGCCGGCTTCTCCGCGTCCCCGGCTCTACTTCTATCACTAGTAAATCCTTACCGCTCGCACCATGGTTTGGCCGGCTTCTCCGCGTCCCCGGCTCTACTTCTATCACTAGTAAATCCTTACCGCTCGCACCACGGTTTGGTCGGCTTCTCCGCGTCCCTGGCTCTACTTCTATCACTAGTAAATCCTTACCGCTCGCACCACGGTTTGGTCGGCTTCTCCGCGTCCCTGGCTCTACTTCTATCACTAGTAAATCCTTACCGCTCGCACCACGGTTTCGCCGGCCGCTCCGCGTCCCCGGCTCTACTTATATCACTAGTAAATCCTTACCGCTGGCACCGCGGTTTGGCCGGCTTCTCCGCGTCCCCGGCTCTACTTCTATCACTAGTAAATCCTTACCGCTCGCACCACGGTTTCGCCGGCCGCTCCGCGTCCCCGGCTCTACTTATATCACTAGTAAATCCTTACCGCTGGCACCGCGGTTTTGGCCGGCTTCTCCGCGTCCCCGGCTCTACTTCTATCACTAGTAAATCCTTACCGCTCGCACCACGGTTTGGCCGGCCGCTCCGCGTCCCCTGACTCTACTTCTATCACTAGTAAATCCTTACCGCTCGCACCACGGTTTGGCCGGCCGCTCCGCGTCCCCCACCCCCGCGCAAAGTCCTCTCGCGGTTTCCACGTGGGCGGCAGGCGCCACCTCAGCCGATTTCTCTCATCGACCCCACTCAGCCACTCCCGCCCCCCCTTCCCCTCTCGACCCCAGCGCCCATCTTCGCAGAGGGGCCCTCATTCATAACCCTTAAAATCCGCTTCCTGCTGCCGATTGCTCTTACCACTTACTTCCCCTCCGCTGTTTGGACATACGTTCACTTCGTATAATTCATTCGATTCCTGCGCCTTCTTCCCTTTGCTCTCTTTAGTCCCTCTCTCTTTAGCTCCGATGCAGTCGCCGACGGCAAGCAATTACCGGAGACCAGCTGCTGTGATTGAACTTCTTGTGATTTCCTTGGGCTCGCTGTTCGCCTCAATGTTCGTAAGAGAGAAGTGAAAAGCAAACGAGAATCGGATCTTACTCCTATCCCACTATCTTAGCTGGTCTTCCACGTACGTGCTTGGACGACAAGAAATGTACTGCGAGAATGTGAATCAGTGTGTTTTTTTTATTTTCAATGGTAATGAGAATACGTAGCAGTTTAGACATAATACTTTAAATTAATTTACATTTATTTCTTGCAAACTCGAAATATTTTAGTTGAACGATTCCACAGTTGCCATGCTCTTTTTAAGTCGTGACCGCGTTTACGTCTGACTTTCTTAGTCTACTAACTCAGAAAGACACAAATGCAGGATGAGTCATAAACCCCTGTAACCCTATGAAACTCTTAAACAGTAGAAAAGTGTGCATGTTAAGCATAATGGTGCATGAAGAAAACTAGCCATACAATATATTTAAAGTGAATTATATAATTTGCGTTTTCAAAATTGTTAATTTCTAAATTGCTTAAAAAAATTAATCTCTGAGCATATTTTCAACTAATGACGGGGTACTGGCACAGTTTTGCAATAAGAATCATTTCAAGAAATTATTACGTTCAGAAATAAAAATATGACCAACGCAGTACATCCAAAAACGCCCACTTACACACAATATTTCAGGAGAAAATTCCAAAGTAGCAAGTTCACAGAATTCAAACATTCTGGATGACATTTTCCAAGACCTGAACACAGTTATTACCTGCAATCAGTTAACGTCACATGCTTCTGAGAGCTGACAAAAAAACAAAAGAAAAAAATATCTTCATTTACAAAACAAGCTCATGGCACAAGCTAATACTTCCTACAAAAATAGAAGTTATTATTCATACATAACATAAAAGCTCCTTAGAAATAAATAGTTAAAAAAATCAACCGACCGTGAATTAAAAAAAATATTGTGATAATTAAAAGTACAAAGAGCATATAATGTGAGGTTATGAATATATATGTACTCCACATTATCTCAAACTATCGAAGTATTCAGAGTTCCTGTTTGTGATTACATAATGTTGTATGTACACGAAGGTTACGAGATAACCATAATAACATGCTTAATTATGCTACGATCATGATTATCACATTACCTTCCTGAACACAGAACATCATGTAACGACAAATAACAACTTTGGACAATTCAATAGTTTAAGTTAACCTCTATACGTTAACATCATGTATATGTAAAGTATATATACTATAAGGAAATGCCCACGACTTTGGCCTCTGAAATTTTATTGGTGCTAGTTCAACCGTTCACTATTTTCATTCGTTACGATTTATGTTTTAAATTCTTTCAATGCGTTCAGCCGGTAATTGTTTGTAATTGTTTTGTCTGTCTGTGATAGTCTTGATCTGTTATTGTTTTAATCACAATTTACTATCATGTGTTAATCTTTCCAATGGTTATTACGTGATGAAATCGTGAAGACCGTAGAACACGTTGTAGAGAATAAATTGACTCAATCCCCAACGGTCTTTCCTAGTACTAACAAAACATTAAAAACGGGGACAGAAACATGTTCGATGATGATGGTAATAGTAATAATAATAATAATAATAATAATAATAATAATAATAATAATAATAATACAGAAATAATTAATGATAACATAACACTGCAGCCCAATCACAAGACCTATGACCCGCCCTCGAGATCTCCGGTACGATACATCATCCAGCAAGATACTCCTTTTCCCACGAGCCATCAAACGCATCCCTAACCATCCAACACTCCCCTCACTTCATCCGCCTTCATCTTCGATCTTACAGCAGCAGCAGCTGCTGCTGCTACCGCGTCATCGGCGTCGTCCTCATCGTCGTCCTCATCTTCATCCACATCATCTTGCCGTGTCGCCGAGATCCTCCCCCAGCGGCCTGCCCTGCCCCGCTCCCGCCCCCGCCCCCGTCCACGCCCCCGGCCAATGCCGCTCCGCTCCGCGGCCCCAAGTCTGGCAGGGGATTTGGAGCGCGCCGCGCTATCCCAGCCGGCTGTCTCCAGGCGGAAGGGCGGTGCGGGGGCGGAAGGAGATACCGGCCTCCCCCTCCGGCCCCTGAGGGCGCGCTGTCCCGGCATCCCCTCCCTCCGTCCCCACCCTCGCTCCAGCGGTGGAACGCAGTGGGCCGGAACATCAGCTCAACCAGGACAACGCGTCCCGTACCACATTATTTCTTTCACAAGTTTCCAACACAGTGAAAGGAAACGAATTGTAAATTCTAAGAGCTGGTGATGTTGATTGATTACTTCACGTTTCCAGGGGCGTCAAATGCTAAGGCTTTATAGCCCGGACCAATGTCCCTTTAGTGTAGTGTACGTTTTTCATGGGAGGTGGCGGTTGTCTTCCCGAGACGACATAAGAAAACGATGACGACATCCGGCGTCAGCCTACAGGTCGGTTGGCGAGGTTTTCCTTCAACCAGGTATCTCCCAGAGTCTCCGAACTAAAAAGAACGCGAAACTTTCGTAATCATTTTCTTTGTTTGAGATTTGAAAGTATACCAAAAAGTAAAATCCTTAGATTTTGAATGTTGGTGCATTTTTTTCCATTGCGAAGAATGTTCTATTGGATTGAACCAGTCAAAAGTAGTCAGGCACGCATGCAGAATGAGACACGTGCAAGATGACCAGCCTCATCCACTACTGACCCCAATATTGTGCAGGTCCGTTTCCTGATTCTGAATAATCAATGATAATCAATCAATAATCATTTGATCAAATGGCAAACCACACGCACGTTACTCGGCTGAGAATGCTGACAAGGGTTCTCGAAAGACAATCTTTTGTTGTAAACCAACGCGCATCCACGTTCCGCCGCCGCCCAAGCCTAGCAACTTTGCATTTCGAGGTGTCACAGCATCCCGGATGTAGTTCAGATCCTGCCAATCTAATTACCATCTGTTTGGGTCACTTGACGATGCTTTAAGAGGCCGAAGATTTGCAATCGATCTACACGTTGGGAATCAGTGTGTACACACCTTCCTGCTTAATCGAAAATCCTTTTTTCTGAAGGTTTCACAAATCTGGTGGTACAATGAACCAAGACTATAGAAAAGCATTGGACCTTCGATAAAAAATTGGCCTAATGTTGTAGTAATGAATTAAAAATATTGAGGACAGTTACTTATTGACTCATCTTCGAACAAATGGAATACTCGTACACACGTTATTTCTTTGGACTGTGGATAGTTGAGGTATGGTTATGAAAAATACACTTTTCAAAAAAATTATAAAAGATAATAGGAGCAATATTCGTGTTCAGATTTTGTAATTTTTACGTGATATTGCACAAAAACTTGCCGTCAAATCACATGAGAATCTAATACGTCTTCTTACCCTTTTAGCCTACTGTATTTATTATCATTTATTTATATTAAGACTTTTCTGCACGTGGATCATTGAGAAAACTATTCGTGTGTGTGATTACCTCAGAACTTGGACTAAGAGTAACTTCCAACAAATATAAAGCTAGTAACTAAGTGAGGAGCCCTTACAGCAGTTCATTATTTGCATTTAATCCCCAAACCATCTTAAAGAGTGTAGGTGGTATTTGGTGTACAATTTTGGCGGGATAGGCCCACTGTGCGCAGAGCATTCCCCCCCCTGGCCCGCCGAAGTTTCGCGGCCCCTCGGAGACACTGCGGCGCTCTGGCAGGGCTCTGCGCGCAGTTGCGCTCCCATCAGCTGTTTGCGCGATCGCTGGCGGATGCAGGGGACCACTTCTCACGTTTCGATACGCCGTAATAATCGTCAAAATCGGACACAATTGCACTGCCATGTGCAGTACGATGAGTTTTGAAAAATTGGCTTTTGTCATTGATGTAAATTTAGGAATGATTTGTACAATCTTTTGTTGAAATTACCGACTTGCTTGGGACAGGGAAACTGCTTCCAACGAACACCTCTGGAAGTTTCCCCGGCCGAATCACATAGGATGTAATGACAGTATTACTTTTCAATAACAGGCATTCCTAATAAATATTGCGATGCGGACACTGAAAAATTAACTCCCTGACACAATTGGAACTTCGTAAATCACCTGTACGCGGAGAACACCAATAGGGTGGGTGGGGTAAACGTCGGATCCCGGAATAAATTGCAATATCCCTGAAGGAAAATTTTTGGATATAAAAGTTTATAGGTTCAACATTGAATATATTGCTCCAATTGCACAGCTGTTCCCTACATAATAAAATAGAATTTTGAAGTCATAGGCAGGCCTGGCCGTGAGAGGAAGTCGGAATATCCACGAAACGATTATGCATGGTGACGGGTTCGATTTTTTTAGTGAACGTCCGACGAGTGGTGTCACTAAGAGTTTCTCATTATCATTTCATCTTCCATACCCCAGGACCAACAACCCTGGAGGATAAAAAGGGGGACCCTGGGGGATCAGTCAAATGCTGATCCCTTGAAAAATGACATGCACCTGGCACCGAGAAAATGTTAATGGGCTCCGGTAAGGGCAGGGTGGTCCAAGACTGCCTATTCTCGGGCAAGAAAAAATAATGGTCCTAAAAGATGAATCGGCAACTCTTAATTGAAACAAAGATACTGAAAAAATGTGTCAGTTTATGGAAATCGACATGAAACAAGACACAATTAACGTAGAAATAATTCCCCATAAGTTTTCATTTCAAAACACTGAAAATTGTTTATGCATTTACCATGAATCGAGTACTTTAGAAAGGGATAGTTATTGTGAAAGTGCGATTTTCAGAAACAAAATTGTGACGAGTCAGCACGGATTCTTGATGGTTTCCAGCATTTTCTATTAGTTTTTAATCTAGGAAACAGCAGACACCGATATGGGCACACCGCCCAATTGCGAGCCCACACGCAGCGAATCGCCTGGGGCAAAAAGGTTGTTAGCAGCAGAGACGTCAGCAAAGGAGCGAAGGCGGGGCCAAGGAACGGCGGAGTCAGCCGTTCTGGCGGTGGCGGGCACCGGCGTGGGCAAGGGAGGGGACGGGTGCGGGTGTGAGGAAAGGTGGGGAAATCGGAAAGGCAGAGAGAGAGGACAAAGGGGACGCCGACGGCAAAGGTCGCATGTTGTAACGAAGGATGAGGCGAGGCAGTGCAGAAGCCGCAGTTGATGTAAAGGCATGGGAGGTGTAGAGATAAAGAGTTGTTTAAAGATGGGCAGTTGAGAGACGTGGAAGGGAGAGCAGGGTAAGGGTGGGAGCGATGTAGGGTCGTGTTGATATAGCGTCAATGATGGAGCAGTGCAGGGGGCGTGAGCAATGTACGGGTGGGGAAGTGTAAGGGAGGAAGTGCATGGGAGGAAATGTAAGGGAGGAAGTGTAAGGGAGGAAGTGTAAGAGATGGACAAGGACGAAAACTAACATCCGTTCTAAAGAATCAATACAGCCATCTTCATCTAAAGCAGTGGTGTCAAGGTCTGTTACTGGTGGCAGTGGCACCGTAGCATGCTACGACCTTCTCTGCGCAACTAGCGTCGGGAAAGGAAACTATTAGTAGTAACCACGTCGTTTTACAATAGTGATGAAGTCGTCTCTGGTGGCGAGGTGACGAACTGCGTGAAGGGTCGATTTCGTCGTGGCACTCGTGCCACGGACTCGCGCTCGTGGCATCGACCATGACAACAGTGCTGTAGTGGAAGAGAACCTTACAGGAGGGAGCAAGGTGGGAGTGGGGAACGTCCAAGGAACTATTGGGTAGATTAGCCTCCGGGATAGTGTGGAAGCGGGTACAGTGTGCGGACAGGTGTCATCTCGGGACGGGAGCAGTGTAAGGACGGAAGAAGAGGAGGGACGAGGCGTAGGAGAAACAGGGTGGTTGGCTGCGTGGGCGGCAATGCACAGGAATATGGAGTAGCTGGAGGATGCGATGCGGAGGTTTGGGGGGCCGATCTGGTGGAGAGGTAGATGTCTCTAGCGGTTGATTGTGCAGATAGTATGAGGTGTGCACTGATGCTTCAGTACAATGGAGCTATTTAGTAAATATTTACATAATATCAATAATTGGAACTCATAATATTGCTCATTAAATAATTAAAATAATTTAATATAGAAGTTCTTTAGTTTTGTTAAAACTGAAACAAGACGATAGCACTTCGAGGTGAATGTGGGGGTCGTGTCGGGATGAGCGGAGACTATCAAGGCTGATAATGCAACGGACACGTGCTGGAGCGGGCATGGAATAGACGGCGCACGAGAGAGACGGAGCAACGGGCGCGGAACACGAGAGATGGGGAAGCACGAGCGACGGAGGGGTTCCCATAGTTGGCCTTTTTGATGAGCAGGCGGCCAACGCCGGTTGGCGCTCTTCCGCCAGTGGTTTTAGTTGTGGGGTGCTGCGTCTGGGTGAGTCCTGCCTCATTCGAGGCCCTGGAAAACTCAATATTTGGCAGCTGATATAGGGAATATAATTAGAATGTTGTTTATTTAAGTACGGCCCTTTTCTTGTTTGGGTTAGTATGGATAAATGGTGTGATAGGATTTGGTATTGAAGTTTGGAGTAATTGTTTATTGAGTTTGTGGATGTATTATTGTAGATTTAGAAGATGTTTTTATGTGGATTTTTTGCAGATTATTGTTGAATTAACAGTAGATTAAGGTGGAATGAGAAAGCGACGGAGGGGAAGGACAGGGGAAGAGCATAAGGCAGCGGGCGAGTCGGAGGCGCGGGCGGGGGCGGAGGCCGGGGTGGGGGAGGAAGATGCGGCGGCGGAGAGCGGCCGGGGTGGGGTCGCATGTGGCAGCCATTATCTCGGAGCCCGGCTGTCGCGCAACGAGCCTCGGAGGACACGGGCCCACGTCGAGACGGAGGGACGGGACGATGCAGGATGGGTCGGGACAGATCGGAACGGAACGAGACGGGCCGTGACAGGACGGAGTGGAGCGAGTAGGATCAGAAGGGCTGAACGGAAGCGTCGGAACAGAAGGGTCGGACCGGAAGTGTAGTGCAGTGGAAGGAAAGGGAAGGGAATGTAGTGTAGTGAAGGGGAGTGCAGTGCAGTGTTAAACTAGAAGTCAATTTAGAGATAAATACAAATTAATTAGAACTAGGATATCTTCCTCTACTTGGTACTTTATTACTCTAATTGGTATTTCCTCTAAATGGTAATTCTAATTGTAAATGTTTTTAATTGTTCTAATTCTAATTGTTATCCTGTGTGCCACCGAGCATTAGCTCAAAGCGAGGTCATAACTTCCGTTAGTGTAGTGCATGCTTTTTACGCGGGATGTGGTTGTGATCTTCCCGCGCTGGATGGTGACATCGAGCGCCAACCTACCCGTCGGCTTGTGAGGTTGTCCTCAACCAGGTATCTCCCCGGCGGGGTACCGCCCCAGCCGGGACAACCTCTAAGCTCCCGACTGGTCTCTCGGCATGTGTGATAGTGTAGTGCACGTAAGCGTGAATGACGAAAAGAGAGGAAGGAAAGATCGCGGCTAATCAGTACCCATTTGATAGAGTTCTGCTCCGGCATTCGCCTGGCGTTGAACGGAGAAACCACGAGCAACTACCGATCAGAGCAGCCACTAGAATTCTCCTCCAGACAGTGACTGAATTCGACCTGGCTATGTAGCTCAGTGGTGTCAAGGTTTTCTACTTGTGGCAGTGGCACGCGTCGTGGCCAGCAGCATGCCACGAGCTACTCTGCGCAACTAGCGTCGGAAAGAAAACTATTAGTAGTAACCCCGCCGTTTTACAACAGGGATGACGTTGTCTCTGGCGGCGGGATGGCGAACCACATGAAGGGGGAAATTTCGTCGTGTCATTCGTGCCACGGCCTCCCGCTCGTGGCATCGACGTTGCCAACACTGATGTAGCTCGCGCCGAAAATCCTTGTACTGTCGGGACTCGAACCCGGAGCACAGCGTGATGAAATTGGGCGGCACGGTGCGGGCGGAGCAAAGCGACGCCACGCGGGCTGCGGCGACGGCATTGGCAGCACCGACAGTCGCTAAGCCCTTCTCGTTCCCCACCCCACCCCACCTCCTACCCCGCTGCCCGCCCCCCTCCGCGGCGCGCGTGCTGCCTGGGGGCCCGCGATAAACGCGCTCCCGCGGGCGCCGTATCCTAACAGGGATCGGCCGACGAGGAGCGCGCGCGCCCGCCACCAAGTTAACGGTGACTTACACTTTTAGTTCCCGCGCCGTCCGTCACTCATAGCGAAAGCCATCGCGGCGCGCGCGCCGTGAGCGCGGGGAGAAGGGTTAAGAGCCGCGGCGCTGTTAACATGGCGCCCACACGTGTGTCATTTGCATAATTCCGTAATGCGCCGTAAAAATATTTTAGCACGTGCCGTCCCCGGCGTAACCGTTATTACGCTCGGCGGCAGTGGACCCACCAGATCCGCCCTGCCTCGGAAGAGCATTTACGAGAGACGTACTATTTCGTGTATAGGGTGTGAAAATGCGAGATTTGGAAGAACTATCACAGTAAAGAAGTAAACTGCAATATACTGCTGACGCGCACACTAATCAGGTGGAAATTTAAAAGGTCATAAAATACGACGTAAAATTAATTGAATTCACAATTACAAGAGGTGGAGAACTGGGCTCTGATCAGTTAATGCTCAAATAGTGGGTGTGATAGCTATGGAATTCCAGAAATATTAAACGCAGGTTTAAATTTAATTATACTTAAAAAATTTAAAGACATTATTCAACGGGCACTGGGAAGAATGAAATTAATTGCATCTTGCTTACCTTTCGAAAAATTCCTTTTCCACAACTACTTTATCATTTGTTCACACAAACGTTTTCACAGACTTTTACACTAAAAAGAGTTGATAATGCTTATTGTAAGCTCACTTCTAGACGGCAATGTTCACATTTTTGACTTTGATTTGATGTCAAATTAGAGTAAAAACCTATGTATGTAGGGGGGTATGGGGTGAGAGTGCGTTTTTTAGCTCCAGAATCTCTTCCCCATCATTTTACTCTAGTTGAATGATGATCAGAAGAACCTCCAAAGCGAAGCAAGCAACATTTGAAAAATAGACATTTTCGCCACCGAGTTATAAAAATATTAAGGCATCGAACAAAGATTTGCGCCAACGAAGATAGATTTGCGGTAAACGAAAAAATATTTGCTTTTTAGTAATGTTAACAAAACAACAACAAACAACCCCTGATCTATTCCTACCGCAAAATGTAAAAGGAAAACGCAACAAAATGTGCGCAAGTGAAACCACATATAAGTATCTGCAATTGTGATCTAATTGTCTTTAGTTTGGTTCTACGGCTTTGTGTGATCCCCAACCATTACATGGGACCATTGTCTTTGCCTGTAGGAGGTTTCAGCATTTTCTGATCAGTCCTTCTTGCACTGTTGTCGTGTAAAGATGGCGACAGTACTCTCTATTTGCACCAGAAAAGAAGAGCGTTCCATAATCCATTTTCTATGGTTTGAAGGTGTACAAGGGGCGGAGATCCCTAGCAGATTTTCAGCACAATGCGGGAACAATCTTTGGCCACAGAGAAGTGTTTGCCAGTTACCAGAATCTACAATCTCTCACAACCTAACCTAATGGTTTTTGCTCGTTTCAACTTGTAGAAAACTATCATTTCATTTAAGTGTGCTTTTACTTCTCTTTATATTTCTAATATACTTGTTTGTTTTTTCTCGTCATGGGTCAAACGGCGAAGAACCTCCTCGAGAACAAAGGAAACATCGTTTAAGCGAGCGAATCTGCTGCTGCCCACATAACGGAGAGCGTGCAAGAAATCAGCCAAGGTCTCATCGAGGCGGCTCGGGACGCGCTCTGGAAACTTCGGGAGACCGTCGAGCAACAGAACCGCGTCATCGGGGAGCAGCGCCAGGAGATCACGGTGATAAAGATATGCTGATAATATGCACAAAATCCACGAGCTGGAACAATATCAGCTGAGAAATTCACTCCGTTTCTTTGGAATCAGTGTGATGAAAAATGAAAACGCTGACACCAAAGTGATAAAAGTGGCAAGAGATATTGGTGTAAATCTTACTCTTGAAGACATTGACAGGAGCCATAGAGTAGGGGTATAGGACTGATGGCAAGTGTCGCACTATAATTAAATTAGTACCTTATTGGAATAGGGCTGAAATATTTCAAAATAAAAGAAAACTTATAGGTTGTGAAAGGTAGAAAAGTCTTTCCTCTCAAAACGAACTTCAATTGGAATCTTCTATTATTATTATTATTATTATGAGCGCCTCAAATGCTCTAATATTCCTGTATCACACAACATTTATTAGTCGTGAATATCGCCAACGTTAACATTACAAACAGTCGAAATCCTAATTGAAGTATTGATTTAGAATTTTAAATTTATTTCCAACTATTTACTTAAGGAATTCTCTACATTTCAAGCTCGAAAAGCCGTATATTAATAATTAGCAATAGTCCAAACTTCAGGCAATATTTAACTTCAACGAAGCCACTTTAATGCGTCTCGCTTGCTGTGGTTGTTACAATCTTCCTCGATAAATTACCCAACTCTGACACCATAATTATCTCATTTTCGTTGTATCTTATTTTTACGCCACGCAGATAAACCTTTATCACGCAAAATTCCAACTTTCCAGCCGAGATCCACATTTTCCCCAACTTCCCCAAGTTTATGAAAAATCGAGGGCGAAGTTGTTTCCCCGCATCGTGCTCCGCGTGCAATGAAGGGAGGGTGATGAGGGGGAAGGGGGAGGCAGGGGAGGACTGGGCGAAGGGCGGAGTTCAACGCTACACAGGGGAAGTCGCCGATGGAGGCGTGGGATGCGTAAAATGCTGGCAAGGCTTCTTCAACTCGCGTATCCTTTGGAAGTCTTGCGGGGATGGGAGTTAGCTCGAATAACTTCTCATAGTACCTTCGTTTACAGGTGGTTCACTATAAATGTTACAAACTTTTATGGTATGTTATGTACGAATGTCGAAGGTGATTGCTTTTTGACAATGAGAATTTGTTGGGAAATGTCATATAAAATGTTCCTTATGCCAAGACCTCGGATTTTCGGACAAATGCCTTTTTAGTTCCTTTAGGAGGTTGTGGAAAATAATTGATGTTTACGAATCATGAAAAAATAGATCTATTGAAAGCATCCAATTGTGCCTAAAATGACCTAAAAGGGCGGTTAATGTCTATTTTAATATTTTTGTAACAAAAACTGCCTAAAACAGTTTATTTTAAAGAATTATCATATTTTAATTACTCTTTTTTACAATGGACTGCGCCTGAAATCTCTCACCCAACACTCCAAAAATAAAAAGCTTTGCAAGTCTATATAAAGGAGTTTCATGCTCGTCTCCGATCAGCACGTACTTGGGCAATTGCACCAGTTCTCGGTGGAGCTGCGCTGTTGACTTGTTGAGAATGAAAAGTTTGAAAGAATAAATTAAATGAAAAGAAATAAAAGAATAAAATAAAATGTTTGTAGTCACTTTCATAAAGGTAAGAACCTGACTTTCCTAAATACTAAGAAGTGTTAAAGGTAATTTTTTGTGATCAGTTTTAATGTCAGAAACATAACTTTTCATGTCTAATGTTTCCTAATGCCTGATTAATCATTTTGTAACCTATTTTAAACGCCTAAAAGGTCACTTTTCATGCACAATTTCATAAATTTGTTATTTATTTTAGGTGCCCAAATCATCACTTATTTGTACCTAAACTTCCCAGGTTGTACCCCCTTTTTACATCGCCCCCTGCTTATTAGGCAACTCTTCTAGCACTGGTGTTTCGCTGGCACATGAACTCTCAAGGGGCGATGCACACTCGAGTATTTTGTCTTGTTTTATTTATTTACGTCAAAAACAGTTAAAAACTGCGTGTGACGAGCTATGGGGAGAAGTGAATTTTGTGCACGTTTTCATAATTCTGTGGTCTCTATCCTAAACCATATTCTAGTCGAATTTTGAATATAGAAACGAGAGGTTTTTTTCGAGTTTTGTTGACAAAATATTCGCTCCTATATAATAAAATATATTTCAAGGGTAAATTAGCTATAAATTCCTGCCCTGAACCCTCATATTCTTCATGAAAGAATAATATTTTTTGGCCGCGATAATATGAAAAACGATAATTTGAAATAACTATATTTCCCACTGAAATTCAGAAGACGTGCACAAATAATGAAGTTCCATTTATGTCCAGAAGCAAAAACAAGGGACCATCTCAGCATTTGCTCAAGGATCAGGGAAACTGGACGAAAAACCTCATCGAGATGGGGGCCATCAACCCAGAAACTGTGGTACAATACTTGTTACAGGTTCTTTAGAATTATACAGTCCAAATGATAAATAATTACATTAACTATCATTGTTAAAATTAATGCTACTTTCCTTTTTGATGCTCGGTATAGTCTCGAATTGTATAGAAACAGTTATGCAGCAGAAAAGATTTTACTTGGGACTTAAACTTTTCTATCGAATTTAATCGTTTAATGTCTTCTGGCAAAGTGCTGTAGAGTAATGTACATGAATGGTATGTGAATGTTTTGTAGTGAGCTGTTGATACTGCCACTTGGTGAATATGATTACTACGTCGTGAATGTGATTACGATCGTCTACGAATGTGATTAATACGTCGTGTGTTATACTTATAGACATCGGCGTTTGCTGAAAATATATATTCCCGCCCTTAAGTAAGTCATTTTTGACAAAAAACTACTGATTCGTAAATCAGGAGACAAGGTAATGGTAAACTTCCTAGATTAATAAAGTGAGACTTACAAGAATCACGTGGGTTGGATTTGCTTATTATTCGTACAATTCTTTTTTGTAATCTGAAAGTCTGGGAGCTATAAGATGTGTTTCCCCAGAATATTATGCCATATCTCAGGCGGGAGTGAACATTGGCAAAATATACACAACGAGTTGTATGATTGTATAGTTATGACTGTATAGTTGTTCAGCCTTGACTGAGCCTGTAGGTGTATTGCCGTTACTCTGCACGCATCAAACCCCATGGCCCTCAAACTGAAAAATTTCTATTGTCCCCACAGAGTTCGTGTGTCATGAAACGCCACTGCAGGATGATTTGTCTACCAAGCGGGAGCGATGTCAAAAACGGGATCATGCGTAATTTTGCTTTATTAGATTTCCCACCACATGTTTGTAAGCAAAAAGTTATCATCTTCAATCCCTACACTTCCTTGTTAGGTGTAACGTTCACACGAGAAGTTAATATTGTTTAATATGTTAAGGACGTTTAGAAGAAACCGTCGTCCCAAAATTCCGTTATTGTTCTACTGCAGGAGTGCTTTCTATCCTCCAGCCCTGCATCAAAGTGATTTAAAAATAGAAAAAAGTTCATATATTATGGTGTAGGGAAAAGAAACAGAGCAGGTACACTTGCAATCAACAACACACATTACGGGGCAATAACTTCACAACCGTGCATATCTCGATAACAATACATCCTTAAAATTAGTTTTTTTAAAATTTTTGTATCCCCTAATCTATCAAATGAACATTTTGGACGTTATCGGACTTTTTCTGTGAGCCTCCAAAGCACATGCTGTCAGATATGTCCGAAGTTGGGGTCCAGTATGAAGGTACTTTCACTTTTAAAACATTGATTTAAATGCGCGGAATGTTCACTCTGGCCCAAGGGGTTTCTTATATTTGTTTGAGACCGAAGCAAGATATCGTCACATTATAAGCACCGAACAATAAGGTCATAAACTGGGTGCTGATGGGTAGAGAATTACCCTCAGGAGAGGCAGAGAACAGTGTTAAGGCAAAAAATACACAATGTTGTTGATAAAGTGACAGGCAAGCACGCTCATGGTTTAGCTCACCGTCTGCTCCGCATGGCCAGCCACATAATCATCGGCGACTTACCGTTCTAACATGATCAACCATCAGTACCCGGGATATATTTAGAGATCAATGTTCTCAAAATATTTTTTTGAATTTTTAATATTGAATCTATTTTTATCACCATAACTACGCCTGGGGATTCCACAACAGAGTTCAGGTTAATACTTGCTCTTGACATCACACATTACTTTAATTTTTAGTATGCATTGATTTTAACTTCCGTTGTATTTATATATTTCAAAAAATTTGATGAGGAGGCAATACAAGTCCATGAAATGTTACTTGCAGAAAACAAAATAATCTAAATTATAGTGTTTATTTGTCTATTTGTACTTGCGTGGCCAAGTTTTCGAACATGTGTAGTGACACAAAATGTGAAAAAAAGGGTAGTGGGTAAAACGCAAGAAAGAGGCCATCCAAGAGATAAAATAATGGCGTGTAAGGTTCGGCGAAATTGTGGGAATGGCGCGAAAGGGCTGGCAGATAACCGGACAAGGGTTGGGAGAGGGGTGAGGAAGTGACGAAAGGGACATGCAGGGCTAGGGAGGGACAGGGCAGGGAAAGGGAGGATCGTGATGGAAAGAGGAAAAAGGGGTAAAGGACGGAAAAAGACGCAGGGGGGGGGTCAGACAAAACGCGGGAGATCAGAGACGAAAGGATGGGAACGGCTGGAAAGTGACGAGAGATGGGGCGGGTAAGAGACGGGAAAGTGACGGTGCGAGGCGGGAAACATCGGGAAGTGCCGGGGCAAAGGCGGGAAAGTGATGGGGGGCGGGTAAGAGGCAAGAAAGTGGCAGGGTAAAGGGCGGTAAATATGGAAAAGTGACGTGAGAGGGGCGGCGGAAACGAGAAATTGGCGGGGCGAAGGCGGGAAAGTGATGGGGCGGGTAGAGACAAGAAAGTGGCGGGGAAAGGGCGGGAAAGACGGGAAAAATGACTCGGCAACGGCCGGAAAGTGACGGGGCAAAGGCGGGAAAGTCACAGGAAGGGGCGGGTAAGTGACAAGAAAGTAGCGACGAAGGGGCGGGAAAGACGGGAAAGTGGCGGGGCAAACGGCAGGAAAGTGACGGGACAAAGGCGGGAAAGTGATGGGGGCGGGTAGAGACAAGAAAGTGGCGGGGAAAGGGCAGGAAAGACGGGAAAGTGACGAGAGAGGGGCGGGTGGGACGAGAATGTGGTGGGGAAAAGGCGGGAATGACGGGAAAATGAAGGGGCAAAGGCGGGAACGTGATGGGGAAAGACGCGCAAGGGACAAAAAACGGCGGGGAAAAGGGAAGGAAAAGACGGAAAAAGTGGCGGGGCAAATGCGGGAAAGTGATGTGGGCGGGTAGAGACAAGAGAGTGGCAGGGCAAGGGCGGGAAAGACGGGGAAAGTGACGTAAGAGGGGCGGGCGTGAGGCGAGAAAGCGGCAGGGCAAGGGCCGGAGCGGGGGCAGAGGCGAGGGCGGGCGAGGTCGCGCGCGGCCGCTGGGGACGGCGTCAAGCTGCGCGGCCCTGCTGTGTGCTGCCCCCCGTGCCCTCTTCAGCGGCGGACGCGCGCCGCTCCGCCCTGCGATAAACTCCGTCCCCAGAGGCGGAGGCGGCGGCGGCGGCGCTCCGAACTCGCAACGCCCAGGCGAGCGGAGGCCGGCTGCCACAACAGATAGGCAAGACGCGCACCGGGAGACGCAACTCCACCTCGCGCAGTTGCCTCGCGGCGCGCATTCGCGCCTGGATCGGATTCCTTCGTGGACGCTACAATCGTTCCTTGCAACGACCCGTGTTGGAAATCAATCGTGCATTAAAGGAAAATAATTTTAATGAGGGGCAGTGTAGGTTTCAATTATTGTAGTAACAAATTGTATTCCGTTATTTGTGTCGCTTCCTTCCCTTCGTAGCAACGAAAAAGTGACAATCGTAGTTTTGTAACGTAAAAAAGTTGTTGATTTGTCACATTTTGTTTCTGGTCACGTAAGAGAGCACACACGTTATTTTGTCACGCCTAAAAAAGCTGATATATTCTAATACTCATGTATATTAATTGTCTTCATCTGATGAAAATAAATATTATTTTGAAACGAATCAAATGTTGTTTAAGAAAAGAGCTATTAGAAGAGAAGAAGACTGCAGCTGGTAAATTTGGTCAACTACTTAAGAAAAACCAATTGTTCTTTGGTTTGTAAAAACTGGCTGGGTATTCTTCAATTCACATCCGATGTTACTGGATGTTACGTTTAGTTCGCAGTAAATATGTTATTAATATTTATTTCACACTTTCCTGTCCCGCACGGTCGAAATTCTAATAATCACTTATAATTCTCTAATTACTGCTCCAGCGTAAATATATATTTCCTCGTAACAAAGTTAATGTAATATCTAATTGCGAACAATACATTAATCATCGTTATTGGATGAATAGGAATGGGGAATAGTCTCTAAGAATGTAATCATAGAACAGTACGATTGTTCATCACTAAGCTGCGATTTTTTTCCTTTTAGTCTATTTTTTCTTTCAATGGAAAACGCAGTTTACTTTACGCAGGTTACTTATTTATTTTGAGGCGTTAGGTATATGTGTGAATTTTATAGTGCCTACAAATGCCTATTTCACTAATAACTGCCTATTTTGTGTTTAAATGCCTAAATGTTGCCTATTCTTGTATTTATTGATCAAAATGCAATTATCCTTTATCAATTTTTTTAATGCATTTTTTCGTTTTTTTCTGCAGTCAGAGAAATCGAACGACTATCGATAAATTTATATTCAAATTTACTAACACCACAGTGCGCATATTTCATATTATGAAACATGCAAAATCACTGGTGGTAGTCGAGTTATTTTTTACTTCGAATTTTTAAACTTTTTTCACAAAAAACTTCTTCAATTTTTTCTTAAACTTTTCTCGTACTTTTCAAAGGATGGTATAAAAAGTGATACCGGTCCCATTTTTCGTGAACTCTGTATTTACAAATAGCAAAACTAAAATATTTGAATACAGAAATGTTTGTCGCAAATGAAATCTATTCAAAATAATCAGATCTTTTAATTAGATCATGTATAATTTTTTTTAAAATAGTTGTTTCGTAAGAATTTCTGTGTGAAATTAATGTCAATTAGAAAGAAATTGTAGCGGTTTTTGAGATTTTTTTACAATGACAGAACATGGGATGCTTGAAATAATGGCGCGCGTCTAATTTTTGCTGAACTGTCTTAATTTTCTTGGAAATTGCAAATATTGAAATATATTTTAGATGTAATGCAAGAAAGTATGTGCTGTTGAGGCAACACTAGTTACAACATGTGGGTCATGCATGGCTATTAAAACAAGTCAAAAAATGTTTTCAATTTTGTTTCAATGAGATGTGAGGAAAACGATAATTAGCATTAGTGTGTAGCATTAGAGTATCAGCTTGAATTTAATAAAAAGCCTAAAGATAGCAACTTCAATTCAGCCATTTTGTCCAAAATGCACAATGATTGAAAGGATTTCTCAGAATGAGTATTTGTCGGAACAATGATGAAAGCAAACATCTATGAAGGTAATTATATTGTTTGCTACAAAAACTTTCTACACAAGTATAAAAATACAGATAAGGAAAAAAATATAGTGACTTTTTAAATCCCTATTTTACATTTTTAATTGCCTATTTTGCCTGCCTATTTCTCCAGTTTTTTCGTGCTTATAAATCCGTTGCTTATTCATCACACATTATGTACTGAACATTACATTCCCTCCGATCTTCAAAAGGACCAGAAAAATATGTTCCAAAATGAAGCAGTGGAGTTTCTACTGGAACAACGGGTTGATGGTAGGTAGATAGCGAACAGACGAAAGAAACATCCGAAAACACAAAAACGCAAAGCACAAATAGCCTAGCTCGTAACAGTAATCGGAAAACATACGAAAAGGAGCGCAGACTGATAACTCTTTTGACTACGTTCTGGAGGAGTGTGTGCAAAGGGGGTAGTCATTTGGTCAGCAGTTCTTTAAAATTCTGATCTGTAGTTCGTTTGTCGACGCAAAAACTTTCCTATTTATTTACGTCAAAAACAGTTAAAACTGTGTGTGACGAGCTATGGGGAGAAGTGAATATTGTGCACGTTTTCATAATTCTGTGATCTCTATCCTAAACCATTTTCTAGTCGAATTTTGAATACAGAAAAGAGAGGGTTTTTTTCGAGTTTTTGTTGACAAAATATTCGCTCCTATATAATAAAATATATTTTCAAAGTTAAATTCGCTATAAATTCCTGCCCTGAACCCTCATGTTCTTCATGAAAGAATAATACTTTTTGCCACGATAATATGGAAAACGATAATTTGAATAACTATATTTCTCACTAAAATTCAGAAGACGTGCACAAATAATGAAGTTACATTATAGCACGAAAGCCCACATTTTAAGTTTTCAAATGTTGCCCGTCACACTCGGCGGCACCTTCATTAACAATTCAACTAGTCAGATCAAAACAGGGATTCCGGAACTGTAGAAAACGCGCCAGTATTATACTTCTCCCTCACAAGTTTTTGCAATAAATAAATTTAAATAAATTAATTACCGATGCAAACACTCAGTGCTAAAATTGTGTCTTCCCACCTCATGTAAAGCACCTCACGTTTTCTCCTTGTGATTTTCAGTGATTTTAGGAAAATATTGAGCCAGCATATTTGCCATATTATCACAGAAGTGATTCTTGTCCTACCTGCTCATAAAATTAAGTATCAGTGCGCCGATATTAGTGCATAATCGTGTCGTGGGCATAGCGCAAAAAGAACAGGCTCTGTTTCGCCACAACAGTGGTACTCTATTCACCACTGCACCGTCCTTATTTCTTAATAACGTCGGCGTTTTCTTTTATCTCAATATTTCTGAATTTAGTAATCGGGTAACCTGTTTGTGTCAGTGTGCCCATACGATTAAATGATTATATCGTGTTTGCTATCACGTCAACTGTTGTGGTAATTATTTCCGCAAATGTAGACCATGGTTTTGTAACGCCATGTAACGGGGGGCCGTGTCCTTCCCCCACTAGATGGCGAGGGAAGCTTGCCGGAAGAAGTTCATCGGCTAGCGAGATGAGCCGAGCGGGGTACTGTCCCAGCTGGGACGAGCTCTAAGATCCCGACTGGGACGAGCTCTAAGATCCCGACTGGGACGAGCTCTAACACGCAACACTCACCATGCTGGATACTCGGGTTGACTTGAAATTTTACCAGCTTGTTCAGCACCTTTCAAAACCCCTACATACAAATTTTTACGTGCTATGGAGCATTGCAAGTAGTGTTCTTGCGATAATTAGTATTGGGACCTTTCTTGGCCTTCCCGACCGTGGAAGGGCGGAAATCGCTGCTCGCCGCTGATTCTGCGGCCGTTACTCACACCGCTCACACCGCGCCTGCACTATCGGAGTGTCGGCAAGATCTCAGTTACTTGGAGGGCAGGCGGGGTGGCAAAAACAGGTGTTTACTTTGCAGGTTCAGATGGACGAGTAGGATGAGAAAACATACATGAGTAATTAGAATGCAATAATTAAATGCATACTGGCATTATTTACAGGATTTAAAGATTACAATGTGGTTTAATTAATCAGACAATACTTATTAAATAATAAATACGTAAATAAATAAATGCACAACAAATCAGTAAATAATTAAAAATAAATAATAAACAGATACAATAAAGAAAAGATAAATTTTTAAGAAGAAAGTGTTAGAAATGGAAGGATTCCAGGGCAGGAAGGAAATGAAGACAGGATCGAAATGGTCCGAGGAGAGAAAAGTGATATACAGCGACCAGATGAAAGAGTACTGGAGGAAGAAGAAAGGAAAAAGGAAGAAGCAATGAAATTGGTGCGTGGTCCCTACATGACCGAAACGAAAGAAGAAGAAGAAGAAGAAGAAGAAGAAGAAGAAGAAAGAAAAGATAAATACGAATTCTTAAACGAACGCGCTTGGAAATCTGATACCAGCTGATAAACGCCGCGTAACGTTCCTAGCGCTGCCGAAACAACGGCTTGCCGCTGCGGGAAGCGCGAAGGTCACGAAAAGTCCTGATACAAAATGCCTATAAAACACTATTTACAATATTCCATAGCACTTCAAAAATTTGCGCATATAGGTTTTTCATGGTGTTCTATCAGCTGGTGAAATTTCATGTCAATCCGAGCATCCAGCACGGTGAGTGTTGCGTGTAAGATCCCCACCAGCGGGGTACTGTCCCAGCTGGGACGAGCTCTAAGATCCCCACCAGCGGGGTACTGTCCCAGCTGGGACGAGCTCTAAGATCCCAAGTGGGACGAGCTCTAAGATCCCCACCAGCGGGGCACTGTCCCAGCTGGGACGAGCTCTGAGATCCCGACTGGTCTATTGGCATGTGAGGTAGTGAAAATGCACGTTAGTTTAAATGTAAGTAGGGTGAGGATATGACAAGGAAGAGGAAGAAAAGATCGAGCACGGTCAGCCCATTCGTTACGGGACTGTTTCGGAATTCGCCTAGTATTGATAAGAAAATTAAGGATATCTACCAATCAGAGCAGCCGGTTGCTAGAATTCTCTTCACATCGGCTGAATTCGATCCACATATGTAGCTAACATCGAAAATCCTGTCCCGAGGAGAATCGAACCCTAGGGTCTTCCGATCACAGGCACTGCAGTGCATCAAGCTGACACACTGAGCCACCTCAGCCGATCTGTCCGTCCGACTTCTCTCCAGATCACCAACGGCGGCAGGTGACGCCTTAGACCGCTTCCGGCCCACCATTGGGGCATGTGAATTGTCATTGGATGCCTCGGTTTTCCACGAATGAAGTAAAAATATTTACGGATTCCTCCAGAACATTTAAAAAGAATTATCACATAACGTGTTTTTTTACGTAATGGCGGAGGAAGGGTGGAGTGGCACAGACCTAAAACATGTTCTAAAAGGTTTTAAGGTACCTATATAGATGATTGTTCATTCGATTTTTCCCGACGAGACAATCGATTAACACTATTTGTAGTCGAATTCATCTATATCATTTTGAAAGAATTCAAGAAAATACGATTTGGAGGTTTCAAGGCACGCACAGTATTGCTACACTACCACTCCGGCATAACGTGAATAGCTACTTGATTAATATGACTGACCAAAGTTCAAATTAATCTTTTAATTTAAATTTCTGTGTATGCATGAAACAAAAGGACTATATTACGTTTAAAATTTCTTCGTATTATACACTTGCGTAGCACAAACAGAATAACAGGAAAAATCACCGTCTGAGGCGCCACGCTATGCTAATATGCATCGATTATCTACTATCATTAACGTAACTATTACGAAAATTGAGTCCCTGGCTTACGAATAGAATGTTGACGGACATGGCGACGACAGGGGCGCGAGTCCGCCATTTTGAAATGAGTATGCCAAAGGCACTTTCGTCCGTGTTTTTAGCTCAAATTCATGGAAACTTACAAGTGTGTACTCTTACGGTCGCTGTCAATAAGCGAAGCGAGAGACATGTTAATTCATGTCGCCTTCACGGTTGTTTAATTTACAGCACTCAGTTGTTTTATGTCACGACATCCTTCCGCTATGCGTACGTCAAAGTTCCAGTTAATAAACAGTGAAGGTAAGTTCAAGTTTCCAAGAGAATTGAAAAAAATATTTTCTGCTGATTTGTTATCTCGGAGCGTCCTCAAATATGAAAGCAAGGCAACACGAGCCATCGAAAGGAGAAGAAGAAGGGGAAGAGAGGGAGAAGGACGAATAGTATGAGGGGGATCGTGACGTGTCAGCATCAAGGAGAAGCGAGGTCGAGGTCGCGAGGTCGATGCACACACGGCCATCGCACCCGTTGAAAGGACGCGCGCAGATCCAGATCTCGACGGCGTGCCGCGGAGAAATACCAGCGGAGTTTTCACTATCTTATTGAAACACTATACTTGCCGCAGCTTCGTATATAGTTACGCGCCAAGGAAACTGTCTTTTCTTTCCTTCCGAGGGCGTAACTCATCTCCGTCTGTGCCTTGGCTTCATGTTAGCGAACTGCCAGAATACTTTCAGATCATGCGGAATACACCGTGTGAGGACAGCTGAACAGCATATCCTCATCACTCGGCCCTAATGATGCAAATAGCCACAACATAGGGAAGGAAATATCGCGCCCGGTACGTAGCCCATTGTTAACAGCACTGCTCCGGTATCCATTCGGTATCGAAGAGCTTATTTCGTAAATGACGTAATAACCAATTCTGTTTGAGTTCTAGTTTTACGTATCAATATTTTCTAAAACGCTTCTCCATAAAACTGTCCATTGTGTTCAGAAACGGAATTTCTCCTATATTAAACGGTATCCGAAAAAACCTAATTCCTTCCTTGAATTACAGGTTTAATATGATTCCTTTCATTTCCTAAACCTATTCTGGTACTTAAGGACACTTAGCTTTCGAAATAAACTCTTCAACTGATCAGAGGTAACTTCAGAAATGATTTCTGGGCGCAGAGTCCTCTGCGGTCTGACACGACAAGCCCAAATATTCTTACAAAGGGACCAAGGGACTCGAAAAAGAACGGCGCCGGTCTCATTATCTTTGAATGTTCCAAAATGTCTAAACTTAGAATTAATACGAGAATGTATGTGATGCTGTGGCAGCACTAGTTTTAACGTGGGGCGTCTCTCATTTCAACGCAGACTATGTCCGCGGTAACGAAGAGATGAAGAGCAGGGACCGGGCGAGGGGTGGGGGTGCAGGGAAGGATCCAGCCGATCGTTTTGGAGGGGACCAACATAGATTTTGTTAAATAATAAACATAATTGTTATTATATTGTATATTTTTTGTAACATATATGACACTATACAATATTTTTTAAATAATTACATAATTCTAACAAACATATTTAACTCTCCGGCGGGCACGTCCCATTATTTTCCGCCAGCAGGCGCGCACGGCACTTCGTACCGCATTTATCAACTTCGACTTTTGCATCAATAGTTATTTCTTTTGCAAGCGAATGTGAAGGAAATGTTCTGTCTTTTGTTTTTATACATTTCACTTCTTAATAACTAACTAAATTCTAAAAGAAATAACAATATTAATTAGAATCGGATCCATCACTCACTCACTCCGTATCTTGGCACGTGTAACATGCCGGGGAATGAATTCTGAGCAAACACGCCTTCTAACGTTTCTTCTGAAACAACGCTTCTAAATTTGAATTCGTAGTTAGTACTCCATATTCTGTGTCATAAAGCTCAATAACAAACAGCAGTAAGAATTGCAATGGATAAAATATGCAAATTTTATACATACATGACAAAGCGTGTGCGTTACGGAGTGCCGCAACCGTTGCAGAGTTCTGATTACTAATGAATAACGGTCAATCGAGTCTCTAAAATCCTTCAATGGCATCTGGTTGAAAATTTAATGAACAAAGACTAACTATGAGGTGAATAGTGCCACAGCAATTATTTACACGAAATCAACAAAAAAGTAAGAATGCGGCATTGGGTGCCGCTACGAGCCCGCCGGAAGGTTAAATCAATTTTGCCAAATGAAAGGTAACAAACGACAACTCTAGGTCTTTTGTGGGGGCCATGGCCCCTATGGCCTCCGCTTGGACCAGCCACTGGCGGGGTGGAGGACGCTGTATGTGGGCGACCTGCCGGTGCAGCGTACCGGGGAGCGGCGGCCGAGGTCGCGAGGGACACAGATGCGGCCATCGCACCCGAGACGCGCGCACGAGATCCATATCTGGACGCGGGCGGCGGCGGCGGCGGCGGCGGCGGCGCGCCGTGTCGAGGCGAGGCGAGGCGGCGCAAAGAAATTCGAGTCGCGTTGTTTTTCCAGGGGGCGCCTCGGCAACACGATGCCCGCGGGCCTCGCGCCAAGAGGTCGAGAGATCTGCTCGACGGCATCTCCGCGCCCTCGTCAAGTTGATTTGCGTCAACCTTCGCCTCCTCCCGACCAAGGAAACGGCTTAATGGCGGACGAAACGGAGGGGGAACACGATCGTTTGTGCGCTGGGAGCAAACGAAGCCGGGAAGGGAGGGGGGAACGGTGAACGAATTCCCATTAGAGCACATGCGCACGTGGAAATAACCTTACATGTGTCTTGCGATATACTACTCGGATCGTAAGGTGGATTACTGCGTTGAAATAGGAGTAGACACAAGTGAGCAGCAGCGGGGGAGAGAGAGAGAGCGAGAGAGAGAGAGAGAGATGAGAGCGACAAAGTGAGATGCAGAGATAGAGAAACACAGGCATACAGGGTAAGAGAGACAAAGTGAGACAGAGATAGAAAGAGACAAAGACAGACAGAGAGAGGGAGAGAGATAGGGAGAGAGAGGGAGAGAGATAGGGAGAGAGAGGGAGAGAGAGGGAGAGAGAGGGAGAGAGAGGGAGAGAGAGGGAGAGAGATAGGGAGAGAGCGAGAGAGAGGGAGAGAGGGGGACAGAGAGAGTGGGAGAGAGAGCGATGGGGGAGTAGGAACTACATTCACGTAAGAGGATCGTGAAGAGGAAGACAAAGAGAGAAATATGCGTCGCCTTTTTACGCGGCATTTGCATTTAATGCCGTGATTGCTTTGTGCGCGGGCCGGGGCCCCAGAAAAGCTCCAGAATAAACAAACACCGGCGCGCCTCTTAACTCAGTCCATTCATATTTCAGTCGCGTAAGCCGACCGTAACTTTGGTATCGCGCCAACACAAATTGTGTTAACACACTTTTCGGCGAACCTTTGCGAGAATTTTAAGAGCTCTCTATTAAGCCACGTCGTTCGCATACGAGGGCGAACAAAACGTGAAAATACCTTTGATATTTCAAGTATTATAAATAAAGAGAGGAATGGTATTATACCTCGTTTACTCGCAATTCTGATTATATTGTTTTTCAACATTGAAATCGCTTTATTATTTTCCATTTCTTCGTTATATTCCGGCAACCTCAGTCACATGAACGAAAGAAATTTTGCTTGTGTACAACACCAAATGTACATAATTTCCTGAAGAATGGATTTGAAGGATGACAACAACAGACCACACGAAAGAAAACTAGAATTAGCTGATCTCAAATGCTAATTTCATGAGCTGTTATATTAGTGTTTAAATTCTCAACAGCATATTGTAATATCTACCGAAAATATTGTTCTCAACATATGCACGTTTAGGGAGATTGAAATATTGTTATTCAATGCGATACATACCATCATATATCAAACCAAAATATGTAATTTTGTTTCTTACAAATACTTGAGTGTTCATGGTTTATTTGTATTTGAATGTCATTTGTGTGCGGGCAATATGTGCGCCCATCCATATGTGGATTTGAGGGGATTTCCCGTCCAGTTAATCCCCCCGTTAGGAACCGACTCAATCGGAACACGTTCTAAGCTCCCACCGAATGAATTTAGCTCAAGGCCTCTGCAGTGACTGACCGGGAGGTCCTAGGGTTCGAATGCTCACGGTTGCGGAGTTTTGGCACTGCTAGATACCTATGGCGAATTTAGCCGCTGTCAAGCATTGTCCTCGATCATTTCGGTGAGGTCAACGAATGTGAATGCGAACTACTACACAATTGAAAACGCATTGTACTCTCCCTTCCTTGAGCGTCATTACAGTCCTAAACGCGGTAAAAAATTCTACAAGTGATTAATAACATATGGGGCACGGTGTTTTATGTAGAATACATCAGTCTCCCCCTTCATTGGAATGATGACAAAGGTGGCTTAGAGCATCAACTGATGCTCTGCAGTGACTGCTGTGCCTCTGACCAGGAGGTGCTAAGTTCGAGTCCAGGCGATGGCAGGATTTTCAACACTAGCTAGACAGCTAGGTCGAACTCAACCCTTGTCTAGAGGAGAATTCTAGTGGCCCGGCTGCTCTGTTCGGTAGTTTTCCGAGGTGCCCCCGATCAACAACAGGCGAATGCCGGAGACGTACTCGGACCAAACGGGACTCGGACCGCGCGCGATCTTTCCCGCCTCTTCGTTATCATACCCACACCTACTACGTACACACAATTACACGCACAGGAACTTCTGTATCACACCTAACGGGGGCTTAGAACTTGTCTTAGGGCTGGGGCGGTGCCTCTGATAGGAGATATCTGGCTGGGGAAAATGCCCGCAAGCCGTCTTAGGTCGGCAGCGGATCGCGCCATTCAGCGGGGGAAAGATCACCGTCACCATTCCGTTATGAAAACGTGTAGTACATCTACAGGACTTTTGACCTTAGCTTTTGACTCTCCCGGAATCACTAATCAATCAAAATCAATCGTATTTGTGTTTCGAACCGACCTGTTGACTTATAATAAAGATGCCAATCTTCTAGACTGCTGACAGTTTGCACAAGCAAAAAGAGTGACGGAGAATTACAAAAAAAGGTGTTTCCCAAGCAACAATGCACCTGTGGAAATGTTTTCTGAAAACTGAGAGAAAAAGATTAAAAATAACAATTAAGAGATTGGAACGTTCATTAGACCAATAAGCGCATACGTTTAACAGATATCAACAGAACAACAACTTTTGATGCATCCAATAAATATATCAGCAACTAGATAACAACAAAATTCTTTCATAAATCTGAAATACAGAGGAATAAAATGTGCATAGAATATAAGCGAAGGTCGTCTTTAGCACCAACCAATCCCGATAGCTGCGGGTAATTCGATCAAGTTTTCCCCGTCGACGACGACCGACGATGACGACGACGACGACGACGACGACAACGTCGACGTGTCGAAACTCGGTTTGTCGAAAAAAAGATTCTCCCTCGAGACAGTGCAGCCGACCAGGCCAGCCCCGGAGACGCGAGGAACTGCTATGTCAGATCGTCTCCTCCAAAATGCGCACAGTAATAACGATAACGACGCGCAAGTAGTTTCCCTCAACGATAAGGTCCTCGCCGTCATAGGTGGACCTACATACCAGTAGCGTGTAAGCGCCTCTCACAGTTCTCTCGCCGCATGTTGTGGTAAGTCATTGGACCTGCTCTGAAGCAAAATCAGCTGAGAAGATTTGTTTACTTTCTCATAGCCAGGGTTTCAGCGTTGGCGATCACCTGATTCACACGAAGTCG